>CM061137.1:127697759-128297759 GCA_030789695.1 Scilla litardierei | reverse complement strand
GAGATGCGTGGAAGAAGAAGGAACTCCGTAGGAGCGACGAGGAGGAGAAACGGAGAAGATTGGGCATTTTCAGCATGCCACTCGGCCGAGTGAAGGAGTCACTCGGCCGAGCAAAGAAGCCCGCTCGGCCGGCCAGATCGGACACGCAGCAGATTGAGTATCAGTGTGCACTCGGCCGAGCATCGCCATCCCACTCAGCCGAGCATGGAGACACCACTCGCCCGAGTGGCATCACGACGATGGCAAGCAAAAATCCCAGACTTACTGGAATCCGTCAGGCGATTGAGGGTTCCGACTCGGCCGATTACCGAATGCCCCTCGGCCGAGTGAGTACAGCCACTCGGCCGAGTCACCTCCGAAGACAGGCCCCCAAGACCCCTGACTTACTGGAATTTTACAGGTTCTATCACTCGGCCGAGTAGAGAAGCCCACTCGACCGAGTATAGAAGTCAACTCGGCCGAGTGATGCCGAGGACATGCAGCGCCCAGATTTTCAGATAGCCTCCCACTCTTTTGAAATTTTCTATCATTCCAGCAAGAAAAGTATTTTTCTCATATTTTTTATGGATAGTAGACTTCATGACGATTCCAACGCCGCCTAGAACGCGCAAATCGGAGGTCGGATGAAATCTGGAGAATTTCTGCAAGTTGATGCTGCAATGCTGGAATTTCCACTCGGCCGAGTCACATTTTCCACTCGGCCGAGTGCGGCCTGGGCCCAGATTTTAAGTTGCGGTTTGGGCTGTTTTTGGGCACGAATTTGAGGGGTTTTCTAGGGTTTCTTGCTATGGTTTTGGGAGAGTATTTAAGGGGTTTGTAGCCACCATTAGAGGGGGATCCCCCATGTTTTCTTAGGTTCCAAGATGTTTTCTTATTGATTATTTTAGAGGTTAGGCCATGCCCTAGGCCCCCTCTTGGATCAAAAAGCTTGTATTTGGATTGGAATTCTTCATCAAAGCTAAGTATCTTTGTTCTTATTCTTTGAATCTTTGATTTGATATCTTTTTGTATGCAAGCTATGGTTTTTATTGATTCTTATATCCTTATTGCTATGCTAGAGTAGATTTGTTGTTCTAGGGCATGTGGATGAACCCTATGGATCTAATTTCAGATTTGTGATGAATGAATTTCTAAATTACTAGAATTGCTAGGAGGTTAGGTTGTGATTGATTTATTACGGATAGCTAGGGATTTCCATCGATTGGGGTTTGCAAGAGATTGGATTCTAATCGATGGGAAGGCCTAGATATTCGATTTAGGTTTACAATTGGGTTTCTCTAGATTTGGTTTGCAAGAGATTGGACCAAAGCTAGGATTTTTAATTGTAAATCTATACCCATATTCGTTTGCAAGAGATTGGACAAATACGAACTATCACAACCTAGATCGTAACTCGAGTTTGCATGAGAGTGGGCTCGAGGAGCGATTGAACGATGACGTCGATCTTCATGCTAGTGGCTTAGGTTAGGGTTTGCACGAGAGTGGGCCCTAATCTAGGTTGCTATAGACCGGCAATAGCGCGAGAGCGTGAGCTTGGTTCTCTATTCAGTTACGACTAGTTCACCTCGACACAAGTCTAGTAATATTGAGATTTACTATTTATAAGGATGAATGACGACCCGTAGTGGGGATTTCCTAGCCCTAGACACTTTTATTATCTTATATTTGAATCGATATTTTATCCAACTTCTCTATCACTGACACCGACATCCATCACCATTTCCATTATATCATTCCATACCCATCTCCACCAATAATACATTCGTAGTCAAACCAACCTAGGATAGATTGGTTCCAACAACACCTCCTCGTGTTCGATACCCGCTCGCCGCTATACCGTGCGCTTGCGGTGAAACTACAACCGTTCTCTGGGTGTGTATCCGGGGGCGACCAAGTTTTTGGTCGTGCTCTTGGGTTGCATTCCGGAGCGATCAAGTTTTTGGCGCCGTTGCCGGGGAGGTGTTTTCCGTTGGTGCCAATTTGTCACAATTAGGTTGATTAGATTACATTAAAAAAACAAAAAAAACACATTGAGAGATATTTTTTTCCCCACTACCTGCTACTATTATTATCTTTATCTCTCTTTGTACCATTAACGTCTTTTCCAGGTTGTTTACTTTGCTTGATCAGGTACACTTGTTGCAGCGATGGTGCTTCCAAAGAAAATGCGAGTGGGCTCTATACAATCCTACATATATCTCGCTGCATTCTATCAGGCTGATGGAGAATCCTTCGGGGAAGCCTTGTCTAGGTTTGAAGGAATGTTAGAAATGTTCCAGACGGAGTCAAACCATGAGTGGAATGACTCCACGCTATTTGATTTCTTCACTAGAAGGCTAAAGGGACCCTCACGTGAGTTTTTGAAGAGGATGCAAGTGGGGAAGTTCAGTGATCTACAGTTGGCAGCAGCCTTGGAGCAAATGATAGATGATGCTCGATCTACCGGTTCACTAACCGTTACGGTAAGTATACCATACGACCAAGTATTCATCGATTTTGTTATGGCTAATGTCTCTAGCGCAGGTACTATCATAGATGGAGTGTATGCTTCACTTGAAGGTGATCATATCCACCTTTACACCATCAACACTCCACAAATAGAGACATCTGAACTGTCAAAGGAGGACACATATATGGACCTATTGAGAAATATTATTGACGTAGTTCGAGATTCCGGTCCATTGACAATAACGGCAGGTGATCCTTTTGAGCTTGAATTTCAAAACTTTATTACTCATTGTAACTCTTCCACAGGCACAATTGATGATGGAGTCTATGCTCTAGTTGAGGGGCACAAGACCCACTTTTATACCACGGTCAAGATACTGAGCCCATAGAGCCACCTGCACCTACTATTGAGGAGGCCAAGCCATGCAATCGGGTGCCTCGAGCTCCAGGATAGAAACAAAGAAGGAGGCATGAAAAGGAGATGATGACGTTTACATTGCCTTCTATACCTGAGGAGCCTGAGGAGGATGTCCACGTTCAGCTTGGGGGAGAGTCAGCTTGTGTCATCGTCGCTCCCCCTTGCCACCAACATGAGCCAGAGCTTGCTTTTGAGGAGGCCTTACATGCGGAGCCAGAGCTTGTCACCGAGGAGGTCGTGCATTGGGACGAGGACACAGCCATTCATGAGGATCCCAAGCATTGCCCTCCTCCTTTCGAGCTACCGCAGCCACCTCTACTTTCTACAGAGGCTGAGCATCCCTCAGAGGCCCACCCTTCCACTGACGCCGAGGACAATCCCACAGAGCTTATGGCTCCCATTCAGGGAGATCTCTTTACTCCCTCGCCCTTTATATTTGATTCCCCTCCCGTGTATGATGTTTTTTATAATTCAGATTTTGACGACTCATCGTGCCTTTTGCAGGATTCATGTACATACGATCAAGAGGTACGATGGGACGTATACGAGGAGGAAAGCGAGGAGTTAGCACCCATGGATGCTATTGAATATGATCAGGAGGTGCGATGGGATAATTCTGACGATGATGAGGAGCTGCCTGATGAGACCTACGCTTATATGCCCAAGCTACCTGAACAACCTGAGGCGAACAATGAGGAGTTGATCGACGGGGTATACGAGAGTGGAGATTTATTTCCAGAGAAGTGTTGTCACCCGTCTTTAATTTTAAATACTTATGTTGATGACCCTCTTTGGAATACATTTATTTTGGGGAAGAATTATCCACATCAGATTGATGCGGCTTATCTCTTGCAGGGTACAGGTGGAGTCCTTGGAGAGATGCTGGGAGCCGCATTGCTGGAATCTGATGGATTCCGTGGACATACGCGTCTAGCGGAGCCACGGAAGGAGCAGTTGGAGCAGTTGCCTGCACCGGCAAAGATACTGGATCCGCCTTTTGCTATAGGTGATATCAATCCAGTAGTGTAGAAATTTTTATGCTTTAAATAAACACGAATTCTCTCGACAGCGAGAGGACCGTATAGATTTGCTTTAATAAATATCACCTCATATGACGGCAACAAAAATCTTTTACACCCTGAACCCATTATATATATTAATTGTCCTCTCCATATTTTGATGTGTCACATCCTTTTGCTCACCACATTCGAGCATTTCTTTCAAGTGAAACCTTACTTTCTTATTAGCTTGACTTGATCACGCTTTGCAAAGCCAAGACATTTTTGGTCAAGTCATTTGAATAGGATTGTTTGGTATAAGCTTGGGGGAAGGCGCTCTCATGCATCATTGTATTTGCATGTAGTTGCATTAGGATTTCATGTCATTCATTTCATCATTTTTCATTCACCCCCCCCTAATTATTATCGTTGTTCCTCATATTCTTCGACTATGATCACATTGATGACAATGTGAAGTTTAAGCTTGGGGGAGTGCATTTCCATGCCATTTAGATGCATTAGTTGCATTTTTACTTTATTTTAGGGTTTTTTTTTAATTTTTTCAATATTTTTGCATCATCTTTTTGAATTTTCCATCTTATTTTCCTTTTATGTGTGTTCATGCATCATGTTGTGTGCTTGATTTTCTTTTCTTTTCTCTCTTTTGTTTTTATTTCTTTATTTTCTTTTCTCCTTTTGCTAGATTTGTTTCGTATGATGATATCTCTTATTGCCTTAGAAACCATCACGATGCTTATTATTCATTGCCATGCTACTTAGAGTATTCCATAGTCTTACTATTCACATGTGCTTGCTTATATATTCTTTTGATGACTCCTCTAAGTGAATGCATGATATTAATTGAAGCTGAATGTATTGATTAGTGTTTAGTAAGATTTTGTTGGAAATGCACCAAGATTCACGCATCATTAGTATATCTGAAGCATCAGTTTTATTGTCTTATTCACCTTCTATTGCATGCCTGATATGATTGTAAACTTTACTGCTTGACTTCACTATTTATTGAAATGATTGAGAATATCCATGCTTACATATGAGTTTTAGTTGAAGTATTATTTTATTGAACCGTTCGTGCACATCTTAGAGTGAACCGAGTGTTACATTATTTCTTTCTCCACATATATCTTTTTATTCTCTACATGTCACTTGAGTTCACCTCCTAAAGCTACTTATATCGCATCTATTTCCCAAAAATCCCCACCAAAGAAAAAGTTAGCTCCAAAGTCCAAAAAAAAAGCCAAAAAGGAGCCAAAATCCAAAAATACAAATCAAATTGCTCCTAGAAAAATCCAAGAAGAAAAATGAGAAACAAAGTCCAAAAGAAAAATATATATATATTTCTCTATCTCATTATTGGAGCCACAACATACTTGGGAAAACCAAGGCAAAAATCCCATTTTCCACTATTATATTCCTTTGGATGCGACTCCTCAAGCTAAGCTTGGGGGGGTGAATTCATTTGACCATATGAGTGAGTATGACATTAGAGTGGAGATGAGCATGAATGGGAATATTCGATAATGCTTAGACTTTGCAAAATATATTGGATATGGAGATTTTTCATGATTTGAAATAAATATGTAAATGCCATGACTCTTATTCTATTCTCTATTGCATGCTTGGTGTGTATCTTATATGCTTCATTTATAACTCTTGATTGAAAAGTGCATCGCCAACATTTGTATATTAAATCCTATGAAATGCGTGACGTGGATATGAATTGATTGTATGAATTTAGAGAATCCCTTTTGTTGTTCTTAAAAGCTTGCAAGTAGCATGTTTATGTAAGATATGAAATCCTTATAGCATGTGATTTATATTTTCCAAGTTATCGTGATGTGTAGCTTATGGCTTGAGATCTGAGAGTATAATCTAGCGACCCTTTCCACTTCGTATTCTTTTATTTCATTTCCCTTATTTTTCATCTCCCGAGTTCGTCTTTTTACTTATCTTCATCGAGGACGAGTAAGAGGTAAGCTTGGGGGATTTTGATCGGTCCATATTTTACACCTTTTTTCTGCATATTTGCATGCCATTTCGATCACCCATATCACGCTTTTCACGATTATTCGACGATAGTGCATTACTTTTCACTATTTCTTGTTTTTGTCGGATTTAAGGAAATATGGAGCGATCGGGAGCAAAAATGAGCTTAAGGGACTTGCACCCACTCCGGAGCGTCACCCAAGGATCTTTTGAGGGCTATTCGGCGATGGGAGATGCGTGGAAGAAGAAGGAACTCCGTCGGAGCGACGAGGAGGAGAAACGGAGAAGATTGGGCATTTTCAGCATGCCACTCGGCCGAGTGAAGGAGTCACTCGGCCGAGCAAAGAAGCCCGCTCGGCCGGCCAGATCGGACACGCAGCAGATTGAGTATCAGTGTGCACTCGGCCGAGCATCGCCATCCCACTCGGCCGAGCATGGAGACACCACTCGCCCGAGTGGCATCACGACGATGGCAAGCAAAAATCCCAGACTTACTGGAATCCGTCAGGCGATTGAGGGTTCCGACTCGGCCGATTACCGAATGCCCCTCGGCCGAGTGAGTAAAGCCACTCGGCCGAGTCACCTCCGAAGACAGGCCCCCAAGACCCCTGACTTACTGGAATTTTACAGGGTCTATCACTCGGCTGAGTAGAGAAGCCCACTCGACCGAGTATAGAAGTCAACTCGGCCGAGTGATGTCGAGGACATGCAGCGCCCAGATTTTCAGATAGCCTCCCACTCTTTTGAAATCTGCTATCATTCCAGCAAGAAAAGTATTTTTCTCATATTTTTTATGGATAGTAGACTTCATGACGATTCCAACGCCACCAAGAACGCGCAAATCGGAGGTCGGATGAAATCTGGAGAATTTCTGCAAGTTGATGCTGCAGTGCTGGAATTTCCACTCGGCCGAGTCACATTTTCCACTCGGCCGAGTGCGGCCTGGGCCCAGATTTTAAGTTGCGGTTTGGGCTGTTTTGGGCACGAATTTGAGGGGTTTTCTAGGGTTTCTTGCTATGGTTTTGGGAGAGTATTTAAGGGGTTTGTAGCCACCATTAGAGGGGGATCCCCCATGTTTTCTTAGGTTCCAAGATGTTTTCTTATTGATTATTTTAGAGGTTAGGCCATGCCCTAGGCCCCCTCTTGGATCAAAAAGCTTGTATTTGGATTGGAATTCTTCGTCAAAGCTAAGTATCTTTGTTCTTATTCTTTGAATCTTTGATTTGATATCTTTTTGTATGCAAGCTATGGTTTTTATTGATTCTTATATCCTTATTGCTATGCTAGAGTAGATTTGTTGTTCTAGGGCATGTGGATGAACCCTATGGATCTAATTTCAGATTTGTGATGAATGAATTTCTAAATTACTAGAATTGCTAGGAGGTTAGGTTGTGATTGATTTATTACGGATAGCTAGGGATTTCCATCGATTGGGGTTTGCAAGAGATTGGATTCTAATCGATGGGAAGGCCTAGATATTCGATTTAGGTTTACAATTGGGTTTCTCTAGATTTGGTTTGCAAGAGATTGGACCAAAGCTAGGATTTTTAATTGTAAATCTATACCCATATTCGTTTGCAAGAGATTGGACGAATACGAACTATCACAACCTAGATCGTAACTCGAGTTTGCGTGAGAGTGGGCTCGAGGAGCGATTGAACGATGACGTCGATCTTCATGCTAGTGGCTTAGGTTAGGGTTTACACGAGAGTGGGCCCTAATCTAGGTTGCTATAGACCGGCAATAGCGCGAGAGCGTGAGCTTGGTTCTCTATTCAGTTACGACTAGTTCACCTCGACACAAGTCTAGTAATATTGAGATTTACTATTTACAAGGATGAATGACGACCCGTAGTGGGGATTTCCTAGCCCTAGACACTTTTATTATCTTATATTTGAATCGATATTTTATCCAACTTCTCTATCACTGACACCGACATCCATCACCATTTCCATTATATCATTCCATACCCATCTCCACCAATAATACATTCGTAGTCAAACCAACCTAGGATAGATTGGTTCCAACACCACCTCCTCGTGTTCGATACCCGCTCGCCGCTATACCGTGCGCTTGCGGTAAAACTACAACCGTTCTCCGGGTGTGTATCCGGGGCCGACCAAGTTTTTGGTCGTGCTCTTGGGTTGCATTCCGGAGCGATCAGTGGCCTCCTCCGGATAGGTAGGGCGCTCAGGCGCATCTCCTCTCCGCCATTCGGGGGTCTGGCTCCGGTCGCGCCTCGGCTGCCGACGGTCCCCCCGCCCCGGGGAGTAGCGTGACGGTCGCCTGGCGGGGCTCCTTCCCCGGGTCAAGGATTCGACGGGTTGCAGGCTACGATTTTCCTAGTACCATCGCCCTCCAGCCGCCTCCCCTGGATCTCCATCCGCTCCTGATTCTCCCGCAAAAGCCTCTCGCGCTCGGCGGTGAGGAAGCGTAGCTGTCGACAAACAGCTTCCTCGTGTAGGCGATCGGAGGAGTGGCGCTGGCGAGGTGGACTGCCTCCTCCCGGTGGGGACCTGGCCAACAACGGGCCCCGCCCGTCCCCGAGCCGCCGGGCCGTCGCCGTCACCTCCAGGATTTCACGGTTGCCTTCGTTCTCCCTCCTCAGCCTTTCGCGCTCTGTGATGATGAAGCGGAGCTGGTGGCGGGCGGTCTCTTCGTCCTGGTAGGCCCTCCTGGCGGTCTCGGCCGCTTCGTCCAAATGCCTTTGCATGGCGGCTGCTTCCTCCCGGCCTCCCCAGCCGCGCGACCTCCATTTCCTCTTCCAGGAGCTTCTGCTGGGCCGCAACCTCCTTGGCGAGCCCCCTGTCTCCCCCCTCCTCCTCGAACTGAGGGTGGAGATTCCGTCTCATGTTCGGGGGCTCCGAGGGGCCGGGCGACGGCTCCGCTCCCGCCGCCGCGTAGCCTCCCATCACCTGAGTGACGGCCTCGAAGCTCTTCAGGATTACACGGGCCGAAGTACGGTCTGTCTCGGCGCCCATCCCCGGAGGGGGGTCGGGCACCGGTGTGATTAGTAAAGAGAGTGACTCCTGACCCACGGGATCCTTGCCGTGGTCAGGGTTCTGAGTGATTGGCATGGAGTCTAACATGGGTGTGACCCTTCGTTCCCACAGACGGCGCCAATTGTTACGAGGTGGAACTCGCGTACAATGAATTTGTATTGACGGAAACCAAGGGCACGGTGGTTATGTTGATAAGAGGGTTTAGGTGGGCTATTTAACAGGTGATTAGTGAGGTGAAGAGGCTAGACTTGCCGTCGGGGGTGGCCACGGAGTCAAATCTCACCGGACACGGTGGAAGAAGATCGGGTGGCGGGAGCCAAAGGTTGACGTCGACCAAGGGGTGAGCTTTCCTGCAACACGAGCAACCCGTCAGAAGGGCAGGGTTGGGGTCCAACCCTTAGCCCCTCCGATGCCTAAGTCAGTAATAGGACTTAAAACGGGGCCTAGGCACGCCGATCGGACTGAGGGTGTGTCGACCGTACGTGGCGAGCTATAAGTGGGAGAACAAAGATGTGGACGACCTTTGCCCTCGTGTGTGAATAATGGATTGAGAGAGAGAATTTACCAACCCCCTCACCGTCCGAAGTGAGGGGGTATTTATACCTGACGAGAGATGACTAGGCGGGGCTGACCTGGCATGCTGACTCGACGTGCTGAGCTGGCTCGGTTGTCATCGGAAGCTTCGGATGAGGATGTCAGGAACAGGAGTGCCTGCCCTGCTTTTGTCAGATGGCGCAACGGCCAGGGGCACTTTTGTCAGGATGTCATGGCCGAAAGCATTAAGTGTCAGGGGGCTCAGTGGCCAGGGGGCACTTTGTCAGATGGTCAGGCGGCGTTAGTGTCAGTCGTGTCCTTATACTAGGTAGTTTGTCGTATGTGATGAACTAAAGGTCTGGCTATGCTATTCCCGGCGTCGTGGTTCATGGGGACCAGCCGGGTCGACCTGCTCGGGGGTTGTCCGGCCCAGCCTCGCCCCTTCTTGGTCGCGGGTCGTGGGCCGCTGGCAAGGAGGGATATGCACATGCCTACGTCAGCATCCCTGGCGGCACTGCCTGGGCGCTCCCCAAGCGCACTGCCCCTGGCGGGCCGAGCAGCCGTGGTTGTACGCCTCGGCCGGGAGGGGGGAGTGCTGCAAGGTGTGCCCATTCCCGTGTAGCCTCGGACCTCCGGGATGGCGGCCCTTTCGCGAAGGGGTGAGTTAATGGGGTATGTCAGTGGATCTGGGCGGGAGTCGTTCTCCTACGATCTTTAGGTCGTAACAGTTCCGAATCAGGTTTTACCTGTCGCCCGACCATAAATTGCTTGCAGAACAGCTGGGTGAGCTCGTCGAAGTTATCTATCGACCGACCGGGCAGGCTGAGGTACCAGGTCCGGGCGGCCCCCGTAGGGTGGAGTAGAAGCCCCTGTAGAGCAGGGTGTCATCGGCTCCCTGGAACGCCATGACCGCCTCGTAGTCCATCACATGATCCGCGGGGTCGCTGACGCCGTTGTACTTCTCCAGCGTCGGCACCTTGAAGTTCGAGGGTATTCGTGCCTCAGTTATCCCCCGGGTCAGGGGGCATCGTTCTCCGCTGATGCACCCGGGTCGCTCCCCTTCGCCCGCCTCCTTACCGTTCGGCTGCAACGGGGGGGGGGGGGCTGGTGGGAGCTTGACCTCCTCTTGAGTCTTCGCCGGCTTGGGTGCCGGGCTTGTTCGGTGCGAACATTCTTTCCGGCTCTCCTGGTGGTGGGTTCGCTGGCTGCCTCCACTCCGTTCAGACCGGACGCTCGTTGATCGTCGATCATCCCGCCTACGCTTGTTTGACCTCGGACGCGCGGATGAGGCCGTCCTGGAGAGGTCGCCCGTCTGCTCCGAGTCCTCCCCATTTCCCTCTCTGACTGAGGTGGGAGTGGGAGATCGTGTCGGGGAAGAGCCGGGCCTGGTGAACCTCCGTTCCATATTCCGCACTCTTTTTCCGTGGTCGGCGACCACGACGGAGCGAAGGAGTCGACGTTCCCCTTCCTGGCGGTGAGCCCGTCTCTCCCCACCTTCGGGGGTGGGAGTGCTGCTGACGAGCTGTTGAATCGTCGCGGCTAAAGTTTGGATGTTGGTGTTGGTCTCCTGCGCATAGGCTCGGAGTTGCCCCTGCGTGGCCAGTAGGGCATCGTTGGTTTCCCCGGCAACGTGACCGTTCAGGTCCTCGACGTGGGAGTGGTATGCGCTCTCCTCTGGGATGGGTGGCATGCGCCCCAGGCCGTTGCCGACGGGTTCCATTTTGGTGGTTTGACGTGGGTGTTAGTTCATTCCCACAGACGGCGCCAGATGTTTACGGGTGTTTTCTCACCACAGCTCGTTGACCGCCAGATGTGTGGTCAACGTGGTCAAGGGGCCAGTTTGGGGGTCCCTTGGGTTCGCCGAGCCCGCTTATACTCGGCGTGGAAGAGCTGAGGGGAAGCCTCGGCTCGGTAAGTCGCGCTCGGCCTCGGTCATATCCGCGTCGAGGGGTAGCCTCGGTGCGTTGCGAGTGGGTCGGTGCTTGATCGGTCGTCCTCCTGGCGACTGCGACGGTGATGGTCGACCGACGCTGAGGGGTAGCCTCGGCGCCTCGGATGTCTTCTTCCTGGACAGATGAAGAAACTCGTCAGGGAGGCCGGACCTAGGTTCCGGCCAAAGCCCCTCTGATACTTAAGTCAGATCAGGATCTGAAAGGATACTCGGCGGGGGAGATCCGGCTTGTGAGGAAGCCGGAACGTCAACCCAGGCGGCGCGAGTTTTGAGGGAGGGGGGCAATGAAGTGGCGAAAGCCTAGGTCGTTGATGGAGTACCTCTGTGTGGGTTACCTGAGTTTCGATCCCCTTCTTCGTCGTCCTGGCCCTTCCCTTATAGGGTCCTCCCTGATTGCCCGACGTCCTGCCTCCTCTCACGTCCCCACGATCCACCTCCGCCTCCTCCCATTCGCGCGACGTGGTGAGGTGGCCCATTAGCGGGTCATTAATGGCCATCATGGGATCGCGGATTCAGAGGGGCGGTTAATCCGGCCGAATGGGGGCCGGTCGGGTGTACCCCGAGGGCGAGGTGGCTGGGCCTTCCGCTCCGTCCGTGGGCCTCCTTTGGGAGGGCCCGTCTTCTCTAGCGGGCTTCTCCTTTGAGGTTGGGCCGTGGGCCATTGTGCTTCGGGCTCGTTGATATTAGTCGTAACAATTAGCATGTACAATAAAAGAGCTGTTATTTGCACCACGATACTTTATGAATACACCACAAAGTGTATATTTTTGGAATTCCAAATTTAGCCTTAACTATTTTTAAAACATTACCATTAAATTCCTTCCTTAATTAAAAAAGCTGTCATTAGTTTTATCTTAATGCACCATATGACCTTCCATCTTCTCAAATTTTTTCCATTTCTTCTTCTTTTCTTAATCCATCTCATTCCCTCGTTAGCACTAATCTCGTGATTATAATTTTTCTCAAAAATTTAGAATTCCAAAATCTTTAAGGTTCTTGTTAATTTGCTGGAGGAAAAGGATGGAGGAAAAGGGGGTATAATAATCAAATCATAGGTTATTTATTTGTTAATAATCTTTCTTTTTAGTTTTGGTTTTATCTGAAATTTCCCGTCGGGCATGGAGTTGTAAATTCGAGCACATAACATGTAACTCGGATGCAAAAGTTCGACAACAACTTCTATCGATCGGACGTTTAAGTTTAAGCGTTAAAAGGGATGTTCGGAAATGAGAGGCCGACCACCTTTTTTGACATTCGGATTTGAAAGTCTGAACTTATTTGGAGGAAAAGGATGTAGGAAAAGGGGGTATAATAATCAAATCATAGGTTATTTATTTGTTAATAATCTTTCTTTTTAGTTTTGGTTTTATCTGAAATTTCCCGTCGGGCATGGAGTTGTAAATTAGAGCACATAACATGTAACTCGGATGCAAAAGTTCGACCACGACTTCTATCGATCGGACGTTTAAGTTTAAGCGTTAAAAGGGATGTTTGGAAATGAGAGGCCGACCACCTTTTTTGACATTCGGATTTGAAAGTCTGAACGTCACATTGAATGGTGCTTGGTATGAAATTATCGGATCTTATTTTTTTAATACCATACTTGAACAGAACACTTAGACGTGGCTTCTTGTACATTATAAATTATAATCACTACTTGCACCAATCCTTTATATTTTTATTGTTCAAGTGTTCTCATTCCCATTTATTACTTGCTTCTTCAAGATGCTTCTTGTGTTGCCGTGGAATCGACTGTTGTAGACTATACAGAGGCTTTAACAACTAACACCATATTTTTAGGTCAACAAGAAATTCTTGACCGTGTACAAGATGCCGTCAATGCTCAAGGACTTGTCATTGTACTAAATCGTTTATAGATATGCAAACCACTACATTCGATTGGATATGTTGACGGTAATCATTTTGTTCAACTTCTTCTTACTAATGGACATCCACTACCTCTGGTTGCAGGGTATTGGTACCGACACCGACATCCATACGCACATGGATGGTGTTAAGGCCAAAAATGACCGAGACAGTTGCCAAGCTGATGTAGGCTCTTAGTGCTGAGTCGGGGCCTCGTCAGCAGGTGAAGTGGGACTCAAGGTTGGAAGAACCTGGGTCGAGTGATGGATGTAGATGATGATGTGATGCTCGATCGACTTTCAGACAGCTGATACGTTGATCGTTCGAGGCTAGGAAGCTCGGTAACGACCTTCGACGTTGGATGGTGACTCATCATCTACACCACAGAGATACGTTAGGGGGGGGTCGGATCTGGATTTCGACCCAAATTCTCTCCGATACTTAAGTTAGTATCTGAACTTAAGGATGCGATGGAGCTTGGAGCAGCTGTGATCGATCCACAGAGGTTCGTCCCAGATTTGTCGTCACAAGCTCGATGATATAAGAAATATCAGCTGAGAAAGTAGAGTTCTATGTCTTAGAACTCATACATTAGAATTGGAACCTTTACTGTATTTATAGACCTCTTTGGTCTCGTCAGTGATGTTGGAGGGATAACAGTCACCTATTAAGGTGCCACGATCTCCCCCTTTGAATAGGAGTGAATGCTGTCCACGCTTCCCGCTAATTATGGGCTTGTCTTTAATCCCACATTCGGGAGGTGGGGATGAAACGGTCGACTGGCCAATGGGCTTTGATTGAGTAGATGCTGGACTTCTCTTGCGGGCATCATGGGCTTTAGTCATCTGTCGGTCGAATCATCTCGATCGTCGGCCCAATGGCTCAACAATGGCATCCGTTGCACGACCTCGAAGGGTCGCCCGCTTAAATCAAGTGACGTTACACCGCATTAATGGGGCACGACAGTCGAGAAAATTGCACTCAAGTTCCAGGCGCCAAAATGTCCGCCTCGTCGATTCAGATGATTTTTTGGTGCGAAATCCAAGATGCTCAGGGCCTTTGGATCTTCGACGCGTGTTTCATCATGCAGTTGTTGCCTTGCCTATATAGGATGGCTCCAGCGACAGAGTGCGAAGGTATGTTCTTCATTCTCCATGATTCAGATTTTCCTTCATTCGAAAGAAATGGATTCGTCCTCCATCCCTACCTTCGAAAGGAGCTTGGTCATCGTCATGCAGAAAAATAAGGAAGGGGTCATGGAGCCGGATTTGCTCGCGAATCTGAGGTCCAAAGTCGAAGCTGACCAGACCCCCGAGCTTCAAAGGAAATACGTCCGTCTCGATTACCAAATCCGTGTGCCTGGGACGGATGAGAGGGTCCATCGCCCCGGCGACCAGGAAGTGGGGGGTGTACGTCAAAGCCTTCGAACGAGGCCTTTGATTCCCCATGCACCCCTTCATGCGATACTTCCTATGCACCCTAAACATTTTCCTATGCCAGTTGATGTTGAACGCCATTGGCATGCTGATGGGCTTTACAGTTATGTGTGTGTTGAAAGGGATTGAACCATCTCTGAGACTGTTCAGCTATTTTTTCTCGATATATCCCCTTAAGACCCCGGGCTTGTATCTGATAATGGCTCGTCGAGGAAGGAATCTATTTGAAGACCTTCCCTCCTTTAATCCTAAATGAAAAGACGAGTTTGTGTTTGTGGTTTTCAAGGAGAGGCACGCTTCTGCACCGGCTGTGGAACCCCTGACTTGGGCCCCGCCAAGGTTAAGCCTCTGACTTGTAAGGAGAAGAAAGCCACCGACATACCGACGAATCTGACAGAGGATATGCGGTCAGTCAAGTGGTTGTGGTCTGACGACGTGTTGTGTCAGACCGTGTGGACGAAAGGTCGGTTCGGTCGTGCCCGCCAACTGTTTGACCTTTGTTCTTTGACTTAACTCGTTTATTGCTTATGCAGGCATGGTCGGTGTGGATTACCAGTGGATCCTGCACTGAGAGAGGCGGTCGAGGCTTCCATCAGAGATACTGAGGTGAGCATGATGTCTCCTCAGGTGCTGACTGTGGGAGAAAGGATGGCCCTACCATCGGAGGATCGACCCATTATTGAGAGGGTTGCTCAGGTGGCCCGTCTCCAGAAGAAGAAGAAGGAAAAGCCCGCCTCCGAATTTGAAGTAGTTGCGCTCAAGGAGAATAAGAGGAGGCGGCAACATGTTCTCAGCGACTCGGAGCCGTCTGGGTCGAACACAGTCACAGAGCAGGTCTTCCGACCGGGGAGGGGCACCCCTCAAGAGGGAGATTCAGGGAAGACTCGGGTCCCTCCGGAGCTTCTTCTGCACGAAGATTCCTGGCCTTGGGGAGGTCTGTTTCCTCCAGTGCAACTGTATGAATACTTCCCTGATGAATTCAGGCTAATTTTATTGGAGAGATGATCTCCCCAGGCGGCTCCATTCGACTACTTCGAGGAAGAGCTCGTTTAGGCAAAGTTTCCGATGAGGCGAGAAGATTCCGCTCTTCTTGATTGCAGGGCTGCTTCTAGCATTACTGAAAATGCGACCCTTCCCCGGGACATGGCTGTCATGGAGAGGGTTGACTATGAACGGCTTGCGTCGATAGTCATTCATGCCAGTGTCCAGGTAATTATTGCCCCAGCATCCCTCATAAGTAATGCAAGAATGGGTACCATTATGTATTGTTTACAGGCGCTCGTAGCCACCGCGGCGTTGCGTCGTCGTGCTCGGGTGGTGGCTAATCACAAGGTCACCCTGCAGGCCGTAAGGTCGGCTGTGGTAAAGTCCCAGGTGGAGCTGACTAGACTAGCCTTCTCTCCGAGATGAGGTTGAATCGCCTTGATCGGCTCGATCGTGAGCTTTAGGAGGCCCGTAGAAGGGAGGCGGAGCAAGCTGCTATAAGAGAGCAGGCTGAGAAGGCTTTGTTGGAAGAGCGAGCCCGTGTCGAAGTCGTGGCAGAGAGGGCGGTTCAGGAATTCCAGGATTCATTCCCCGACTTTGACGATCTATACAGAGATGGCTACGAGCGATGCCGGTTGGAAATGAAGAACCGATTTCCTGACCTCTCCGCTGAGACCAGATTCTAGTGATTTGTTCAGACCTTGGTGACGATGAGTCGAGCCAAGGCACGAAGGAGGTTGCTCCACCAACGACGCTACCCCCATGGCTGCCCACGAGGCAGGAGCGGATGCTATAGGGACCCGGAGTCCATGGCCATGCTGGATGGAGACCAAGGGCCTAGCCATCCGTTATAGGATCTCGGCGCTCTTTTTATGCCTGCTTTAGAAAGGTTTGAATGTATATAGGGTGATATAAATGTAAACGAAAACAATGTTTTGCAATAGGAGTGCCAGAAGAATTGGTCTGTATATCCTTGTTTGTCGTTACATTTCTTTATTTGTTGTCGCTTACGTCATGTGGTGGTCGTAACGCCTGACGTCCACTCGATGGGTTAGACGCTACTTCAGGATGATCGAGGGTAAGCCATCGTATCATGTTAGAAATTGACCACTACATCCCATGGCGAGGGAGCGATTTCCTCGACTTATGACTGATAGTACGTGAGTCGTTCGGTGGCGAAGGGGTGGCCCTTCGACTTATGGTTGACGACGTTTTGGTAGAGTCGTTCAGTAGAGAAGGGGTGTCCTCTTCGACTTACAGCTAACAATGTTTTGGGAGAGTCGTTCAGTAGTGAAGGGGTGGCCCTTCGACTTATGGATGACGACTTTTTGCGAGAGTCGTTCAGTAGAAAAGGGGTGGCCCTTCGACTTATGGCTGACGAAATTTTGGAAGAGTCATTCAGTAGCAAAGGGGTGGCCTTTCGACTTACGGCTGACGATGTTTTGGGAGAGTCGTTCAGTATCGAAGGGGTGGCCCTTCGACTTATGGCTGACGACTTTTTAGGAGAGTCGTTCAGTAGCGAAGGGGTGACTTTTTGACTTATGGCTGATGAATTTTTAGGAGAGTCGTTCAGTGGCGAAGGGGTGGCCCATTCGAATTACGGCTGACGATGTCTTAGGAGGGTCGTTCAGTGGCGAAGGGATGGCCCCTCGACTTACGGCTGACGACCTTTAGGAGGGTCGTTCAGTGGCGAATGGGTGGCCCTGTCGACTTACGGCTGACGATCTTTAGGAGAGTCATTCAGTAGCGAAGGGGTGGCCCCTTCGACTTACGGCTGACGACGCCTTATAGGAGAGTCGTTCAGTAGCGAAGGGGTGGCCCCTTCGACTTATGGCTGACGACATGTTTAGGAGGGTCATTCAGTGGCAAAGGGGTGGCTCCTTGACTTACGGCTGACAACCTTTAGGAGGGTCGTTCAGTGGCGAAGGGGATGCCCCTTCGACTTACGGCTGACGACACCTTAGGAGGGTCGTTCAGTGACGAAGGAGAGGCCCCTTCAACTTACGACTGACGACGCTTTGTAGGAGAGTCGTTCAATGGCGAAGGGTTGGCCACTTCGACTTGCGGATGACGACACGTTTAGGAGGGTCCTTCAATGTCGAAGGGGTGACCCCTTCGACTTACTGCTGACGACACCTTTGGGGGGTCGTTCAGTGGCGAAGGGGTGGCTCCTTCGACTTACGGCTGACGACACCTTAGGAGGGTCGTTCAGTGGCGAAGGGGAGGCCCATTCAACTTACGGCTGACGACACCTTAGGAGGGTCATTCAGTGGTGAAGGAGAGGCTCCATTGACTTACAGCTGACGACCTTTAGGAGTCACTTGTATGGATTTTATCAATATGAATTCAGTTTATCCAGGTTTCCCGAGGATCAGATCCTTTTAGAGGGGGGTTTTGATGGGATAGTTTTTGTAGAATTCATGAAGGCTTATGGAAGCAAAACTTTATTTGATGAAAAAGACATGCCTTATTGAAAGGAAAAACAAAAGGCGTACATGTGTTTCCGAACTTTGTCGGAGCTGATGTTGTCCAACGCCTCTTTATTTGACCTCGAGCTTAGATGACTTGCTAGTCGATCACATTGGTGACAGGTGACCTCGTCATCTTGCCCTTCTACTTCAAGGATCCTTTCTTGCTAGGTTGATCGTTAGCCAGGTTTTTCGGGTGTCCTCGCTTGACCAGTGCATCGATCTCATTTTTGAGAGTCCAACAGTCGTTGGTATCATGCACATAGTCATTATGATACTTGCAAAATTCGAGGTCGTCCCTCTTCTTATATTTGTCCTTCTTTGCCGTCTCTTGGATTAGCTCTTCTCATGGGGTGTAAGCGAGGACCTCCATCTTAGGAGAGCTTGGTTTTGCATAAGTAGGACGCTCCTTGCTTCGAGGGCTCCTCTCTCTGGGTTTTTTGTCTCGAGACTCTTGGCGATGGGTTCCCGAAGTTGGTTTCTCTTGCCTTGTGTCGCCGCGATGGGCGGGAGTGCCTTTCGCACTAGCTCCGATTGGTTCCTCCGCTTCTTCGGAGATGGTGAATCGATCTGTTATGTTGAGCATTTCTGCAACGGTGTTAGGGGGAACTGGTGGAGGGCCCTTCGTAGGTATTTGTTCTAGACCGCCTGAGTGCGCGCCGCTATGACAGTCATGTCCGGCGTCTCTTCTACATCGAGCCTATCGTCGTTGAATCTCTGGATGAAGGCTCGGATCTACTCATTTTCGTTCTGTTTGAGCAAGAAAAGGTGTGAAGACTTCTTCTTAGGACGTCGGCCCGCGACGAATTGCTTGCAGAATATTTCTGCTAATTCATCGAATGACCTGATGCAGTCGTGGGGTAACCCTTCGTACCAGCCTTCTACCCTCTTGAATAGGGTAACGTGGAAGTCTCTACAAAGGTATGGCTCGTCGGCCCCGTGAAGCAGCATTACATTCAAGTACTTATGAATGTGCGACCACGGGTCGCCTCTGTAGTCATAGGATGGTAGGGCAGGGAGTTTGAACTTGGGAAGAGGAGGAGTAGAAGTGATGTTCTCCTTCAGTGTGGTCCGTCGAATCGTGGATCGGACGAGTAGAGATCCTCCCTCTCCGGCTTGCACGTAATTGGCTACTGAAGATCGGTTTGGGATCTCTTCTCTCCTTCTGAATTCGCATGCAGGGTTGAGTGGATTATAACCCGGGGAGCCCCGTACATTACCTGGTCGAGGATGTTGCGGGTTGTTTCTATGTAATTAGAGGGGGTGCATTCCCCCTGGAGAGTGAAGGCCCGATTGTCGACCATTATTTCGTCGTATTGGTGAGACACGGGGGTTGCGTTGTGTGGGCTAATCTCCTGTTGATCTGCTCTCGGATCCACCTTATCTCTAAGGAAGGTCGTGCCCCTGGTTGGTGTCAAGGTTGGGTTTGGAGGCGGCAATGGCCCATTTAAGAGCGACGGATTCCCCATGTTTTGGCGTATCAAGGTCGCCAAAACACCGAGACTCTTGTCGACTTGCTCGGTGAACTGGGTGAATTCCTTCCAGGTTACCTTAAGCTCCTTCGTGGCCCCTGCTGGTCGTTGCGATGGCGATGTGGAGTCCGTGGCATCCTGGTGGATGATGTTCGCTTTCTGCTTCTCCTTCGGACTTTCGATCGGTCCGATGTTGCTGGGTCCAGCTGGCATAGCTTTTCGATTGCTTTGGGATGTCGAGCTGGTTAACGTTTTCCATAGACGGAGCCAAACTGTTAAGGCTAAAAATGACCGAGATAGTTGTCAAGCTGATGTAGGCTCTTAGTGCTGAGTCGGGGCCTCGTTAGCAGGTGAAGTGGGACCCGAGGTTGGAAGAACCTGGGTCGAGTGATGGATGTAGATGATGATGTGATGCTCGATCGACCTTTAGACAGCTGATACGTCGATCGTTTGAGGCTGGGAAGCTCGGTAACGACCTTCGATGTTGGATGATGACTCGTTGATCTACACCACAGAGACACGTTAGGGGGTCAAATCTGGGTTCCGACCCAAATCCCCTCCGATGCTTAAGTTAGTATGGGAAATTAAGGATGAGGGGGAGCTTGGAGCAGCTGAGATCGATCCACAGAGGTTCGTCCCAGATCTGTCGTCGCAAGCTCGATGATGTAAGAAATATCAGCTGAGAAAGTAAATTTCTATGTCTTAGACCTCGTACCTTAGAATTGGAACCTTTACTGTATTTATAGACCTCTTTGGTCTCTTCAGTGACGTTGGGGGGATAACGGTCACACATTAAGGTGCCACGATCTCCCCCTTTTAATAGGAGTGAATGATGTCCACGCTTCCCGCTAATTATGGGCTCGTCTTTAATCCCACGTTCGGGAGGTGGGGATGCAACGGTCGACTGGCCAATGGGCTTTGACTGAGTCGATACTGGGCTTCTCTTGCGGGTCTTATGGGCTTTAGTCATCTGTCGGTCGAATCATCTCGAGCGCCGGCCCATTGACTCAACAGATGAGAAGTTTCATACGGTGCTAATATTCAAGATTTCAAGAACCTTATTGGAAATGATGATGTAACAAGCGAGATAATCATTAATTTTGATTAATTTTTTGTTACTAAGGGAAGAATTACATTTTACAATGAAGAATCAAGTCAAGAAAATATTTTGTTGTCTTGTTACAAAGGGGTGTTTAAGTTTTAGGTCATTGTTGCGTAATGTTAAACTTTTTTCTGTTTCGTAATGTTAAAGGTTGATTCTGTTTTATAACTCATGAAAATATTTGGTTGTTTGGTTCTTCTCTGTAATGTTAAAGATTTTGGTTGTTACGTAACTTGAATGTATTAATGTATCAAGGCAGTTTTTTGTGTTCGGTTCGGATGTGGAAATCTGAACAACATAACTATTTTCTTTTATGTTGGGATTTTTAGAACCAAGCAGAAGAATAAAATTAGTATATCCGTTTGGATTGCCAAGTTCGAACAATAACTTGAACGTTCAATGTATCCGTTTAGTTTTTTGTGTTCTGTTCGGATGTGGAAATCCAAACAACATAACTATTTTATTATTATAGTTCGGATTTTCTCAACTGAACAGAAGAATAAAAGTAGTATATTCGTTCGGATGTCCAAGTCCGAACAGTAACTTGAACATTGAATGTATCCGTTTAGTTTTTTGTGTTTTGTTCGGATGTGAAAATCCGAACGCCATAACTACATTATTATTATGGTTGGATTTTCACAACTCAACAGAAGAATTAAAGTAGTATATCCGTTCGATGTCCAAGTCCAAACAACATAACTATTTTATTATTATAGTTCGGATTTTCTCAACTGAACAGAAGAATAAAAGTAGTATATTCGTTCGGATGTCCAAGTCCAAACAGTAACGTGAACATTGAATCAATGTATCCGTTTAGTTTTTTGTGTTTTGTTCGGATGTGGAAATCCGAACGCCATAACTATATTATTATTATGGTTGGATTTTCACAACTCAACAGAAGAATAAAAATAGTATATCCGTTCGATGTCCAAGTCCAAACTGTAACTCAAAACACCCGAAAATTCTATGCTCTAAACAGAAGAATAAAAGTAGTATATATTATGTGCTCAGAACACCCCAAAACTTGTTTTGCTAGCAAAATAAAAATAGCTGGAAAGGTTCAACATGATATAATCTAAAATTTGTTTTACTCCAAAACAACCAGAAACAACTAGTATAACAAAACTCTCAGCCATATGCCCTTTCTCACTTTCATTGTTAGCCCTAAACTATGGAAGGCCTTCATTTCGACACAACACTCTACTCTTCAGCCATAGTTCCTTTCTCGCTGATGTAGATACCATCAACAAACTCTTAAATATCCAGATATCCGTGTTCTTTACATGGCATTTCTATCAAAAAATAACAAAGTTGTTTAAGTTATACGATGACCAGAGCTATCGGATTGAATCATGGTGGACTTCAGAATCGATGATATGATCTTCAGACTCGATGGCAGGATCTTGCATCTATTCAAGCATATGTTCTCATCGTAGGTGTTTGACTGATCCAGTAGGCCATACACGCTCTTGGGCTGATGGAGATGAAGAAGCCATCATCGAAGAAGAATGAGAGGTAGAAGCTCTCGAAGGTCCCCGTCATCATTGATGATCCATTTCTGTAGCCACAAAATCAATATCATTAACTAGCAAGTATACAAATGAAACTAATATCATTGACGTAAAAGAATAAAGTATGTAGTAATATCCATGAGTTAAAAAGTTTCAGATCAAATGTTTTGCACTTACATCAGAATTTTTTTTTGATTCATCGGAAAGAAAGGTACATCACTTAGGGGCTGAACCCCCTAGGATAACCAGGACCCATTATATCCATAGTAAGTAGCTGAGATAGCGAAACAGGCGGGCGATCCCAGACCCATAAATCCTCGTCCAAAATAACATCCCAAATTTGCACGCGCATCAGCACAAAAATTAGCCTCTTGAAACACATGCTTGAACGTGCAGGTACTAAACTTCTCAACCAACTGTCGAATATCCAGAATCAGATTCTAAAGGGGATGAGAATGGACATCCTTTGAAGTAAGAAGCAATAAAGCAACCTTTGAATCGGATTCACACACTATATCCATGAACTCCTTCTGCCACGCCACCTGCAGTCCAAAGCATATAGCCTGGAGCTCCGCATTTAAGTTAGTTCCCCAACCTACATAGGGGAAGAAACCAAGTAGCCACGAACCCCTTTCATCACGAAAAAGGCCTCATGTACCTACAAGGCCCGGATTCCCTTTGCTAGCTCCATCAACATTTAGCTTCACCACTCCTGAACCAGGGGGAACCCACCGAATAAGTGAATTAGAAGAGTGGGCTGGAGAGGCCTTGCAATAAAGACGAGATATCTCAGCTGCACACATTGCGATCCGCCTGAATATAAAAGTATCTTCCGTATCCATATCCCCACTTGAAAAGATCCTTCGGCAACGGGAGCCCCAAATCTTCCACAAACATGTACCAAACAAGACGACCTGATGTGATGGATATGACCCAATGTCCAAGAAATTCATTAACCACTGCACCAAGGAATATTGATAGAAATTCGGGAAGGTAGATATAGGGAAGAAAGCATCCCAAACTCTCCGTGCTTCGATGCAGTCTCTGAGAACATGTATTGTAGTTTTAAGTTCATCCACACATAAAGAACATAAATCAGAATCTGAGATACCTCTCTGGAACCGCAAGACATTCGTAACAATTCTTTCCCTGATGACAAGCCATAAGAAGTACATCCAGCGGGCAGGCAAAGGCAAACTACATAACCAATCCACCTGAAACTCCAATCCATTCGAATGGGTCCTCAGCAACAGCAAATAAGCTGATTGAGTAGAAAAAATTCCATTCGGTGGTAGATGCCATATATATATCTCATGCTACAATTAATCGGATTAAAGAGTTACATAAGTGTAAATTTCTTACAAATAAAAGACGAGACATGTTGAAATCCCATTATAAGTGAATCCAAGTAGACAGATGCGAAAGAACTATTATTTTGAGTGAAGTAGCAATATTAAACCCTCCCTCAACAAGAATTTTCAAAAATTGATGTAAACATTAATCATAGTTTTTCCCATAGTTAAACTTTCGATTTGAAACTTCTCATTAACTTAAGAAAGTGAACCTGCTCTTAAAAACTAGAGTTAGCATAATTCTAACAGGACAAATAATTTGATGTTTGGAGAAAGAGCAACCATGGCAATAGCCCATGGTATCCTTTTATTCATTCATAGTATAGGAGGTTGCACCTAGTAGCCCAAGGGTTCACCCCATTACATGGTAGTGGGGTGTTATGGTGGATAATGAGGGAGGGGAGACCATAAGTCTTCCTCACTCATAACACTCCCCCTTATCTATCCATTACCTTGGACTTAGCATATGAATGCTTCAGGATTTATGATGCTAATGGGGTGGATACTTCTGAATCCAGAGTAAACGTGTTTGCCTCGTTAAAACCTTAGCTGTGGAAAACCCAATAGGAAAAACCAACAGTCTTAAGAAAAAAGAGTACAACCCACAGGTTACTCCCCCTGATCTGTACAAGCTTCAGGCTTATAGGTCTCTCAGCTGTCTCATCCCGATTTCTTTTACAAGCTTTGCAGAAGTACTTTTAGGCAGAGCCTTAGTGAACAAATCAGCTAAATTATACAAGACTGAATCTGTTATACTTCGACTTGCTTCTCCTCTTGTAGGTCGTGCGTCCAGAAGAACTTAGGAGATATGTGCTTCGTTTTATCGCCCTTGATGAAACCAGCCTGTAGTTGAGCTATGCAGGCTGCATTGTCCTCAAATAACGTGGTTGGCTCAAGGTCACTAGTCTTCAGGCCGGTAGTCACTAAGATGTGATGAATGACTAAATGAAGCCATACACATTCTTTGCTTGCTTCATGGATCGCGAGGAGCTCAGAATGGTTGGAAGAGATTGCTGTAGTGGTCTGCTTCACAGATTTCCATGAGATGGATGTACCACCGTAGGTGAACACAAAACCAGTTTGAAATTTCTCGGTGTAAGGATCAGACCTGTAACCTGCATCTACATAACCAATTAAAGTGGGAGATCCACCTTTAGGGAAATATAATCCCAGGTCAATTGACCCTTGGAGGTAGGGCATAAGTTGCTTAACTCCGTTCCAGTGGCGCTTTGTGGGCACTGCACTATATCTGGCTAGAAGATTCACTGAGAACACTATATCGGGACGCGTACAGTTAGCCAGATATAGAAGTGCTCCAATGGCACTAAGATAATGTACTTCAGGACCTAACATCTCCTCCACCTCTTCCAGCGGACGGACGGGGTCCTTATGTACATCCAAGGATCTAACGACCATTGGTGTACTTAGAGGATGACATTTATCCATTAGGAAATTTTTCAGTAATTTCCTTGTATATGTGGATTGGTGTAACAGAATACCATCACGTAGGTGTTCGATCTGTAAGCCAAGACAATACTTTGTTTTGCCTAGGTCTTTCATTTCAAAATTATTCTTTAGGCTTGCAAATATCTCAGCGATCTCTGCAGGAGATCCAATGAGATTTAAGTCGTCCACCTAAACGACGACTATAACAAATCGTGTTCCCGATCTTTTAATAAAGATACATGGACAGACTTCATTATTAGTGAAACCTTGCTGCGCAAGGAAATCACTAAGTCTGTTATACCACATTTTACCCGATTGATTAAGACCATATAATGATCTTTGAAGCCTTACAGAGTAGACGTCCCGAGGTCTCTCTGCTATCTCAGGAGGTAATTTATATCCGTCGGAGAGTTTCATATAGATATCTTTATCTATATTTCCATATAGATATGCAGTCATAACGTCCATGAGCTGCATTTCTACGCTTTCCAGAGATGATAGGCTTAATAAAAACCGAAACATGATCGCATCCATAATAGGGGAATATGTTTGTTCATAATCTATTCCCGGCCGTTGGAAAATCCTGGGCTACAAGCCGTGCTCTGTAGCGTACGATCTCGTTATTTTCATTTCTTTTTCTGATGAAAACCCACTTGTAACCCACAGTTTTACACCTTCAGGTGTTTGGACTACTGGTCCAAAAACTTTGTGTTTCAAAAGTGAGTCCAGCTCCACTCTTATTGCCGCGTTCCATTTTGGCCAATCATCTCTACGTTTACATTCCGCAAGAGATCGTGGTTCGATGTCATCGTCGTATTCAGATACGTGCACGACAATATTGAAAGCAAAGTCGTCGTCAACGACAGTGATTTTTCTGTCCAGTATCTCCCTAGTACGTACAAAATTTAATGATGTTTCTCATATAGTTTCCTTTTCAGGGGAATGTTGATTCGGGTTCAATATTACATATTTAACCCCCCATTTAGCCCTATTTTGTGCTCAGGTGATGCTACATTGTTCTCTAATTCATACGTATTTTGTACACAATTATTTATTAGAGAAAACACTTAATTTGAGCACAAAACAGCAATTAATAGAGTTTTTTTGCACTTTTTATATTTTTCCTAGCTTGGTCTCGATCTCACGATTCCAATGACTATTTATTTGTATTTTTCTGAGATCTGTGCTAATTACTGTGTATTTTTGAATGCAGAATACTATTTAAATGGAGAAATATGCACGAAAATACGCAAATACGGTGGAATACGGACACGTGGCGCGCATCCACGCATCCCCGCTCAAATCCGACAGCAGCAGAAAATTAACGACGGGGATTTATAGAAGCCGTTGGATCGAGATCCAACGGCCCGCATTCAAACGAGGACGCGATCTCTGGGAGATGACGTGGCACATTCTGCACCCTCGATGCTTGATCAAACGGCTGTACGCAGTTCAACCCGAAGCGCTTCGTAGAGGGCGACGCGGTCAGATCTTGACCGCTAATCGACGATCCGACGGCCAGTAAGCGAGCAAATTTGAGCGGCAATGCGGCGTCGTATCAACCGTTCGATCACGATCCTACGGTGCCAATCATCCCCGCGGTTTGAGTTCGAATCCATTAGCGGAAGAATTTGGCGGACAACGTGGCGACATCCGCACCGCACGTCGTCGATCCAACGGGCCACATTCACCCCGCATCGAAATCGATCGAAGAGCGCAACGACTGTAGATCCACGATCGAACGGTCATGATTGAGGGCGAGCGAAGTGCAGCAGCGGTCGACGTGGCTTCTTCTGCCCCGTCCGATGGGAGATTGGACGGTCAGGATTTAATCTGAGCTGAAGTCGGAGATATCAACGCGGATGCGGGTGCGCACAGTTTTTAAAGCACACGTGTCGCGTACACGTTAGATCCCGCTTTGATCCGACGGTGGAAATTTTGAGCGGGTTTTGGGTTCGATTTCTAAGAGGGTTTCAACCCGATAACACAACCCAAACCCGCAATCTCTTTATAAAAGGTATTTTAGGGTTTTTGAGCGTATTCAAGCAGATTGGGGCGTATTTTGAGCGTATTGGAGGCTCTAGGAGCCGTATTCTCCCCCTGAAAAATTCTGTAAAATTCCAGAGGCCTATTTTATTATTTCCAGAGAGTTTGAAGTCTTTTCAAGGAGAATTGGTGATATTTTCTTCAACTTCTATCCCGTATTTTGGTGTTTTCTATTGTATTTTGCTATGAACTTGAAGTATTTGGCTATGAAACTTGTTTATTTCTGCATTATGAGTATCTAAAACTTATTTGTGCATGGTACGAAGTAGTTAGGGGATATTATTCGTGTTAGTTTGGTTGTATTCCATGTGCTTAATCGTTAAACGTCGTTAAAATTGTAATCTTTGTTCGTAAATCGACTTTTTCAGATTCCAAAAGAATTGATTTAGTTGATGATCGCCCCAAAAGGGTGAGTTTTGATCTCCCCAAAAGGGAGTTTCATACCGTAGTTTTGATCTCTCCAAAAGAGAGTTTCATATCGTATTATAACTTTAGCGACGATCTTTTTGAATATTGTGTTTGAACCCCCAAAAGGGCATCTTCCGATGAATTGCTCCCAAAAGGTGAATTCATTGAGTTATATTGGATATTTTTCCCGGTGAATTGCTCTCAAAAAGAGAATTCATTGTGATATATTTATCAACCAAACTAATACGAATCATTGATCCTAACGAACCCATACCATGTGCAAACTTTTTATAGGTATTTTCATACACGAATTTCTTTGTTCGCACATCACCATCACGCACTTTCACACCATCACCATCATTGTTGAAGTGGTTAGTTTCTTTTCGTAGGATTTCTATTTGATTTGAATTGTGGTTGCAACAGATTTCTTCCCGTGGATTCGACATCTGGACTCCCAGATTTTACTACTTGTACGGACTCTTGCGCTTGAGAGAGAGCATCTTTCGGAGCCCACCAAATGTAGGAGAGGAGAGGTAGCTGATCTGAGCTCAGCATCCTGTGTAGGGTTCATCTTTATTTCTCCAGTATTTTTCTTTTTCGAGGAGCTTTGTCCTTCGAACCTGGTGGGTGTCCTCTCTTCAATTAAGGTACAACCGATTTTGCTGTCGGTGGATTGCATCCATCTTTGGGGATGTCAATCCTAACTGGCGTATTGGCAGCAGGGACGCATAATCTGACAATCTTCTTGTTGTCAGTAAAATTATCTGGTAGTATATGTAATGTATTATGAAGATGAAGGATCTTCATGATCTCATCTTCACATTGACTAGTACGCAGATCATAATGAGACAAAGTTTTTGTGTCCCAAGAAATAGTCTCAGAAGCTTCTGGCTTCTTAGACTGTGTGCCTAGTTTTGGAAAAACATTTTCATCAAACTCACAGTCATCAAGACATGCCTTAAATGCGTCACCCGTCTGGGGTTCAAGATATCTAATTATAAAGGGTGAATCAAACCCTATATAGATACCCAAATGACGCTGTGGACCCATTTTGGTCCTTTAAGGTGGTGCAATGGGGACGAAGACTGCACAACCAAACACTCTCAAATGAGAGATATTCGGAGGTGCACCATACGCTAGCTGCATAGGCGTTAAAATATGGCCACTAGAGGGCCATATTATGATAAGCGATGCGGCATGCAATATGACATGTCCCCTAGCATCAACAGGCAACTGTGATTGTATCAGCAATGGATGTGTAATCCATTGCAGTCCCTTTATCAGAGATTCTGCTAACTCATTCTGGGTGTGAACATGTGCTACTGGATGTTCAACTTTGATGCCAGTTGCTCGGAAATAGTCTTGAAAGACTTGAGAAGTGAATTCTCACGTATTATCAAGACTTAGTTTCTTAATATAGTTATCTGGGAAATGAGCCTGCAAATTAATTATTTGTGCCAATAGCTTTGAAAAAGCTAGGTTGCGGGTGGACAAGAGGCACACATAAGACCATTTTGATGATGCATCTTTCAGTACCATAAAGTACCGAAATGGGCCACTTGCGGGGTGAATATGCCCGCAAATATCCCCACATATTCTCTCCAAGAAGCTAGGAGACTCTAATCTCACTTTCAGTAGGGATGGTCTCGTTATTAGTTTACCCTTGAAACAAGGTAAACGTGGAAAATCACCCTTCTGAAGAATCTTCAGGTTCTTCAGATTATGTCCAAAAGATTGGGTGATGATGCGGTGCATCATTGCCGATCCAGGGTGACTAAGTCTGTTATGTCAGAGTTTGAATCTTGGCAATGAAAGGTACTTCTGGTGCACAGTCAAATTAGCTTCTATAGGTTGAATATGAGTATGATAGAGACCCGACGGGAGTTCCTTAAATCGTTTTAAGACATTTTTAAACCGTCATTTTGACGAGTAACATACAGATATTCATCCTCATTTATATCTTTAGTTTTTAAGTGATATCCGTTTAAACGAATATCCTTGAAACTTAACAGATTCCTATTTGATTTAGGAGAGAAAAGTGCATCTTTTATTATTAGTCTCGTGTTATTTGGGAGCAAAATCATTGCTTCACCAGATCCTTCAATTATGTTTGACAGTCCCGAAATAGTAATGACAGGACCATCATAATCATTTAAGCTAATAAAATAGCTTTTTTCGCGAAGGATTGTGTACGTCGAGGCACTGTCCACTAGGCACTCACACTTCATCTATAGAACATAAATTCAATACTTTAATAAAAAGAAAGACATTCATTATTGAAAAGTAAAGATATAGCATGATTTAGTAAACTACAGATGAAGTACTAATAACAGATAAAGTAAATGCATAATAGATAAATATGACATCAGTCTAGGAGGTCGTCATTCTCGAAGTCGTATTTATGAACTTGGTTGACGGCTGGTTTTCCACTAGATTTGTTTCAACGGAAGACTTCAGGCTCGCCTGGTACAGATCTTGGAGGTGTCGTGGAGTACGACAGTTTCTGGACCAATGTCCAGTCATGTCACATCTGTGGCATTTGTCCTCCCAATTTTTCTTGGGAATTGATGTCTCTCCAATGTTCTTTTTCTTCCACTGGGGCTTCTTCTTTCCCTCATTGTTGTTGCTCTGGAGAGGGTTATTGTTCTGGGGAGGACCTCTGGCCTGCCTCTTAGGGGCATTCCCTTTGTTGAATTTTCCCTTCTGTTTGTTCTTCTGCTTCTGGAAAGAAACTTTGTGAGCTTCAGGGAGAGAAGCTGAGCCGTAGGTTATGTGTGGCCAATAGCAAGTATCTATTCTGCTCTGCTATGAGAAGGCAGGAGTGCAGGTCAGAGTACTTGGTGAACTTGCGTTCACGGTACTGTTGCATGAGGATTGCATCATTCTCATGGAAGGATGTGTATGTCTTTTCCACCATGCGTTCTTCTGAGACTTCTTCACCACACATCTTCAGGCGTGAGGTGATATTGTGAAGTGCTTAGTTATACTCAGCAACGGACTTGAAGTCATGAAGTCGGAGATTTTCCCACTTATAACGTACACGTGGGAGGATCACATCTTTCTGATGCTTATACCTGTTCTCCAGTGCAGTCCACAACTCTAGTGGATTTTCTACAGTGAAATATTTGGCCTTCAGGGTCCGATCAATATGTCGTCTGATATAGATTATGGATTTCACATTATCTACATTAGAGACTATTGGTGTAGAAGCTGCCTCAGCAGTGCCTGTTGCCGTGGCCGTAGCCGTATGCACAGGAGTAGAGATTGTGGCCATAAGGCCCTGTGCACACAAGTGGAACTTCAGGTCCACATACCAGCTCAGATAATTCTTTCCAGGCGTATCGAGAACTTCAAAGTCGACACTCGCTATTTTTGCCATATTATCTATGCATTTGAAATAACATGAATTAATAATAAAGCATATTAAAAATTCATGTAAAATTAATAAATTAGATGTGTGGATCGGCCAGTCATCAAATAATAAAGTCCAAAGTCCATAAGATATACAGTCCAGAGAATACAAAAAATGGAAAAGTACAACTTGGAACCCCATTGGGGTCCAAGCAAATTTGTAATTTTGCCTCCGTCTTCAAGGAAAGATACTCCGGTCTTTTGCGTATACAAATATATTCTCACTACAATTCAATTTCTCTCAAAAAAGAAAAGAAAATGCAAGGAAAATAAAATGGTGACAAACTGGCTGATACAAAATCACAACGCAATTTATTAAACATCCACGCAATTTATAAATTACGCAACAAACACAGGAATAAATCATTGTGCAATATCACAAGCAAGTAATTATATGTAAAAATTAAAATATTTAATAATTACTTAGGCCACGAGAAGACATATCATGCACCGTTAGGTTAGATAGCTAACGGTAGAGCGATGTTTGGACCTTTCATAATTATTAAACATAAAAATACTAATTAATCCAATTTAATAATTATGCAAATAGTGATGTTATTAATATTATATGGACCAAAAACATTATTTTATTAACCAAAATTCTCCAAAAATTAAAATTTATTGCCATGAAATGATTTATGAATTTTCCTTATTTTTCAGAATTTTCCAGAATTTTTTTGGATTTTTCTGATTATTTTAAGGATTTTTAATAGAAAATCTGATTTAAAAACAGATTTTACTATTTAGAAAGGCCCTTTATATGTAATAAGAGATATTTTGAGCCAGCTAAAGGCATCAGGCCTAGTAACCAGATATAAATTTATTTATTAAAACAGGTTGGGCTTCTGGCCCATGTAAACCCAAGAATAAACCCAAAAACCCAATAACATAGGGTTAAAACCCTTTTATCTCTAAATTAGTTTAGAGAATATCAACAGTCAATCCAAAAGAAAATTGGGGGCGGCTGTTGGGTCTTTCACAATCGATATCATCGGCAAGGGGGGAGGGGCCGGACAGCGCCCAACCACCCACCCCTCCATAGGGTCGTGGCCTGCAGGGGGGCGGAACAGCCACGCAATTTATAAATTATGCAACAAACACAGGAATAAATCATTGCGCAATATCACAAGCAAGTAATTATATGTAAAAATTAAAATATTTAATAATTACTTAGGCCACGAGAAGACATATCATGCACCGTTAGGTTAGATAGCTAACGGCAGAGCGATGTTTGGACCTTTCATAATTATTAAACATAAAAATACTAATTAATCCAATTTAATAATTATGCAAATAGTGATGTTATTAATATTATATGGACCAAAAACATTATTTTATTAACCAAAATTCTCCAAAAATTAAAATTTATTGCCATGAAATGATTTATGAATTTTCCTTATTTTTCAGAATTTTCCAGAATTTTTTTGGATTTTTCTGGTTATTTTAAGGATTTTTAATAGAAAATCTGATTTAAAAACCGATTTTACTATTTAGAAAGGCCCTTTATATGTAATAAGAGATATTTTGAGCCAGCTAAAGGCATCAGGCCTAGTAACCAGATATAAATTTATTTATTAAAACAGGTTGGGCTTCTGGCCCATGTAAACCCAAGAATAAACCCAAAAACCCAATAACATAGGGTTAAAACCCTTTTATCTCTAAATTAGTTTAGAGAATATCAACAGTCAATCCAAAAGAAAATTGGGGGCGGCTGTTGGGTCTTTCACAATCGATATCATCGGCAAGGGGGGAGGGGCCGGACAGCGCCCAACCACCCACCCCTCCATAGGGTCGTGGCCTGCAGGGGGGGCGGAACAGCCACACAATTTATAAATTATGCAACAAACACAGGAATAAATCATTGCGCAATATCACAAGCAAGTAATTATATGTAAAAATTAAAATATTTAATAATTACTTAGGCCACGAGAAGACATATCATGCACCGTTAGGTTAGATAGCTAACGGCAGAGCGATGTTTGGACCTTTCATAATTATTAAACATAAAAATACTAATTAATCCAATTTAATAATTATGCAAATAGTGATGTTATTAATATTATATGGACCAAAAACATTATTTTATTAACCAAAATTCTCCAAAAATTAAAATTTATTGCCATGAAATGATTTATGAATTTTCCTTATTTTTCAGAATTTTCCAGAATTTTTTTGGATTTTTCTGATTATTTTAAGGATTTTTAATAGAAAATCTGATTTAAAAACAGATTTTACTATTTAGAAAGGCCCTTTATATGTAATAAGAGATATTTTGAGCCAGCTAAAGGCATCAGGCCTAGTAACCAGATATAAATTTATTTATTAAAACAGGTTGGGCTTCTGGCCCATGTAAACCCAAGATTAAACCCAAAAACCCAATAACATAGGGTTAAAACTCTTTTATCTCTAAATTACTTTAAAGAATATCAACAGTCAATCCAAAAGAAAATTGGGGGCGGCTGTTGGGTCTTTCACAATCGATATCATCGGCAAGGGGGGAGGGGCCGGACAGCGCCCAACCACCCACCACTCCATAGGGTCGTGGCCTGCATGGGGGCGGAACAGCCCCCCCTGCAACCGGGGGGTGGGAGGGAACAGTGCCCCCACTCCACAGTGCCCCCCGGTCGGAAAAGGGGAGGGCGCCCCCCACCCCCCTTCTGCCGGAAAATGGCAAGGGGGAAGGGGGGAGGTTCACCCTTCGGCCGAGGCCGGGGGACCTCCCCCTCGGTCGACAGGGCCAGAGAAGATCCAGCCGATCCGAATGCCGATCCGGCCTTCGGGGCCTTTGGCGGTGAATGTTCGTGACCGATACGACCGTCGGGGCCGACAGCATGGTTGATCCATACGCTGATCCGGCCTTCGGGGCCTTTGGCATCAACAGCAAGAGTACGAGATCAATCCAGTGGTTCATTCCGGGCAAGCGATCGCTTCAGACGATGTCACCGGAAAATCCTTTGGCATGCCGCTTCAGGCGGGTTGGTCATCAACAAAGATGAATACAATAATGGAGATATTTTTTTAATAAAATTGTTTTTATTTGTATGTTGATTTGATTATTACAAGCAACATGCATATGCAATAAAAAATTTTATGGTCCATAATCTATATCTACGGAAAAATAAGTATACCTCTAGATCAATGATCTAGGGAAGAACCAAAAAATCAGTAGATAGAAAAAATCCCCCCTCCCGCAATGCCTTGCAAGTAATCGATCGCTCGTCGTCGTAAAAACTTTACCGCAACAACTAGATTCCTTCGCAAGAGGGAAAAATATGTGGGAAAGATGGAATAAAATTATGTGGCTCAAAAATTTTTCTAGAGCTTCGTGCTAATAACGTGTTTGGAGAAAGAGCAACCATGGCAATATCCCATGGTATCCTTTTATTCATTCATAGTATAGGAGGTTACATCTAGTAGCCCAAGGGTTCACCCCACTACATGGTAGTGGTGTGTTATGGTGGATAATGAGGGAGGAGAGACCATAAGTCTCCCTTTCTCATAACATTTGCATCATTTTAACGGAAATGCTAATTATTTTTGCGTATGATGATGTATATCTAGAATTATTGATGATACTCAAATACCTAAAACTGCATGAAGTATTCGGAATAATGAATAATTTGTATGACAATCCATATGGATGACCCCGGGTTAAAGTGTCCATTTAAGCAAAAGTTAATTAATGTAATTAGGTATGAACAACCTAAAAATGATTATAATGTGGTGAAGATTTTACTACTTGGAAGACTATCAGATGTTTCGTCCATAGGTTTCATTATGGCATTATCAGAAATGTATCCAAGTAATCCAGTTATATTGTTGTCGAATATTTCTATATATTGGCTCTGATGTTATGATTTTTCTCGTTTCATTTTCAATATAGAATAAGCCAATAGAGAGTTTGAACATGGTCCAGAAGTGACGCATTTAGATTTTTTTTCCAATATATAGCTCAGTAAGTTCGAAAGTTTTTGGGGGTGTTGTGCCTTAAGGTCAAGAATTCTACCCAACACATCTACATATATAGGTGAGTTTCAAATTGATCTAGGACCAACATGTGACATGGGAGGAAAAGTTTTAAGTGCGAAATCAGTAACAAAAAGTTCAGTTAATTGCAGCACACATAAATTATTTCTAAGTCGACAACGACATGATCATAGGAAGCATTTGTCCAATGGATTTTGGGCTGCATATGGTCAATCAAAACGTATTCAACATATCAAAAAGAATTAACATAACAGGATTGTTGGACATATAGGATATTTCACAAATTCAAAGAGATGTCCATCATGTTTAGTCTCACATTGGAAGTGAACATGCCTTAGTTGAGCAAAAATTCTCTTTTGTTTTATTGGGCTTCTAGTATGCACCGGAAATAAAGGGAGAATCGTGCGCTCACGAGCCCAAGCAAAGGGATTGAGGCAAAATCTGAATGGTCGATCCGGAAACACTTAACGCTTGTGCGTCCACGTTACGCCTACGTGGGGGAGGGGGATTTCACAGTTGCGCATGCTTATTAGCCCTCATTTTGCATCTCCTTGCAATTATTATTGTGTCATATTATTTTTGCAAACTAGAACTAGTTTTTCGTGACGTTACTCTGAATCAAAACTCTGATTCAGACTGCACACGTCTCTGGCTTGCTCAAAAGCATGACTCGAATTGACCAAGAGTTGACCTGTTTTGTCGAAACCAGTCTCTGTTGTCTGCCTATGTCTTGATGTGACAAATCCTAATAGCTAGTTTCTAACCGCTGGTTTTCATTTTTGATAACTACATAAGCTAGTTAGCTAGTTAGAAGAACAGAAGAATAAACATCATTAGAAGGAAACCCAGTTGCTGCTCGCTGCAAAGCTGTTTTGCAAGTGCATGATTACAGTGGAGGGTTGTCCGCCACTCCTGCCATGCACCCGAGCATAGAGTCCAAGGAACGGAAATCTACTTTTAAGGACAGTGTCCAACATGCCTCGACCGTGATAAGTATCTTCTTCTTGATTTAAACAGTAGTTCCATTCGAGCTATTATTCATTTTATCCAACAAGGATATTCCAAAAAATATTATGCATAAATCGGAAATTGTCCAAGGCGCCTTCAAAAACTGAGCATCTGAAAAAAAATTTACTGAACGCGGATTTTGATAAGATGATTCCAGTAAAAAATTACAAATTAATGATAATGGGAACAATAAAAAATTTGCATCCGTTGTTGACCCATACATGAATGTTCATGTTGTTGACGAGCTGCTTGGCCCGAACATAGTAGAACAATGACTTGTTGCAGAAGGGGAACTAAGACATCTTGAGGCCGAGCTTCGTGTACCGCGCCTCATCGCACACGTACTTGTAGTCTTAAGGGAGTGTCCAGTTGGCCAAAGCGGAGGAGAAAGTTAGAGAGAAGAGGAGAAAAGAGATGAGAGATGCCATTGTTGATGATGATGGTATGCACTGAGGAACTCAGCGAGAGTGTTGTGTAATATACTTTTTATAGGCGAGAATGAGAATCCAAGCTGTGATACTTCTTTTAACGGTTAGCAAAATATTTGTGTGAATCTGATTTAAAGTATAACAAAATTATATTTTGGATAATTAGAACGTAATCTCATGGTCTTATCAATAATGATAGTTAAAGATTGTTTTCACCCGAAATCAGTTGGATTTTGATAAACTTCATGTTTATTTGTTGCATATAACATGAAAAAAAAATTTAATTAGGTGGGCATGGAATATTTATAGGCCTATTATTTCATAATGTTAACGGCAACATATCATGTAATTTTGCTTATCAAAGTTGTTCATCTGTTATCTTTGTGGATTTTCAGTTAAAACTAAAACCAAATTAAAGAATATGAAAGGAGAATCGAAAGTAGATTTGTGTAGACGTCAAGAAACTGGGCAGAGCATCGAAAAATAGATTTGTGTTACAAAATTCATGTGACTTGTGATTGGCAGAAGTAAAATGACCGATTTCGTACAAAGATCCCAGTAATTTACTTAAAAAATTTGTGTTGCAATAGAAGTTTTAAGTATTTGGTTTCTTCCAATACCTTAATAATGTGTAGACATTGATTCTAAAACTTGGGCTAAGAATTTTCTATGGTATTCTAGTAGGAATGAATGGATTTAAAGCCAAATGAACACTTGCAATAACTAGAGAGTTATAAGTTTGAGGCATATCAAACCCACCAATATATGGAGGGATTTTGTAAAATTTTCTTCTCTAGGAATACTCAGATTGTTTTCCTCTCATCCTATTATTCCCAACTGTTCTTCCATAAAATGAGCAACAAAAAGATCATCACGCAAGATGAACCACACATTTTATACACACTTATCTTATGACCCATTGGCCAATTTGCCGAGTATAATCACAAAAAACATTTTATTGTCCTTTATTTTTGCTTACATGCATGTTATAACTATGTCTCTCCTTTTATTTTTATTTGTGAGTTTCATGTGTGAAAGCTGTAACAAAAAAAATCTCATTTCATTTTCTTTTTATTTCCTTTTCTATTTCTTTCTCATTTAACTTTTTTTTCATATATTTTCTCATAAACAATACAGACACTAAATGTATCAATTTAGACACATGAATAAGAATACCCAAAGATAGTCCTTAGATGTGAATAAAATTTTGATATGAGATAACATCCAGATATGATCAGCTAGGATCAACGAATTCAAGTGATATAAATCTCCAATCTGTGGCAGTCCATAACAATGACCTACTTGGAAATCAGAACTGAATGAAACCTAATACTGCATTCAACAAAGTGTTGAAAAACGATGAAAACCACAAACAATCGACTCATGCAACTACTGATATCTCTAAAAACCCTTCACGATCTAACCCTGTTGCTGCAGCTGAACGGTAAACGGCATTTTCTGGTTGCCGATCAGGAACTGGTGATCGCCCTGCGGCAGAACCTCATATGCGGACTCGGTGACGAACGCTAGGCTGTCGCACACGTCGAGCTGGAAGACGACGGTTGCACTCTCCCCGCCCTCAGAGACACCTTCTGAAAGCCCACCAGGTGCTTGATAGGGGTGCCCATTAGCCCCGTCAGGTGCTGAGAGTAGAGCATCACGACGTCCGTGCCATCTGCGCCTTCCCGACATTTGCCACCGTGACCTCGACGGTTGCGTTGTCCTTCCCGCAGTCAAGGTTGGAGACCAATACGGACTGGCAAGCAGGAAGATGCGCCGAGTGCTGTGCATCGTAGGGAAGGCCGTTGTAGCACTGCATGGCGTGTTCATGGATCAATTATTCAAATTTGAATTGAGCCCCCAGCACTCTCTTCTTCTCTGGGCATATGGTATTGAAACTTAGACTATTTTTAGCACAACCGGAATCAATATACGGCCGGAGAATATTTCGTTCATATTAATCTGAACATTCTTCTGCATCAACCCTTAAATCTTAATTTGAAGCCCATATTCAGAAGCTTGATGATGATCTGCTTACAACTCAATGTTTTTAATTTTCAACAATAATATATGCACCAACCCTTGATTTCACTACGGAACTCATATTATACTTAATTGTTTGGTCACTTATTAGATTTTTTTGTACTTGGCAAAGTTGATGATAATCAGCCGACAAAGGACTCAAAGTTTTGAATCAAAAACACCGGAGAGAATTTGATCGTCCATCCTCTGGATGAATTCCTAATAACAACAAAACCAACTAAAACTCAACAGAATCAATATAACTAATCCTTCATCGTCTGGATGATTCTGAAATGCAACAATAACAAATAAACATGATGTTACAAAATTTGTGTAGACGCCAAGAAACTGCACAGTGCATCGAAAAACAGATTTGTGTTATAAAATTCATGTGACTTGTGATTGGCAGAAGTAAAATGACCGATTTCAGTAATTTACTTAAAATTTTATGTTGCAATAGAACATTTAAGTATTTGGTTTCTTCCAATACCTTAATAATGTGTAGACATTGATTCTAAAACTTGGGCTAAGAATTTTCTATGGTATTCTAGTAGGAATGAATGGATTTATTCAAAGCCAAATGAACACTTGCAATAACTATAAAGTTATAAGTTTGAGGCATATCAAACCCCAATATTTGGAGGGAATTTGCAAAATTTTCTTCTCTAGGTATACACAGATTGTTTTCCTCTCATCCTATTATTCCCAGCCGTTCTTCCATAAAATGAGCAGCAAATAAATCATCATGCAAGATGAACCACACATTTTAAACACACTTATCTTATGACCCATTGGCCAATTTGCCGAGTATAATCACAAAAAGCGTTCTATTGTCCTTTATTTTTGCTTACATAACTATGTCTCTGCTTTTATTTTTATTTGTGAGTTTCATATGTTTTCTCATAAACAAGACACACACTAAAGGTATCAATTTAGACACATGAAGAAGATTACCCAAAGATTGTCTTTAGATGCGCATAAAATTTTGATCTGAGATAACTTCCAGATATGATCAGCTAGATCAATGAATTCAAATGATATAAATCTTCAATCTATGGCAGTTTATAACAATGACCTACTTGGAAATCAGAACTAAAGGAAACCTAATAGTGCATTCAACAAAGTGTTGAAAAACGAAAAACCACAAACAATCGACTCATGCAACTACTGGCATCTCTAAACACCCTTCACGATCTAAACCTGTTGCTGCAGCTGAACGGTGAACGGCATCTTCTGGTCGCCGACCAAGAACTGGTGATCACCCTGCGGCAGAACCTCATACGCGGACTCGGTGACGAACGCCAGGCTGTTGCACACGTCGAGCTGGAAGCCGACAGTCGTGCTCTCCCCCGCCCTCAGCGACACCTTCTGAAAGCCCACCAGGTGCTTGATAGGCGCGCCCATCAGCCCCGACGGGTGCTGAGAGTAGAGCATCACGACGTCCGTGCCGTCCGCCTTCCCGACGTTTGCCACCGTGACCTCGACGGTGGCGTTCTCCTTCCCGCAGTCGAGGTTGGAGACCAGTACGGACTGGCAAGCAGGAAGATGCGCCGAGTGCTGCGCGTCGTATGGAAGGCCGTTGTAGCACTGCGTGGCGTGGCCGTATTGCTTTGCGACCAATTTCTGGGATGACGAGGCGAAGCTGTAATTGAACTGCGTGTAGCTCAGGCCGAACCCAAACTCGAAGAGCGTTGATCCGTTGTAGAACCTGTACGTCCTTCCCGGATACCCGAGCTCGTCGTTGGGACGGAACTGCTGCGACGTCATCGGAAGCTGCCAGGCGTACTCTGGAGGGTACCAGGTCAGAGGAAGTCGTCCACCTGATGACACAAACAATCGAAACGAGCCTAATATGTAAGCATAGCCCAATGTTTTGAAATAAGACCTACAGAAGTAATTATATGAGCAGAGAGAATGACTTGGATTGAAAGCTCCGTAGACGGCATCAGCAATGGCTTGGCCTCCTTCTTGGCCGGGATATCCGGCCCAGATTATCGCCTTCACGGCGCTGGTGTCGTTGATGAACGGCCTAATGTTGACGGTTCCGGATGAGAGGACCACGAGAACAACCGGCCCGGTCGAGGCCTGAGAGACTCGCTCGATGAGCTGGCTCTGATACCCGGGGAGCTCAAAGCTGCTCCTGTCGTTATACTCCTGCTCGTACGTCAGGTCTAAGCCCACGACTATCACGGTGGCGTCTGCAGTCCTCGCGGCCATCATCGCGTTGAAGATGTATGCGTCCGTCCGGCAGTGCACGTCCTCGCAGCCCATCTGGAAGTCGACGTCCGCGTACTTGTTGAAGCCATCCATGGGCGAGGTGTAGCGGCATGGCACGCCTGCGTAGTTTCCTCGCATGACCTCCGTGGCATTGGCATGCGGCCCGACCAACGCAATCTTCTTGAACTTCCTGGAGTCCAATGGCAGGGTGTTCGCCGTGTTCTTGAGTAGAACCATCCCTTGCCTCGCCGCGTCCGCAGCCAGCTCGATGTTGTCTTGCGTGCAGATATGAGAAGCATCCAACGAGTCGTAGAGGGGATTGCCGTCGAAGTAGCCGACCCTCATCAGCACAACGTAGCTGTTGATCAAGGCGTTGTCGATATCGCTCTCCTTGATCAGCCCTTTCTGCGCCGTCCCTTCAAGGAACTTGGGATAGAACGCTCCGCAGTCCATGTCCAGACCAGCGCGCATGACTTGAGCAACGCTATCAAAGACGGTGTCGTCCAAGAATTGTTGCGAGTCGAATATGGTTTGGATCGAATCGCAATCAGAGACAATATAACTGCGAGGAGAGCAAAAATTACACATATAAAGTCAAGAACAATCGTAATATATGATCATTAGTAAATCGTAAAAAAGTTCAATTTATACCCATGAAGATTCCATTCGTCCCTGATAGTTCCCTTCATGAGCTTTGCATCGGCGCAGGCTGGGACACCATTGATGTTGTTGTATGAGCACATTACGCTGCTAACATCGCCGTCCTTAACGCACATTTCAAATGGTTTAAGATAGGATTCGGTCATATCTCTTTCGGTCACCTGCGAAACCGCAATGTTGAACAGACATAAGACTAATATATATGCTACATATTTCCTAACATATGAATGTATATATAAGATGGGGATGTTGAAGATCGCATACGTTAGCATTGTAGTGAAAGCGGTCTACGCCCATGCTAGCGAAGGTCCTCCAGTTGTCGATATCATATGCGGCATAATGCTTGCAGCAGGCCGCGACCTTCAGTGGTCGGGTGTTGAGATCGTCGGTTGTTTCGTTGCCTTCGACGTCTTGCAAGCCTCTGACATAGTTGACGGCATAGAGACCGGCGACAATCGGATCTTCGCCGGGTGTTTCCATGGCTCTTCCCCATCTTGGATCCCTAACAAGATTGATATTCGGGCTCCAAAATGTCAAGCCAGCATCCCCAAGGTTGTGCATTGCTCTTGCTTCTGTTGACACAGCCTGTGAGCAATGAAACATTGTTGGTCATAGTCAATATTTGCAGTCAATATTCAGTAACATATTCATTTTACCACTATCATAATTAAAGCATGGCATATTTGTAGACATGCTAACCTTGCCAATCTCCTTCCACAGTGACACATTGAAGGCGGCCGCGGTGGTGATAGGAGTAGGAAAGCTAGTGGCAGCCTTAACTTTGTCAGAGAAGGCAGTGCCTTGGCCGAGGTCGGAGACTCCATGCAAGGCCTCCGACCACCAGTCGTACGGCGGGATGCCGAGGCGTTGGACCCCGCCCGCCTTGTTGCCTAGCTGCTGCGCCTTCTCGGTTATGGTCATGCTGTCGACGAGCTGCTTGGCCCGAACGTAGTAGGACAACGACTTGTCGCAGAAGGGGAACTGGGACATCTTAAGGCCGAGCTTCGTGTATCGCGCCTCGTCGCACACGTACTTGTAGTCGTAAGGGATCGGCCAGTTGGCCAAAGCGAAGGAGAAAGTTAGAGAGAGGAGGAGGAGAAAAGAGAGGAGTGAGGCCATTGTTGATGATGATGGTAAGCAATGATGCACTCAGCGAGAGTGTCATGTAATATTTTATATATAGGAGAGACCGGGAATTCCAGGATCGAGTTTGCTAGGATACTTCTGTTGTTGATGGTTAGCAAAATCTCTATGAGAATCTGATTTAAAATATAACAGAATTATATTTTGGATAAGAAGTAATCTCATGGTCTTATCAATAATGATAGCTAAAGATTGCTTTCAACCGAAATCGGTTGGATTTTGATATGCAAAACAATTTTAAATAAGTTGAGCATGGAATATTTATGGGCCTATTATTAAGATAGCTGTTTATCTGTTGTTATCTCTGTGGATTTTCAGTTAACTGAAACCAAATGGATTTTCAGTTAACTGAAACCAAATTAAAGTATATGAAAGAGAAACCGAACAGAAGCAGAAAATAAAAAAACATATGTAACGGCTGGAGAATATTGTTCATATTAATGATATAACAATAATTCGTTCTGGTTTCATACAAATCTTTTCTCAACCATCACTGTACAACAATAAAATATCAAGGCATGATTTAAATCCTATGCGGCTATATGTATTGCGCACATTCTTATGACAATGATTCTGGCAACATATCATTATGTACCGTATGTAGCAGATTTCATTACGTACGGTACCTGCAAAAACATGACAAACATACCAAGTACAATGATCCACCGTGCCATTATCCTCTTTGTGGACTAGTATGATCACATGTATGCTACTATATCAAGAAAGAAACAATGGATCTTTGGGCTAGGGGTGGCAAACGGGTCGGGTCGGGTCCGGGTCGGGTCAGGTTCGACCCGACCCGTTTAGGAGTGAACCCGAACCCGACCCGGATTAAATCCGGGTCAGGAACCTAAGACCCGTACCCGACCCGTCGGGTTGGCGGGTCACCCGAACCCGACCCGCAATCTATTCACACTAAAAAAATTTTTTGAAATTAGTTGCCGCTAGCAAGATACGAACTACAGACCACCGGATATTTGGTACGCAAGCCCACCAACTGAGCTAACAATTTAATGTGAGGGTTGCACGTTACAATTTTATTTATTTAAAGTCCTAACCCATGTTAAATATTGAAATAAATTAAACGTCAAGGGTGGGATTTGAAGCTACAACCTATGGAATAGCAGCGTGCCAATCACAAACCGCTAACCAAATGACCGAACAAAGGCACTTGTAAGCGTTTGACATAAATTATATATGAACATACATACTAAACCGGGTTGAATACGGGTTGCCGGGTCAAACCCGGACCCGACCCGGATTTTATCCGGGTCAGTCGGGTCGACCCGAATTCCACCCGACCCGGATAGAGCTATACCCATACCCGGTTAAAGAGGTCAGGTTCGGGTCGGGTCGGGTCGGGTTCATTTTGCCACCCCTTGGGTCATCCATGTGTCTAAATTGATGCCTCTAGGGTGTGTTAAAGAGAACATATACCAAAGAAAAGTGAAATGAGATAGAAATAAAAAATGAAAGAAAAATAGAATGAAATGAGATTTTTTTTTTAATGTTTGGTTACCAAAGAAAATTTTGAAGAAAGTTAAAAGGAAAATAATGAAATTTCTATGTTGCTATTTGAAAATAAAAAAAAATTAAGAGGTGTTTTTGCTAAATAGGATTTAATTCATGAATGATGTGTATAGTCAAAAGTTTTCGAAAATAACTCCATCAAATTCGGTAATAATTTGGCTTAATATACCATGATAATATTACTGTAACTTAATTATTTAGAATGATTTATGAATATATCATCAATAATTGTTAGTTGTCTATTGTTAGTTTGTTTTGTTTTTCAAAGTAGAATGTACATATTCAAATCATTTGAGGCTCATATTAAATTATAAACCTGTTAGCTGTTTCGAATAATTCGTAAAGTTGGTAAATAAGTTACGAATAATTCGTTAACTCTACAAATGTCATGACTCGTAAATAATTTGTTATTAAATAGTACGTGAATAATTTACCTGTTATATGAAAAAATGTGAAATAATTCGCAAACTATTTAAAAAATTCGTGCATAATGCACGGATCTTTCAAACAACGCGCATTTGCTAATTTTTCGAACAAATTCATGAATAAAAATACATTAGAAGTCATGGTTTTTTAAAAAAAAATTACGAATTATTCGCAGCTATTTGAAAAAATCATGCATAATTTGCAAATTTTAAATAATTGATGGATAAAATTTTGATAATGACTCGTGCTTTTTTTTGAAAAATTTGCTAATTATGCATAATTTGTTTTTGAACAAATTCGTGAATTATGTTTGAATTCTTTAAAAATGGCAATTGATTATGCGTGTTAAAAAACACAAATGCGTGAAAGTAATTAAGTTTGCTAGCTTTTCTCCCATTTTCATTGGGTCAAAGGGAGGAAAACTTGAAAAAAAAAGGTTTGATTTGTATTTTCCACTCATTTCATCCATTTTCTTTTTCTTTTCAACCAAACAGTAAAAATTCATTTTCATTCTTAATTTCTTTCTTTTCTTTCCTTTTCCATCCAACCAAACATTGCCTTAAGAGTTTAATCTTAACATTCTTCTGCATCAACCCTTAAATCTTAATATGAAGCCCATATTCAGAAGCTTAATGATGATCTGCTTACAACTCAATGTTTTTAATTTTCAACAATAATATATGCACCAACCCTAGATTTCACTATGAAACTCATATTACACTTAATTGTTTGGTCACTTACAAGGTTATTTTTTTTTTTTTGGTACTTGGCAAAGTAGTTGATAATCAGCCGACAAAGGACTCAAAGTTTTGAATCAATAACACCGGAGAGAATCAGTAACTAATCGTACATCCTCTGGATGAATTCCTAATAACAACAAAACCAACTAAAACTCAACAGAATCAATATAACTAATCCTCCATCGTCTGGATGATTCTGATATGCAACAATAACAAATAAACATGATGAGTTACTTAACAAAACCAACAAACAAACAACTCAGCATCCATCATCTGAATGATTTCCTATCAACAGAAACATCCACTACAACAATCAAAATTAAGATTAGGCAACGATGATAAGATCGAAGATAACCTTCAAAGAGCCAAACAGAAGCAGAAACAGAGTTTTTGAGAAGCATGATCATCATCCACCAGGCACATTATGCCAAGAAAAAGGTTCACAAAATCAGGAGTTAAACAGTTGTCTCTCGAAAGATGTATGTAAACTAACACGGTTGTTTCAGGGTTTCCAGAGAATACACAATTTAGACAGCGGAACAATCCAACTCGTCCAGAGCCCACAAAATTTCTTGATATCTAGGATTTTAACTTCAGTTCCAAATTCGGCGGCAACACTCTCCCACGGTGATTAAAGATCATGAAGTCCAAATTGGATGGTAAAGAGACAATCCTGCATTTCACGAAAAGGGAGAGAGAAACACTGGTTAACATTACAAAAATTTTAACAATTCCAGACCAGTTGGTAGGGATCTTCAATATGACACTTTTAACATAAATAGAAATATAATCTTTTAACATAAACAGAAATATAATGCTGGTTGTAAAGTTAAAACAGTGTCTATAACAATAATTAGATGACGGCATAAAGGACAAAGGTAGGCAGATATCATAATTAGTGGTGGGTATTGCAGCTGCTAATGTTTATACATTTTGTATCCCTTCCATGCTATCCCAAGTCATTACAAACATGGACAAGTAATCACTCCCAAGCTCACGTCTTATCGTTTGAGCTGAGGTCGGGAGGAATAATTTGTGGTTAAGGTAATGTTGCAATTACTTTGGACATTGCACGAATTATGAGTAGGGTCAGGCATTGCAAGTTAAAAATGGTTCGGGTAACTCATTATAGATTGGGACAGAAAACTCACAAGTATGGACATTAACACATGCAATGGACACACGGCACATTAATGACTCAATGAACAAAAAGTAGGATTCGAGGATGCGGCAACATAACCCTAATATTCATAGATAATAAAGAGAGTGCATATATGTACATATATAGCCATGTCCATGTACCTAAGAGCAGAGTCTAGGCACACATTGTAAGAATACGACAACAGAAGATGATCACAACCAAGTAGATATTTTTATGGCTTTACCAACGGAATGTTACTTGGCTCTTCAATTTCTATACAATAGCTCAATATATCTCACTTATATCCCAAAATATCTGGGTTTTTTATACTTATGTACAGGTCAATACTTTGATGGTGTTTCCACACTTAGTCTTGATATATAAATGGAAGTAAATAAGACCTCAAACTTAACATGAATAAAAAACCTTGAGAAATGTAGGACATGTGCAAGGTAGCACCCAAGTGTTGTAAAATGCATGTTATATGTTTACGATACGTTTCGAAAGTGTTATACACGTGTCCAATGGTGTCCAAGAAGTGCTGGTGTCTGACATGGGCCTGTTATACACGTGTCCAATGGTGTCCAAGAAGTGCTGGTGTCTGACATGGGCCTGTTTCCATGCTAAAAATGTCCATGCTCCATAGGATTATGAGCATGGATTATAGAGAGACGCAAAAAAAATTATCAGACTTCATTTGTTTACAAATTTTGGTTGTTTATGTAGTACGTTTATTTGATGACTTCAATTCCTAACCATAAAATATTTTCCCTAACAATTTTTTATCATTTTGTATCAAGTCTCACTTCTTATCTAATGACCACTTCCATGACTTTCCCCTTATTCTTCATTGCTTACCCATATCCTTCCATTCTGTCTTCTCCATTTCAACATCCAAAGAAGTTTAAGCTTCTTTCAATCCATATGGATTGATTCCATATGCAAATCAACGAAACGAGGGTACTTGAAATATGCAGATTCAACTACAAATTATTGTGAAAAATATAGAAATACATGAAAAGAATAAAAAAAACTTGATTACACCATCATAACTCTACTGAACTTTCACATCCACCCTCAACAGGATCAACTCTCTCGTTACCAAATTTGTCATATCTTGATATATATATTGTTAATCATTTTCAGCACATATCGTATCGTATATAGTATATGTATCTTAAGATGAAGGATGTCGCACAAAAAAATAAATCAAACCACAAAAATAACTAAACATATCACAAATACATTGAGAAATTTAAACACAGAACAAGTGAAATGCAATGAAGTACGTTGTAAGTGAGAAAAAGAGAGTTTTCATTGTTTCGAAACATAAACATAGACAAAAGAATAATAAAAAGAGAAACCATTATGGTAACGTATCAGCTCTTACAAAATAACACAAACGTGAAGCTACTATGGGCCTTTGGCATAGATAGATCAATTATCCATAATCGATGCATCGCTCTCAAGCCTATCATCATCCGATTCCTAAGTCCTAACAATAACAAACCCAATTGCCAATCAAGTTAATCAATTTCAGATTTTCAAAATTTCCATTTTCAATCAACTTAAAAACGACAGTGTAGATTAACAAACCACTTAACAAGTACTTAATAGGCTTCAGTTTTTCAATTAACATTTAAAAGAGTGAGAGAGAAAAGAGAGGTGCGTAGAGAGGGACAGGGCAGAAAAAGATAGAGACAGATAATGAGAGAGAAGACACACAGGCGGAGAATGAGACAGGGACAAAGAAGGAAGAAGTGAGACAGAGACAATGCATGAGAATCGAAGATGGTCGGCAAGGGTGGTCAGTGAGTCATCCATGTCCTTCTTCGAGCTTTAGCCTTTAACACACTTTGTCGAGGGTCTTCAAATAGGGAAAATTGCTAGATGATAGATTATGGTTGCTGAATGAAGAAAAGGGCACGATTCACCCCAGGCTTCCTTTTTATGGGGTCAAATCGGGGTTTAAACCTACACGATCCACACAAATACGAAGATATAAAACAAAATTTGGACATGGTATGTATTGGTCGGACTGATAAATATTGTATCATATAATATCTTCGGCATATGGTCTGGTAATACAATATACTTGACATATTGATTTTCTCGTTTAGTGTATTATATCGCATGGTGTGTATCATGTGATATTGATAAATATGCTTCTTACACACCTTAATGTATTGGAGCTTACCAACGTAAAGAAACCGCAACAACTTGCAAAGATGGTATTGATACGACTATCACTTATCAGCGGAGGAGGCGCGCGGGAGCTTCAGGGGCACACTTGTGATTTTAGGGGGGGGGGGGGGGTTAAGGCAATTTTGGAGATTAGGGTGGTCTTTTTGCAAATATGCAATTTTGGCGTTATTAGTAGTGGCCGGCCCTAATTGTTTTTCTCATGCTTATTTTGTAAATGAAAACCCTAAACCAAGGTGTCTACTTTGGAGGATTAAGTTTTTCCCTCAAATAGAAAGCTAGGAGATCTTCACATCTCGAATCGAGGCTTATCTTGTTTTATTTCAGATCTGAAATCAATAGAAATATTCTCTTTTCATCTTAATTTCTTCTCCCAAATCCCTATTTCCACTCATACAAGCCCTAGGATCTATCAAGTTGGTAGCAGAGCAGTGGTGGAGGCGGTGTGAGACATGATGGAGATGGACCCCTTTTTGACGACATGATTACCAGCATGGTAGAGGAGCTCTGGGGGAGTTTCTGGGGAGAATCGGGTCAGAAAGCTGAAGATGCCTATCTTCGAGGGAGAGGACCCCGATTCATGGTTGTACAAGATTGAGAGGTACTTTGAGGTATCTATGATACCGGAGGAGTGGCTTAGGCCCGATGGAGTCTACTTGAAGGGGGAAGCATTGTCATGGTATCGATGGACGCAGCAGGACCAGTCCTTCTACACGTGGGAGGAGTTTACTAGACTCTTGATTGAGAGATTTGGAGAGGTACAGGCGGGCAGTGCGTTTGAGGGATTGTATACGCTGAGGCAAGATGTGGCCGTTAGGGATTACTTCAAGAAATTTGATATGTTGGTCCGCCGGATCAGCGGGGTGTCGGGAGAGTCGCTGGATGGGAACTTCATGAAGGGGTTGAAGCCGGCTATCAGATCCGAGGTGAGGGCCCATGGACCGAAGAGTCTGCGAGCTTGCTTGGGTTTGGCCAGGATTATGGAGGATAGGTTGGACCAGGAGAGTAAGGCCCGCGGGCCTTGGAAAGGTCATCTTTTCGGGGACAGGCACCTGCAGGAGGGTCGAAGGTGGTCACAATAGGAGGGGCACCAGCCGTGGGGGCAGAAGTCGGTAGGGAGAGTGAGGCTGTGGCACAGCCAGCAGGACAGGTAAGGAGGATGACCGAGGCAGAGATACGGGAGAAAAGAGCCAAGGGCTTGTGTTTCAAGTGTGATGAAAAGTTTTCACCTGGACACCGATGCGGCGACCGTAGGGGACCGATACTGATAGTAATTGACGAGGACGATGAAGAGGAAGGGACAGAGTTAGAGGCTGACGACGAAGAGGCTCAGGAGCATCCACACTTAGATCTGGCAGAGGTGTCCATCAACTCTAGGATGGGGTTCACTACTACCCGCACCATGAAGATGCCTGGGCAGATGGCAGAGTTGGAGGTGACAATATTGGTCGACAGTGAGGCTATTCACAACTTCATTTCACATCGGTTGATGGAGAGACTGCGGCTGGACATCAGTGATATAGGCAGTTTTGACATGGTGCTTGGGACGGGGCAGTTGGCATAGAGTAGTGACATGCAGAGGACTGATCCTTACGATACATTGGGTTCAGATTATAGCTGACTTTCTTCCTCTCAAGCTGGGTAGTACAGACAGCATCCTATGGATGAAGTGGTTACAGACCCTCGGGGACACAAAGACCAATTTGGGGCTCCTCAGGTTGGAGTATCAGGAAGATGAGCAGACTGTAGTGTTGCAGGGAGATCCCAGCCTATGCCGCTCACGAGTTTCTTACAGAGCCATGACCAGAGCACTACAGTCTACAGGAGGGGGATTCTTGTTGGAGTTCCAGGGCCTATCAGTTGCGGGGGATGTAAAGCCGGGGGAGCTGAAGTTAGCGCCTGAGTTAGAGGAGTTGCTTGGCTATTTTGAGCGGGTTTTCAGACTCCGCATGGTCTCTCACCACCACAAGACCATGAGCACGCTATTGTCCTGAGGAATGGAGTTTTCCCTATTAGGGTGCGTCCTTACCGGTATCCTCAGGTGCAGAAGGACAAGATTGAGAAGACGGTAGCGGAGATGTTGCAAGCAGAGGTGATACAGCTGAGTGTGAGTTCTTTTTTCTAGCCCGGTCCTGCTCGTGAAAAAGCAGGATGGTAGCTGGCGTTTCTGCGTAGACTACCGAGCCCTAAACAAGGAGACTGTGCCCGATAAATTTTCCATTCCAGTTATTGATGAGTTGCTTGACGAGCTGCATGGAACTGCAATGTTCTCGAAGATAGTTCTGAAATCAAGGTATCATCAGATACGGATGAGAGCAGCAGATGTTCCCAAGACGGCATTTAGGACACATGAGGGACACTACAAGTTTTTGGTCATACCTTTTGGGCTGACCAATGCACCGGCGACATTCCAGGCCTTGATGAACAAGTTCTTCGGACCCTACTTGCGGAGGTTTGTACTGGTGTTCTTTGACGACATTCTCATCTACAACAGCACTATGAAGTACCATGTGGTGCATTTGCATGTGGTGCTGCAGGAGCTATAGGAGCATCAGTTATACACCAACAGGAAGAAGTGCCTCTTCCGGCAATTTCAGGTGGAGCATTTAAGCCACGTGGTGTCAGCTGAGAGGGAAGCGACGGATAGGTCGAAAATTGCTGCCATAGTGGATTGGCCTCGTCCCACGACCTTGCGGGTACTACGAGGGTTCTTAGGCCTGACGGGATATTATAGGAAGTTTGTCCAATGATACAGTACTATTAATTGACAATTGACAGAGCAGTTGAAGGACAACTTCCATTGGAGCGAGGGGGAGACCAGGGCTTTCGAGGCCTTGAAGCAGGCTTTGACGACAGTGCCCATGCTAGCTTTGCCTGATTTCAGTAGGCCTTTTGTGGTGGAGACAGATGCATTCGGATATGGGCTTGAAACGACGTTGATGCAGTATCAGCGACCAGTGGCTTTCTAATCAGGTGTTGGCAGGCCGAGTACGGCTGAAGTCCGTGTATGAGAGGGAGTTGATGGCGATCGTCTTAACGATCCAGAAGTGGCGACCTTACCTATTAGGGAGGAAGTTTATGGTGCGGACAGATCAGCGGAGCCTGAAATACCTTCTGGAGAACAGTGCATGGTTACAGAAGAACAACAGAAGAGGTTGTCCAAGTTAGTACACTATCAGTTCGAGATTCAATACAGGCCAGACTTAGAGAACAAGGCAGCAGACGTCTTATCTTGTAGGGAGGTGGTGTCAGAGGTGACGACCCTTTCTGTTCCAGTATTGCTTACTGGGAGCCTCTAGCGCGGGAGACTGAGGCAGATGAGGGATTAAGGGCCATCCGAGAGGCATTGTAGCAAGGATCTACCGACCATCCAGGGTACACTTCGAGTGAGCAGCGGTTGTTATATCGGGGGCAGTTGGTGCTACCACGGGGATCTTCACATATACCCACCATCTTTCAGGAGTTCTATGGCAGTTCGGTGGGAGGTCATTCAGGGGTGCATCATACTTACAAGAGGATGGCGAGTAAGCTGTATTGGTCGGGGATGAAGATGGATATCGCACACCTAGTAGCAGAGTGTGACGTCTGCCAACGTCACAAATATTTGGCGATGGCCCCTGTAGGATTACTTCAGCCATTAGCCTTACCAGAGAGAGTCTAGGAGGACATTGGCATGGATTTCATTGAGGGGTTACCGAAGTCAGAGGGGTTTACTTCCATACTTGTGGTCGATCGCCTCAGCAAGTACGCCCATTTCATTCCTCTGCGGCACCCATACACAGCGGTGACGGTAGCTACCGCCTTCATGAGAGAGGTAGTTCGATTGCACGGGTTTCCAGCCTCCATTGTATCTGACCATGACAAGGTCTTCCTGAGCAGTTTTTGGAAGGAATTATTCAAGGTGCAGGACACCACTTTGAGGAGCACGGCTTACCATCCACAGACTGATGGCCAGACAGAGGTAGTGAACAGGAGCGTGGAGACCTATCTGAGGTGTTTTGCATCAGAGTCGCCGTAGTGGGCGAAGTGGTTGGCGAGGACTGAATACTGGTACAATACCTCCTACCACTCAGTGGTGCAGAACACTCCTTTTCGTATTCTTTACGGTCGTGACCCTCCCCCTTTGATACATTACAGTCGGGGTATGAGTCCTCTGTCTCAGGTGGAGGAGCATTTGGAGGAGATGGATAGACAGCTGGAAGAGCTGAAGCAACATTTATTGAGGGCACAACAGATCATGAAGACCATGGCAGACATGCATAGGCGAGATGTGCATTTTGATGTGGGCGATAAGGTGTATTTGAAGTTGAGGCCGTACAGACGGAAGACAGTGGTACAAAGGAGCAACGAGAAGCTGACAGCTCGCTACTATGGACCTTTTGAGGTGACGGCTAAGATTGGAAAGGTGGCCTATCATCTACAGTTGACTGCTACGTCCTTTATTTACCCGATGTTCCATGTGTCCCAGTTGCGACGAGCTACTGGAGACCACATCTTGTTTCCTACTCTTCCATCCACCCTGACCGAGGATATGGAGGAATTACTGGAGCCACGGGAGGTCAAGGGAGTTCGTCAGAGTTCAGCTGGGGTGCAAGAGGTGCTAATCAAGTGGCGCGGACTATCAGATTACAATGCTACTTGGGAACCTCGGGAGGTGATCCGACAGCAGTTTTTTGATTTCCACCTTGAGGACAAGATGACTCTTTTGAGAGGAGTACTGATACGACTATCACTTATCAGCGGAGGAGGCGCACGGAAGCTTCAGGGGAAAACTAGTGATTTTAGGAGGGTTTTAGTCACTTTTGGAGATTAGGGGGGTCTTTTGCAAATCTACAATTTTAGGGGTTATTAGTATCGGCCGGCCCTAATTGTTTTTCTCATGCTTATTTTGTGAATGAAAACCATAGACCAAGGTGTCTAGTTTGGAGGATTAAGCTTTCCCCTCGAATAGAAAGCTAGGAAATCTTTCCATCTCGAATCGGGGCTTATCTTGTTTTATTTTAGATCTAAAATCAATAGAAATATTCTCTTTTCCTCCTAATTTCTTCTCCCAAATCCCTATTTTCCCCTCATACAAACATTAGGATCTATTAAGTATGTAGAAGCATGAATGATGTTGCGAGCAAGAACTAGCAACTCTCAATAAGAAAATTTATGATGTTAAATTGTAATCTCCGTTCCTTTGGCAGGCCACATATGGTTGTCCTTTATCAATTGGCTACAATCGTTTCAGTTTTTGCTATAACACGAATATTTCAACCACCATCAATGGCCACAGTTTGAAGATAAATTAATGTTTAATTCAGCTTTTTGATTATTTACATTGTTTATGTTGTGCCTTTAAATCCGTTGGATAACGGATTCCCACAATACATGTTTTGCTGATAAGCAAACATATTGCTTGGACTAATATATTTGTACAAGTTATTGAATATTGTTTCAGGACAAATATGACCAAGCAGTGATAGCTCAAGCATGATAACAAAGTATAATTGCAAATCAAGCTTGACAAAGTTTAAGTGTTGGTGTTAAATTGTAATCCCTGATCCTTCAACTATTGGCAGGCCACATATGGTTGTCCTTTATCAATTGGCTACAATCGCTTCAATTTTTGCTATAACACTAATATTTCAACCACCATCAATGGCCACGGTTTGAAGATGAATTAATGTTTTATTCAGCTTTTTGATTATTTACATTGTTTATTTGTGGCTTTAAATCTGTTGGATAATGGATCCTCACAATACATGTTTTGCTGATAAGCAAACATATTGCTTGGACTAATATATTTGTACAAGTTATTGAATGTTGTTTCATGACAAATATGACCAAGCAGTGATAGCTCAAGCATGGATAACAAAGTATAATTGCAAATCAAGCTTGACAAAGTTTAATTGTTGGTGTGACTCCAATGCAACACGATGAAGAGTAAGAATTCTATTGTAAGAAGATGACAATCAAAGGCTTCATCAATCACAAGCTTGAAGCGTATTTTCGTAATTGATGTAATGTGGTATTCTTGTCTTAAAAATTATTGTTAAAGCTTTGAAGATGCCACACCCACGAAACCTTAGAAAATTAACTAGAATTAATAGGAAATTATTTCAGGCATAAACTCACTGGGTTTCATAGTCAAACTATGCAGTTGTGTGTATTAGTCGACTAATATGATATACTAGTCAACTAATGTGATACTGAAATTTAACTGAGTTTAGCTCATCTGATTAGTTGACCATAGTGCATTAACTAATCGACTAATCATGAATTAGTCAGCTAGCAATTGAACTCTAGTCGACTAACTCAAAGGCTTAAAACTGACTAGTTTCTGGACTAACTAGTCGGCTACTGCACAACTACTAGTCGGCTAATAGTCATTGATCGACTAATTATTATACCATAGTCAACTAATCAACTAGCCGTTACACAGAACGTAATTTCGGTAATTAGCCGTTTTCAAGCCGTTATGAGGGCTTTTTAAGGATTCTCTTTTGTGGGTTTGCATGCATATATCATAAGGATCTCTCAGGGATTTTAGATTAAGAAAATAGGTGAGAAATACATGAAAAGAAAGAAAAAAAGAAAAAGAAACCCCACATTACCATTTGAGCTCTTGATGTTATTTTTTATCTTTGAGCCAAGATTTCTATTCTCTCCAAAGATCAATTCTATAAAATAGAAATCTCAATCCATTATTCGCACTACAATATATGTTCATCTTTATGATTTAGGGATTCTTGTACTCGTGCTCAAAGAAAATTGCCTCAGTGTGAAGTGTTGGCCTCAAGTGTAAAGAGGTGTTTGTGTATGCCTCAGTGTTGAGGTGGTTTACTCTCAGTTGAAGAGGGTTTCGCAATTAACAAAGATTGTCAGTTAAGCTACAAGTTGTACTTGTCTTGTGATTTGGAAGATAGTATGGGAAATTTCGCGTGGGACTTGGGGACTAGAGTAAGTTAGGATTAACCGAATCAAAATAAAAGATTCGTGTTTACGATTGCGCCTTTGTGGTTTGCATTTCTATATCTTAAGTTTTTATTGTATTGTGAATGTGATAATTCTCATTAATATTCCACTGCAAGTTCTTTTTAGAGAATTTGTTCGTTGAGAGCTATTCATTAAATGTAACTGTTTAGTATTTTAGCTTCCATCCACCGACACCGGTCATGTCATTTGACGTAAGCGTTTGATATTGAATTACATCAACAAGCAACACAATCTTTAAGGACATTCTCCATCTAAAACCACTTATGTTTCATGGATCCAACTACATCGATGGAAAAAGAGGAATGATGCTCAAAGCCATCAATTACGATTATTGGAGTTTACTGAAGATGCCATATCGCAAACCAACACCCACCTCTCAATGGTCAATTGAAAAAAAAAGAAATGGCAACTCGAAAGTCAAAGGTAAGGAACATTCTATTTTTCTTTGGATAATAATGTTTTAATCATGTGTCAGGTGCAAAAACAACAAATCAACTATGACACATGATTGAAGAGCATAAGGAGTCAACATCCAAGACATCTTCATCTAAAGATCAAAAGGAAGGAAAACAAAGAAAAACAAATGTATGCTACGTGGCACAAGATAAAAATGTGGTACATCTAGCTTAAATTCGATTCTAAAGAATTCAATTTAGTAGATACTTACAATGATCTATTAGAAAAACATGAAATGCTAAGTAGCTTGAATAAATCCTTAAAAAGACTGCATAAATCTTTTAAAATGAACATGATGCATTTATTAATGAATATGTTATGTTGAAAAATGTGAACTTGACTAATGACAACTTAGTTATAGAGAATTCCAAGCTAAGTTTACAAAATATAAAAAAGAGGTGAATAGATTGCTCAAGAATAAATGCAAAAATTTAAATACTAGAATTGAAGATCTTGACAAGAAAGTTTTGTTAATTAAACTAGCATACGACGAAATAACTCATAATGTTATCAAGCTTAATAAAAGAAAAGAGAAATTGAAGAAATCCGTATTTAACCAACATGACTCTAAATCTAAACATGACTTGAGTGGTAACCAAAAAAAGAATCTTGTTAGAAATAAATTACATGCTAATCATGATAAAAAGAAAAATCATGCATTTATGTATAGAAATTATGCATGCAAAAAGAATATTTTATTCAAGCATGTTAGGGAACCACATAGGAAACTACATTGGATGCATCTTACTCATTATACTAAAATCATATTATTTATATGTGTCGTGGATACCTAAAAATGCATATAATTTTGATTAAAATGCATATATCAAAGTTTTTATTTATGAATAATGTGCATCATTCTAGAAGTTATATGCATAAGCATTCTAGAAAATTTGATCCTAAATAGATTTGAGTTCCTATTAAGTGATTATCTTTGAACCAAATAATTTTAGGGTATATATGCTTAAACATTTATCTTATGGGATACACATGTTTAATTTCAATAAAATAAAAATAAAAATATAATGAGATAGTCTTGAATAAGATTAAATTATTTTGAGTTCAAAGTATTTGAATTGTTCAAAGTATTTGAATTGTTCAATGAATTTGAATTGTTTAACCCCAATGACTAACCCAATGATCCAAAATGAAAAGAGTACCCTTTTTGTATGATTGATTCTTTCAGTTATCCAGTTCAAAAGGAAGAGATGCTATCAATACTTGGTAGCTTTCTCATCTTTTTGCTAATGCCAAAAGAGGATAATAATTCAAGGGGATCATCAAAATCAAAGAGGATGCATCAACTCAAGTGGAATATGCATAAAGTCAAGTGGAGTATGATTTAATTAATTTAAATTTAATTAAGTTACTTGATTTTGATTAATATGTTTATTATCATCAAAAGGTGGAAAATGCTAGGTATTAAATTTTCCCTACTATATATGTTGATGATGAGCAAACATATTGCTTGGACTATAATATTTGTACAAGTTATTGAATATTGTTTAAGGACAAATATGACCAAGCATTGATAGATCAAACATGGATAACAAAGTATAATTGCAAATCAAGCGTGACAAAGTTAAGTATTGGTATGACTCCAAGACAACAAGATGGAGAGGAATACTTCAATGATAAGAAGATGAAGATCAAAGGCTACATCGATCACAAGCTTCAAGAGTATTTTTGTAATTAATGTAACATTTTATTCTTGTCATAGAAATCATTGTTAAAGTCTTGAAGATGTCACACATATGAAACCTTAAGAAATTAATTAGAATTAATAGGAAATTGATTCATGCATAAAACACCTAGTTTTCATAGCCAAACTATGCATTTCTGTGTATTATAAGATACCATAATCGACTAATAAGATATTGAAATCTAACTGAGTTTGGCTTATCTGAGTAGTCAATCAAAGTACATTGACTAATCGACTAATCATAAATTAGGCGTCTAGCAATTGAAGCATAGTCGACTAACTCAAAGGCTGAAAACTGATTGGTTTCTGAACTAAATGACTAGTCGACTGCTGCACAACTCCTAGTCGACTAATAAACATTAATTAACTAATTGTTGTAATATAGTCAACTAATCAACTAGCCGTTGCACAGAACGTAATTTTCACAACTAGCCGTTTTCTAGCCATTAAGAGGGCTTCTTAGGGATTCTGTTCTGTGAATTTTCATGTCTATATAATGAGCATCTCTCGGGGATTTTAGGTTAAGAAAATATGTGAGAAATCCATGAAAAGGAAGACGAAAAAGAAATCCATCATTGTCCTTTGATCTCTTGCTTTCATTTTCATATCTTTGAGCCAAAATTTCTATTTTCTCCAACGATCAATTTTTTAAAATAGAAATTCCAATCTCCTAGCCACACTACAATTTATGAGATTCATCTTCAAGGCTTCGGGATTATTGTACTCGTGCTCTATAAAGATTGTCTTGGTGTGAGGTGTTGGCCTCAAATGTAAAGAGGTGTTTGTCCTTGCCTCAAGTGTTGAGTTGGTTCATCTTGATTGGAGAGGATTTCGCAATTGGCGATGATTGTTCGTCAAGTTGCAAGTTGTATTTGTCTTCCGGTTTGGAAGAGAACAGTGGAAATCTCAGGTGGGGGACTATGGACTGGAGTAGATCCGGGTTGACAATACCAAGATAAAAGCTTCATGATTGTGATTGTTTCTTTGTGGTTTGCATTACTATATCTTGTTAATTTTTTTATTATATTGTGTGTCTGATAATTCTCATTAATATTTCGTTGCAATTTCTTTTTAAAGAATTTGTTTGTTGGGTATTTTAGCATAACTGTTTAGTATTTTAGCATCTCATCCACCGGTACCAGTCATGTAAAAATCATCAATATCATCTTATCCGTGTAGTGAACTTCTGTAACAGCCACATAATTTTTCTTTATAAAATGTTGAGAAGTTAAAAATAATAATGAGATAATTAGCAACATTTTAGCATGTGTTTGAATTAAACTAATGGAATTTTTATCACATTTTACAAAAAAATATTATCAAACGTAATAGTTGGCCCAATATTAATGTAAATGTAAAGTGCGTAATTCATTTTTGTGGTTGATTTATACCTATAAAATATTAGACACCCAATACTTGCAATTTTACAACGGATGGCAAACTTCAATGCTAAAAACAGATTTGATCTTCATGAAGTGTGATTACATCCCCATGAACATGTAATTTCATTGTTGACGGCAAACTTATGATTTACATACTTAACAGCAGTAAATCGATCCGATTCGATGTTTATGGACTGTTGAATTCAAGACGGAGACAACAACATGCTGCAGCTCTACCTACATTCAGTTTATAATTTTGGGAAAATCACTTGGATTGAAAACTAAGATTTGGGTTAGGATGCTTGGCAAACAATGACATTGGATGGTATCAAGCTCGTATCAATTGACATCGGTGTATATAAATCCAATGCAATCTGATATTAAAAATGTTGATGATATTCACATTATATCATCATATCGGACAATAATATCTTGGGTGCATAAAAATCCGATACAATATTCTTGATACGTAGCTAAAATCGGCTGATATATGGACCCTTGCTATTTTGCAGACCCGTTTTTCTATCAATTAGCAGCCACATATTAAGTAATGTTTGTGTTTTCCATCGATTTTTCAGTTCCACGAGTCCCAAATAATCATGCTACAGTTCGCTAACATTAAAATAAAGTACATAACTATGTATGTTTCAAGAGAAGCTGATCAATAGAACTTTCTGATTCTCCCATTGAGAAGTTTGCATGCTTGGAGTGACAAAGCAGTATGGTGGTAGCAAGCCATTATAGAATCCCTATCTTTGGCTGATATACTACGACCTTGAGTAGATCTTTGGACCAATGCCATGGGTTGTAGAGGAAAAGGAGGTGCAACATATTGTAGTTGCCTAATATTTATACCTTAGCAAGGTCTACAACCCTTTTCTTAGCACACATGGTTCAGGCTGAACTTTTAGGCCTACTTTGGCAACACAGTTTACAATAATAGGCTTTCATTTAAGTTAAAACAAAACTAAGGTTTGTAATTCATACAATCCCTGGTTTTCAAAACTAGTGTTTCGCTTAAGTTAAGTACCTGTTTGGCAATAGAGTTTATGTTCTTGTTCGCTTACAGTTTGTGAAAATCCACTCATATTAGATTTTTCCAAACCTTGGAGTATGGATGCCTCTATACGTAAGTTTATAAAACTCTATTTTGGTATTAAAACAAGGCCTAGTTTCATAAATTGAAGTTTAAACCACAGTTTGCAAAACTTGCTAGCCTTGCCAAACAAGGCATTACTTGCTTCTGCCAATTAAAGTTCAAGCGTCATCATTTGTTACATAGATGCAAGGCCACTCATCTTTCTACGAGTTACTGCATCTTTTAAAAATTCTATGAAGATCAAAGAGATCTCGTAACCAACTCACTGTAGAACCATAGATTGCACAAAATCTCAGCTGTTTGGAAGTTTTTGGCAGTCGAGAGTTGGAATTACTCTAGAACCAACTACAGATTTCACAAAGACGAGATTTTTCTCCGATAATAAGTTGATATTTGATAGAGGGATGTGCTTCAAGTGAGAAAGAAGTTCAAAGTCAAGGACTAGTAATTAATCGAGCTTCCTACTGTCTGCAAGCAAAAGGAAAACCCAAAAAAATACTAGCATCGATAGATATATAGAAATTATATTTAATTCCATTTACCTATTCTCTTCAGAATCAGGGTGGATCGAATGGAATTTCCCAGGAAAAGCCAGACCTGCCCACATGCACAGTCCCAAACCCACAAGCAACTCTACTGCAACCTACAAAATATAAATCCACAGAAATAGTTTTAAAAAATCAAAAATCCCAGAAATATAAGAAATCAAGCCAACCAAAGATCGTGGTTTGTTTTTGTGTGTGTGATTACATTGAGAGGAGGGCCTGAGAACTCCTCTTCCATGATTTTGAGCATTCCTCTGTCTGAAAAAAAGAAATTAAAGGAGGACAAAATTTTAGGGTTTAACGAAAGACGGAGAAATAAAAAATTAAAATAAATAAACCTAATCTGATATCTTTGTATCAATTGGAGCTGAGCTTACATTGGATTGTAGAATAAGCAGCGTGGGCAAGGAGAAGACCACCCAACAAACCCACTACGAATCCCAGACCCATCTTTCGATCGATCGATCGATCGCTTAGTTTCGATTCGGCGATCAAAAACGGGAGCAAGCGAGCGAGAGGAGACTTGAGGGGGCAAACGGGTCGGATTCTTTTTATGACGGGATATTTCGAAATATAAAATTGTTGAGGGGTTACTTCCAAAGAAGTCCTTTGCCTTTCTAGCTGCTAGACACATTACACTCTTCTTATCACATATTAAATTACTCGGCACATTAGACAATTTTTAACTATTACTAAACACACATGGTTTTTCCCCCCAAAAAATTCATGTTTTATCACTCTCTGTCACCATTCTCTTTCTCCTTCGCTCGTCACATTCTCCTCCTCTAACTCATCCTCCCCTTCCTACCCCTTCTCGATCGGCTCCACGCATCTTCCTTTGTAATGGTCCATATTTTGTCTATAAAAATTTTGGTATTTATCCTGATATTTTTCTAATATTTTCTTTTCTTTTTCTTCTCTTCTCTTTTCTTTTTCTTTTTCTTTCCTTTGGCCCAAACCCAACCCACTCTTTTAAATCCCACAACGTCTCCTTTCGTTTAAATCCCACAAGCCCACAACCTGAAGCCAATTCCTTTTTACTTAAACCCCAAGCCCAAGGCTTACACAACCGCCCGACCGTCTCCTTCTTCTTTCGACAGACGGCCCTAGGCTAACTCCCCTTCGATGCAAACTGCGAGCCGTTGTCCTCTCGCAAGAGTCACGTTTCGAATCCAACTCTTCTGCTAATCCGTATACTTGTTCTCTCTCTTCTATAAGTATTGCAACTATTTCTAGGGTTTTGATTATGCAAAAATTGTTGAGTATTGGACGTCTCCCTACTTGGTGTTAATGATGAGCAAACATAAATTCTTGTGACTAATCACCTATTTGCAGTTAATCCATTTCCTAAGCATATCATGAAAATCAATTAGCAATGGATGTCACTCAAAAATCAATCAAAGCATGAAAAGTGGATTGGATGATTAAAGATGGTGATTGAAGCACCAAGAAGACTTCAACCTCATACTTTGGAAAGAAAAAATACTTCTACAAAATGTAATCTTTTTATTCTTTTCTGGTATGTTGCTTAGAAGTAGAACTATATTGGATCACACACATCTTCATTTCTGTCCTATGAAATCATTAGATCACATTTCCTTAGACTCCAATTCACATTTCTCAAGCATGTGCATTTTGGGATTTCAACAGGCGACTGCTGAACGATTTACAGGCGCATGTCTCAAAACAGTCGACTGTGATTTGTTCTATAGTCACTTGTTATGCACATACTTTATCAATTGATTTTTGGGCTTTTTAGCTTTAACTCCATTCAGGCGACTGTTGTACAAAAGACAAGCACATGTCCAAGATACAAGCGCCTGTGAGTTGTTAATCAGTCGCATGTCTCTCTCCTACTCAAAGGTCACTTTCTTTTCCATTTGGCCAGTCGGCTGATGTTGGATTGACAGTCGCATATCCAAGGCACAGTCGACTGTCAATGCTTCAACAGTCGCATGTCTATGATTCCTCTGCAGACTCTGCTCTCTGAAAAGTTTCAAGTATTAGTGACAGTCGACTGATGTTGGTTTTTTAGTCGTCTGCCTATGGCACAGGCGCCTGTGTATTACACATCAGTCGCATGTCGTGTCTTCCCAAAACTTTCCGAGATTTCTCAGCTCACCCATGTTGCGGTTAGTCGTCTATAGAAGGATTTATAGTCGCCTGTTAGGTTTACAGTCGACAGTCCATGTGATAAGTTACCGTTTGAATTCTCACCTACCCTCTGACACAGTGTAGCAGTCGACTGTTCTTTCTTCACCAGTCGATTGTCGACTGTGCAAATTCTATCTATTGGCTTTTCTCCATGGATTTCAAAGTGGTTTTTGGGGATTCTATTTGGGAGTTTTGGGAAATCTATAAAGAGAGCTTCTACTGTTCCATTGAGGGGTGACTCATCTTCTTGATCATCTCTTGAAAACCCATTTCTTTCAACTTCAAGTTTTTCAAAGCTCTTAAATTCAAAATCACAAGAATTCCAATCTCATTCTCTCTTTCTCTCCAACCTAAAATCAAATTGATATCCTTTAGGCAATTGGTGGTGACAAGAGAATGGGATTTTCTCTCTTTTTGAAAGAGACCTCAACACACAACACACTTGCTCCTTCAAGTTTTACTTCAAGGTATATGTGAATTTAAATGTTGCTATTTCATTATATATCTTTCGATATTAGTTTAACTCTCGGTTTGTGAGAGTGGCTTGCTTGCTCACAAGTTGTAGGAGTCAAGGACATCGATTGTGTTTTGGTTTCACTTGTAGGGTTCCTACAAGTGTGTTTAAAGGAAACCTCAAGGTAGGATTCTAACTTGAGTATCCAGTGGTATCTGAGTGGAAGGCACGTAGGATTACCGGGAACAAGTCGGGAATTGACTTGGGTAATCCGAACCCTTGAAACATACTTTGTATTAGCATTTTTCAATTTGGGTTTATTATAATTCCGCATTTATTGTTGGTTAGAAATTTAAATTGGTATAACTATCGTTTAAATTTTATAAACACTATTCAACTCCCCTTTTAGTGTTTTCCTCATAGCCAGTGTACTTACAATTAGTATCAGAGCGTTGGTTTACAGCTATGGCATCCTCCAACAACAACGCTCCTCCACCTTCTTCGTACAACAATCACGACCGTGATGGTTCGTCTACCGTCTTCGAAGGGCAATCAACGGTTCGTCCTCCTCATTTCAATGGCACGAATTTCGGCTATTGGAAATGTCGGATGGAGAAATTTCTTAGGAGTGCTTCTCGGAGAACCCTCCACAAAGAATATGTTCAACCCTTCGAAGAAGATTTTGACAAATGGACTCCCTCCGAGAAGTCCATCGAAGTGAACAATGCCAAGGCAATGAACGCTCCTCATTGTGCATTGGATCCGGATGAGTTCAATAAGATATCACATGTAAGAGTGCATATCAAATATAGAACCATCTAGTCGTTACACAGAAGAGAACGAACAAGGTAAAGTTGTCTGAATTATATGTTGCAATACAAAACTTCGATATGTTTAATATGCAGGATAATGAGAGCATTGTAACGATGTACGGACATTTCACCGACATACTAATGAGAGTGAAGCTCTTGTACAAGTCTACACCCAAGAAGAAATGGTGAGAAAGATAATCATGGGAATGACCTCGAAATGGAACATAAGAGCAATCACCATTGGGGAGGTCAATGACATGAAGAACTACACCGTGGTGAATCTCATCGGTACTCTCATGTCTTACGAAGTAAGAATGGAGAACCGACTGAAGATTAGAGTAGTGATAAACCCAACAGAGGCCAAGAAGAAAGCGTCAGCATTCAAGGCTACGTCTGCATCCTCCGATAGTGAAGAATCCGAGAACGAAATGGACTTGGAAGAAATGGCACAAATGGCAAAGAAGTTCCAACGCTTCTTTCGCAAAGTTAAATTTCCTTCCAAAAATAAATTTGATTTCACTAACAATACCTCATCTCTTTGTTTTAAGTGTAACAAGCCGGTGCACATCAAGAAGGATTGCCTAATGCTTAGAAACAAAGAAAAGTGGAAAGCTCCAAAATACCACAGGTCCGACAAATATAAGAAGGATAAGAAGAAAGGACTTGTTGGGATGTTCAATGATTCAAGTGGAGATTCCTCAAGTGAATCCGAGGATGAAAAGGGTAAGAGTGCACATATGTGTTTTATGGCCACAGAAGATCCACTCTCCGATGAGAGTGATAGTGGCATTGATGAACCCAAGGTAACCATGAATGAACTTCGTATTGCTAACGAAGAATTATTTTCTAAGTATCAATCTTGTATGCTTAGATATACTATTTTAAAGAAATCTAATGTTAGCAAATCATCCATGCCATGCATTATCAACAATGACACCATTGTTGATACACTTACACTTGAGAAAGCCACTTTGGTTTCTCAAAATGACATCTTGAGAAATGAGGTGAATTCCCTTAAATCTCAACTAGATCAAACTTTTCCTAAAGATAATATTGATCTAACTTCACATAACACACGATTGGGTATTGAGAATAATTCTCTTAAAACCTAAGTGCACGAGCTCAAAACACGTGTGTCCACCTTGGATACCAATATTTCTTCTCTTAAGGAGAAATATGAGCTTGTGTCCTTCAAGTTAAGAGATTTAACAAAAGGAAATGGCAATTGGATGAATTGCTTGTAAACCAATTTCTGGCCATACATCGTGTTGGACTTGGTTATGTGGAAGCAAATGCATCCAAATCTTGCACCTCCTATAGTGGTGTAACTATAGATTTTGTGATGCCATCCTCTGGTGCATCCACAAGTGGTGTCAAAAACAATATTGGTACCAAACCTACTAAGAAGACAACCACTTCACAATCTCTTCCTTTTGGCAAGAAATCCACTAAGGGTGGAAACTAAAAAGAAGGTCATGCATATATGTACACCAACTCTTATTCACGTATGAAATCTCCTACTTCACATGTGGATACTAATGACACTTTTTATGCTCCACACCCATGTGACATGTGTAAACCCACACATGGGAAATACTCATGCACGTACCCCTACACGTTCATATGTTCATACACATTATTCTTCCATGTATGCTCATCCACCTCATGTTATGCATGCTCCATTGCATATAACATGCATGCTCCTAATTCTGCATACAACCCATATATGTCGCATGCTTATCCACCTCCATCTTCATATGCTAGAACCCATGCTCCTAGGAAGCACGCACCACATAGAACTCAACCAAATGTGCATGCAACTAGTAAAAGGACACCCAAAACATGCACAATTTGGAGTCCTAAGAATACTAGCATAATTGATATGAATGCTTATATTGACTCCTATTTTAGTGATGTAATAAATAGTGGTAATTATGTTGGGAAGTGAAAGTCCACATGGACTTGGCTTCCAAAGGGCTAATACCCTTGGACCCAACAAAGCTTGGGTACCACGAGCTTATGGTATATTATGTAGGTACCGAAGAAAAAGAAAGAGAGCAATAAAAGTTGTATTGGTGCTAAAAAGAAAGGATGGATACTCGATAGCGGTTTCTCCAAACACATGACGAGAGATCTCACATTGCTCTCCGAAGTGATTAGCACCAACGATGGTGCAACTGACACTTTTGGAGGTAATCAAAAGGGAACCATCATTGGAATAGGCAAGTTAGTAATCCTTCTAACCCACTTATTATAAATGTCTATTTAGTTAGTGGTTTATGTCATAACCTTATCTCCATTAGTCAACTTTGTGACAAGTGTTACAAGGTTAACTTTGGAGGTAGTATGTGAAAATTGTAGATATTGATTCACATATTTTATTTACCGGTATTATGCATAAAACATTTATTATTTGAGCGTGCTTAAAACCATAGAAAATTGCTTAGTTGTTAATACAAATGAACAACTATTATAGCATCGCCGTTTTGGTCATGTTCATTTTAAGCACTTATATATGTTAGCTAAGCATGATCTGGTAAAAAGTTTTTCAAAAATTGTTTTTAGTAAGAAAAACTTCTGTGATTCTTGTCAAAGAGGTAAACTAAGTAAATCATCTTTCAAACTTAAAAAAGGCATAACTTGTAAGATGCTCCTAGAATTACTTCATCTAGATTTATTTGGGCCAACTAGAACCGCCTCTTTAGCTAATGTTTATTATGGATTAGTTGTCGTTGATGACTTCTCTAGATTTACTTGGGTTTCATTTTTAACCAATAAGAATGAAGCTTTTGAAGAGTTTTCTATATTTGCAAAGAAAATTCAAATTTTCTTTGGATCCACCATTATCACTATTTCGTAGTGATCATAGAGGATAATTTGAGAATGAATCTTTCACCAAGTTTTGTGATGACAACCGGATTAGTCAGAATTTTTCTTTTCCTCGTGCACCACCATAAAATGGTGTTGTTGAGAGAAATAATAGGACCCTAATAGAGTGTGCACGTACCATGCTCTATGATAATCATCTTGGACTACAATTTTAGGCGGAGGCGGTGCACACGACATGTCTTGTGCTTAATAGGATCCTGGTGAGGCCCAAACGAACAAAACTTGTTTTGAATTATTTTATGATAAAAAGCCGCAAGTTAAATATTTTTGTGTTTTTGGTTCAAAATGTTTTATAAAGAACATTTTTGGTAACTTAGATAAATTTGAGCCAAGATCCGATGAATGAACATTTGTTGATTATTCCACAGGTAGTAAAGGCTACCAGATATACAACAAAACCTCTGCAACGATCGAGGAATCACTACACGTATCATTTTATGAAAATTTTGATATTCCTCATGTTGTTGTTGATAGTGTAGATGTTTTATGTGATTCCATTAGTAATGTTAAAATTAATGATTCTATTATTGAGAATAACAATGCTAATGAAATTGTTGAAGATGTTCCAAGTAATGCAGGGATTCCCAAATCTTATCCAACCGTTCGTAATCACCCCCATGACTAAATTATTGGAGATATTGGTGTGGGTGTACGAACAAGGTCAAGAATTGATGAATTATCGCATTGTGCATTTGTCTCTACCGTTGAGCCAAAGAACATCTAAGAAGCATGTGAAGATAGCTCTTGGGTAGTTGCAATGGAAGAAGAGCTCATGCAATTTGAGAGAAATGAAGTTTGGGAGCACGTTCCTCTTTCAAGTGGTGACCAAGTGTTTGTGACCAAGTGGATTTTTAAGAACAAGATCGATGAGAATGATGTCATTACAAGGAATAAAGAAAGGTTAGTAGCTCAAGGCTATCGACAAGAGGAATGTATTGATTTCGAAGAATCATTTGCCCCGTAGCTAGATTAGAAGATATTAGATTTCTTTTATCTTTTGCATCCCATAAATATTTTAAATTATTTCAAATGGATGTTAAAAGTGCATTTTTAAATGGTATTGTTAGTGAAGAAGTTTATGTTTCTCAACCATCTGGTTTTATTCATGAAAAATTCCAAACCATGTTTTCAAACTTAAGAAATCGTTATATGGGTTGAGACAATCTCCTAGAGCTTGATATGATCGACTCAAAACCTTTCTTTGGATTTAGGTTTTAAAATGGGTAAAGTTGATTCAACTCTGTTTATTAAAGATTATGAAAATGACATCCTGTTAATTCAAGTTTATGTAGACGATATAATATTTGGCTCTACTAACTTTAATATTTGCCAAGAATTTTCTACGTCTATGAAGGATGAATTAGAAATGAGCCATATAGGCGAGCTAAACTACTTCCTTGGACTACAAATTCGGTAATAAATGATGTAACTTTCATACATCAAACAAAGTACACCGGGGAGCTTATCAAGCGATTCAGGATGTAATCGTCTTCAAGTAAACACACTCCCATAAGTACGACAACCCATCTACACAAGGATGAGAACGGAAAAGATGTAGATGTTCGTCTATATCGAGGTATGATCGGTAGCTTACTTTACTTAACCGCTAGTAGGCCCGATATTATGTTCTCCATATGTCTTTGTGCTAGATATCAATCTAGACCTAAGGAGTCACACTTGATTGCTGTTAAACGAATTTTTCGTTACCTCAATCATTCATTAGATTATGTGTTACTTTACCCTAAGTCTAGTACATATGAGCTAATCTCATATAGTGATGCCGACTTTGCCGGATGCAAATCCGATAGGAAGAGTACTAGTGGCACTTGCAATTTTCTAGGAAATTCCCTAGTTTCTTGATTTTTCAAGAAGTAGAACTCGGTATCATTGTCCATGACTGAAGCGGAATATATTGATGCAGGTCTTGCATGTGCACAGTTCTTTTGATGAGACACACACTTAAAGACTATGTTGTCAATTATGATACTTGTCATATCATGGTTGATAACCAAAATGCAATTTGTCTTTCCAAGAATTCGGTACATCACTCCCGTGGTACATCACTCCCGTACCAAACACATAAATGTGATACACCACTTTATTAATGCTCATGTAGCTAAGAAGGACATCATCTTAGAGTACAATGAAACCAAGAAACAAATCGTCGACATCTTCACTAAACCTCTTAAAGAAGATTCATTTATGAGGTTGCGTGGAGAATTAGGGATTATGGGTGAATCTAATTTATAGGAGTCCATTCCTTCATGTTATATCATGTTGAACTCATATCATCATTTTACTTCTCTTGTTTTGATAGGCTATATGTTTCTCATATATTTTTGAAGAGATGCATTTGAGATTTTGATGATTTCGATTGTTTGAATTAATATATGTGATTTGTATGTTAATATATAATATTTTGATATTGATTTCTTGATTAAAGTATGGTTACATTATAGGTCCTAAGGTGAGTTGTCTCAATCCTCTGGATTTCAGCCTCTCTGTACACTTTTGGACCCGGACAGACGACTGTCATTCCTTCGACAGTCGCCTGCCCAACTCTATTTTTCCTACTGCAGAATGAATTTTTCGCATAATCGACTGATGAACATTTTCTAGTCGTCTGTCTCTGCGACAGGCGACTGCAAGTTGTTCATTAGGTGCATGTCCTAATCTTGAGATGTCTCTGTTTATTCAACATATTTCTTGATCCTCTGTCAGATGACTGTTGCGTCAGTTACAATCAACTGTCTCTCGGATAGGCGACTATGAGTTACTCAACAGGCGACTGTCTATCAACCCAAAGCCGATCTCTATCTTTTCGGCCAGTCGACTGATGATTACACATCAGTCGACTGTCCCCTTCAATGGCGGTTCGTAAACTCGATCTGCGCCGTCGATCTGATGATCCAACGACCCAGATTCATTCGATCACATCTTATATACACGAGGCCATTTCCGCAACCTCCCTCCAACGTTTTGGTTACTTCCGACTCCGCTTCTTCTTCTACCGAAGAAGAAGGAAGAAGAAGCCTTCGTTGAGCCTCTTCAGAAGCGTCCACGTAGACCCATTGGTGTTCGCATCAATGAGCCTTTCGTTGAGGCTGCGTCTACTCATGTGGCTGCTGACACCCACTCTGAGACTATTCCCGCTTCAACCCAAGGCCAAAATCCTTCCAGGCCTCCTCCTGCAGATCCTCTTGTCCCCATTTACCGAGACGATGCTTGTTTGGAAAAATTTCATGCTATGCTTAGGATCAAGCTTCTTCGTGAGCGATTCATTGTATTTCAGGTCTTCACTGATGAGAGACTATCCGAGAATCTCACATCGACCCATTTGGGTGATCTGTTTCGTTTGTCTCATGTCGACTCCCATCGTGCATATCCATTCCTTGTCAAGCTATTTTATGCCAACCGCATTCGCGGTGAATATGCTGACACGGCTGTGACTGGCACAATTGTTCAGGGGACCCGTATCAAGCTTGACCCTACTCTCCTAGGAACCATTCTTAGGATTCCTTCCACTGGCTCCTTACCCGCTGATATCTCACTCTCAGATGTTGCAGATCTTGATCAGACTATCCTTCAAGACATGTTCTCTGTGATCCCTTCATATCACTCTTCTGGCGTCAGGGCTTCTATGTTCTCTGCTAGAGGCTGGGCTGTTCACCTAGTGGTGAAGTCCAACATCTTGCCGAAATATGGCTCCTCTGATCAGCCTTCTCAAGAGATTCTCTGCAGCATTTATGCCATTTTCTGTGGCATGTCTGTGAACTGGACCGGAGTCCTCCTTGATCGGATGGACAAGGTCGAGTTCACTACTACCTCCTATCACATTCCATATGGAGGACTCCTCACTTTTGTCTTTCGTCATTTCGGGATCGATCTGACTCCATATGAGCCCATGCCCCTTGGCCCTCTTCTTGATGCTTCTGCTAAGTCGAAGTCCTCTTCGGCTCTGCAGATGGCATCAAAGAAGAGGCAGTCTTCTTCAGCTCTATCTTCATCCACCGTTCCACCCTCTGATCAGCCCTCTTCCTCTGATGCACCCTCTCATGATCTGTTGGACGAGAAGGTGTCTGCTATTTATGAGTTATTCCATCTGGTGTTCCAGCATCAGGGCATTCCTTTCTATGATCATCTCAGATCTTTTGTACCATCTCCTCAACCTTCTCAGCCTCCTCCTCTGGTCATCACTGAGCTTTTTGAGCATCCTTGACACTGCTCGTGAGCCGATTGCTTCTCCGGCTCCTCAGGATGTCTCTACTACTGTTACTGCTGCTCCTCTTCCCGAGGATACTCCAGATGATCCAGAGGCCCAGGAGTTCCTAGTTGAGTTGGCTACTCCCGTACGCTCCTTAGCTGCTGATTTAAATTGACACTTCGATGAGACTACTCACCCTTAGGCCTAGATTTATTTTGTTAAGGTTGAGAGTTTGAGTGTCTGTTTGTATGTTGATTTTTTTACTGATGGATGATGATATATGTATGATGATCATATTTTTGATGTACATGGAGTTGATGTTGTATTTTATACTCCGTGTATCTGTTGATTATATATAAATGATGATATGCTGCTTCATAGTACGTCTCATTTATTTTTATGTTGATTGTGTGAACCTTGTGAAATTGTCTCTTTAAATGCTGTATTATATACATGATGTGATGTTGATATTGGATTCTTGTTCCTTTAGTCAACTAAGATTTCTTGTGTTTATGAGCTTTTGATATATATATCAATGAGATGCACCTTCGTGATTATTTTTCTCCGATTATATTTTGGCATCACATTAGATATATATCATATCTTTAGACTCTCATGATTGTTTTAGTACTTATTTAGCACTATTTTTGTTGTTACTCTACTCTCACTTTTTGGATAATGCCATAGGGTGAGAGAAATAAACATATCATAATTATGTGCTAAGTAAATTCTAAACTTGAATCTAAGATTGAAGTTGCCTTAGATTCAGGGGAGTAAGATATAAAGAACTTGGATTATAAAATCTTAGAGTTCAAGATTTCAAGATTTAGATTTCAAGAATTAAAATCATTTCGTTCATACATATCTTACATACTCGCTTCAATTAACCTATAGATGCCCTTATACATTGACTGACTTGATTGACATCTATGTAAAGGGAGTAAGTTTTCATTAAGCACAATTTTTTATCTTTTTGTTTATGTTTGTTTGTCATCATCAAAAAGGGAAGAATGTTGCGTATTGGACTTCTCCCTACTTGGTGTTAATGATGAGCAAACATAAATACTTGTGACTAATCCCATATTTGCAGTTAATCCATTGCCTAAGAATATCATGAAGATCAATTAGCAATGGATGTCACTCAAAGATCAATCGAAGCATGAAAAAGTGGATTGGATGATTAAAGATGGTGATTGAAGCTCCTAGAAGACTTCAAGCTCATACTTTGGATAGAAGAAAGGCTTCTACAAAATGTAATTTTTTTATTCTCTTCTAGTATGTAGCTTAGAAGTAGAACTATGTTGGAGCACCCACACATCTTCATTTCTGTCCTAGGAAATCATTAGATCACATTTCCTTAGACTCCAATTCACATTTTTCAAGCATGTGCATTTTGGGATTTCAACAGGCGACTGCTGAACGATTTACTGGCACCTGTCTCAAAACAGTCGACTGTGATTTGTTTTACATTCGCTTGTTATGCACATACTTTATCAATTGATTCTTGGGCCTTTTAATTTTAACTCCATTCAGGCGACTGTTGTAGAAAAGACAGGTACTTGTCCAAGCTACAGGCACATGTGAGTTGTTAATCAGTCGCATGTCTCTCTCCAGCACAAAGGTCGCTTTCTTTTCCATTTGGCCAGTCGAATGATGTGAGATTGACAGTCACCTGTCTAAGGCACAGTCGACTGTCAATGCTTCAACATTGACTGTCCATTTGTCCAAGACACAGTTGTTAATCAGTCCCCTTCTAGTGTTTCGCCTGTAGAAGGATTTATAGTCGCCTGTTAGGTTTATATCTGACTGTCTTTTCTTCATCAGTCGGCTGTCTACATGGCAAGTTACCGTTTGAATTCTCACCTACCCTCTGACACAGTGCTGCAGTCAACTGTGTTTTCTTTACCAGTCGACTGTCGACTGTGTAAATTCTATCTGTTGGCTTTTTCTCCACGGATTTCAAAGTGGTTTTTAGGTATTTTGTTTGGGGGTTTTGGGAAACCTATAAAAAGAACTTCTACTGATCCATTGAGAGGCGACTCATCTTCTTGATCATCTCTTGAAAACCCCTAGCTTTCAACTTCAAGTTTTTCAAAGCTCTCAAATTCAAAAGCCCAAGAATTCCAATCTCATTCTCTATTGCTCTCCAACCTAGAATCAAAGTGATATTCTCTAGGCAATTGGTGGTGACAAGAGAAATGGCTTTTCTCTCTTTTTGAAAGAGACCTCAAATCACAACACACTTGCTCCTTCAAGTTCTACTTCAAGGTATAGGTGAATGTAAGTGTTGCTATTTCATTATTTCATATCTTCGATATTAGTTTAACTCTCGGTTTGTGAGAGTGGTTTGATTGCTCCCAAGTTGTGGGAGTCAAGGACATCGATTGTGTTTCGATTTCACTTGTAAGGTTGCTACAAGTGAGTTTAAAGGAAATCTCAAGTTTGCGTTCTAACTTGAGTATCTGGTGGTATCCGGATGGAAGAGACGTAGGATTACCGGGAACAAGTCGGGAGTTGACTTGGGTAATCCGAACCCTTGAAACATACTTTGTGTTAGCATTGGTTCAATTTGGGTTTATTTATAATTTCGTATTATTGTCGGTTTGGAATTTAAATTAGTATAATTATCGTTTAAATTTTATAAACACTATTCAACTCCCCTTCTAGTGTTTTCCTCATAGCCAGTGTCTTTGCAAAAATTATTTTCCTTTTTTATTCAAAATTCTTTTGATTTAAATTGTTCAGGTTTTCTTTGGAGCTATCGGATTTTCTTGTATTCTTGGGCCAACTTTAGTGAATGGTAGATTAATTTTCTCCAAGATTTCGATTTATTTTCTTGTTTAAATTTCTGAAAATTATGAGCTTGATTGAATTTTTTCTTGCAAATTTGTTTGGATTTGTTGCATGATTAAATTGTGGGACTTTTGTTCAATCGGGAAGTGATGTTTCACAAAATTTTCAAAGGAATTCTTCCCTTTGATTGACATGTTTTCGACGGCCCTAGAGGTTCACGGCGACCTTCGCTGACACCCGCATTGTCCCTCTTATTTACCGACTAGTTCTATCTTCTCGGTTGGACACCGGTGTGAGAGTTTTTCTCACCGTTTAGTTTCCTTGCAGTGGGTTTGCCTCGCCGCTGTCAGTTCATGGTTGTGTCCCTAGCTTCACATTTACTTCACAGATGATTATCTGTAAACGTTAGTTGGTGGAAATGTTTCTACTGATGTTGCTTCCTTAATGGCGATTTTTGCCCGGTTAATTTAATCAGGTTGTGGTCTCTGCTATAAATAAGAATAGCTTTGCTCTTTGATAGAGTTTTTTGTGCGCCTTCATTTAAGGTTCATGGGCCGTGGTTCTGATTAACCAAGTGTTCATGGGCATGGCCTTGCTATAGTGTGATTTTGGTCATGCGTTTTGTTATTATTTCTAAAATTTAAATGTGATAAAACTCCCTCTTGGCTAGTAGACTATAAAGTTGATGAGTTGATGTAAACAAGAATTCAATCCGTACTTGCTTAAATTCTATTTCCCGCTAAAACAAATTTTCAAATTTAATTCTATTGTAACTTTGATTTAAATCATGTGATTGAATCTGAAAGTGTTTCACTTCATAATTGGAAAATATGATTTATATCTTTTCTCTTGCAAAATATTTAAATAACTTTTGAATCAACTTTTAGATTTGTGTGATATGTTCATTTACATTTGATTGATGTTAATTGACTGAGACTCATGAATAATAAATTTTTGATCTTGTGCATGTTATGACACCATTTCCTGAATCAATTGTGAAATTACTTGACATACAAGCAACGACTAGAACTATAATCAATATCATTATATTGCATAGTTAGGATATGGACTGTGTAAATAATGATACTGGAACAATCTACCTCGTGACTTGACATTGGTGATAGATACATGACTCATGTAACCGTTGGAACTTTGAACTGAATATTGAATGAGTACACATGGCCGCTAATTACATCATTTAGATGACATGAACCTCTACACTCTCTCAAAACTATGTTACATTATGACGTTTTATGATGCATGCCAAGTAATCTCTACATCTTGATATCGAATCATACAACTCATGACAGACCAACTTATGACTTGAAGATAATATAACAGTAGTTACAGTCCCTAAAATACTACATTTGACACCATACAGAATAATAAAATGACATTACACTTGACTAACAAGGTTTTTGGGGTAACTCATATTAGAGAGAGTGCGTGAGCGACTGGAGCCATGCTTCATCACAGTTTCTTGATGGATCCTCCCATGAATCTATTTACCTGACGAGTCCTCTTTCATGTATCTATTTGGACCGTCGTCGAGATCTAGAGTCCCTTTGTTGGAAGCAACGATCTAGGATCTTGGTTTGATGATGACAAAAGTGTCTTTATATCTGACGTGTGTGCTTAGTGTGTTTCAGGATTGGCGAAATGATATATCTTTCACTATTTGGTGGAATTGCTATTCATATAGCTATTTGGGAGTAAAAGAGATTGTTGTGCACAAAGGAATGTTGACTTGGCCAACATTAAGAGATATGAGATAGAAAGAGAGGAATTCCAAATCCTAACTAGAGTTTATTCTAGTCAATCCTTATTTCCATTGCATCCAAGACCAAGTCAATTTCATTAGGACTTAGACTAAGCCATCTTGGCCCTGAAGCCGCACCCTTGCAAAACCCTAAGAGTATATAAGGATCATCATCTTCAAGGGTTAAAAAAAGAAGGGGAGGCCAGCCAAATTCACACCTCAAGCCTGAGAGAGACTTGCAGCATACAAAGGAGAACAACAGTTCGGCCATTCACTATTTCCCCATATACACATTGCGGCCAACACCTTCAAACAAGAGAAAACGAAAGTGCAAGGGGGGCGACAATATTATTTCTCCAAGGCAAACACTAAAGCTTACCAATGGGGAAACCCGTGAGTTGCACATCCAGCTAATGTGATCTAACATTGCCGCAACATCGCTCCTAGGGGATTTTTGGTGCCTTAACATCTGAGGAGCATCAAGGAGGAACAAGGGGACTTCTACATCTTGCCAGAGGATGTCTGGCCTGCGATAATTGACAGAGACGACTGCGCTACAAATACTGAGCTATTTTGAACTTTACTATTATATTATTTGTAATTGTAGAGATCTCTATATGGGAAACTTTTACCATCTTTGGGGGATTTTGGGACTTGTCTAGTGAGGGACAAGACAAGTGGGACCCAGCTAGTTTGGGACTAGCTGGTAGAAAGCGTTACTAGGATTGATAGTGAGAGAAAACATAGTGTGTGGGGGTACTGAGAGCCTGGCGAGTGTAGAGACGTAGAGGGTGCTCTGAGCGTGCTCTAACTTGTGGTTTTGTACCTATTACGCTATTCAATACTAGTATCTGCTTTGGGTGCTGGATGTAGGTCGAAGGGTCGACCGAACCAGGGTAAATCTGCTGTGTACTCTGTGTCTGCATTTTATTTACCCTGCTGCTGCTATAACTGCGTGAATTTGTTCGTGGGTTGCACGAATTATTTTATTAGCCTATTCACCCCCTCTAGGCTAGGATCCATATCCAACAAGTGGTATCAAAGCCAGTTTAGTAGATCTAGCCTAGATTGACCATGTTTAATGCTATGGATAATGCTTTTGCTGAGGGTCAGTCTGTCACACGTCCCCCTAAATTTAATGGAGGTGATTATGCTTATTGGAAAAATCGCATGAAAATCTACCTTATTTCTGTTGATTATAAAGCTTCGCAAATAATTGAAAAAGATATAAAATGCCTTTTATTAAAGTAGATGGTGTTGAGATAGATAAACCAAATGACAAATGGGATGACAGTGATTGGAAATCTTATTCTGTAAATGCTAAAGCTATGAATGCTCTCATTTGCGCACTTGATAAATCTGAATATAATAGAATCTCACAGTGTCTAACCGCGCAGGAAATATGGCATACTTTGGAGGTGACACATGAGGGAACGTCAGAGGTAAAGGAGTCTAGACTTTCACTTTTGAGTGCAGAGTTCGAGGGATTTTGCATGCTACCATCAGAAAGCATTTCAGAGATGTATGCGAGGTTCACAGATATTGTGTACAAGTCTAGCTCGCTTGGGAAGCCATATGATAGTCTTGATCAAGTGAGAAAGATACTAAGAGCATTGCCAAGCTCTTTCAGACCGAAGGTCACAGCCATCCAAGAAGCAAAGGTATTGGCTCAATTGAAGGTGGAGGACCTTATATGAAACTTGATGTCCCATGAATTGGAATTGCAAAATGTTGAAGAAAGGGAGAAGCCTGAGGAGAAGGAGAAGAGTACAAAACCCCTTGATTTGAAATCAGCGAAGAAGAGGATGAGGACGACATAGTGCTAATGGTGAGAAACTTCAGAAACTTCATCAAGACCAAGCATGTGAGAAATGAAATGACACCCAGGTTTAATCGGTCTAACTTTTCTCATTCCTCTAAGCAAAATTATGATCAGACTACTACTGATAAAATGCAATGTTTTAAATTCAAGAAAAGAGGGCATCTAATGAGGGAGTGCCCAAATGAAACTGCTCAGATCGCTAGAGGAGGACAAGGAAAAGCCAAGGTATTAACTTGGGACATGGATAACGAAGCTGAGGATGAGGAGAAGGAACATGAAGCCAACTCCTTCATGGCTTTGATGGGCATCCAAGACAAGACACCATCAGGTAGTAAAGCTGAACTCCTTAATATTTGTGGAGAAATGCAAAATCAAATAGTAGATCTTGAGTTCACTATAGAATGTCTTCAGAATCAAAACAATGACATGCAACTTGAAGATGATAGGTTGCTTAAAGAAAATGAAAAACTAAAAAATGAACTAGTTGCATGTAACTCTACTATTGATATATTGAAAAAGGAGAAATCATGCTTAAATGAAGAAGCCCTTTGTCTTTCGTGTCCTTCATTAATGAACAATATTAGCATGCTAAAACAAGACCTATTGAAGCTTGAACTTGAAAAAGATTATGAAATAAGAGAGCTTAAGGATAAATTTTGCATGCTAGATAATGATCTTAAGAGAAAAACAATTGAGTTTGAAAAGAAGGAAAAGGAAAACAAGTTGGCTTTTATAAGTAAATGTACTTTGCTTGTGGATGAGAATAAACTATTAAAATCCAAAGTTTCTCATCTTGAATTGTCCATTAAAAAATTCTCTATATTTAAACAATCGTTGGATAATATTTTAGAGAATCAATTATATGGCAATAATAGAAGAGGACTTGGATTTGGCTTGAAAAACAGTGAAAAGCCAAAATTCAAGAAATTCCACAACGTGACTTCAATTGTGAAAAACTTGAATGCAAAGTGCTTTACTTGTGATAGTGTAGGCCACACATCATACTATTGTAAATTTAGGAACATAAATATCAAGTTTAAACAAGTGTTGGTTCCTAAAACAATAATGGCTAACACTAGTGGACCTTGTTGGGTTTCAAGGTCACACCTAACACCTTTCATGTAGGTGTGTTGGAAATTTGGCGAGGAGCAATAAATTTAATGTCTCATTCTTTTAGCTCCTTCGTTAAATAGCGACGAGAAGGTATAATTTTTATCCCTCTTTGCATTTCATTGCATACCTTCATAGATTGTTTTGTGTGCATGATTTAATTTTTGTTTGTGTGCTTGTTTGCATTATTTAATGTGTTTTATTTCCAAAAAAACAGCAAATAAAAAAATTGAGCTTAAATGAATACCTTTTATGATTATTATGAGTGGTATTGAATGATTGTTCATATATGTCCCTTGTAGAAATCAATTCATTATTTTTGTAGCTACATGGACATGTTGATATCTACTTAGTAGCCATGACATGTCTCATGAATTATTAATTTGATTTCTACACCTACATGCACACTTTCACGAAATATTAGACTTTTAGTACTTTTGGAGATACTTTTGAAGAATATTGGAAAGTGAATGTAGGTTGATTAAATTCTGAATTTTCTAAGGGATATGAAGTGTATAGCCATGAATTAAAATTGAGCACAAAAGAATTGATATATATATACATATATATATATATATATATAATATTTGCTCCGTATGAAAAATGGATACACTTCATGGCTAACACATAACCCACAAGTATCCAACTTATGCCATATGGGTAATCATTAGCGTTGGTGTATATAAATCGTCAAACAATGCCACCCCATATTTTGGGTTTGGTAACTTGAACTCATCTTTGATGAGGTGGGAAAAATCAATCCTAGTGATATTCATGAAAATTGGAAAATGTGGATTGATTTGGTTGATTTTCTAAAATTGAATCCCCCCTTAGCACTTTAATGTCTATATTGTTACACTTACACAAAGGTGTAGAAGTCTTGTTATGAAATTCTATAAGCTTGAATTGTTTACTATTTAGAAAACTCATCCAATTGCAAGTACAATTTATAATGGTGTATTTTTGCATGAGATATTTTTGTGACTTCTTTAGCCCACTTTTAATGATGACAAAGGGGGAGAAAGAAAGAAAGACTTGGTGTCGGTATTATCTGTTGAACGGTATTATTTGTTGAAGGGGGAGATTGAAAAATACATGAAGAGGGGGAGCTTGAGAGAAGGGGGAGCATGCTTGTTTTTATGTGGTACTATTTGTTGGGCATGCTTTGTAATACTTGTGCATGCTTTGTAATGCTTGAATGACTCATCCATACATCATATTGCATTACACCCTTCAACACACTTCACACACCCATATTTATTGCTCAAATCTTTTATGTGTTTGTCATCACCAAAAGGGGGAGATTGTTGGAAGCAACGATCTAGGATCTTGTTTTGATGATGACAAAAGTGTCGTTATATCTGACGTGTGTGCTTAGTGTGCTTCAGGATTGGCGAAATGATATATCTTTCACTATTTGGTGGAATTGCTATTCATATAGCTATTTGGGAGTAAAAGAGATTGTTGTGCACAAAGGAATGTTGACTTGGCCAACATTAAGAGATATGAGATAGAAAGAGAGGAATTCCAAATCATAACTAGAGTTTATTCTAGTCAATCCATATTTCCATTGCACCCAAGACCAAGTCAATTTCATTAGGACTTAGACCACACCATCTTGGTCCTAAAGCCGCACCCTTGCAAAACCCTAAGAGTGTATAAGGATCATCATCTTCAAGGGTTAAAAAAAGAAGGGGAGGCCGGCCAAATTCACAACTCAAGCCTGAAAGAGACTTGCGGCATACAAAGGAGAACAACAGTTCGGCCATTCACAATTTCCCCATATACACATTGCGGCCAATACCTTCAAACGAGAGAAAACGAAAGTGCAAGGGGGTCGGCAATATTATTTCTCCAAGGCAAACACTCAAGCAAACTAATGGGGCCAAGCCGTGAGTTGCACATCCAGCTAACGTGATCTAATATTACTGCAACATCACTCCTAGGTGATTTTTGGTGCCGTTACATCTAAGGAGCATCAAGGAGGAACAAGAGGACTTCTACAGCTTGCTAGATGACGTCTGGCCTGCGACAATTGACAGAGACGATTGCGCTAAAAATACTGAGCTATTATGAACTTTACTATTATGTTATTTGTAGTTGTAGAGATCTCTGTAGGGAAAACTTTTACAATCTTTGGGGGATTTTGGGACTTGTCTAGTGAGGGACTAGACAAGTGGGACCCAGCTAATTTAGGACTAGCTGGTAGAAAGTGTTACTAGGATTGATAGTGAGAGAAAACACAGTGGGTAGGGGCATTGAGAGCCTGGTGAGTGTAGAGACGTAGAGGGTGTCTGAGCGTGCTCTAACTTGTGGTTTTGTACCTATTGCGCTATTCAATACTAGTATCTGTTTTGGGTGCTGGATGTAGGTCGAAGGGTCGACCGAACCAGGGTAAATCTGATGTGTACTCTGTGTCTACATTTTATTTACCCTGCTGCTGCTATAACTGCGTGAGTTTGTTCGTGGGTTGCACGAATTATTTTATAAGCTTATTCATCCCCCTCTAGGCTAGGATCCAGATCCAACACCTTTCCCTTTTTTGTTCTGACTTGGTCATTCACAACCGAGACCTGTAATATCAGATGGACTCGGCTCGAGGTAGTTCATTGTCGTACAATATGGTCTCCGGGTTGCATATCGTACTCTTCAGTCTGAGTTACGGTTTATCATTGGTACAACTATACATTCACATGACATAGAACATGTGTGATACAATATTAAATGTTGGGAATGTTGGATATGGAAGACGTTTGTACACCCTTGTGGGGGATGTACGAGGGAATACGGACCTCGAACGTCGCGCACACGAAGTCATGTGCAAAGGGAATCTGTTCCCTTGCGGAGAGGATCTCTGTATGAGCGGGAAAGTCGCATTATATATGCATAAGTGCATGCGACATATGGCTAATAAAGGGGGAATATCTTAAGCTTATGTTGTACCATGCATATGGTACAACTTAAGCTTATAATGTGCCATGTATCATGGTACACCTTAATTAAGTTGTTCCAAAGGAACAACTTACCCTAAAATAACTACCTTGGGGGCTATAAATAAGACCCAAGGGTAGCCATTTTCCTAACACATTTTGCATGAAATTCATGCATGCATCTTCTTCATAGCGAAGCTCTGCAGAAATATTTCCTCTCCCTCCATCCAAGTTCTTAATCTAAAAATAGAGATTTAGATTGTGGGATTAGTAGCCTTACTCCGTTCGTGAGTAGACTCGATCCGTCGTGGCGAATCCGAAGGCGAAGTTCGTAGACTACCGTGCCGCGTACGCAAGCGTAAGTCTAAACTTCATGTTATCGATCCTAACTCTGTTTTGTACAGGATCCTACATTGGTATCAGAGCTATATGGGTTCGCCCCGGTCAAACCATCGCCCCGTCGAAACTACGAACGAGTCGTTGTCTTTTTCACGAATGGGTCTCCTACTATTACGGATATAGTAGGAACGCTTCGTGACGAAGAGAACGCAGCGGTTGTTCTTTTCACGTTAGGGTCTCCTATCATTATAGATATGGTAGGAACTCTCTGTGACGGGAAGAACCGACCGTTCACGTAGTAAGTTATTCATTTTTTGGCACACGGCCATTAGAAAATAACTAAATTCTCGACGAACGGGTGCTTCATCGACGAACGGGTGCTTCATCGAGGAAGATGATGGAAGTTATTTCCATCGGGTAAGAGGAAAATTTGGTGCATGTGCACCATGGCCAAATGGGCCATGAAGGCCATGCACCCCCTCTCCTCATGCGGAGGGGGTTGGCTACGGCCAATAACCACCGGCGACCACCCCATCAAGGGGGAGGAGAAAGTGCGGCAACCCCATTCAAAGGGGGTGGCCGGCCATGGCCAAAGGGGCCATGGCCGGCCAACGCCAAAAGGCCTTGACCATGGCCGGCCATGGCCAAGCCATGACCGGCCATGGCCAGGCCGGCAGTGGCCGGCCAAGGCCGGGCCGGCAGTGGCCGGCCTTGGCCAAGGGCCTGCCGGCCCTGGCCGGCCTGCCGGCCCTGGCAGAGGCCAGGGCCGGCGCCCTGGCCACTGCCAGGGCCAGGCCGGCCCTGGCAGTGGCCAAGGCCGGCCTGCCGGCCCTGGCAGAGGCCAGGGCCGGAGCCCTGGCCACTGCCAGGGCCAGGCCGGCCCTGGCAGAGGCCAGGGCCGGCGCCCTGGCCTCAGGCCAGGGCCTGGCCGAGGCCAGGGCAGGAGCCCTGGCCCCGGCCAGCGGCCTGCCGGCCCTGGCAGAGGCCAGGGCCGGCGCCCTGGCCTCAGGCCAGGGCCTGGCCGAGGCCAGGGCAGGAGCCCTGGCCCCGGCCAGTGGCCTGGCCGGCAGGCCCTGGCAGTGGCCAGGGCCTGGCCGGCCGGCCCTGGCAGAGGCCAGGGCCTGGCCGGCCCTGGCCGAGGGGGCCAGGCCCCCTGGCCGGCCAGGGCAGGGGCCCTGGCCGGCCTTTGGCCAAGCCCGGGTCAGGGCAGAGGCCCTGACCGGGAAGAAGTTGAATTCGAAAATTGGTCGACCAATTTTGTGTTTTTGGTCGACCAATCCGACACATGGTCTGGGTCGATTGTAAACTTGCCAAATGACCCATACGGGGTGACAAAAGGCATTGGTCAAACTCGAATGTATCGATTAGCCCATACGGGGCTAACCACAGTGCCGACTAGTTCATACGGGACTAACGTTTTAATGAAGTTTTTCATTGGGCTCTACTCCTTGAAGATTAGCCATAATGCTCTACTTCATGCGAGATTAGCCAAGTCATTGTGCTCTACTCTTCGGAGATTAGCCAATGTACTTATGAAATTGTGCTCTACTCCTTGAAGATTAGCCGTAATGCTCTACTTCATGCGAGATTAGCCATGTCATTGTGCTCTACTCTACGGAGATTAGCCAATGAACTTATGACGTTGTGCTCTACTCTACGGAGATTAGCCAATGTATTTTATATTCGTTTTGAAAAATACGTTTTCAAAAACGCTTTTCCGCTGCTAAGTACTATAAGAGTACTAACATTTGATAAAGTGAGGGAGAAATATTGAAAGTTACTCTAGATGGTGATTGGAAACATAGTGACCTTTCCGATTCTAGAGTAACATCTTCAATATTTTTCGAAAGTAACTTATCAAATACTTATTTTCCGCTGCTAGTACTATAAGAGTACTATTGTTTGATAAGTGATGGGGGAATATTGAAAGTTGTTCTAGATGGTGATTGGAATCATAGAGACCTTTTCGATTCTAGAACAACACCTTCAATATTTTTCGAAAGTAACTTATCAAATATAATATAATTCCAAGTGGGATTTGAATTTTAGAACTATCCAAATGGGATATTCTATTATCATTTCAAGTGGGAGTTATATTTTAAGAATTTTTTATGCAATGTTTTTGATCGAACCTTCGGTTTTGTGTCTTTTGCAGCATTTTAAAAGTAAAATGTCTTCCGCTTCAAAGAATATCGTCGCTGAGTTAAACAAAGGTGAAAAACTCAACGGCGATAATTACAAACTTTGGTCCATTAAGATACAATACGTTTTAGAGGAGCAAGAAGTGCTCGAAACTCTAAAGAACGTAATGATTGAACCCGAGTTGGGCACTACGGCCCAACACCGAAGAGACAAGGAAGCTTTTGATGCTTGGTCTCGGAAGAATAAGATAGCGCGCATTACGTTATTAAGCAGTATGGCTGATGACATAATGTGCATCTTCCGAGAACATGACCTAGCTATGGACATATGGTCCAAGCTAGAGGAGAAGTTCGGTGGCACATCGGTGTCCAAACTTCGCGCCTTAACTATAAAGTTCGATACATATAAGAAACGTCCAGATCATTCCATAGGGAAACATCTGCGACATATGGCGAACCTTATCTCGGAGTTAAAGGACGCAGGTCATGTGCTCACAGATGAGCAACAAATCCAAGAAGTCATACGTTCCCTACCAAATGGGTGGGATCAGATGAAGATGCATCTCACTCATAATGAGAGCATCAAGACCTTCAACGATGTTTCCAAGCACCTCGAATTAGAGGAAGAGCGGCTTGCGGCTGCCAAGCCAGGTGCAGAAGTGCACATGGTTGCTAGTTCCTCACACGGGGGAAAGAAACGTAAAGATCGTTCGAAGTCTTCTAATGAACGTAATAAGCAACTTGAGTCTACCAAGGAACCCAAACATAAGGGTGGACACAAGAAATGGCACAAGAAGAAAGACTTGAAAAGAATCAAGTGCTTCAAGTGCAACAAGCTCGGTCACTATGCTCGTTCGTGTACGAGTGGAAGTGACGAGGTAACTTGTAATACTAGTTACATATGTGTTTCTAGTTCACTATTTCTTGTGGAATCTAATCCATTTTGGGATAATTGATTCAGGTGCCACAGACCACATAGCAAAGGACAGACGGTCCTTCGTGGAGTATCACCGGATACTCAAGGAATGAAGTGGATCAATGTAGGAAACAACACACGTGTTGAAGTGAAAGGCGTTGGGACTCGCAAGCTTGTCTTGGACAACGGCCGCACTATCCTACTTCATGATGTTCTCTTCATTCCATATATTCAAAGGAATATTAAAATTGTGGTCAATTTATTGGGTCTTGGTTAATGGTTGGTTCCTTCATGTTTGTAATATGGACCTATTTTTGTAATAATTCCTTTATTGGTTCTGGGTTATGTATTTAAAGGATTCATTGTAATAAGTACAATGTATGATTTCTCATTTCCTTATGACAAATTCTTTGACTAATGAGTCTAATATAATTTGTTGGCACTCAAGGCTTGGTCATATTGGACCAACGCGTATGGATAGACTAGCCAAAAGTGGCCTTCTATCCAATGTTTCAAAGGTTGAAATGTCGACCTGCGAACATTGCCTTGAAAGGAAATCTTGTCGCAAGCCGTTTGGAACCGGCACAAGGGCCAAGGTTCCATTACCGCTTATCCATTCGGACATATATGGTCCGATGAATGTCAAGACAAGACGCAGGAAGTCCTATTTCATCACTTTTAATTGATGATTTCACCCGATTCGGTAATATCTATTTGATATCCCACAAAAGTGAAAGCACTCAACCTGCTTTAAAAACTATATGAGTTTAGTGGAGAATCAATTAGATCGCAAGATTAAGGTCATGCGAACCGATAGGGGCGGTGAATATCAATCAACAAGTTTAAAGGAACTTTGTGATGAAAAAGGCATAGTACATCAAGTAACTATGCCTTATACTCCTCAACAAATTGGTGTTGCAGAAAGGAGGTATAGGACTTTAATGAAAAATGGTCTGTTCAATGATGGCGCAAGCTAACTTGCCAATCACCTTCTGGGGTGATGCATTATTGACAACCGTTTTCATTTTAAACCGCGTACCCTCGAAATCAGTTAGCTCCACTCCTTATGAGTTGTGGAACCAAAGGTCTCCTAACTTAAACATTTTACCTTGAGTTTGTGCATTCAACGCACATATTTCCTCCCATAAGTATGGCAAACTTGGGCCATGGGGAAGGAAATGTATCTTTAAACGATACGCATTAAACTCTAAAGGTTATGTTTTTGTTAGTCAGGAAGACAATGGTGTGCTAATTGAGTTTGAGTCGAGGGATGTCACTTTCTTGGAAAACGAGTTTCCAAGACAGGGCGAGATAAGTCAGGACTTTTTCTCTATTTGAGATTTGTGATCAAGAAGGATTACCTCATTCGAGTGGGAGAATTCTTGGTGAAAACGAAAATACTTTTCAACCTTCACCAATGGATTATACGAATGACGATTATCCTATTCCATACGGGAATAATGATCCAAGTGGGAGCAATTCTAACAACATTTCAAGTGGGAGTGATATTAGAATTGATCTAAATTCGAGTCAACAAGGACTTGAAGAATCTCAAATATGCCACATCATGCCCTGCAAAAGACAAATGGATGGAAGCGATGAAGAAGGAATTGAAATCCATAAAAGTTAACCAAGTCTGGGACTTAGTTAACTCACCCAGAAGACATAGAGCAATTGGGAACAAATGGGTTCTCGAGATCAAGCATAAGGCTGATGGCTCTATAGATAGATATAAAGCGCGCCTTGTCGCGAAAGGTTTTACGCAACAGGAAGGGATAGACTACAAAGAAAACTTCTCACCTGTTGTGCGTTTTACCTTGATTCGCAATGGTAGCTTGCTTATACCTCGAATTACATCAGATGGATGTAAAGACTGCCTTTCTCAATGGAGAATTGGACGAGGAGATATATATGGAACAACCAACAGGGTTTGTAAAAGAAGGAAACAAACATAAGGTTTGTAAACTTCGTAAGTCCATATATGGTCTTAAATAATCCTCGAGGCAATGGTATATACGATTTCAAGAAGTTGTCTTATCAAATGGATTTTTTCCATGCTTGATGAAGATAACTGAGTATATATCAAGAGGATTAAAAGCAAGTATATTATCATGTATCTATATGTAGATAACATTTTAATAGCCAGAAATGACAAGGGCTTTGTAATGAGTATCAAGGCTTGGCTTTCATCAGTATTTGAGATGAAAGGCATAGGAAAAGCCGCATATATCCTTGGAATTAAGATTTCAAGGAATCGTTCGAAGAAACTTCTTTCTCTTTCACAGGAGACTTATATAAAGAAGGTCCTAGAACGATTTAATATGCAGGACTGCAAGTCCATTGATATTCATATAAGCATATGCGATAACTTATATCTGGAATCGTGTCCAAAGAACCAAAAGGAAAAGGAAATTATGGAAAAAGTTCCATATTCCAGTGCAGTTGATAGTCTTATGTACACTATGGTGTGTACGAGACCGGACATCTGTTTTGCCGTTGGAAATGGTAAGCTGTTACCAATCCAACCCAGGGCAAGAACACTGGAAAGCGGTTAAGAGGATAATGCAGTATCTTAAAGGAACTGCAGATTTGCAAAAGACTATGATAAAACCAAGAAGGTAGACATAAGGTACATATCTACGCATGAGACGATAGAGGATCAGCTTACGAAAGCGATCCCCAGAAATGTGTTTTATAAACACTTATCATCTCAAGGATTGCGTATGGGCTGAGTTGTACCAAATATATATTCCCATGTCTAAGAAATGATCAAAATTAATAAAAGAATAAGTTCTTTTTCCAACATTGCATATGAATTTCTTAAGAAATGTTTGTGTACATTTTTGAAATCTCAGTTGAATTGTGTGTATGTCGGACAGATTAAGGTTGGCTCTCTCACATGAGCAACCGCCTTATCTTATCAGATGGATAAGATAGAGATGAGACTAGTTTAAAGTCAAAATCATTAGACGAATGATTTAGAGTCATGACTTTAACAAGATAGTCGAATGAAAGATCTGCATCATATGGATGCTTACAAAAGATCTGAGATCTGTATCACAAGGATAAAAAGATCTCATTGGATTTTATAATCCTATCTGTCTTATGCAGGATGAGAGTCCGGGAATATTTCCTGAGTAGTAAGGGGACTCAAAAGATAGGCACTGTGGTGTCTGATCTTTCATCCGTACAACATCATTAAGACATACTCTCCCTGGGAAAGGAGTGATGTTGTAATACGTGTTCATACCACGTATGCATTTCGACCACTGAGTTAGTAGCAATAGTGTTTGCTATTATGTGAGACTCAAAGGCCATACGGGTCTTAACTCTTACCCTCAAGGACTCCAATTGGTTCCTTTAGATTTGACGAGATGATCGCTATCTTAGCGTGTTACTAATGGGCTATGGTAATTCGGCTCGGCGGGGCACGTTAGAAAAGCGAATCAAGTCAAGATCAAAAGGTTCGCAAGAAGAGGAAGATTGATTTCATATTCGCATTTGGACTTTAATGATTCAAAGCTGGCCAGCCAATTGTAATCCAGATGGGATTCAATTGTTGAATATAAAGTACAAGAAAATGTGAAGAAATAATCTAGGGTAAAGCATGCGTTGAACTACTCAACTTTGCACCTTCGAGGTCGTTGTGTATCTCTAACAAGTGCACAACAACAGACTCTACGCGCATGACGGTCGCACGGTCTATTTCTCGGTATGATAGATGAAAGAACTAAGGGAAAGACGTTCTCTTACAATCCCCTCAAGTGTGAGTGGGAGATGTTGGATATGGAAGACGTTTGTACACCCTTGTGGGGGATGTACGAGGGAATACGGACCTCGAACGTCGCGCACACGAAGTCATGTGCAAAGGGAATCTGTTCCCTTGCGGAGAGGATCTCTGTATGAGCGGGAAAGTCGCATTATATATGCATAAGTGCATGCGACATATGGCTAATAAAGGGGGAATATCTTAAGCTTATGTTGTACCATGCATATGGTACAACTTAAGCTTATAATGTGCCATGTATCATGGTACACCTTAATTAAGTTGTTCCAAAGGAACAACTTACCCTAAAATAACTACCTTGGGGGCTATAAATAAGACCCAAGGGTAGCCATTTTCCTAACACATTTTGCATGAAATTCATGCATGCATCTTCTTCATAGCGAAGCTCTGCAGAAATATTTCCTCTCCCTCCATCCAAGTTCTTAATCTAAAAATAGAGATTTAGATTGTGGGATTAGTAGCCTTACTCCGTTCGTGAGTAGACTCGATCCGTCGTGGCGAATCCGAAGGCGAAGTTCGTAGACTACCGTGCCGCGTACGCAAGCGTAAGTCTAAACTTCATGTTATCGATCCTAACTCTGTTTTGTACAGGATCCTACAGGGAATTCATTACAGATGTGAACACATCACCTTGCAGCGGATCAGATGGGTGCGTTGCCATGGATTGTATTTGGAATCACTGAAGGAAACCAAAAATGCTCTCAGCCAAGATACCTCCTCATCCTTCTTCTTTGTATTTGTGTCGGGAGAGAGGATAGAAACATTCAATTCTCTTGATTGATTTTCTCACTGCCAACGTGGATTAAATAGGAATTAAAGGGAAGCAGTTTTCTACAGTTGGAAAACTTAACGTTAACAAAATAACGTAAGGGTAGTTACAAAACACATTTGCATTGGAAACCCTGAATTTCTATAAATTGCAATTTTCCACTAAGGCTAATTCAATTTACATAGAACCCCTTTAATAATAATATAATTGTGATTTACCCCTGATTAAACCCGTCATGGGCATACCTAATTTCAACATCTCCCACTCGCACATGATGGGATTGTTGTTACAAAAACAACATGTGAAGAAGACTTCATACTTGGTAACTTGGTCGTGCGACCCATAAGCGAATATAGGCAATCTTGTTGTGCACTAGTTAGAGATACACAACTGCCTTTTATAAATTTCATCATCTAAAGTTTCTCCATCGCTTATAATACCCCAGGTCTAATTTGTTATATCAATTTAAGTATCCTGGTCTCTTTTAGTAATAATTTACTCTTGAGGACATACTTAAATATTTTTCACATTGATGTCTCTTAATCATACAGATTGGCCCGCCTGTGAGATCATCAAACTTGATATTAACAAACTTAACCTTTCCTTTGCACTCAATATTCTAAGTCTCAACTTTGTGGCTTTCTTAGACATATCCTTTTTAATCGAATCACTCGTGATCATAAGAAATATGATAAAGTAGCTATCACCAAGATTGAGACTTTGAATACCAGTCAATTAGTCAAAGGAAATTTATGAGGAAACAAATTCTCTAAGGACTCACATAGTGAAAAGGCAGGGATCCACTTTCTCACTTCCCATTATGTTCGACTCTAGCATATGTGGTATGAATCACATGCAGCTGTGTATTGCGTGTGTCTTTTGAGTTTTTTAAATCTAACACCATTCAGACTCTAGTTAAATGTACACACACATTTAACATTGAATTCTACAGCAATCAATTGCTCCAAGAATTCACGTCTAGCTCACGAATAGGCTTCGATGAACTTTGGGGAATTAGTTCATCTCGGTCATTATTTGTATATATATAAAAATGACCTCATCTTGAAACTTATTCAAGGCGACTTTCAAAGACGATTAAGTCTCATCCATGTCCGTTCACCTAGAACGTCCGATGTGATTGCCTATGTGAGAAGGCCAATCTTACATGCCTCTTGACATACTTTCTTATATACTCTGAATAAATGTGTTAACAAATAACACTGCTTGGGAAAAACTCATTTCAAGCATAATGAATGAAGTAAACATTTTTAATTGAACAATTTTAATGTTTTACAGAGTACAATCACATGTTATATTCAATTTCTACACAATCCCAGAGCTTTGACATGTCTCTTAACTGCATCTCTGGTAATGTGCTTAGTAAGAGGATCAACAACCATTTTTTGTGTAGATATATACTTGATAGAAACTATCTCCTCAGCCACAATGTCTACCACAAAATGATATCATATGTCGATATGTTTGGTTCGACTATGATACTTTGGGTCCTTGGTGTAAGCTATATCAGCTTGATTGTCATAGTAGACAATTACTGGTTCTTGTTTTACACCTAAATTTTGTAGAAATCGTTGTAACTAAATAGCTTCATGGACTCCTAGTGAAGCAACAACAAATTCTGCTTCCATGGATGATAGAGCTACACAAGTTTATTTCTTACTGCACCATGATATGGCCCCATTTCTAAGCAAGAAAACATATCCTGATGTAGATTTCCTCTCATTTACATCTCTTACGTAGTCTGCATCAGTATAGCCTTCTAGTTTGGTGGACGAACCTTCGTAGTACAAACTGTAGTTGGCTGTGCCCTTTAAATACCGTATGATCCTCTACACAGCTTTCCAATGCTCAGGTCCAGGATTTGATTGATATCGACTTACCAATCCTACTGCATGACATATGTCTGGCCTTGTACATAACATAACATACATTAAGCTACCGACTGCACTTGCATAAGGCACTCTTGACATTTTGTTCTTTTCGTCTGCCGTACTAGGACAACCATTCAGACTTAGATTATCGCCTTTCGCAGTTGGAGTTTCAACTGGATTACATTTAGACATATTGAATCGTTCTAATACTTTATTGATATATGTTTCTTGCGACAACACAAGAAATCTTTTAAAACAATTTCTCTGGATTTTTACACAAAGTATATAAGCTGCTTCACCCATGTCTTTCATTTCAAAGTTTTATGATAACTGTTCTTGTACGGTTATCAAAAACTACATATCGTTACTAGCTAACAAATGTCATCTACGTATAATATCAAGATGACAAATTTGTTCTTATATTGCTCCACATAAACACAACGATCTTCTTCAATCATCTCGAAACCAAATGATGTGACAACTCTATGAAACCTTTGGTTCCATTGCCTAGATGTTTGTTTAAGGCCATATATATATTTCTATAATTTACAGACTTTATTTTCTTGACCTTTAACAATGAAACCTACTGGTTGATCCATGTAGATTTCATCATCTAGTTCACCATTTAGGAATGATGTCTTAACATCCATTTGGTGAAGTTATATATCCATGTGAGCAACTAAAGCTATTATAAGGCGAAGAGGCAAACTTAACGACTGGTGAAAAAGTTTCTTCGTAATATATACATTCCTTTTAGGTATATCCTTTTGCCACCAGTCGAGCTTTATATCTCTCAATGGATCCATCTGCCTTTATTTTTATTTTGAGAATCTACTTATTTCCATTTGTTTTTCGATTAGGCTGTAAGTTAACTAGTTTCCAAACTTGGTTAACTTTCATGGACTCTATCTCTTCCTACATAGCTTTCTTCCAATAATCTCGATCATGACGAGATAGAGATTCTTTTACACTTTGAGGTTCCTCGTCATCTTGAGGCACAACAATTAGGGCTTCCCCTTCGATCTCAAATCTACATCAGAGAACCTTAACCCTTTTACCTCTCCCAACTAGCTTATCAAGCTGAGAATTGTGAATTACTTCTCTTTCGGATGTATCGCTCCCACTAACTTCAGGGACTCGAGAAGTATTCTCTTGTACCTCAAAGGATCTAATACTCATGAAGTCTGGATCTTCCAACTCATGGAGATCATCTTCATTTCCGACTTCGCCTTGTTTAGGGAACATATCCTCTATAAACGTGGCATCCCTTGATTCATATTCTATGATAGTGATGTCTTCTTCCTCACCCAAGAAAACATAACCCTTTGAGTGTTCAGAGTATCTAATGAATATACTCTTCTTTCCTCTGGGTCCCAACTTCCCATGCTTATGAGAAGTGTCATGTACATAAGCTGCACATCCCCATGGCTTTATGAAACTCAAATTTGGACTTCTACTAGTCTATAGTTCATATGGGGTTTTATGAATCGATTTGGGGGGTACTAGGTTCAAAACATGTGCTGCTGTCAACAATGCATCTCCCCAATATTTAATAGGTAAATTTGCTTTTGACATCATGCATCGAACCATTTCTAAGAGCGTTCTATTGCTTTTCTCAGCCACACCATTTTGCTGAGGTGTATAAGAAGTAGTAAGTTGTCTTAGAATCCCCTTTTCATTACATAAATCTTTAAATTGATTTGATAGATATTCTCTGCCTCGATCTGTCATTAAGGTTTTAACCTTTCTATCCAATTGATTCTCAACTTCATTGAGAAATAATTTAAAACAATCCAATGCCTTGGATTTATGGAATATAAGGTATGTTAATTCTTGGGTTCTTGGGCTCAAGACTAAAGTTGTTTTGATGATGATAAATACATTATGTTAGTGTACTAATCAATCTTATGTTTTAGTCTCAGTTTATCTTAATGATTATATGTTGATGAGACAAAGCATAAAGCTTGGAGGATGATGCAATGGATATCTTAAAGACCTACAAGAGTGATGGATTGCTAAGCTTGGATAAAGTCATGGAGATCGTTTAATGAAGCCAAAGCTTGGAGCATGACGTTGGCTAGGACCTCAAGGCATCAAGAGCTTGAAGACTAGACTCTATGAGAAGCTATTGTAATCCATGTATTTTATTGTAATCCATGTATTTTATTACTTGCTTCTTTCATTTTGACTCATAGGAATTATGTAATGCCTTAATTAGATGGTTATACACATATGTACGCATCATAAACCATCTTAGTGAACCTTAGGATCTTCATAGTATCCAATCCAATAGGTTCCCCATGCTAATAACTCAATTGGAGTTATTGGACTTCCAACATGCGCCTACTGAAGGCATGACAGGCGACTGGTGGTTCACCAGGCACATGGTCATCCTTCAATAAACAGCTATTCTGCACAGGCTCAAGTCAATTTTCTTGACTCCATACTTGAGCTTTTGGTACAGGCGACTGAAGTACAATTGACAGGCGACTGTCAACCTACTGGCGCTTGAACATTGTTCAACAAACGCCTGCACCAATGTACGTAACCAGGAATTTTGAGCTTCAATCCATCTTATGGGACAGTTGATTGATATAGAGTTTGCAGCCGCCTGTCAACCTTCAGGCGCCTGGTACACAAATGCATAAATTGTCACTTTCCAGCTTAGATCCATCCCTTGTGGCAGCCGCCTGCTGAAGCCTTTTCAGGTGCCTGCACAGTGGTACACGCATATGTGTAGTCTTCTATAGTCGCATGTCCTGACTCAGTATATAGCCATTGGGATTATAGAGCAGTTACTTCAAGCGCCTGTCTCTTTGCCGTCAGTCGCCTGTTCTAGCCGTTAGACTCAAAATTCTGCCCGTTTTCTTGGGTTGTTTTGGGCTGTTTTGAGGGCGTATTTAAGCTAGTTTAAGTGCGATTTTTTGACACTAACTCCTACTCATAGAGATCATTTTGGAGTGTCTAAAATCCCAAGAGAGAGCTTCATTCCTTTCATTTTCTCTCTTTCTCTCCATTGAGCTTCCTATTCTTTCATGAAGTGAAATTAAAGCTTAAAGGGATTTCTCCAAAGGATTTAAATCTCATTCATATCTTGGAAAACATCTTTCTTCTCTTCATTCTTACACTCAATTGAGAAGTGTTAGAGTTCATTCCTAGAAGAGAGAAAGATCATCAAGTGCAATCAAAGCCTCATCTCAAGCACTTGGTTTCCACACTTGCATGCCTTCTTCTTCACAGTGGTACGCTCATCTCAAGGTATATGTAAGTGTTATTTTGTTTCATCTTTTTTGAAATCCTAACCCTCTTTGTGAGATTTAGTTTCTCCCTTTGTGGGAGGTTGTGTCTTTGTGTAGGACTAACCCTTATGTAGGGTTCAAGTTCTCCCTTTGTGAGAGTGAGTGAAAGTGTCCTTGTGTAGGACTTACCCTTGTGTTAGGTTTGTATTCACTACCTTGTGTAGGATTATAGTGGATATAGGTGTGGCTGGATGTACCTAACTTTGGGAAACCAGGATAAAACTCTATGTGTTTGTGCTTGTTGTTGTTGAGCATACTCTTTAATTTCCGCTGCTTATTGTGCCTTACTTTCAGTAACTTTTAATTAAGCAATTTGCTTACCTTTACACTATTCACACCCCCTCTAGTGCATTATGTAGCCCCACTAGGTCCTAACAATTCGTATCAGAGCCTTGGTTTGGTGGCTTTTGTAAGCATGTCTTCTAAGTCTCAACAACCCCTCTCTTCCTCCAAAGTTCAAGGGTGAATTCTATTCAAGATAGAAGAAGATGATGTGCAAATGGCTTACCGTGCAACAACAAACGATGATCATAACTTTCGACACCCAAGTGTGGGAAGCCTTGCTAATTTCCATACACAAAGAAAAGATTGCAAGGAAGTTGGTGAAGTTTGATTCATCTTGTGAGATACGTGATTATCTTGTTGGCAAGTTTGGTGGAGAGGAATCTTGCGATGATGAGAGCATCGTTGGTAATGAGGTATCTCGTAACTCTCTCGTTCAATACAGTGATTTTATTGAAAATAATAATGCATTGTTTATGGACTCTCCAAAGCTAACAAGTTATAGCTTAAGAGAGATGCACACACTCACACATCATCATCACCCAATCCTTGTGGCGATGCACGTTTTATTGCTTTGAATCAAGAAAAAGTTGCTCTTGATTCTCATGTGTGCATGTTGAGCAAAGAGAATGAGTCTCTTAAAGCTCACGTAGTGTATGTCAATGAATTTCATAGGTCTTTAAAGGAGTGTGCATATGCTACTTATAAAGGGGAAATTCATTGTTTGCATACCGAGAAAGAAGGATTTATTTCCCAATTGAGTTCCTTGAGAGATGAGAATGCTTCTCTCAAATTCCAAATGGAGATGATGCACCCGGATTGTGATTACAACATTTTGAAAGATGATACATTGGCTCTCAAGTCAAAATGTTGTGAGCTTAGATCATGTCTATACAAGAGGGCTGACAATATTTCTTCACTTTTAAAGAAGTGTGAGCTACGGTCTACTCAAATTAAAAATTTCAAATTGAGTAAGGACACGGTTTTGGGATCCTCTACATTGAAGGTGAATAAACCAAGCTCTTCCCCTAGAATCACCCAAATCAATTTTGTGGAAGAGCATTGATGTGTCCACATTTTCCATGTTTTTACTGCTTGTTTTCATATCAATTTGATCACCCAAAGTTAACTTTTCTATATTTTATCATGTATTTCATGATATATTTCATTCTCGTGGTGTTTTGTGGATTTTCAGAAACTTTGGCGTGATTTGGAGCAAAATTAGATGATGGACACAAACATCGAAGCCGGAACATCAAAGGCGTCATATTTGACATGTTGAAGCTGCTGGAGAGGAGCAAAAGGAAGAAAGAAAGAAAGAAAGGAGAGGAAGAAAGGAAAGAAAAGAAGGCTATGGAACTGGCTTGGCTGATTTCGAAGTCACTCGGCCGAGCTCATGACACGCTCGGCCGAGCTCATGCCACAAGGAGGAAAAGCTAAGACTAAAAGGAGCTTACATGCAGGAGGTTGCTCGGCGGAGCGACCCATGTCACTCGACCGAGCGACCCCCAAGAGTTGGCCTAGAATATCTCTGTTGAATTAGCTTGGCTGAGCAGTCCAAACGCTCGACTGAGCGACCCTCCACAGACGAAGATGCATTTTACCTGGAATTCTCTATTGAATTAACTCGGTCAAGCGGCCCAAGTGCTCGATCGAGCGGTCTTTCCTCCTGACAAACTGAAAAAGAGCCAAATTCTCTATTGAATTAGCTCGGTCGAGCGGCCCAAGCACTCGGTCGAGCTATCTCTTTTGCTAGAATAGAAGATTGGAGCTTCGAGATGGTGCTCAGTCGAGTACTAGGGCACGCTCGACCGCGTGCCAGGTCACCATACTATAGTATTGGGTTTTTATTGGGGTTCTGGGTTGAATTTCTGGATATCCGTAAACTTTTGTGGATTTGTATATAAGTGAACGAAAACTAGGTTTTAATCATGCTTTGTTTTGCTGGAGTTTTGTGAGCCATCACTTAGGAGAACAAAGCTTTTGCACTCTTTTTCTACGATTCGATCTTTGGTGAACGGTCAGAACTCAGTTATTTTGATATATTCTCGTATTATTTGTGATTTTCTATCCTTTGATATTTCTTTTGCTATGCTTGTGATGTCTGGAATTGCTTTGTATATCGTTTTTATTATTGTTGCTATCGCAATGTCTGAGTAGTGCCTTTCTAGGGTTTAGGGATGAACCATAGGATCCTAGGGATTGGATATTAGGTTACCCTTAGTTGAATCAACCTAGGGGTGCACTATGGTAGTTTGAATCCGGAATTTAGGGGATTAGCTCTAGAATTGGAGGACCCTGAGAATGACTCCACATTCTAGGAAAAATCTCCATGAATTTGATTAGGGTTTAGCAGTCGCTTTCTAGGGCTCGTGATCATGAGAGTGACTTGTGCACTAGGGGTGATTACTAATCCCCAATCCGCTAGTCGGTGACTACGAGAGTAGCCTGACTGCTAGAACCGATCAATAGTATAGTATCTCAACCGTAGATCATGAGAATGGATACAGATTGTGATACAGGAATCGTGTCAAGCGTAATGCACGTATCCCTACGTGAAGCTTATCGTGAGAGTGGGGCTGAGCATAGAGATACGTTAGACGAGTAGGACAATGAGAGTTGACTACTCGCTCTCATTGTCGGATGTGACACTCATAACCTCATTTATAATTCAACGAAAGGCTCATTAGTCTAATGTCCAAACCTGAAAGACCAAGTGGAGATTCTCGATTGCCCTAGATTTATTAAAATCTTGCTAAAACAATCTCTCGTGACAAGCATTCAATCGTGACAACCCATTGACAACGTATTCTCCATCTACCAATAAACTAAACACTAAACAACTGCCTCCCTAGAGTTCGACATTCTATCTATACTACAAAACCGTACACTTGCGGTGATTCGTGCTTCCGGGTGTAAATCCATATCCGAAATGTTTTTGGTGCCGTTGCCAGTGAGGCAACTATTTTTTTAGTTTGGAGTCGGAGAGTACTGGTTCCACCGACACTCTACATTATATCATTCTTTTTTGTTTTCATTTTCTTGTCAACATATTTCTCTTTTTCTGACAAGTTCCATAGTTTTCTTGAGTTCTTCTATTTTGCATGCTAACATGTTCACAAGGAGTGGAGAACCTTTTGCCCCTTAATCCAGAGATAGAAGCAACCGCCGGTGACTCGCAACAAAAAAGAGAAAACATGAATTCATGGCTTGGATTCTCGAAGGCAACGATCACTCTCCACCTCCACCTCCAAATCCATTGGTGATCCGGGATTACATGAGGCCCAACACCATCTCGTCTTCCTCTGTGGCCATGCCATCGATCCGTGAAGGAAACTTCGAGTTGAAGATGGGGCTTATCTTGTTGATGCCACAAGACTGATGTCATGGATTTCCACACGAGAACCCCAGTCATCATATCGAGATATTCTTGGCGAAGTGCACCACATTCCAGATGCATGGAATCGGCGATGACGCGCCCAGACTTCGGCTCTTCCCCTTCACCCTGAAGGAGAAGGCCCACTACTGGCTAAAGTCTCAGGGGCCAAATACGTTCAAAACTTAGGAACAGCTAGCGAAATATTTTGTCACCAAGTACTTTCCCCCTTTGAAGATGATCCGTCTTCGAAGTCAGATCACGTCCTTCAAACTGGGAGGACTGAGACACTCTATGAAGCCTGGGAATGCTTCACGGACCTCCAACACTAGTGCCCAAACCATCACATCCAACCATGGGATTTGGTATTGGCGTTCTATAATGGGATACGTCCAGATACTAGAATTATTGTCGATGCAACGGTAAATGGTGCTATCTTGGGAAAAAAGCCCCTCAAGGCCATGGAGATTTTAGAAGATATGGCGGCCAACAATCAGCATTGGGGAGACGACAGGTCTGTCTCCACTACTGTCAAGCCCTCAGAAGGAGGCAGATTTGAAGTTAGCGAGGCGACAAGTTTTGACAGTCGTATCGATTCCCTAACTCAGCAGATGGCCCGAATGGAGCACATGCTCAGGGCTAGGCTCAGTTCACCTCCCACCACAGTATATGCCACTTGTGAGAAGTGCGTCGAACCAGGGTTTCTTGGCAAAAATTGGTCCTACAACATGCTTCCAGCATCAACTGAGGAGGTCAATTACACATCTGACGATAAGAGGAGGCAATAGGAATGCCTATGGGAACTCAGCTTGGAAGAATCATCCGGGGTTTCTGTACAGGAACAGTAGTGAGCTCAGCAGCAGCCCTACCACCACCAGCAGCAACAGCAAGGTGGGTAAAGACCATTTGCCCCTTACAGACCACTGGGATATCTGCAGCGTCAACAGCCTTTGCCTCCACCACAGCCCACGCAGCAGAATTCCTCATTGGAATCCACTTTGGAGATATTCATGGAAGGGCAGATGAAGGTCAACAATGAAATTGCAGCTAGCCATAAGGAGCTCCGTACCACGGTGGAGCAGCTGACGTAGCAAGTGAACCAACTTGCAAGGGCTCAGGGCAAGCTTCCTGCCCAACCAGAAAAGAACCCAAGGGAAAGCGTGTGTGCCATCACCACACGGAGTGGTTTATCGACGAATGACCCAGAGCCTCCGGTGATAACTTTAGCCCCTCTAGTAGAGAGGATAGATGAGCGGCCAGTTGCTGCTAATAATGATGATGATAAGGCTGAGAAGCAGCCTATAGATGTTGGAAAGAGTAGTCCTCTATATGAGAAGGAGGCAACAAAGGAGAAGGCGAAGCCAGTTGAGAAGGAGAAGGCTCGCCCCGCTACAGTTCCCTTCCCAGGTAGATTGGCGAAGGCTAAGATGACAAAGAAGTACACCAAGTTCATCGAGTTGCTGAAGGGAGTGGAGCTCAACATCCCCTTCATGGATGCCTTGACTGAGATACCTACTTATGCCAAGTTCCTAAAGGAACCAATAATAAGGAAAAATAAGGCTGAGCAAGTGATGTTGGCAGAGGAGCCATTGTCATTCTTGAGGAGCAACACACTCCTAAAGAAGCTCGCGGACCCGGGTAGTTTCAATGTTCCTTGCTCCATTGGCGACGTCCCCATTAGAAGAGCATCGATATACCTGGGAGCCAGCATCAACCTGATGCCATTGTCCATCTTCGAGTGCCTCAACATTGGCACAGAGCTGGAGCCGACAGCAATAACGATCCAGCTAGCTGATAAATCAGTGACACGACCAGTCAAAGTGGCTAGGGATGTCATACTATAGATTTTTGGTGGGGTAAGCATGCCGGTAGACTTTGTCATAATGGATATGTCGGAAGATAACGGAGCTCAGATTATACTTGGTCGCCCATTCATGGCGACAGTTGGAGTACTGATAGACGTCCGAGAGGGTACTCTTTTCCTCAATGTGTGAAATATTGAGATGAAATTTCGGTTTCCTAAGCCGATGAGGGAGAGAGCACTCATAGAAGACTTCGGCTATCTGGAACTGGTGGAAGATGAGATCGTTGAGGAGTTCGCACCTGAGGAGATTTTTTTCTGACCCTGCGCAGCAGAGCAAGGATGGTGGCATAGACCCGCTGCATGACAGAGTAGTGGCAGCCTATTTACAGGTGTTGGACGAGGCTCCAGCTGATAGTTTGATCATAAACGAGCATGCCATGCTCGCTTTGGAGGATCACGACCCGGATGTCGTGAAGATCAATGAAATTGTCGCTACGACATCTTTAAGGTGCCATAAAGAGAGGAGAAGAAATGAGAGGAGAAGAAATGAGAGGACCATTGATGGTCCAACAGAGGTGATCGACTAACCAACTCCACAAGGGTTGGTTGAAAAAACGATGGGCGTATCTCTTGTGCGCCCAATATCCAGCCTCATTGAGTGTCAGGGGTCGAGCTTACGACCGTAAACAAGTGCTGTCGGGAGACAACTCGACCTGTTTTTATGTTCTTTTGTTTCTAGTTGAATTTTTATTGCCCTTTTAGAAAAACATTATAACTTAAAACTTTCTGACGAGCTTAAATATTTGCAGGTACTCGACGATTAGGATGTCTCGAAAGAGCTGGAGGAGGAGCATGAATGTTGAGCGAGAGCTCGAAGAATGAAGTGGAGGACAAAAGAAGTAGTAGGCTGCCAGGAGCAGCTGCTCGACTGAGCTGCTATCTTGCTCGGCCGAGCACAACACCATCAGGGGGCCATTATGAACTCAAGAAGAGGGGACACTTTCGAGCCACTTGCCCGAGCGCCTAGAACGCTCGGCTGAGCAAAACGCCCAGCAGAGCCAATTTTAGACTCAAAATAATGGGAGGCCACTTTCTTTTTGTGAACCGCTTGACCGAGTGCCTAGCGTGCTCGGTCGAGCACCCAACCGCCATAGCCATTATATAAAGATTTTGGGGGTGCTCGATCGAGCTCCTTCTAGAACCCAAATCCAGTACCCCCCTCATTCTCAAAACCCCTGACCGAGCAACTCCCCCCAAAACTCGCGGCTCCTCCTAAATTTCCACCGACCACTCCCCCTGACCTCCACTCCTCCTCACCATCAACCTCACTCCCCCAGGCATCCCTCTCATCAAATCCTAAAACCTAACATCCCCCAAATTTGAGGAGACTCAACCCTAACCCGAAATTTTGAATTCTATTCTTAATTAGGGTTTGCTCAAGTAGCTTGGAGGGGATCAAGGAGCTCTCTTTAGCTAACTTAGAGGATTTCACACACTTGGGCGCATGGAGCTCGTCGTTTTCGGATTTGGCTAGCTTGCTTGATTGGGTATACTCTTTCCACGCCTTGCGCTTTCATTTTTACTTCATTATTACTTGTGTCGTTGTGTTGATCGCCAGCGCACCTTACACCATGCCACCCCACAATGGCACCAGGACACGCATTCGTACACCCTTTCCCCACCACCACCACCACCACCATCACGACCACCTCCTAAGAAGAAGCAAAAAAACTTTTGCTTCCTCATCTAGGACACGTGTCCCCACACTAGAGCCCACACCTCCACCTCCTTCACCACCTCCTCCACAGCCCCAGGGCGCTCCTATTGAGACGTTTGGCATCGTATTTCTCGACGATGCACATCATCAAAAATTCCCAGAACTCTCTAAGCGCCCACTCATAGCCATAAAGTTTGCAGACTTAGGAGCCATAGAGCAGCTAGGATTATTGCCAGAGGTTCGACAGCTTTATCACAACATAGGCTCGGAATACTTCTTAGGCTTGACGACGAAGACTTACGCTCGCCTCACCATGGAAGCCCTCAGTTCTATCCATAGGACCGACAGAGGGATATCATTCAATCTATTGGTCGAAGAATTAGAGTTCACTTACGGAGCAATCCGTAAAGTTTTCATTTGTCCCACTTTCTGCCATGTCGAGTCTGCATATTCCCCTGGCAAGGATACCCCCCTTAACATTTATTCCACTCGCTTTTGGGAGAGGCTAGCCTTCCTGTCTTTAGCACTAGCCTCTCCAAGTCATCTCCATTATCCATCCTTGTCTGCGCTTTGATCATCGCCATCTTGCCACCACCATCCTATGCATGCTTGAGCCCGGGACCATGTCTACCATCCAGCTTATTCTCTTGTTGGATCTTACTCTCCCCCTTGAGGAGCAGCTAGATGGCACCATCCTTCCTGCATTTTCCATGGACCCTGCTTAGATTATCGGTGACCACTTGATCTTTGACGCTTCCTCACAGATGGGACCTATCTGTTGCGGTGGCTTCTTCACCCTCATCGCCTACTATGCAAGATTAGTTATTCCTAATGATCTGGCAGAGGCATCGGGCCCTACCACCCTATCACTTGATGTGCTTTCTCGTATGTACATTATCAGGGCACATGGTCACCATCACTGTGTATATCTCCATGGGTGATATGATGCTGATTTCATGGTGCTTCTGAACCCCATTCGGACCCTTATTGGCCCACATCACGTCGAGTAGACACTCGCCATGGAGTTATACATTCCACCTGTTTACCAGCTGGAGCACGATGATGAGCAGACTGCCCATCAGCCGGGCACCGCTCCACCACACATTATTGAGGAGCCATATCCATCTGAGCCCTTATCCGAGCCTCCTTCAACCTCTTCTGTCCTTACTTCCGTCGAGAGCGCTGCTCTATCCACTGATATTCCTGCTTTCAATGTGAGCGTTGACACTTCTGTCCCCACATCACCACCTATCGAGATTGCATTTGTTTCTGCCCCATTATCCACATCTGTTTCTGCTGATGTATCTGCTATCCTTACAGAGAGCGTGGTGGTTTCTGTCCACACATTTGCTACCACCACATCTGCTGTGTCTGCACCTATCTCCACATCTCCTGCCTTTGCCCAGCCTACACTCCCTATGCACCATATTTTTCCTACACATGTGCATCCTTCGAGAGGATTGCCCAGCGGATCTCGTGCTTCTGATTTTATTGCTCATTTATATGGAGTGGAGCGCATTGTTGTTGAGCTGCATCCGGATACTCAGGCACTTCAGCAGCTTGAGCAGTGGAACAACTAGAATCTTGATTCCATTCTGTAGCATCTTTAGATACCACCACCACCACTACCAGGTGATGGTGCTATCTGATCTCTCGACTTGCTGTATCTGCTCTCCTCCTATTATTTTTGGTGCCCATATGTCCTCACGTGGCCTAGTTTCATATAGCTTGGGGGAGACCCATTTTGATGTGTCCCCACCATTATCATCATCATATTTTGCATGTTTGCATTTAGATGCATTAGGATCATGCATTTACATTCTCTTTTCTTATTTCTAGGATTTTCTTATATTTTACTTTCTCCCACCCCACTCGCCCTTTGCATCGTTCTCTAACTCTACGCGTGTGTTCTCGGAAGTGAGGACACTGCTATGTTTAGCTTGTGAGATGAGCGCTATTTCTTTATATTTTACTTTATTTTACTTTTTATTTCTATTTCGTTCCATTTTTCACCCCTTTATTTCTTTTTTAGAATCATCACGTTTTTTCTTACTTTTGTGTGCTTGCGTGTTGTTTTTATTTTTATTTTTCTATTTTCTTTTCTTTCGTTTGATATATGAATACTCTATGATGATATATCTTGTTCTTTCACCGTCGTCACAACACTTTCTCCATGCCACACTATTATAGAAATTTCATATTCTTAATCTGTTATAAGTGCTTAAATAACATTCTTTTGATATCTCTATAGTATGAATGCTTGAAACTTATTGAACCTGACTATATGGATTAGCACGTAGTACGCTTTCAATGGAAACACACCAAGATTCACGCATCATTAGCATACCTGAAGCCATGCTTTGACATCTTATTCATGTTTCTTATTGCATGCTTGTTATGATACTCGATAGCTTCACTTCATAACTTATTTATATGATTAGGAATAATTTGCATCATGATACAGTATAGTTGAAGCATTATCTCTCTGAACCGTTCGTGCACATTTATGAAAAATTGAGTGAATCGAGTGATATTCAAACATTCTTTTGCCACTAAACCTTTTATTCTCTCCCATGTCTTTGGATTTCTCCCTTTTGCTATATCATATTCCCAAAATTCTTTACATCTTACAATTTGCTCCAAAATTCAAAAGAAAATCAAATTTGAAAGTGAATGACTCAAAAGCAAAGTGCCAAGGAGCCAAAATTCAAAGAATTGCAAAGTGAAAAAACTAAAAGCTCCTATAAAAACAAAGTCATGGTTCAATTCTAAAGCTTTCCAAGTTCAACTTCTTGGAGCATATATAAATTCTTTTGGGAAAACAAAGCAAAAATCCTACTCCAAAAATGTCTACCAAAGATGTAGCTACACCGAGCTAAACAATCTTGGGGAAATACATTGACCATAAGAGTGAGTTTAACGTGTTCGCTTACACAGACGCTAATAAAATTTATACCGCAGCGCACGGTATCGTGTGTAGCGATACGGGTCGAACACAGGGATGCATTCGTTGAGTATCGATTTTTGGATCCTTGCTTGAAAGCTACCGATGCACCTGGTTTTAACACCTAAAACCCACTTAGTAATGGCACGAATCACATGGAGATAAATCTCTAGCAACAATGCCGAAGGCTAGATGCGTTCGAAATGTAACTCCAGAGACTACCGCAAGTGCATGGTGTCAGAGCTTTATAATATGAAAGATATCAATCCCACATGGAGGTGATATTTATAGACTTAGGTATTTTCTAGATCTTAGAATGTTGTCAGCGGGCGTATTAAATTTGCTTGTCACAAGAATTATCTTTCCTAAAAGAATTAATCAATATAAACAACTAGGGCATTAGGAGTCACCGCTAGGATCGTCGGATGTCGACGCTAGGTTAGAACTCTTACGTTGAATTGGCTTTATTAAGGAGAGATTGTCGCATCTAAGAATGTAGAACTCATGGCCAACTATCGTTGCACCACTCGTCTAATGTATCTCGTGCTTAGCCCCACCATCGTGGATGGCCTTGAACGCAATCCGTGCAGTAGGATCGACAACTATTCTCAATCTATACTTATACCACTATCGTGGATTAGAGCTTTGATATGTGATTTGTTGATTCTCATTGATGCTACTATCGTACGTCATCAATTAGTAATATAGGAAGTCGGTAGATCCCTTCAAAGTGTGTGCCACTATCGTGGTCACGGACTCTAATTGGATTCACTAACCACCTAATTAAGTCCATATGATATCCTTCCAAGAAGCAGGCGCCACTATCGTGGTCACAAGCCCTATAGGAATCTCCTACGAACTTGGCTAGATCAACCAAAACGCATCCCTTTTATACCAAAACAACCTAAAAATCCTAACTTTACATCTAGATCCTAAGATCCTAGGGCTGATCCATCAGCCCTAGATAAGACTACTCATGGATCATGGAAATCACAATAGAGAATTTAACGAAAGCAATAGAATTCATGATCACAATAGAAGACATCGAGTAAAGCATATAAGGATAGAAGATCGTTACCAAAACATTGCAGAGTGATAACAAAACTCAGAGAATTAAGGATCCAAGATTCCAAGCAAAAGTATCTAGTAAAATTATCAACTTTGTCTTCTACAAAATAACGACGGCTCGTTGAACTCTCTAAAAAAATCTAAACTAGAAACTAAACTAAGGAAATTAATCAAGCCCCCCAAGATAGGGTAAAAATTGTGCTTATATACAAGGGGTATGGACCCCACAAAAATCAGAGAATATGGGCACTTAGGCCCCCAACTAGTCTCGCTGCGGCACCCTACTCGGTCGAGTAGCAGTGCAGCTCGGTCGAGCTGACATACATCTCTGCTTTGCTGCTGCTTTGGCTCTGGGCTGATACGGGCTACTTGGTCAAGTAGCCCCTCCACTCGGTCGAGCTACAATAAGCCCGAACTCTCCTCAAAACACTGTTCTGTTTGGTGGCGACTCAGGTCGAGTAAATGATCTGCTCGGTCGAGCTACAATGCTTGGAGAATGGCTCAGAATAATCATTCTATTTGGATGCAGCTTGGTCGAGCTGGGTGTCTGCTCGGTCGAGTGGGCCGTGTCTGTTCTCACTAGAGTTTCTTCATGTCAGCTTGGTTGAGTGCTGATCGACTCGACCGAGTAGCCTAGTAAACAGACTCCAATTGCCTCTGGAGCTCTTAACTCTTGCTCTCTTCTCCTCCTCTCCTCCAATCTTCTTCCTTGCCTTGCCGAACACCTATGGAACCCGGCCAAGCATGCTTCGGACGTCTCGGATGTGTTCGTGTCCAATAATTGCTCCTATTTGCTCCAAAGTTCCTAAAAATCCACAAATCTATACGAAACTGGAATATAATGTTGGAAGCGCGATAACATATGAAAATACGAACTTTGGATGGCAAATATGATATGAAATGATGTAGTAAATGTATGGAAAATATGGAGACATCAAAATTCCCCCAAGCTTACCTCTTACTCGTCCTCAAGGAAGATGAATAAGAGGCTCACCAGGCGATAAAAATAAGAAATAGGAAAAGGATGAAAAATGGAGGGAGGCGCTAGATTATTCGGTTAGATCTCAAGCCATAAGCTACATATCACGATACTCCGAAAAATGAAACACATGTTGTAGAGATTTCATATCTTATAGAAATTTCAGTACTTGCAAGCTTTTAAGAGCAAAGAAAGGGACTCTCTAAATTCATACAATCAATTCATATCCATTACATGCAATTCATAGAATCTAATATACGAATGTTGGCGATGCACTTTTCAATCAAAAGTTATAAATGAAGCATATAAGAATCACGCCAAGCATGCAATACAGAATGGAATAGGAGTCATGACATTCACATATTCACGTCAAATCATATGAAATCTCCAAGCTAAGTTATTTCGCCAAGTTTAAGCATTATTAAACATCCCCATTCATTCACAACTCCACTCTAATGTCGTACTCACTCATATGGTCAAAAGAATTCACCCCCAATAGGGGTGGCAATTCGGACCGGTCCAGTCTGTTTTTCTTAAAGGACCGGGTCAGCCCGGCCCGATAAGGCTTTGGGCTATTCCGGTGCGGCCCGGGTATGGTCCAATAAAAATTCGGGCTGTCCGGTCCGGTCCGATAGGGTTGAAAGAATTATGTACGTGAAAGATTGGTATCACTCTTCAAAGTTCATATTTGTTCTAGTTATTTTATGGAGTAAGTACACTCCAATTAGATGTTATTAAGAATTATATCTTCGGAGGATCTTTCACATTCAAATTAAAGTAATTAACAATATGGAGTACTATACAGTATACAATGATGAATGTCTCTCGTCGGGTCGGGGATTATATAGAAATAGAATAGGAATATAAATTAGTACTCATTAATACGAATTGAACTATTGAAGTGGGGCGATCAAGCAAACTCAAAAGAATTTCGTGCCGTGTTGTACCACCCAATGGGTCGAATAGCTTGGCCTGGGTTCGACACGAAAATGAACCGGGCCGAGCCGGCCCGGTCCGATAAGGATTTTGGGCCAAAATTACCGGCCCAGGCACGGTCTTATCATGCCGTGTCTGTACCGTGCTGTAACGTCCCGCTCCCCGGGATACCCCAAGAAGCGAGTGTTACGAAAGGAAAGGGAAATACTATATAAATACGTGTAGGTCCACCGTGCATGTGCTGGGAAGTGCACGTAATGCTCCACAATTAATAATTTACAACACAAGAATAACCCATGCAAAAGCACAATGGACAAGTATAACATCCTTCATATTAAACAAAAACAAAGTCCAATTACAAATTCCATACAACATCTATACAACATATACTCAACTCAAGAGTATAAGGAATAAAACTATCATTATTCATCATATAAGGAGCTAGACTCAAGTACAATTTAGCGTAGTGTTCTCCCTAATTCCAACCCTCATATGAAACACATATTCAACACCACATTCACATACCTCATATAGAGATAGTACACAAGAAAAGAACAACTCATTTATAATGTGGAAGTCCATTTTCAATATTACACTATGAATGCAATTAGTGACCACACTCTCTTAATTACAACAATATACATCTCTCAATTAAATTAGAACCAAAGTTCAATTACAACTTTGCATTACGACTCCCATTATACTACTATCTTTTACAACAACTACAACATTGACTCACTACAACAAAACCCCAAGCCTCCACTGCAACTCCAAGGATCTCCAAATACCGCTACCTGAAAAATATCAACTGGGCACGTCATCGCGTGACCCAGTAGGAATACCTATATCCATATAGATTATTATTCAATACATGAAAGTGACTACCATGTAACATATTTCAATGGAGGGAAGCAAGCAACACTAAGTGGCTTGTCATAATATTATGGAATGAAAACATGAGAATAAACATAAAGCTTCAAGGAGGGGAATTGCCAAATAGCGTATTATTCAATGACAAACGCAACTACGAGATGACATATTATTCAATACAACCTACAACAAGTGGCATAACATAATGTTAGGGAATGAAACATGAGGCAAAATAAAGCAACAAAGAGTGGTTTTACATGGCATCTTAAGAAATGACATAGAGATAAACCTTAAGAAAAATTGTAGTGGCAACTACAAAGTAACTTGTTACATAATGACATGTTGCATTAATAGCATAAGCACTCACATGGTATTAAGGGAGGAAACTACACCAAGTTAACATTTTACGGTACAACTTGCCTTAAGCATTTCCTCGGATTAATACAACTTGGTTTAATTTAAAGGTGACTAACTTAACCCAATTTTATAAGGCAACCAATGTTCACTTTAAGATTGAAATCCCATAAAATGCAACCAATTACATGTAAGCAAGACACGTGTTCTTTAAAAGTCAACAAATCTCAATAGGCCAACATTTGACTATCAAGGATGCAATCTCATAAATACGACCAAGTGGCGTAAGCTTAAATTGAATCAATCAAGGCATCACTTAAGGGAGTGAATATTGATGCAAGCATTAGCAACATTAGTATCTTTGCATGGTCTTTAATGAAGAAGAATTGGATCTTGGTTTCTTCTAGTAACTAATCTTAGTTTAAAGCCTAGCTTGGTTAAGGAGAGCTCTATCCTTAATCTCAATATAGTGACGAATGGCAACTTGGATGAGCAAATCAAGTGGTCAACATTCTTTTAATATGCCAACCTAAAATTTGCAACCTTAACTCTAAAATTCTCAAAGATGAAGCTTTTAAGGTATTACTCAATGGTTTTCCTTAAAGTTACAACTTAATTAAACTACAAGAGATTATCCTAAAATGCAATCTTTAGCAATTTACGTAGGAGATGACATTCAAAACATCAAACTTATTCTATCAATGCTACTAATCTACAACAATCTCAAATTAACATTTAAAACACAAGTAGGAATCCTATAGCAACTACGAGTGAGCTACATACACACATGTATTAGCAAGCCCAACCATTTCTAACTTACTAAACTAGTTAAAGGCCCAATCAAGGAAACAACAATAATGACCATGACAACAACAACAACAACCCTAATAATACCAACTTAAATAGCATTCACATTACCCCTAACAACAACAACCACAACCAAAACCACAATAGTACCATTTTTAATTCACAAGAGAAACACAACATCAACCCGAATCCAAATACTAGCAACCACCAAAACCACACTTTCCAACATACACCCATTTCAAGCACCTAATGCAACCACGGCAACATTCATTCGCATAAGATAACAATCACACATACATAACCATAAATCACATGTAATGCTCAATGATGCTATGATGCACATGAAACACAACAATGAAATACAATGCGATGCAATGGGATCCCATGAATGAGCCGGCGTGCAAGCGTATCGTGACTACTCTGTTATCACGTGGAGCCACCTAATGGTATCAAGAGGTTGCCCACGGCGACTCCTCCCACCTCCTACCGTGGCAACTTTGTCCATGCCCATGCACTCCACCGTTCGTGTCCTAATAACTTCAAAACACCTCATTCCCATTCCACGTGTATCCAACAACACACTGTCAATTTCCCCTCTCATCTCATTTCATATAATGCCCACTTTCTTTCATACAAGGAAAATTTCTAACAATAAAGCTTCCAACTTTCCAATATAGAGCATTTTCGTATGAATTATGAAACACGGCAAATTGAATGATAAAGCCTCCAACTTCCAACATAAGGGCAATTTACTTGTCTATTGAAGCAAATGAAAATTAAGCTTCCAACATTTCAAAAGGGTTTGAAATACTTAAGCTTCCAACACTTCGTTATACAAGGAAATTTTGAACAATTAAGTTGCCAACATTATAAAATGAGAACAATTCAACTTAATCAATGAAAATGGAACTCAAAGAGCAATTCAATTTATTCATTAAACATAATTTCCAGACATCTTATAATTACAATTAATCCAATACCTCATACTATTGGGTATTAAAGCAACCGCATGGAAATTGGGTATTAAAGCAAAATCATCACATAATTTCAATTAATCAAACAACATGAAAATTGGATATTGAAGCAACAATTGACCCAACACATCATACAATGTCAATTACACAAAGTTAGTGAAACAAGCATTCAAGAACAACTCGAAGCCTAATCATGGCAATTGAGTTCAATTGAACCATATGAACCAATAATAAAAGAACAATATAAATCAATTCTCTTGGTCCACACTTGCCAACTCTTAGCAACATAACCCAATCAACTCTTTTGAATATGCTTCATAGCATGAAGGGAAATTATATTTGTAAATAAAACTATCCTCTACAATTTGGGTCATGCTTAGCTTGTTGGGTTTGTGTCATTACCACTTCCACCTTTCCCACTTCCACCCATATGAACCTACTACCACTACATTGTTCCCATAGCCAAAATGTGCAAGCATTTCTCTCTAATTCCATTCTTGACTTCATGCATGCAATTCAACAAACACATGGTGGGCCTAATGACAAACCCACTAATTCAAGTGAAACAACACAACCTACAGGAAGCCAATATCAATTTGAAACCATACAGCAACATAGACAACATGGAGCAATGTAAAGCCAATAGCAAGTTGTCCTTTGATAGCATGTTGATTTACTTCATCTCATAAAAGGAATACTTACAAGCTTGGATGAAATTTGATTAACAATCTAAATGGAGAGGAGTTCCTACCTCAAAGGAGAGTCAAATCCCTCCATTAATTTCTAGATAGCTCCACCAAGAATCCAACTTCAACTCCAAGCCCTAGCTTCCACATCAAACCCCATGGATCCCAAATCTCCTCAAGATCCCACCTCCTCTTTCTATTCTATTCCAATCTTCTCCTTCTTCTTTCTCAGCCTGTGGACATTCGGCCAACCATGGAGCTTAGGAAATTTCGGCCAGCCAAGGGGAAATTTCGGCCATGGAGTGGAGGGAAATTGGAGAAGATAATGGGTAGAAGGAGAGGATGGGCTTAGGGTTTCACTTCTTCACTTCTTCCTCTTCTTTCTTCTATTCTTTGCTCTCTCCATTGCTCAGACCTGGGCTTCGGCCATGGCTGATTTCGGCCATCAGGAACGGCCAAGAGAGGGGAGTTCGAATAGGAATAGAGGGAAAAGAAAAAGAATTAAAGGAAAGAGAGAGGAAATGTGTAGAAGGAATGGGTATTACAAGTTTGCCATTCCCAATTAAATCTAACCCTCTTCTCTCATCTAATAATCTAGCCCAACTACTAAAGCCCAATCACCATCAACTAATAATAATGCAAGCCCAGCTCTAGCTACCAAATTTAATTAAGGCCTTCAGTAATGAAAATATTAATCAACATCACCAAGGATGAAAATACTAATACCAATTCTAATAACAACATCATCACGAATAACAACCCAACATCACTAATATTGATATCATTCATCAATAACTATCCCAGTGTCACCAATTATCATAAACATACCATTTTACTATACACACCAACTAAAACTGCTAATCACGCTATTAACCACTAAGAGCACACTAACAAAATATCAATTCACTATCCAACCACAAGCATTCCCTTATATATCCAAAGCAGATCATAGTCACAGTATAGCCATACATGTAGGAAATTACTATACACACAACAAAATTACTATACGCACACACGCCAATAGTATTTTACACATACGGGCATTACACGTGCTATCGTGCCAGGCCGAAAATTTCCACCCAACCCCCAAGCTTAGCTTGAGGCATCACATCTAAGGGAAAAGAATAGGGAAAATGGGATTTTTGGCTTTGGTTTTTCCCAAGTAAATTTTGTAGCTCCAAGTAGAGAAATATTTTTTTTCTTTTTTGGTTTTTGAATTGTTTGAACTTTTTGTTTCTCTTTTTTTCTTTTTTGTAGGAGCTATAGAATATGTATGTTTGGCTTTTTGGCTCCTTTTTGGCTTTTTGGACTTTTTGGTGCTAGCTTTTTCTTTTGCAATGGTTTTTTGGGAAAAGATGTGGTATAAGTAGCTTCAAAGGGGTGAACCCAAGTGACAGGTATAGAAATAAAGGTATATGTGGAGAAGGAAGTAATATAACACTCGGTTCACTCTAAGATGTGCATGAACAGTTCAATAGGATAATACTTCAACTAAAACTCATATGTAAGCATGGATATTCTTAATCATCTTAATGAATCATGAAGTCATGACATAAAGATATCACTCATATCAAGCTTGCAGCAAAAGGTGAAATAAGACAATAATATGGATGCTTCAGATATACAAATGATGCGCGAATCTTGGTGCATTTCCAAGAAAAGCATACTAAATACAAATCCATACATTCAGCTTCAATATTTCATGCATTCATTTAGAGAAATCATCAAAAGAGATGTATATGCAAGCACGTGGATAACAAGATACCGAAATACTCTAAATATCATGGCAAGAGATATAAGCATCGTGAAAGTTGCTAAAGCTAAAAGAGATATCATCATTTGGAATATATCTAGCATAAGGGAAAAGAAAAGCGGGATATAAAATAAAAACTAGCATGCAAGCATACTAACAGATGGAAAATATGATGCTAAAAGGAAAAAAATAAAATGGTGTAAAAAGGGTGGAAAATAAAAATAAAAAAGGGTAAAATGAAAGGAAAAAGATAAAGATAAAAATAAAAAGCGATAGCGCTCATCCCTCAAGCTAAACACATCAGTGTCCTTAATGCTGAGAACACGCGTGTAAGAAGGGAAAATGATGCTGGGCGGGGTGGGTGGAAAATAAAAAATAAAAAATAAACTAAAAATAAGGAAAACTATACAAAATATAGAGAAAATGCATATGCATGTCCTAATGTCTATAATATGTACAAGCACACAGATGATGCGAATGATGCAATGATGGTATATGCATGCGGTACAAAATTGGGTTCTCCCCTAAGCTATGCAAGATCAAGGCCCCAAAAAGACAGATGTGCACAAATATATGGAGGGGAGTGATCGCGTCCCGGTATGCACACGCACCCGGGACAAGCGACTCATAGTCTTACCGCAAGCGCACGGTGTAGTGACGAGCGGGTATCGAACTCAGGGAGGAACAATGGCAGTGTCTTCTTCTAATCACCTAGCTATCGAAATGGTCAAGAATAATTTGGGGTAAAATTGTCACAATCGTTCATATAGACTTGAATTTTAGGTGAACTAGTCGCAACTAAATGTAGAACCAAGCTCACGCTCTCGCGCTATTGCCGGTCTATAGCAAACCTAGGTTAGGGCCCAATCTCTTGCAAACCCTAACTTAAGCCGCTAGCGTGAAGAACGACATCATCGTTCAACCGTATCTCGAGCCCACTCGCGTGCAAACCCGAGCTACGACCTAGGTTGAGATAGTTCCTACCCGTCCAATCTCTTGCAAACGGGTATTGGTATAGAAATACGATTAAAAACCCTAGCCTTGGTCCAATCTCTTGCAAACCAATTCTAGAGAAGTCCAATCGTAAATCTAAATCGAATTTCTAGGGCTTCCTATCAATTGGGACCCAATCTCTTGCAAATCCCAATGATATGAATCCCTAGCCATCCGTAATAAATCGATCCCAACCTAACCATAATCAATTCTAGCATTTCCCAATCCATCACAATTCAGAAATAGGGTTTATAAGGTTCATCCCTATGCCCTAAGACGATAAAACTACTCACTAATCATCATGCAATTCATAAGAAATTCAATAGCAAAATCAACACAATTCATTGCAATAGAGAAATCAACAACAAAAATAGAGTTTTTGACAAGAAAAGAGACAAACCAATGAGAATCCAATAGCATCCAACAAAAGTCCCCTTTCTAATCTCTCCAAAAAGCCTAAATCTAATTATCTAAAAAGCTCTCTAAAAAGGCTGCAAAAAGTATCAAAAAGTTCTCCTAAACTAGGGCAAAAACTGGGTTTAAATACCCCTCAAAATCGTCCAAAAAATCGTGACAAAAATGCCCATGCGCAGCCCAGAAATCGCAGTTTACGCAGCAGGCGGGGCGGCTCACTCGGCCGAGTGACAAATGTCACTCGGCCAAGTGACAAACCCTGTAAAATTACAGTAAGTTGGGACTTTTCGGGGGTCCGTCTTCGGAAGTGACTCGGCCGAGTGGCTTTACTCACTCGGCCGAGGGGCAATTCTTGCTCGGCCGAGTCGGAACGGTCAAAAGCCTGTATATTTCCAGTAAGTCGGCCTCTTTTGAAGTGGATTTTCCCATGCCACTCGGGCGAGGGGATTTCCATGCTCGGCCGAGTGGACTATCGTCACTCGGCCGAGTGCACGCCGATTTCATTCTGTTGATGCGTGTCCGGTCTGGTCGGCCGAGTGGTCTTCTTCCTCGGCCGAGTGGGGGTTCACTCGGCCGAGTGAGATGCTGTAGATGCCCAATCTTCATCTTTTCGCTTCCTCGTCGCTCCTACGACGTTCCTTCTTCTCCCACTTGTCTTCCATCGCCGAATAGCCCTCGAAAGAGCTTTGGGTGACACTCCGGAGTGGGTGCAAATCCTCTTGATCTCAAAATCACTCCGAATCGCTCCATATCTCCTGAAATACGACAAAAACAAGAAATTGTGAAAAGCATCGCAATATTGCCGAATAATCGTGAAAAACACGATATGAGCGATCAAAGTGGCATGCAAACATGCAGAAAAAGGGTGTAAAATACGGAGTGATCAAAATCCCCCAAGCTTACCTCTTACTCGTTCTAGCGGAAGATGAGTAAAAAAGCAAATTCGACGGGCAAAATAATGGAAAAGAAGGAAAATGAAAATAACATAGAATAGAAAGCGAAGAAGGGGGTGCTAGATCATTCTTCTCAGGACGTAGGTTTTGCTTACTCATATAGCATACATCGAATATAAAACACACGTCAAAGACTTTTATTTCGATATCATAGTATAATTGATGCATTCGAAATAGAAAACCCCAAAATATCAATATAGCATGAAATATGGAATCATTCTAGGATTAACATCGTCTGAAGCATCTAAAGCGGTATGCATAACCATAAATCACACACTTTTCAATCGAATGCTTTCTATAAAGAATAAGAGATATCACACGATATGGAATTGTAGGAATAGAAAAGCATGGTTTTCATGAAATGAATGCTAAGTGTCGATTTCTGGATTTCGTGAAACTTTAGCAATCTCACCGAGTATAGAAGATTACTTAGCCTAGGTTGTCATGCACCGTCAAGTAGTCACTCTCTCACACATCATTGGATCCTCTCCCCCAAGCTTATCCATAAGCGTGGTGGCATAAACAAATCAATATGTACATTCCCCTTTTCTTTTGAAGCTCCAAAAAGTAAAAATAAAAACAAAAAGAGGGAAGAAAGAGAGAAATAGTATGAGATGGGATCGTTATGAACTTCTTTTCTCTTTTCTTTTCTTTTTCTCAATTTTTCTCTGTTTTTTTTTGAATAACAATATATACATAAGCGATCCCAAATCAAAAGAGAGAAGGATATACAGGTATATTTTTTTTCTTTTTGATTTTGGGGATTTGGAGCATGAAAATTAATAGCGGGGGAAATGCCGATAATAGACTTGCTAAGGGGGGGATTCACCAATGGATATCAAATATAGAAATGATGCTCAAGATATGTGGAGAAAGAAATAAATGTATCGCTCGGTTCACTCTATAGGACGTGCACGACAACTTTCAGCAGAGCAATATAATCTACTCAGTTTAATCTCAAAAAGTAAACTAGTCCAGATATATCGTCCTAGCAAACATTCAATCAACCTGAAAGTGAAGCGTACAATTCATGCAATAAGAAGTGATATGAGAGAGGAAAGCAGTACTCCAAATATAAGCAGACAATGCGTGAAGCTTGGTGTGTTTTCTATGATAAGCATACATATGAATCATCAGACATCAACTAATAACAGAATTTTAACCATATTCATACAGAAAAAGAGTGGGTTACTAATTCAAAACGCAAAGCAGGACATAGCATATGATATCTGAAACAAAAGCTATGACGTGACAAAATAGCATGCACATCATCGTCACAGAAAAATCATCTCTAGCAATAGATGAAAGAAACAAAGATAAAAGAAAATGGAGCACACTAAAAAAGATAAGAAAACGTGATGCATGATAAAAAAATGAAAAAGTGGTGAAAATAAGTGCAAAAGTGGAAAGAAAGTGTGAGAAATCAAAAATAAAGGGTGGCAAAAATAAAAAGTGTGAGAACTCACTCCCCCAAGCTGAAGTGCACAGTGTCCTCAATATGCAAAGTGTGGCACACCGAGAGACGTGAAATGGGTGGGGTGGGTGAGGATGCATGCATGATGAAAAAGATAGAAAAGGAAAAAGAAAATAAGATATGAATGAATGTGATGCATGCAAAGATCAGGATGGTGCAGATATAAGTGTCCCCAAAAAGTCTCTACCTCACTCCCAAAAAGATATAAAAAGATATGATCGGGAAGGCATTAAAATAATACGTGGAGGAGGGGGCAAAAATAATCACCAGGCACAGGAACAAACGGGCAGCAAAATGACAAGAAATATCAGAGGCATCAAGAGTGTGCCTAAGCTGGTGGTGGCGCTGCACCAGCACTGTCCTGTGGCGGAGGTGGAGGTGGAGGTGGTGGGCGTGGTGGCTGCTGGGAGGGTGTGGGTGGTGGAGGCAGACGCGCCAGAATCTGATTCAGGCAAGCCTGAATACTGGGAAGGAAGGCGACGTGGGTCTGCACAGCGTGGACCGTGGCATAGAGAGCCCTAAAGTCTCCTCGAAGTCCACTAATAGCCCCCTCAAGAGCACGAATGCTCTGAACTAGAGTGTCGTGGGGTGGTGGAGCAGAGGGACGCACAGGTCTAACAGGTGAGGTGCGGGGCTGTCTCTGACGGGTAGTGTAGGTGACGGGGCCAGTAGGAAAGTGTGGAAGGGGTGCTGTGCTCACTAAGGGATGCCCAGCCTCGGTGTAAGGCTGGGACGCAGGCTGGGTCGAAGCAGCAACAGCAGAGGTGGAAGGCAAAATGGGTGACGAGGCAGCATGAGAGGTCAGTGACGCAGAAGTGGGGACAGAAGTCACGATGCTCTCGGTAAAGACAGCGGCAGTGGGGACAGAAGGGCCAACGGCCAGGGTAGCTATGGACAAAAGTGAGGTCAGGACCGCCACTGCGGTGATAAAGGAGGTCTCGAAGCTCTCGAAGCTCTCTAAAATGGTGGTGGGACGCTCGGGGCTCAGAGAGGTGATAGGCTCGACGGACATAGGCTCGGTGGTGGTGGTGGTAGTGGTGGTGGAGGTGGACTTAGCTAGGGTGCTCCCGACACTGACAGAAGTGTGGACAGAAGTGTCGGGAGGCGCAGACAGTGCAAGTGCAGGCTGAGGGATCACGGGGTCAACAGGTGGTGCAGGGGGTGCCTACTCAGCATCCTCAGCCTCAAGCACGTAGGCAACGGGGATGAGGAGATCCATCGCTGGAATCCAGTCCCCGTGAGCCGGTCCAATGTGTGTCTGAGCGGGGCTCGGAAGAACCATGTAGTCAGCACTAAAGGGACAGTGCAACCACACCCAGTGCCTGCGACCGTGGGGACGAAGCATCTTCATCCAGGCCATAACATCTATCGAAAGTGAAGTGGGGCCCGGAGCTCGACGCAAGTCGTTAGGTAGGTCCACACCGGTCATAAGGGCCAGAAGTGTGATCAGACCGTCGCAACAAATAGGTGAGCGAGCACTCACCGAAATGATGATCGCTAGCGTGAGAGGGACCGGGATCATCGGTCCTCTTCCGCTTCAAAGAGGCTCCCCGTGTACGTGGCCTAGTGCGTGGCGGCATGTGTGCCGTGAGACGTGTCCCAACTAAATAAATACATCGACGTGCTAAATGAAGGAACGAGTGTACCTGAACACGCCGCGAGAGCAATAAGTAGTGTGCGCGAAGAGACGCCTCCGCCGCGAAGCTCAATGCGCGTCCAAAAACTCCCCAAAGCTCCCCCCAAGCTAGCCTGCAAATCAAACGATCAAATCAGCAAATAATATTCAATATATATGGGGGAGATGTGGGATAATAGATAGATATAAAAATTAATTTGGATTTTGGGCTCAACGGGCGTACGGATCAAGAGAAACGGGGAGAAACGGGGAGAAACGGGGCGTTTTGGGGGCAAAACGGGGTGATTGGAGGCGGTGGCGGCCGGCGGTGGTGGCCGGCACCGACGAGGGGGGGTGGCGGCCGGTCGTCGGCGGGGCGCGGGTAGGCGATCACCGGTGAAGGGGGGTCGAATCGTGCGAGGGACGAGTAGCAGCGGCCGAGGGAGCTCAAGCAGCTGCGTGCTCGGGCGCGATTTGGGATTTTTTTGGTATCGAAAACCACGCAACCAGCAGCCGCATAAATATAGGAATTGTTACGACTCAGCCGAGTGAATGTCACTCGGCCGAGTGCGTAAACGGAAAAAATTTCAAAAATGTCCTTGTCACTTACGACTCGGTCGAGTGGCTTTGGCTCATTCGACCGAAGGGAGAAACTCCACTCGGCCGAGTGGCTCTGCCACTCAGCAATTTTTGAGCTAGGAGGGTATCTGTTTCACTCGGTCGAGTGACTAGTCACTCGTCCGAGTGGTAATTAAAACTAAAACTTACAGAAATTAACAGAGAGTTGGTCTGCAGAAACTTCCCTGTTCGGTGCTCCACTCGGCCGAGTGGAGTCTTTGCTCGGCCGAGTGGCATATGCTACTCGGCCGAGTGACGTGCTGTTTTCTGCATCGGCTCTCTGTTTTCGTTCTGGTCTCTGTTTTTCTTCCTCCAGTCTGTTTCTTCCTCCTCCTAAGGCCTGAACGCGTTCCTGGAGCGCTCTTCCTTGCCTCGATCATCCTCCATATGATTGATCCCCCTTTCTCCTTCTCCTGTCATGAAAAATAAGACCAGTTGTCATGATTTTTATGGACAAAAGACTCTAAAAACTAATAAAAGGCTAAACCAAAAATGAAAATCAAATAAAAACAACGCAAAAAACCGTCGGGTTGCCTCCTGACAAGCGCTCGTTTAAGCTCATGAGCTCGACCCCTTAAGATATTTGTTTAGCTCGCGATATTGGGCGCATACGAGATGCACCAGTCAAACTTGCCGGGAAGGCCGCTAGAATTTGGGTCTTGATGATCATCGGTCTTCCTCGATGCTCCATTATCATGGGTAATGTTGGGGGATAAGTCTCCCAAGCTAGAGCTTGTTCCTATCTTCTTCTTGGCCGGTGACACCGATCTTCCTTTCGGTGGAGCTTTCTTCGGATTCTTGGCCTTTGAGAGCTTGCAAAGCTCTCGTATTCTTGCGACATCAGCATCGCCTTCATCACCATCCGTGGAGCTATCTGGAGGGTCCTCCAACTTCTCTTCTTCACCTGAAGCTTGGCCTTCTTCGAAGCAATCGTCATGGAGAGCACCAATAGAGTGGGGGATTGGTTCTTCAATTACTTCATCGAGAAGATCCACATAAATATGTTTCATGGCATTGTGTATGTGAAGCTCGACTTCTATGTTCCCGACATGCAAGGATAGAGTTCCTTCACGCACGTCGACGATAACACTGGCGGTTGTGAGGAACGGGCGTCCAAGTATGAGCGAAGTGTTGCCCTCTTCCTTGATGTCCATTATGACAAAATCACAAGGCAAGCATATCCCTCTCGGAACTTGGAGTGGAATATTCTCCGCGATCCCTACCAGCCTAGTAATCCGACCGTCCGCAAGTTGAATTCTCATGTCGGTCGGCTTCAAGTCGGTGCCCGTGTTCAATTTCCGAAACATACTAAGGGGCATAAGGCTCACACTCGCGCCCAAGTCTACTAGAGCTTTTTGCAAAGGGACGCCTCCTAGTGTGCAAGGGATGCGAAAACTCCCGGGATCCTTCAATTTCGCCGGCTCCTTCTCCTTCCGGGTAAACCAAGTTCCTTGTTCCGCAAGCATGATTTTTTCCTTCCTTTTCTTTCCCGAAATCAAATCCTTCAAGAACTTTGCGTAAGACGGGATCTCAACAATTGCATCTAAGAAAGGAATATTGAGGCTTACTCCCCTCAAGTATTCTAGGAACTTGGCGAGCCTTTTCTCCATCTTGGCTCTAGCTAGCCGTTGTGGAAACGGCACCGGGGGCATGTAGCGGCGCTCATCAAGTGGCTCCACCACTTTAGAATTTCCTTCTCCAATCGGCTCCTTTTGGCTCCCCCCCTTCAATTGCCGGTTCTTTTTCTTCCAAAATTTCCTCCACAGGTTGCTTGCTTTGGGTCATAGCGGGAGTGGTATCCTTCCTGCCCCTTGTTGTAACCGCAACCACCGCATTGATGTGCCCGGTGTTGCTCCGTTGATTGGGCTTGGGTTGAGCCGGCAATTGTTGGGCGTTCTTGTTGAGCAACGCAAGTTGCTCTGCAAGTTGAGCGACGACGGTATTTAATGACTCTTGTCCCGCTGTCAATTTAGCATTTATCTTTCTCTGCTCCACCATAAATTCCTCCACCCTAGCTTCGTGGTCCGATCGTGGTTGAGCTTGAGATGGGTTGGGAGCTCTCCAACCTTGGTTGTACTCGGGGGGTCTATATGGTCCCGTTTGTTGCCTCGGCGGGTAATTTTGTTGCGGTGGCCCCCTCGGTTGATATTGAGGTTGTGGTGGTAGAGGCCGAGCTTGGGGAATTTGTTGTGGCAGGGGGTTCAAAGCACCATCGTTGTTTGCATATGAAAAGCCCGGATGGTTTCTTGCGGCCGGGTTGGCCCAATATCCAGAGTTCCCCGTGACATATTATACTTGCTCCCATGCTCCCTCTCCATTGTCCCCTCCTACTTACATGGCTTGGGATTGGTCTTGCCAATCACTCATATTGCTTATCGACGTAGATGTAGAGGGTGCTCCATGTGGCTCGGTGATATATTTCTCAAATCTCTCCACCACCTTGTGGAGAGAGTCAAATTTGCTTGAAAGCTCCGCTACGGCCTTGGCCTCATATATACTAGTGGGCTTCAAGGAGGAAGAAGAATGACCTCGCTCATCGCCCCATTGTTGGTTATTAGAGGCCATCTCCTCTAATAAGGCCGTAGCTTCATCCGGGGTCTTTGATAGTATGGCTCCATTGGCGGTTGCGTCAATAATTTGCTTCGTGCCTGGTTGTAGTCCATTGTAGAAACTGTGAACAAGCTCCCAATCTTCTATATTGTGATGGGGGCATTGATGTTGTAAGTCCTTGAAGCGCTCCCATGCTTCATAGAGGGTCTCTTGCGGTCCTTGGTTAAAGGACATGAGAGCACTCCGTATCTTCACCGTCTTGGAAGGAGGGTAAAATTTGTCAACGAAGGCGCTCGCCAACTCATCCCAAGTGGTGAATGTACCTTCCGCTTGCGTCCTCAACCAATATAAAGCTTTATCCTTGAGTGTGAAGGGGAAGAGTCGCAGTTGGATTGCATCAACGGAAACGCTCAGCATTTGAAAGGTGGCGCATTTGGACAAGAAAAGCTGGATGTGATAATGCGGATTCTCATGGGCATTCCCATGAAACAGGTCTTGTTGCATCAATACCACCAATCCTATCTTTAGCTCAAAATTCTTGTCCGCCGCTAGTTCCGGCATGGCGATGGATGATGTGGTGGAAGAAGTCTTAGGCCGAAGCCTATCTCTAATGGATATGATCCTCGCCATACGTGCGGCTAGCTCCTCCGGTGTCTCCACACGGTTCATACAACCGTCCTCCGTAGCGTGCCTTCTCTCGGCTCTGATCCTCCTCACGGTACGCTCGATCTCCGGATCAAATAATATTTCTTCGGGGTTCACCGTAGATCTCGTGTACATGCAAGGGAAAATAGAGTTTCAAAGGAATTGTTAGCACGAATAAGGAGTAAAAAGATAAAATTAATAAAAGAAAAAGAAAACCCTAAGTAAAGAGAATAAAACACTGTCGCCTCCCCGGCAACGGCGCCAAAAACTTGATCACGCCCCGGTATGCACACGCACCCAGGACAAGCAACTCGTAGTCTTACCGCAAGTGCACGGTGTAGTGGCGAGCGGGTATCGAACTCAGGGAGGAACAATGGCAGTGTCTTCTTCTAATCACCTAGCTATCGAAATGGTCAAGAATAATTTGGGGTAAAATTGTCACAATCGTTTGTATATCGATAGAAATATCAATGAAATAAAGCACCTAGGGATAGGGAATCCCCGCTACGAACCGTATCTCATCGTTGTGATTCGTAGGTTACATCATTGCTAGACTTGAATTTTAGGTGAACTAGTCGCAACTAAATGTAGAACCAAGCTCACGCTCTCGCGCTATTGCTGGTCTATAGCAAACCTAGGTTAGGGCCCAATCTCTTGCAAATCCTAACCTAAGCCGCTAGCGTGAAGAACGACATCATCGTTCAACCGTATCTCGAGGCCACTCTCGTGCAAACCCGAGCTACGACCTAGGTTGAGATAGTTCCTACCCGTCCAATCTCTTGTAAACGGGTATTGGTATAGAAATACGATTAAAAACCCTAGCCTTGGTCCAATCTCTTGCAAACCAATTCTAGAGAAGTCCAATCGTAAATCTAAATTGAATTTCTAGGGCTTCCTATCAATTGGGACCCAATCTCTTGCAAATCCCAATCGATATGAATCACTAGCCATCCGTAATAAATCGATCCCAACCTAACCCTAATCAATTCTAGCAAGAATTTCACCAATCCATCACAATTCAGAAATAGGGTTCATAGGGTTCATCCCTATGCCCTAAGACGATAAAACTACTCACTAATCATCATGCAATTCATAAGAAATTCAATAGCAAAATCAACACAATTCATTGCAATAGAGAAATCAACAACAAAAATAGAGTTTTTGACAAGAAAAGAGACAAACCAATGAGAATCCAATAGCATCCAACAAAAGTCCCCTTTCTAATCTCTCCAAAGAGCCTAAATCTAATTATCTAAAAAGCTCTCTAAAAAGTCTGCAAAAAGTATCAAAAAGTTCTCCTAAACTAGGGCAAAAACTGGGTTTAAATACCCCTCAAAATCGTCCAAAAAATCGTGACAAAAATACCACTGCGCAGCCCAGAAATCGCAGTTTACGCAGCAGGCGGGGCGGCTCACTCGGCCGAGTGACAAATGTCACTCGGTCGAGTGACAAACCCTGTAAAATTACAGTAAGTTGGGACTTTTCGGGGGTCTTTCTTCGGAAGTGACTCGGTCGAGTGGCTTTACTCACTCGGCCGAGGGGCAATTCTTGATCGGCCGAGTCGGAACCGTCAAAAGCCTGTATATTTCTAGTAAGTCGGCCTCTTTTGAAGTGGATTTTCCCATGCCACTCGGGAGAGGGGATTTCCATGCTCGGCCGAGTGGACTATCGTCACTCGGCCGAGTGCACGTCGATTTCATTCTGTTGATACGTGTCCGGTCTGGTCGGCCGAGTGGTCTTCTTGCTCGGCCGAGTGGGGGTTCACTCGGCCGAGTGAGATGCTGCAGATGTCCAATCTTCATCTTTTCGCTTCCTCGTCGCTCCTACGACGTTCCTTCTTCTCCCACTTGTCTTCCATCGCCGAATAGCCCTCGAAAGAGCTTTGGGTGACACTCCGGAGTGGGTGCAAATCCTCTTGATCTCAAAATCACTCCGAATCTCTCCATATCTCCTGAAATACGACAAAAACAAGAAATCGTGAAAAGCATCGCAATATTGCCAAATAATCATAAAAAACGCGATATGAGCGATCCAAGTGGCATGCAAACATGCAGAAAAAGGGTGTAAAATACGGAGTGATCAGGGAGAACCTGAGCAAAAATAATATAAGGATCAAGTAGGGGCACCACCCTCTGGAGGTGATGATGGGTCCCGCTACTGAGGACCAGAAGATGGAACAAAAGGCGGAGGCTCAATGTGTGTGTCGGCAGGCAGGTCAACAAAAGGCGCATCTGGCTTAACAGAAAGAGCGGTAGGCCCTGCAGAAGCCTTAGAAAGAGGCACAGTGAGTGGTGCTGGTGTGACAGGAGGAACAGGATTGGGTCTGGCTGGAGGAGCAGGTGCGAATATGACAGCTGGTGCACGCTACGTCCTCAGAATATCAAGAATGGCAGTGAGGTCCTGCTGTACTGAATGCTGGTGGGTGGCGACCGTGCACGTGAGGGTGTCAAAGGCACGCCTCAAGGTAGCGACCTCGGTCTCCACTACAGTCAAACGTGCGTCAGTGAAGCGAGAGCCAGGTGGTGGTCGTGCATCCCTAGGTGCACCTCTCTTAGCATGGGCTCAGGTGTGTGCACCGCGAGGCCTAAAAGCAAGATCGGGAGAGGGTGACTTAGGGGTGATCTCGGCAGAAGATGGGAATGGAATAGATTCGATATCGGGTGTAGAGTGTGAAGCAGCAGCATCATCAGAAATGGGAGTCATTGTGGCAACAGAAGTGGTGACAGACACCACGATGCTCTCAGTGAAGACAGATGATGCAGGGACAGAAGTAGTGCCAGGAAGTGTAGCTGTGGATACCGAAGTGATAGGATCAAAAGTGAAGGGGTCTACATTGACAGATAGGGTGCTGTCAGAGTCAAAAATGGTGGGGACAAGCTCCGAAATGGTGGAAACAGAAGGCCCAGGAGCAACAGAAACAGACGTGCCCTCAGGTCCGGGCACGGAAGAAAGTGGGGTAGTGACCTCAGGGATAGAGGCATGGACAGTCCCGAAAGTCACTATAGTGGTGTGGGTGTGGAAGTGGTGGCGGCGGGAGCACTGACAACTATGGGGACAGAAGTGCTCGTGTGCTGGGCAGCCAGAATGGCAGCCATATCAGGATCCTCCTCAGAGCTGAGGACCTAGTCATCGGCGTCCTCTGTGGTGATTGTTCCTCCTGGTAGCTCAAGCTCGTAGATGGGTGGGATGGGGAAAATGCCAGGTATGACCTAGTCAAGCATGACTGGGGCTACAACAGTAAGATCAAGGCGGGGTAGATACATATGGTGCTTGCGGTCGGTGCCAAAGAGATAGATCCAGTGGTGCTCACCGTGTGACCTGATGATGTGCATGTGAGCAAGCACATCTAAATTCAGTCGGGTAGGCCTAGTGGGTGCCACTAAACATGCATGAAGATAAATGTCGAGCATAGAGGCGAAAATGGTGAAGAAGCCACCGCAACAGATATCTGTCGTGGCAGAGGCGGTCTGGAGAAGGCGATGACACAGCCAGGCTGTTGCATCAGAGAGTATGAATGGATGGATCTGGCCATCGGGGTGGTGACACAGAAGTTGGGTCATCCGCATAAGATGGGCAAGCTCCGGTAGTGAGAGCGTCCCGACCTCTGGCCTAGAGAATAGGGTGGTGGCGAGGTGGCACTGGGTGTAGCAGAGGCATCGGTGGACTATGGACGAGAACTTAGCCCCGCTAGGGCTATATCCTCGGAGGCCTGTGAGGCGATGTCAGAACTGCTCGGCGTCAAAAGAGGTAAGCTCCCTGTTAGGGCCGTACGCCCTCGCAGGGTCGGGGACGGGAGGGAAGCGAAAGTGGGCTCGGATCATGGTGTGTGTGTGTGTGTGACCATGATGTCAAGATCAAGCTATTGGAAGCGGATGCCGTCACCCTCTCGGATGATGGAGCTCATCGCCTCGAGGGTGATGCGCATGTAGGTAGGTGCGTACATGGCGAGGAGGTGATCAAATCCAATGGTTTGATATAGTCTATGGACACCCTAAAGGATGCCAAGGCTAATGAGGGCAGAGACGGATGTGAAGCGAAAGGGAAGATGGATTGGTGGGAGATGGCAGCAAAATGCTTGTGGTGAGCATTGTACCTGAATACGATACCGTACATCCTCAGGTGGGTGGGGATGGATGTGCAGGTGGTGGAGGACCAGTGGTGGGAATGAGGATGGATGAAGTCAGAATGGAAGTGGCGGTAGTGGCGGTAGTGCGTGGGGCCTCTATTGCTTGAGGCATGAGGGATGGGGAGTATGAGGGTGAGGGTGAGGACATGGAGGCATCCAAGTGCTCCTCAGGTGATGGTGTATGACGTCACCGTCGTCATCTAAGCTCCTCACCATGGGGTCTCTAGAAAATTCCTCCATGGTATGTTCATTAGTAGCCTCGTCCTCTAGAAGCTTAAGGTAACTTGCATCCTCACGTGGGAAACAGTCCTTCTTTGGTTTCTGCAAGTAGAACTCAATAATTCCCACGTTCATACTTAACGTCCCTCGCAAACGTCAATCAATACTCTGGCCGTCGCCATGAATGGTCGTCCCAAAATAATCTAAGAACTCCCCTTCTCCAGCATATCAAGGATCACGAAGTCAACCGGCACGCATATCCCGTGAGGTATTTGTAAGATAACGTCTCATGCAATGCCTACCGGGTAGGTGATAGATTGGTCAGCTAGTTGGATGCACATGTCGGTAGGCTCAAGTTCAGTTCCCATACTTAGCCTCTTGAAAATAAAGAGCGGCATAAAACTAATACTCGCTCCCAAATCGATCAATGCCCTATCAATAGGGGCACCGCCAATGGAGCATGGCACCATAAAACTTTCGGAATCTGGCAACTTTTTAGGTAGGGAGTTAATAATAATGGAGGTGCAACCATCCAAAAGCTTCACCGCTTCTTGCTTGCGATTTCCCGCTATTAGGTCTTTCAAGAATTTGGCATAAGTGGGGATCTCCGTGAGCACGTCTATGAAGGGGATATTCAAATGGATTCCCTTGACTAGCTCTATTAACTTGGCATACTTTTTCTCTAGCTTCTCCATGGCTAGTCTCTGAGGATATGGAGGTGGAGATCGGCTCTCCTTGTCCTTAGCAGCATCCTTTGGAACATGTTTTTCTGAAGTAGTAGCATCCGCTGGTATCGTAGTGGTAGTAGGCAAGGTGGAAAGTAAATCCTCACTCTCTCCTCGTCCTCGGCCATAATATGTGCTAAAATAGTAGTGATATCTTCCTTTTAAGTAGGAATAGATGATTATTGGCTCACATTCTTAGAGACCAGTACCATTACAGTGTCGGTACTCTTTCCTTCCCTCGTGATGATTGCAACCACCACGTTGGCTTACCCCTAGGATTTGGCTCAGGTTAAGAGGGCAATCTCTCTTGAGTCTTCATAAGTTGGGACATCTGGGCCTTCAGTTCATCAATAGAGGTGTTTAGATTCCTAAAATGCGCTGAATTTTCAGCATTGATTTTTTGCTTGCCCGTTCATAAAGGCATCCAAGGTCGCCTCTAAATTAGATTTTGGGGCCACTGGTGGGTATTGTTGCTGTGGTGGGTGATTGTAGTACCCGATGGTCTATAAGGCCCAGATAGTCTAAACCCATACTGTTGTTGCTGTGGAGGCGGCCCTTCTTGCTGAGGATGTTGTTATGGCATTTGTTGGGTTGGTGATTGCAATGCTCCATTTGGGTTGTTATAAGAAAACTCGGGATGATTTCTTTCCGTCGGATTTTGCCATTGATTTCTCCCCTCTTCTACCATATAATGGACTTGCTCCGCCGGTACGTCCATTCCTTCACAGGACACTTCTATTGGGGCGTACCCTTGCTCGACGTAGTCTTTATGTGTAGCATATTGACGTGCGTTTATATTTCATATATTCACGCACGTTTTCTTTTGTGTTTCCCCGTGTTTTTCGCCGTCTTTTATTCGTTTTCTCGTATTTTCTCGTTTTCTTTCACTTTTCTTTGTTTATCCCTGTTTGCAGGAGGTTGGCCACGTAGGGGACGTTTAACGATGATATCTCAAGTCCCCGGAGCAACGGGAGGAGTCACGCGTGATCCAGGGGGTCAAACGTCGAAGAATTCATCTTTCAGCCCCTCACCCGGTCGGTTGGTCATCTCCAACCGATCGGGTGATGCACGCGTGCACCACCCGGTCTCAGCCGGAGCTCATTGGGAAGTCACCCGACCGGTTCACAGACCGGTTCAGCGGGGGCCTGTTCTCTGTCTTTTCGAGCAAAATGCCAACCGATCGGGTGACTCTCACCCGATCGGTTCATCTGTAGCTAAAGATGAGGAGCTGAAGACACGGGCGTCCAACCGATCGCTTCACCCGATGGCGCCAAGATCCAACCGGTCACTCAAGAACTCACCCGACCGGTTCATATGATCGGGTGAAAGCTCGCCGTTTTCTGTAATTATTTTCTAACGGATCAACCGATCGGTTGACTTGTCAACCGATCGGTTGATGCGAGAGTATATAAATAGAACCCCTAGGGTTCCAGAAACGGAGAGCTGCGAGTTTTTTACTGTTTTCTCACATTGTGACGGCTGTAATTTCTGTTCTTTTGTAAGTTTTCAGATCTTTCTCAAATTTTAGTATTGTCTTAACTACTCTATTACTTCCGCATTACAATCGTCTGATTATGATTCCAACGGTTAATTTTTATTTAGATCGCTTTTTAATAGATTTTTGTGAGTAGTTCCCAAATCTGGGATTTTGGTGGAAACCCCTTCGGGGGCTCTTCCCGATGCGTCCATAGGGTTAGGAAATCGATAGGGATTAGGAATCTAATGGTTACGCGGGGTGTTTCATTGTCATCGGTGGGAAAAAGACCGCCTTTGACCGTTGGGCCAAGGGGGAATAAACTTGGCGGTTGACTCCCTAGCCATAGCTCACACCCATAGCGTAGACGTCGAATCCTAGCACGCGGGAGCGGCAGGATGAGACGTTGGGAGTTATCGTTGCGGGCTTAGTGCTCTCAGGATCGATCAGTGTTAATGGACACGGGAGTGCCCACTGATCGAATCCGGGAAGTCCGGTGTATCATCCTGGGCACCGACCGGAATATCGGGCCCATGGGATGCCGGTACCACTTTCAGAGGCAACATCTCTCCATTAGACCCTAATTCCGATCGCTATCCATACCCGCAGGTCGTATCGGCGAGAGTCTATCGTTGGAGTGGAAACCAAAGTCCCGGGTTTACTTTCTTGTTGTTCATACCCTTCATTTCTTTCCGTGACAACCATTTACCGATTCGGGCTAGCTCGCCCCCCGGGGTGATTTAGGTCATACCTGACTCAAGCACAACCTCGCCTCCCTGTGTTCGACCCCCAAGCCACACTACAACACCGTGCGCTTGCGGTTACAAATTCTAAGCCCCCTCGCGGGTCCCCCAGCCATTTGCGGATAGCAAGCCGCGGGGAGCTATACGTGGTCAAGTTTATGGTGCCGTTGCCAGGGAGGCAACGTGTTTGTTATTTTAGGATCTCTTGAACCTCGTGTCTAGCTCTTATCCCTACCTCGCGATAATTTTCGCATTCTCCTTTTTCTTTTTTATTTTTCTTATTTTTATTTCTTATTTTATCTGTTACTTTCCCACTTGTCGCTTCACGGGTGTTTGTTGTTTTTCATGCGCAGGAGTTCAAGGAGTCTTGACGACTTGATTCCCCTCGATCCAGAGATTAACGCCACCCTTAGGCGTTTGGCCGTCGAGAAGCGAAGAAGAGAGGATCCCGAATCCATGGAGGAGAACACCCCTCCGCACAAGTCCCTGTTGGAGTACTCGATGCCATCCATCGAGTCGACTTCCGCCATCCGATCTCCAGCTATTGCGGCCCAAAGCTTTGAGCTAAAGCCGTCCTTAGTGACATGGATCCAGCAGGACCAGTTTGCGGGTGCACCCATGGAGAGCCCGATCGAGCATATAGACTCCTTCTTGGAGAAATGTGACACCTTCCGGATTAATGGTGTCACGACTGAGGCTATCCGTCTGAAGCTGTTCCCCTTCTCTTTGCGAGACAAAGCCAAGCAATGGCTTAGGGGGAAGGACCCCAACACCTTCAATACCTGGGAGAAGCTCTCCAACGCTTTTCTGACGAAGTTCTTTCCTCCGGGAAGACCATGAAGTTGAGGAGTGAGATCTCCTCCTTCTCCCAGGCCAGCCACGAGTCCTTGCATGAAGCTTGGACGAGATAAAAGGAAATGCAAAGAAGATGCCCTCACCATGAGCTTCCGAAGTGGCAGATTATTAATCTGTTCTACAATGGGTTGAGGGATGACCTGAAATCTTCTATGGACGCCGCGGCTGGGGGTTCCTTCATGTCTAGGAGCGAGGAAGATGCCGGACATATTCTAGAAAACATGGCATCAAACAATGAGCGGTGGTGTGACGAGAGAGCCACACCAAGATCTGGGGGTATACACAGAGTCGAGGACGTCGACAAACTTTCAAGCAAGTTTGACTTGCTTTCGACCCAGATCTTCGCACTAATGGTAGGAGCCGGTGGGGGCGGTACACAGCAAATTTCAGCGGTAGAATCCGAATTCTTTGGGGAATTCGACGGTGGTGACATCTCACCATAGTTGGATCAGGCGAGCGCACTATTTTACAACCCCACGGGAAATGCGCCGTATCCGCCAAGGACCAATTCCAACCCGGCCTACTCTCCAAACAACCGGAACCACCCAAACTTCAGTTACCGGCCACCATTTCAGCCCTCGCCGCCTCAGCAGCCGCAACAACAAACTTATCAGCCGGCTAGGCCACAGCAGAGTCAGGTTCAGCAGCAACCATTTCAGCAGCAACCATTTCAGTAGCAACCTCAGCAACAATTTTACGCCCCTAGGAATCAGCAGCCATTCCAGCAACAGCAGCAGTATGGCCAACAGAGGGCCGTCTCTCCGGTTGAGTCTCTCTTGACTCAATATATAACCAACCAGGAGAAGATCAACCAAAAGCTGGAAATGGGTCAGCGGACCCTCACGGACCAAGTAACCCAGCTGGGGTTACAAGTGGCGAACCTTTCAAGGGCACAAAACCAATTACCGCCACAACCAGAGGTGAACCCGAGGGGAGCAACCCAAACATCGGCACTCGTGCACGAGCACGCAAATGTGTCCGCTATCGTTCTGAGAAGCGGGACACAAATTCCTACTAGAGTGCCCCCTAGCAAACCGGAAGCACCATTGGTCGTTGAGAGACCAATCGAAAAATCAAACGACGCCGGTGCTTCGTCATCAAATCCTATGACTCCGGAGGGAGTCTTTGAAGAAGAGAAGAAGAAGAAGGAGGAAGGGAGCCCGGAAGTGTTCAAACCCGTTGTGCCATTTCCACAACGGTTAGCTCAGGCCAAAATTGATGAGAAATATGGCAAGTTCTTCGCCATGGTAAAGGACCTGAGCCTGCAAATCCCCTTCCTAGAAGCAATCGAAACAATCCCCTCCTATGCAAAATTCCTGAAAGATTTGGTGACGAGAGGGTTTAGAAAGGAGAAAGTAGTGTTGACGGCGGAATGTAGCGCTCTTATCCAGAGGGCAAATCCGCCGAAACTCAAGGACCCGTGGAGCTTCTCAATTCCTTGCACGATCGGGGCAGTAAAGATTCATCGTGCACTCGTCGATCTCGGAGCGAGTTTTAGTTTGATGCCCTTGTCGATGTCTAGAAGGATAGGAATGGGTGATTTGGAGCCCACCGGTATGACCCTGTAACTAGCTGACCGATCGGTCAAATATCCGATGGGAATTGTGGATGACCTCCCCGTTAATGTAAGAGGGGTGCATGTGCCAGTGGACTTTGTAGTCATGGACATGCCTGAAGACGCACACACCCCCATCATCCTGGGACGGCCTTTCATGGCCACTGCTGGCGTTTTGATTGATGTGAAGAACGGAAAACTTTCTCTAAACGTCAGCGGAGAAAAAGTTGAATTTGATCTGGGGTTGTCCATGAAGTATCCCGATCCCTCGGATGACCCTCGGTGCAATTTGCTTGAGCTAGAAGAAGAAAAAGCCGCTGAAGAGAGCTCCTGGGAGATTCTCTTAAGAAACCCCCCCGATGACTTCGGGAATTCAGAGGATGGAGACGGCCCCAAGAACAAAGATGCTGCTGGGAAAGCGAGTGCAGCAAGAACGACCCCTCCCGGGTTCCCCAAGACTCCTCATGCGAGGAGAACGGGGAAAGAGCCCATGGACCTCACTAAAGACGAGGTCCGGATCCTAAAGAAGATGGCGGGAAGCGCCAACACGAAAGAGAAGCCCCCGGATCCCAAGAACAAGGAGAGGGTAGTCGAGCAAATATTTCTCCAGCCGCTGACTACTCCAAAGGCCTTCAGCTCCAATGAAGAAGAGATGCCGAACTTCGGGCATCACCCGTATCAACCACCGTGAACATCTCTTACGGGCGTCGAGCCAACGACGTTAAACAAGTGCGCTTCATGGGAGGCAACCCATGTTCTAAACTTTTACCTACTTTTTAGCGTTATTTTTTACTTTATTTTATCTATTTTTATAAATAAAATAAGCCGCGAGAACATCCGTTTAGGGACTTAGACAATCTGTTGGTTTTTGCAGGAAACAAAGCCCCAACCGATCGGTTGATAACTCACCCGATCGGTATCAGATACATGCCAAGATCTGTCCCCAAATGACCCGATCGGTTGAGGAATGAAGAGACCGGGTGACAGACCGGGTGAGCTGGGGAGAACTCTCGGAAATTTTTGGGGAATATCAACCGATCGGTTGAGTTCGAGCGCGATCGGTTGAAGCGACCGGGTGAGCAGCCCTCAATTCTCGGGAAAATGAGTGGAGCGGCCAACCGATCGGTTGATAAGTCAACCGACCGGTTCGCCTGTAGCAATTCTTCGGTAAGAAATTTCGACCTAATCGTCAACCGATCGGGTGACAAGTCACTCGATCGGTTCGACTTTAAACCCTATAAATACCCCCGACCGCCCGTTCGATCCGCACTCGCCATTTTCGAATCCAGAACCGCCGATTCGCCTCTCCCTCGTGCGCCTGCCCTCTTTCTTCCCTTTAATCAATCTCGATCACCTTTTCCCCCATCTCCCTACCCATCCACCATCGATTTTTCTCCATTCTCCTTGATTCCACCCACACACGAAACCCTAACCTCCACCCGTTTTCCCCAACTGCGAGACTTGCTGAAGGAATCGCTGCGGCTTCACAGCGTGCTCCTATCGAGTAGCATCGGGGCGTCTACGAGCAACAATCTTCATCTAATTTGGGTAAACTCGCTCCTTTGCTCAATTTTAATTTTACCCCAAATATTCCATTTGCTAGTTGGTCGTGTTTCGTGTTTGTGTTGATTCATTATACTGTTACATACTCGCACACACGAACGACACCCACACAATGCCTCCCCGCCGTGTTAAGCCCACCGACGCCAGCTCTTCGAACCCTAGGCCCACCCGTCATACCCGTCGCACACAGCCCACCACCTCCAACCCATCCACCACACCACGCACCACTTCCCCACCTCACGTTTACGATCCCGAATATGGGATGCAATTCCAAACCGATGACCATGCCGACCGATTCGCGGCCATGGTCCTCCTAGCTGGTCAGGGTGGTCGGATAACCGAGGAGTCCGTCGATCGAGACCTCCCGTTTCTTCAAAGCTTCATTCGCCACATCCGTGAAGACCCACCCGACGTCTCTGAGCTCCACATTCCACCCCCCACGACTCCTGGTCCTCAGCGCAGGCCCCCGTCACCACCCCCAGAGGGTGGTGCCCCTGCTTGATTTCTCTTTCCCACTTTTTCCCCCCTATATTTGTGCCCATCTGTCTTTTCGGGGCCCTGCTTTGTCTCTGTCGGAGGGGGGGACTATTCGCGTGTCGTACTGATTTCACCTTATTTGTTTTTGACTACCCCTTGCATATCTCTGCATTTTATTGATCATATCATTTCGCTAGCGCTGTCAGGTCTAGCTTGGGGGACGTCTATTTTGGCGTGCTGTCGTGTTTTGTTTATTTTTCTCATTTTTGTGTGTGTGTGTGTGCGTGCTTGTTTTTCCCTTTTTTTTGAGTGTCGTATCATGTGGTTTTATTTTTATTTTTGTCTCGAATGATTTTGATTTTGATCTTTCTTTCTTTTCAGTTTCATCTCTGTGTTTTCCTTGTTTTCATTTCTTTTTGTGTCAGTGCATATCCCCCCATCTTCATTGCCCTCCCGTACTCACTCATATTGCATTGAGGGCAATGCAAGCTTCAGCTTGGGGGAGTCGCACTGTGTGCGTCATTTGAGTCTTTCTTTTTCGTTTTTGTGTCGTTTTCATCGTGTTTTTTTTATTTTTTTCTTCTCTTTAGCTCTTTCTCCTAGAGATGAATCCTATGATGAATCGCCAAAAAAATCACACACACTTAGCATTGCATCGATAATCACACTCACTAACCCTAGGATTTCGAGTCCTCTTGCATTTCACGCATCGTGGGTCCACTTAGCTTTTTTGTGAGTCGTGCGTCGTGACTAGCTATTTGATGTGCTTCTACTTTGTGATTTTACTTTATATACCTGTCCAGGAATGACCCCTAGATTGTCATGCTTTGATTTGAATATGCGGTACTTGCTTCCATTATATGCATGCTATATTTATATCGTATACTTCAATTCGCATGCGTCGGGATTCCACAACTAAGGACTAGGATAACCCATCTAGCCTATGCTCTATTTAGCGAGAATAGTTTCCTTTGCCCGAGTGTTTAGATTTCGACTTCTTTTTTGTTTTACTTGGTGCAAATCCCCTCGTCGTGTACCGTTCTCCCACTTGGGAGAGTGCACATGTGTATAGCCAAAAACCCAAAAATCCAAAAAAAAGGAGAAAAGAAAAACTCAAAAAGAGAAGAAAAGAAAATTTTTGTATAGCCGAAAAGCCAAAAAAATACAAATGCCCAAAACCCAAAAAAAATTCCCGTGTGAATATTTTTTCCTACTTACCGAGAATAAAGGGAAGGCGAGAATTTGCACCGAGTGTCCTACTCCACATCATCCCAACCCCCATCGTTATCGAAAACACTTGGCTTAGGAACTTTTTAGCTAGTATCTAGGCTATAGTGGCGTGATTTCCTTAACCCTAGTTGTGGAGTCCCTGACGCATGATATGTTTCGATTCTCTCTATTCTCATGCATGCTTGAACTATATATTCGCCGCTTAATTCAATTCGAATCGATATTTGGGTCATATCTTGGATTTGTGTATATCGAGCCTCATAGCACATTGTAGAAAGCGACACCATTTGCTAGCACACGACTGCACTCACTCGCACTTCACCGCGTGGGCCCACGACACTTATTTGGACTCGTTTTCCTAGGTTTAGTGGTGTGATTTGACGTTTGCTTGCTTGGTGTGTCGTTTTTGATTTTGTTGGCTCTGACAGACGATCTAGGATTTAGAGTTTTCTTTTTCTTTCTTCCTCTCTATTTTCTCCCTCCGAGCTCCTACTCTCACTCGTCTTCCTTGAGGACGAGGAAGAGTTCAGCTTAGGGGATTTTAACGTGCGTTTATATTTCATATATTCACACACGTTTTCTTTTGTGTTTCCCCGTGTTTTTCGCCGTCTTTTATTCGTTTTCTCGTATTTTCTCGTTTTCTTTCACTTTTCTTTGTTTATCCCTGTTTGCAGGAGGTTGGCCACGTAGGGGACGTTTAACGATGATATCTCAAGTCCTCGGAGCAACGGGAGGAGTCACGCGTGATCCAGGGGGTCAAACATCGAAGAATTCATCTTTCAGCCCCTCACCCGGTCGATTGGTCATCTCCAACCGATCGGGTGATGCACGCGTGCACCACCCGGTCTCAGCCGGAGCTCATTGGGAAGTCACCCGACCGGTTCACAGACCGGTTCAGCGGGGGCCTGTTCTCTGTCTTTTCGAGCAAAATGCCAACCGATCGGGTGACTCTCACCCGATCGGTTCATCTGTAGCTGAAGATGAGGAGCTGAAGACACGGGCATCCAACCGATCGCTTCACCCGATGGCGCCAAGATCCAACCGGTCACTCAAGAACTCACCCGACCGGTTCATATGATCGGGTGAAAGCTCACCGTTTTCTGTTATTATTTTGTAACGGATCAACCGATCGGTTGATGCGAGAGTCTATAAATAGAACCCCTAGGGTTCCAGAAACGGAGAGCTGCGAGTTTTTTACTGTTTTCTCACATTGTGACGGCTGTAATTTCTGTTCTTTTGTAAGTTTTCAGATCTTTCTCAAATTTTAGTATTGTCTTAACTACTCTATTACTTCCGCATTACAATCGTCTGATTATGATTCCAACGGTTAATTTTTATTTAGATCGCTTTTTAATGGATTTTTGTGAGTAGTTCCCAAATCTGGGATTTTGGTGGAAACCCCTTCGGGGGCTCTTCCCGATGCGTCCATAGGGTTAGGAAATTGATAGGGATTAGGAATCTAACGGTTACGTGGGGTGTTTCATTGTCATCGGTGGGAAAAAGACCGCCTTTGACCGTTGGGCCAAGGGGGAATAAACTTGGCGGTTGACTCCCTAGCCATAGCTTACACCCATAGCGTAGACGTCGAATCCTAGCACACGGGAGCGGCAGGATGAGACGTTGGGAGTTATCGTTGTGGGCTTAGTGCTCCCGGGATCGATCAGTGTTAATGGACACGGGAGTGCCCACTGATCGAATCCGGGAAGTCCGGTGTATCATCCTGGGCACCGACCGGAATATCGGGCCCATGGGATGCCGGTACCACTTTCAGAGGCAACGTCTCACCATTAGACCCTAATTCCGATCGCTATCCATACCCGTAGGTCGTATCGGTGAGAGTCTCTCGTTGGAGTGGAAACCAAAGTCCCGGGTTTACTTTCTTGTTGTTCATACCCTTCATTTCTTTCCGTGACAACCATTTACCGATTCGGGCTAGCTCGCCCCCCGGGGTGATTTAGGTCATACCTGACTCAAGCACAACCTCGCCTCCCTGTGTTCGACCCCCAAGCCACACTACAACACCGTGCGCTTGCGGTTACAAATTCTAAACCCCCTCGCGGGTCCCCCGGCCATTTGCGGATAGCAAGCCGCGGGGAGCTATACGTGGTCACATATACCGGAGCTCTAGGAGTGGGTGGAATAACATCCAACCTCTGTTCTATCCTCACTACTTTCTTGCAGAGGGTCTCGAGTTGCCCATCTAGGTGTGTAGCTATCTTCACCCCGGGACCCCTCAATGTTGAGCTTTTCATCACTCTATTGTTGGTTGTTAGAGGTCATTTGTTCCAACAAAGATATGGCCTCCTCAGGTAGCTTGTCTAAAAGAGAGCCTTGAGCAGAGGTGTCGATGATCATCTTGGTATCTGGCTTGAGCCCATTATAAAAGCTCTGAATAAGGTCATACTCCTGGACTCCATAGTGGGGGCACTCATGCTGCAGATCCTTGAATTGCTCCCATGCCTCATATAACGACTCTTGTGGGAGTTGCTTAAAATTGGTGATTGCCCCTCTGATCCTCACCATTTTGGACGGTGGATAGAACTTGTTAATGAAGGCCAGCGCTAACTGTTCCCAAGTTGTGAAAGTATTTGAAGGGTGCGCCCTCAACCAATAAGAGGCCTTGTCCCTCAGAGTGAACGGAAATAATCTGAGCTTTATTGTATCACCGCTCACGTCTTTGGCCTGGAAGGTGTCACACTTCGCCAAGAAGAGGTCTATATAATGGTTGGGGTTCTCATGTGCAGGCCTATGAAAGGGGTCTTACTGCATCAGATTGATCAAGACAGTCTTCAATTCAAAGCTTCCTGCCGCCAGCTGCAGCATCAAGATAGAAAATGTACAATATAGATTTGGCTTTATGTGGTCCCGAATAGACCCAGTACGTGGAGTAGTAGTATTGCCGTCTGCCATTGGTTCTATGAAAATTGGATTTCCTCTTTTTAGCTCTGAGTCTTCTTGCTGTCTTTTCAATCTTGGGGTCAAATAATAATTCTTCGTTAGAAGCCCCGAGGTAAGTTTTTATGCACAACAACAAACTCAGAGAAAAATCGTCAGTATCAAAGGAATAAAAAGAATAAAAATATGGAAAGGTAGAAGATGGTAAGAATTGCTAACAAATTCTTCAATAAAGAAATAAACCCAAGTAATAACTGTTACCTCCCCGGCAATGGCGCCAAAAGCTTGCTGCCCTAGTTTTAACACCTAAAACCCACCTAGTAATGGCACGAATCACACAGAGATAAATCTCCGACAATGATCCCAAAGGCTAGATGCATCCGAAATGCAACCCCAGAGACTACCGCAAGTGCACGGTGTCAGAGCTTTGTAATATAAAAGATATCGACCCCACAGGGAGGTGATGTTTATAGGCTTGGGTATTTTCTAGATCTTAGAATGCTGTCAGCGGGCATATTTAATTTATTTGTCACAAGAATTATCTTTCCTGAATTAATCAATATAAACAACTAGTGCGTTAGGAGTCACCGATAGGATCGTCAGATGTCGATGCTAGGTTAGAACTCTTACGTTGAATTGGCTTTATTAAGGAGAGATTGTCGCATCTAAGAATGTAGAACTCAAGGCCAACTATCGTTGTACCACTCTTCTAATGTATCCCATGCTTAGCCCCACCATCGTAGATGGCCTTGAACGCGATCCGTGCATTAGGATCGACAACTATTCTCAATCTCTACTCATACCATTATCATGGATTAGAGCTTTGATCTGCGATTTGGTGGCTTTCATTGATGCTATATTGTATGTCATAATATAGGAAGTCGATAGATCCCTTCAAAGTGCGCGCCACTATCGTGGTTGCGAACCCTAATTGGATTCACTAACTACCTAATTTAGTCCATATGATATCTGTCCACGAAGCATGCGACACTATCGTGGTCACAAACCCTATAGGAATCACCTACAAACTTGACTAGATCAACCAAAACACATCCCTTTTATACCAAAACAACCTAAAAATCCTAATTTTACATCTAGATCCTAAGATCCTAGGGTTAATCAATCAGCCCGAGATAAGATTACTCATGGATCATGGAAATTACAATAAGAATTTAACGAAAGCAATAGAATTCATGATCACAATAGAAGACATAAAGTAAATCATATAAGGATAGAAGATCGTTATCAAAACATTGCAGAGCGAAAGTAAAACTCAAAAGAATTAAGGATCCAAGATTCCAAGCAAAAGTAACTAGTAAAAATATCAACTTTTTCTTCTACAAAATTGTGATGGCTCGTTGGACTATCTAAGAAATCTAAACTAGAAATTATACTAATGAAATTAATCAAGCCACCCATGATAGGGTAAAAATTGTGCTTATATACAAGGGGTATGGACCCCACAAAAATCAGAGAATATGGGCACTTGGGCCCCCAAACTAGTCTGGCCACGGCGCCCTACTCGGTCGAGAGCGGTGCTGCTCGGTCGAGCTGACATGCGGCTCCGCTTTGACTGCTTCTTTAGCTCTGGGCTGATATGGGCTACTCGATCGAGTAGCCCCTCCACTCAGTCGAGATACAGTAAGTGACGCACCCGCAATCTACACCTAGGATCCACCTGGCATTGTCACTATTGCCAGGCGTGATATGGCTCCTAGTTACGACTTCGGGCTCAATCCGCAAGCGGACGGTGTTGAGTTATAGTATAAAAGATAGTCGAATCCCACAGGGACGGTGATAGTGTCTGTGGAAATCTCAGTCTATTTCTAAATCTAGAAGTAATGTAGCGGTCGGAATGAGATATTTGGGTTGATTGTTGTTGTTGTGTAATATAATAAAAGGAACTAGGGCTTTAGGGATCGCCGCTAGGATCGTTGGGGTTGATGTTGGATAGGTTCCTCACATCGCATTATGGATATGGAATTAATCTCCCAATTCGTACCACTCTCATGGGTTAGAATTGTGGGGTATTTCGGTGGCTCTCGTCGATGCAATGGCGGTAGCCATCGACGTAGCGATAAAGTTCGTCGATGGATCCCCTCAAGGTGCAAGCCGGGCATGGTCATGTGCCTTGATTGGATCCACCGATTTCCCTATTCGAATCCCAAGATACCCCTTAAGAACATCAATTCCACAGACCGTGGGCATGATCTCAGTACGGGTTATCTACGAATTCGGTAGGATCTACCGAATTACAACCCTAAATCCTCAATTCGATGTAGGGATCAAGATCTACATTTTCCCCTAAAATCCTAGGGTTCACCCATCAGCCCTAGAATGGATCTACTCACTCATGGTAATAGGAACACACAAAGATATCAATTTCACGTAGGAAAACATTTTTGCAATAAAAGAGATTAGGGCTAAAAATTACTTACAGCGAGAACGAACGAAGAAAGAATCCAGAGAAGAATAAAAGGCACAAATCTTCAAAATCGATCCAGAAATTCACTCTAAGAATTAATCCAAAAATCTGTACAAAAAGAATTCGCTCCCGCTCTCCAAAAAATTCCCAAAACAAAAGCTGGAATGGAACTCTCGAAACACTGCTCGAAATCGCCTACTTCAGCTCCCCAAATCGCGCGCATCACGCCTTTCAAAATCGTCCCGAAAATGCCCTGGGAAGTGCAGACCGAGTATGCGACTCGACCCGAGTCGGAGCTGCTCGGGCTGTGGCTCGGCCCGCGTTGTATGTTGCTCGACTTTAGAATGGATCTACCCGGGCCGAGTAGGATTGACTCGGTCGGCTGCTCGGGGTGTGCTCGAGGGCCTACTTGGGGCGTGCAATCTGCGGCTGCTCGGCCGAGTAGCTGAGCTGCTCGGGTCGAGTCAGCCCGTATCCGCTGCATATCTAACATGACACGACTCGGCCCGAGCAGCAAGCTGCTCGGGCCGAGCATTTTCTAGGAAAGCTCTGCTGCAGCATCTCTCTTTCTCTCTGTCTGCTCTCTTTCTCCTTCTTCTCTTCCTTCTCTCCTCCAACAGCTCTGAGAACACAGCGAACTCCTGCAGAGCACTGCCAACAGGCTCATGAGCAAGTCAGATGTGTCCATACCCAGGCGGGGGTCCAAATCGTTCCAAAATAACTGAAAACTCAAAATATACTACGAAACTCGAAATATCGTCAGAAATACCAAAATCGCAATAAAAAGTGGGATTTGGACGCGGAGATGATATGCAGTGCGATCGAAATATGATATGAAAATGATGTAAAATATGGACACATCAGTAAGCCTGAACTCTCCTCAAAACATTGTTTTGTTTGGTGGCGACTCAGGTCGAGTAGATAATCTGCTCGATCGAATACGCTTGGCTGATCGGTCGAGCTACAGTGCTTGGATAATGGATCAGAATAGTCGTTCTATTTGGATGCAGCTCGGCCGAGTTGGCTGTCTTCTTGGTCAAGTGGGGCGTTTCTGTTCTCGCTAGAGTTTCCTTGTTTTAGCTCGGTTGAGTGCTAATCGACTCGATCGAGTAGCCTGGGAAACAGACTCCAATTGCCTTTAGAGCTCTCAACTATTGCTCTCTTCTCCTCCTCTCCTCCAATCTTCTTCCTTGCCTTACCGAACACCTATAGAACCCGACCAAGGATGCTTCAGACGTCTCGGATGTGTCTGTGTCCTATAATTGCTCCGATTCGCTCCAAAGTTCATGAAAATCCACAAATCTATACGAAACTTGAATATAACGTATGAAGCGCGATATGAAAATATGAACTTTGGATGGTGAATATGATATGAAATGATGCAGTAAATTTATGGAAAATATGGACACATCAGATACGCAATAGGATTAGTGATCGAAGAGAGAGTAAAAGATGTGAAATCAAGGGGTAAAGGCTCTAGGACTCAGAGTATCCCCACCATTGAAAAAGGGTTAGGATTGGATTAGTAGGTGATCAATCGTTGAGTTCATTAGGACTCAGGAGAGGTCATCTAATCTAAGGGCATTTGTCTACCCCCCACTCTCATGGTACACGATATATTATTCCCTTATGTTAACTCCTACCCCCCCGCTCCCGCGATGCAATGATAGGCATATCCTAACCTATACCAATGTCGACTCTCGCTGATACATCGGTATACGTCAGGTGCATTATGATCGACGAATGTCTGCAATCCTCCTCCCGGCCACAATGGCATTCGGGGATTGGACTTATATTAGGAGGGCTCTAATCGGTGCTCGACTCTCACCGGCCACACCGATAGTATGGTTCCTTGTAGCGATCGAAGCCTAAGAATGGTCCCAACTCTCGCCGATGGCCAATCCGATCACCCCGAAGGGAGGGGTCGAATCTACGATGATAATTGGAATTCCAATGTACCACAACTCCTCAATTAGCCCAGAAATCAATCAAAATGCATCCAATCCATGACCCCAATCCAATGGGGTTCAACCACATTGCCTTAGAAGAAAACTACTCACTATCCATTGCACTAAACATGATTCTAGCATTGGGTAAGTAATAAAAGCCATGGATTCGTAGAAATGAAGACACGAGATAGAATAGAACACAATAGGAAAACCGAGGAAAACTTCTATTAAGCAAATCTAAACTATTACAAGAGTAACTAGCTAATACAATCAAAAGAACTAGAATTAAAAAACAATAAAAACCCTGACAAACCCCTTGAGAACCAAGAAAAACTGCTGAAGAAGAGATGGGTTCGCTCAAGGAGTAAGAAGGGTATGTATACAATCGGATAAATGACCAAAAGTCCCCCCAACTACTCATCGGTGCCCAAGCACTTCAGAGATCCAGAGCGACGCGACCGCGTCAAAAACAACGCGGTTGCATCATTTGCTTGCGTGAACTGGGGATTTGGGGTTACAGCGACGTAGTCATGTCGCTAATGATGCGGCCATGTCGAATGAAGCTTCGCTCCTATGTCAGGATCTAAACGGTTGTGTCGAGCAACTGTCTCATCTTTGGCTCTTTTGAAATACGCGGCTGCGTCGCCTGTTGCCACGCAGGCCGCATCGATTGTAAATTTTCAAATTACTCATCAGTGACGTGTCCATTTGGAAATACTTCACATGTCTACGTGGAATTGTGCTCTGCTTCATATGCTATGACACACATGGTCGCGTTGAATTTACATGGCCGTGCGGATCATAGTTCTTCATAAACTTCTCCTTTTTGCATCGTTTGACCTCCCAGCTTTGCTTCTTTTGCCCTTTGCACAATATTCATGCCATATGGTCCCTAATCAGCATGTAATTCTTGCAAAGCATATGAGGGACATAAAAGCAAAAGAGGGAATAGAAATGAGGAAACCGGGGGAAACCGGGGAAATGAATAATGGAAAACATGCATGAAAAAGAGGGAAAATCTATATACAATAAACACTCAACATAACGCATTAGAGTGGATATTGTGCATGAAAGGCTAAGTTTGATAATCCTGAAACTTAACGATAAATTGGGATACAAGGACTTCATATGACTTGATATGAGCTTGTGCATGTCTGTGCACCATTCCATTCTACACTGCTTGCCTTGCATGAGAATCTCTATGCTTCAGTTATAAGCTCTTGATTGAAAAGTGTGTGTCCATTATCTTGTATATTATGATGCTATGAAGTATAGGAAGGGGATATAGATGGATCACATGAACTCTAGAGAGATCTATATTATTCATCTCTAAATCTCAAGTACTTCATTTCTACATAAGAATATGAAACCTCTGTGATAGCATGTGATTATTTTTCTAAGTTGTTGTGACATGTGGTGATTGATATGAGATCTGATAGAATAACCTAGATGTAGGATCTCGTCGCGCGAGGATGGAGGATCGAAAGAGAACTTACGTTAGTGTACGCAGTGCTGTAGTCTCTGAACTTTGCACTCGGATTCGCCACAACGGTCAGTACTTCGTCACAGAGAATCGAAGCAGAGTTTCCACCGTCTAAATCTCTATTTAGAAGAAGAACAAAATGGAAGGGAGAAGAGGAAAAGTTTTGCCTTATGCAAACTTATGGCATGAAGGATTAGCCTTAAAAGCCTTACCCTTGGGTCCTATTTATAGGCTTTTGGGGTAGTTATTGTAGGAAATAACCATATATAAGCTTATTAGCCTATATTAGCACATTTCCTTATCCTCTTCATTATGCACTTATCAAGTGCCTTTATGCACTTATAAAGTGACTTTTTCCACTTATTGAGTGGTCCTTTTCACACATGAAAAGGTTCCCTTCGCACATGCTTTCATGCACGCGACATCTGAGGTCCGTATACCCTCATACATCCCCTCATGGTTGTATACATGTCATCCATATCCAACATCTCCCACTCACACTTGAGGGGATTGTAAGGAAACATCTTTTCCTTTAGTTCTTCTATTTATCATACCGAGAAATAGACTGTGTGACCGTCATGCGCATAGAGTCCGCTGTTGTGCACTTGTTAGAGATACACAACACTCCTCGAGGTGCAAAGTTGAGTAGATCAACACATGCTTTACCCTAGATTATTTCTTCACATTTCTTATACTTTATATTCAACAATTGAATCCCATCTGGATTACAATTGGCTGGCCAGCTTTGAATCTTTAAATTCCAAATGTGAATATGAAATTAATCTTCCTCTTCTTGCGATCCTTTCGATCTTGACTTGACTCACTTTTCTAACATGCCCCGCCGGACCGAATTTACCATAGTCCATAAGCAACATGCTAAGATAGCGATCACCCAGTCAAATCTAAAGGAACCAATTAGAGTCCATAAGTGTAAGAAGTTAAGACCCATGCGGTCTTTGGGTCTCACATAATCGTAAACACAATTACTATTCTAACCCAATGGTCAAATGCATACGTAGTATGAATACGTATTACAACATCACTCCTTTCACAGGGAGCGTATGTCTTAATGATGTTGTAAGGATGATGATCAGACACCACAATGTCTGACTTTGAGTCCCTTTTACTACTTATTGATCTCATGGACCCACATCCCGCATAAGACAGATAAGATTAAAAAAATCTTCTTAGATCTTTGTAAGCATCCATATGATGCAGATCTTTCATACGACCATTTTGTTTAAGTCATGACTCTCTCCGTCTGACGATTTTGACTTTAAACAGGTCTCATCTTTATCTTATCCATCTGATAAATAAAGGCGGTTGCTCATGTGAGAGAGCCAACCTTAATCTGTCTGGCATAAAAAAACAGCTGAGATTAAAAGAAATGTACACAAACATTTTCATGAAACTCATACGCAATGTCAAAAAGAACTTATTCTTTTATTAAATTTGATCTTTCATAGACATGGGAATATACATTGATACAACTCAGCTCTTACGCAATCCTTGAGAAGATAAGTGTTTGTAAAACACATCTCTGGGGATCGCCTTCGTAAGTGGATCCGCTATCATCTCATGCGTAGATATGTATCTAATGTCTACCTTCTTGTTCTTATCATAGTCTTTTGCAAATTTGTAGCGGATATCAATGTGTTTGGTCTTACAATGGAACTTTGGATCTTTGACATAGGCTATAGATGCTTGACTGTCACTGTATGTTGGTACAACATCTGAGTCACTTGCATCAATTAGCTTGTCTAAGAACTTCCTAAGCCAAACAGCTTCTTGGACTGCCATGCTAAATACTACAAACTCGGCTTCCATAGTTGAAAGTGCGATGCAGGATTGTTTCTTGCTACTCCAAGATATTGCACCAGATCCGAGTAGAAAAACATGTCCTGAGGTTGATCGTCGCTCATCGAGATCACCCGCCCAATCAGCATCAGTGTAGCCTTCGAGCCTCAAGGTATTTCCTTGATAGCATAAAGCATAGTCCGTAGTCCCTTTAAGATACCACATTATCCTCTTAACCGCTTTCCAGTGTGCTTGCCCTGGATTGGATTGGTAACGACTTACCATTCCAACGGCAAAACAGATGTCCGGTCTTGTACACATCATAGCGTACATAAGACTACCAACTGCACTGGAATATGGAACTTTTTCCATAATTTCCTTTTCCTTTTGGTTCTTAGGACACATCTTCAGACATAAATTATCGCATTTGCTTATTGGAGTATCAATGGACTTACAGTCCTGCATATTAAAACGTTCTAGAACCTTCTTTATATAAGTCTCTTGTGAAAGAGAAAGAAGTTTCTTCGAACGATTTCTTGAAATCTTAACTCCAAGGATATATGCGGCTTCTTCCATGTCTTTCATCTCAAATATTGATGAAAGCCAAGCCTTGATATCCATCACAAAGCCCTTGTCATTTCCGGCTATTAAAATGTCATCTACATATAGAGACATAATAACATATTTGCTTTTGATCCTCTTGATATATACACAGTTATCTTCATCAAGCATGGTAAAACCATTTGATAAGACAACTTCTTGAAATCATATATACCATTGCCTCGAGGATTGTTTAAGACCATATATGGATTTACGAAGTTTACAAACCTTATGTTCGTTTCCTTCTTTTACAAACCCTGTTGGTTATTCCATATAGATCCCCTCGTCTAATTCTCCATTGAGAAATGCAGTCTTTACATCCATTTGATGTAATTCGAGGTCTAAGCAAGCTACCAAATCCAGAATCAAGCGAATCGAGGTAAAACGAACAACAGATGAGAAGGTCTCTTCGTAGTCTATCCCTTCCTGTTGCGTAAAACCTTTCGCGACAAGGCGAGCTTTATATCTGTCTATAGAGCCATCAGCCTTATGCTTGATGTTAAGAACCCATTTGTTCCCAATAGCTCTACGTCCTCTGGGTAAGTCAACCAAGTCCCAGACTTGGTTAACTTTCATGGATTCTAATTCCTCCTTCATCGCTTCTATCCATTTGTCTTTCACAGGGCATGATACGGCCTGTTTGAAAGTAGCAGGCTCGTCATCTTCTTGTAGTAAAGTCATAAAGGTTTGTGGGAATTCATCCTCAAATCTTAGAGGAGTTAACCTTGTATAACTACTACGTCGTATTTGAGATTCTTCAAGTCCTTGTTGACTCGAATTTAGATCAATTCTAATATCACTCCCACTTGGAATGTCGTTAGAAATGCTTCCACTTGGATCATTATTCCCGTATGGAATAGGATTCGCATCATTCGTATCATCCATTGGTGAAGGTTGAAACGTATTTTCGTCTTCACCAAGAATTCTCCCACTCGAATGAGGTAACCCTTCTTGATCATAAATCTCAAATAGAGATAAGTCCTGACTTATCTCGCCCTGTCTTGGAAACTCGTTTTCCAAGAAAGTGACATCCCTAGACTCAAATTCAATTAGTCCTCCATTGTTTTCCTGACCAATGAAAACATAACCTTTGGAGTTTTCTGTGTATTGTATAAAGATACATTTCCTCCCCATTGGCCCAAGTTTGCCATACTTATGGGAGGAAATATGTGCGTAGGATGCACACCCCCAAGGTTTTAATATGCTTAAGTCAGGAGACCTTTGGTTCCACAACTCATAAGGAGTGGAGCTAACTGATTTTGAGGGTACGCGATTCAAAATGAAAGCGGCCGTCAATAATGCATCACCCCAAAAAGTGATTGGCAAGTTGGCTTGTGCCATCATTGAACGGACCATTTCCATTAAAGTCCTATTCCTCCTTTCTGCAACACCATTTTGTTGCGGAGTATAAGGCATAGTTTCCTGATGAACTATGCCTTTTTCATCACAAAGTTCCTTAAAACTTGTTGATTGGTATTCACCGCCTCTATCGGTTCGCAAGACCTTAATCTTGCGATCTAATTGATTTTCCACCAAACTCATATAGTTTTTAAAGCAGGTTAATGCTTCACTTTTATGGGATATCAAATAGATATGACCGAATCGGGTGAAGTCATCAATAAAAGTGATGAAATAGGACTTCCCGCGTCTTGTCTTAACATTCATCGGACCACATATGTCCGAATGGATGAGCTGTAATGGAACCTCGGCCCTTGTGCCGGTTCCAAACAGCTTGCGACAAGATTTCCCTACAAGGCAATGTTCGCAAGTCGACATTTCGACCTTTGAAACATTGGATAGAAGGCCACTTTTGGCAAGTCTATTCATTCGTGTTGGTCCAATGTGACCAAGCCTTGCATGCCAACAAATTACATCTGACTCATAATTTGATGAATTTGCAACAGGGAAATTTTCATTATAAAATGAGGAATCATACATTGTATTTAATACAACAAATCCTTTGAAAACATAATAAGAACCAATTAAAGAATCATTACAAGACAAGTCCACTTTACAACTATGAAAGAACCAACAATAACCAAGACCCATTAAAACGACCACAGATATAATATTCCTTCGAATATCCGGAGCGAAGAGAACATCATGAAGTAGGATAGTGCGGCCATTGTCCAAGACGAGCTTGCACGTCCCAACGCCTTTCACTTCAACACGTGTGTTGTTTCCTACATATATCCACTTCGTTCCTTGGGGTATCCGATGATACTCCACGAAGGACTGTCTGTCCCTTGCTATGTGGTCGGTGGCACCTAAATCAATTATCCAAAATGGATTAGATTCTACAAGAAATATTGAACTAGAAACACATATGTAACTAGTATTATTACAAGTTACCTCGTCACATCCACTCGTACATGAACGAGCATAGTGACCTAACTTGTTGCACTTGAAACACTTGATCTTCTTCAAGTCCTTCTTCTTGTGCCATTTCTTGTGCCCACCCTTATGTTTGGGTTTCTTGATAGACTCTGGTTGCTTATTACATTCATTAGTAAACTTCGAACGATCTTTCCGTTTCTTTCCCCCGTGTGAGGAACTAGCAACCATGTGCACTTCTGCACTTGGCTTGGCGGCCGCAAGCCGCTCTTCCTCTAACTCGAGGTGCTTAGAAACATCGCTGAAGTTCTTGATGCTCTCATTATGAGTGAGATGCATCTTCATTTGGTCCCACCCATTTGGTAGGGAACGTATGACTGCTTGGATTTGTTGCTCATCAGTGAGCACATGACCTGCATCCTTTAACTCTGAGATGAGATTCGCCATATGTCGCAGATGCTTCCCCATGGAATGATCTGGACGTTTCTTGTACGAATCGAATCTTATAGTTAAAGAACGAAGTTTGGACACCGAGGTGCCACCAAACTTCTCCTCTAGCTTGGACCATATGTCCATGGCTAGGTCATGCTCTCGGAAGATGCGCATTATGTCATCGGCCATACTGGACAATAACGTAATGCGAGCAATCTTGTTCTTCCGAGACCAAGCATCGAAAGCTTCCTTGTCTCTTCTGTGTTGGGCCGTAGTGCCCAACTCTGGTTCAATCATTATGTTCTTCAGAGTTTCGAGCACATCTTGCTCCTCTAGAACATATTGTATTTTCATGGACCATAGTTTGTAATTATCGCCGTTGAGTTTTTCACCTTTGTTTAACTCAGCGATGATGTTCTTAGAAGCGGAAGACATTTTAGCTTTAAAATGCTGCAAAAGATATAAAAAGAAGGTTCGATCAAAAAACATTGCATAAATTTCATATTTATAGTCATCATTTTAGACATTTTCATAATTCAGCAGTCTCGGCCAGCGGACCGACCAGGGGAATGGCTAGTCCATGGTTCACTACCCCCAGACAGAGCCGAGGTGTCCCACAAACTAGTCCAAAAGACCACTGGCCTAATCATGATCCATTGAGATGCTGAATCAATCGAATGTGGAAATTTCAGACTAGATTAATATCACTCCCACTTGGAAAATCCCACTTGGAATGATATTATTATATTTGATAAGTTACTTTCGAAAAATATTGAAGATGTTGTTCTAGAATCGGAAAAGTCATTACGATCCCAATCACCATCTAGAACAACTTTCAATATTTCCCCATCACTTTATCAAATAACAGTACTCTTATAGTACTTTGCAGCGGAAAAGCGTTTTTGAAAAACGTATTTTGAAAACGTGTTTTTCAAACGTATTTTGCAAACGTATTTTGCAGCGGGAGGTGTTGGCCTGCACCGGCGATTGCCGGGGTCGAGCTGTGGCCGCGCCAAGGCCGAATTCCCCCTTTCGTGGGGTTTTGCCGTATGCAACTGCCGCCGGTCCCGTATGGGCCGGCCATGCAGGTGGCCGGGGCCGAAACCGACGGCACCGTAGGGCTCCTCGGCGTGGCCATGTCCCCTCGGCCAGGGCCTCTGCCCTGGCCGAGGCCGGCCAGGGCCGGCCAGGGGTTCCTGGCTGGTTAGCCAGGGCCTCTGCCCTGGCCGGCCAGGGGCCCTGGCCCCCCCGGCCAGGGCCTCTGCCCTGGCCGAGGCCGGCTGGCCAGGGCCCCTGCCCCCCCCGGCCAGGGGCCCTGCCCTGGCCTCGGCCAGGGCCTCTGCCCTGGCCAAGGCCGAGGCCAGGGCCAACCATGCCCTGGCCGAGGGCAGGGCGCCGACCCTAGCCTCTGGCCTCAGCCAGGGCCGGCCCTGGCCTCAGCCAGGGCCGGCCATGGCCCTGGCCGAGGCCATGCCGGCCTTTGTGCATGCCGGCCATGGCCCCTTGGCCATGGCCGGCCTCCCCTTCCTTGGGGTCCGGTTTGCACATCCCCACCTCCCGGAGGGGGGGTCTTGGTTGTCATTGGCCGTAGCCAACCCCCTCCGCATGGGGAGGGGGGTACATAGCCTCCATGGCCCATATGGCCATGGCGATCATGCACCAAAGAGGTCATCTTCTCCGTTGAGAATAACTACTATCTTCTCCGATGAGACACCCGTTCATCGAGAAAGTAGTTATGTTTCAATGGCCGTGTGCCAAAAAAAAAATAACATACCTTCACGACCGCAAACTTCACGCTCCACATGAAGAGAGTTCACATTCCCTATTGAATGGAGACTCAGCATCCATGAAGAGTGCGAGTTTGGCGAGATGAACGGTCAGTTCTTCCCGTCACGGAGAGTTCCTGCCATATCCGTAATGACAGAAGACCCTAACGTGAAAAGAACAACTGCTGCGATTCTCTCCGTCACGATGCGCTCCTACCATATCCATAATGGTAGGAAACTCATTCGTGAAAAAGACAACGCCTCGTTCATCGGTGAGACCGGAGCGAACCCGTATGGCTCTGATACCAATGTAGGATCTCGTCGCGCGAGGATGGAGGATCGAAAGAGAACTTACGTTAGCGTACGCAGCGCTGTAGTCTCTGAACTTTGCCCTCGGATTCGCCACAACGGTCAGTACTTCGTCACAGAGGATCGAAGCAGAGTTTCCACCGTCTAAATCTCTATTTAGAAGAAGAACAAAATGGAAGGGAGAAGAGGAAAAGTTTTGCCTTATGCAAACTTATGGCATGAAGGATTAGCCTTAAAAGCCTTACCCTTGGGTCCTATTTATAGGCTTTAGGGGTAGTTATTGTAGGAAATAACCATATATAAGCTTATTAGCCTATATTAGCACATTTCCTTATCCTCTTCATTATGCACTTATCAAGTGCCTTTATGCACTTATAAAGTGACTTTTTCCACTTATCGAGTGGTCCTTTTCACACATGAAAAGGTTCCCTTCGCACATGCTTTCATGCACGTGACATCTGAGGTCTGTATACCCTCATACATCCCCTCATGGGTGTATACATGTCGTCCATATCCAACACTAGCACCCCATCTACTTCAGTTCCTTTTTCATTTTATTATTTTTAACATCCCGTGAGCTTCCTATTCATCTTCCTTGAGGACGAGTAAGAGATAAGCTTGGGGGATTTTAATGTGGTCATATTTTCCATGTTTTTACTGCATGTTTTCATATCGATTTGATCACCCAAAGTTCACTTTTCTATATTTTATCACGTATTTCACGATATGTTTGATTCTTGTAGTGTTTTGTGGATTTTCAGTGACTTTGGCGCGATTTGGATCGAAATTGGATGATGGACACGAACATCGAAGAAGGAGCATCAAGAGCGTCATATTTGACATGTTGAAGCTACTGGAGAGGATCAAAAGGAAGGAAGATAGAAAAAAGGAGAGGAATTAAAGAAAGAAGAGAAGGCCATGGAGCTGGCCTGGCTGATTTCCAGGTCACTCGGCCGAGCTCATGACATGCTCAGCCAAGCTGATGCCATAAGAAGAGGGAAAAGTTGAGGCCAAAAGGAGCTTACAGGCAAGAGATCGCTCAACGGAGCAACCCATCTTGCTCGACTGAGTGACCCCCAAGATTGGCCTCGAATATCTTTGTTGAATTAACTCGGCCAAGCAATCCAAATGCTCGACCGAGCGACCCTCCACAGACAAAGACGAGTTTTTCCTGGAATTATCTGTTGAATTAGCTCGGCCGAGCAGCCCAAGCACTTGACCAAGCGGTCTTTCCTCCTGACAAACTGAATAGAGTCAAATTCTCTATTTAATTAGCTCGGTCGAGCGGCCCAAGCGCTCGGCCGAGCTATGTATTTTACTAGAATAGAAGATTGTATCTTCGAGATGGTGCTCGGCCGAGTACTAGGGCATGCTTGATCGAGCGCCAGGTCGCCAGACCATAGTATTGTGTTTTTATTAGGTTTATGGGTTGAATTTCTGGGTATCCGTGAACTTTAGTGGATTTGTGTATAAGTGAACGAAAATTAGGTTTTAATCATGCTTTGTTTTAGCAGAGTTTTATGAGCCGTCACTTGGTAGAATGAAGCTTTTGCACTCTTTTTCTACGATTCGATCTTTGATGAACGGTCAGAACTAAGTTATTTAATATATTCTCATATTATTTTTGATTCTATATCATTTGATATTGCTTTTGCTATGCTTGTGATGTCTGGAATTGCTTTTTATATCGTTTTTATTATTGTTGCTATCTGAGTAGTGCCTTTCTAGGGTTTAGGGAGGAACCCTAGGATCCTTGGGATTGGATATTAGGTTACCCTTAGTTGAAAGAATATAGGGTTTCACTATGATAGTTTGAATCTGGAATTTGGGGGATTAGCTCTAGAATTGGAGGATCGTGAGAACAACTCTACATTCTAGGGAAAATCCCCACAAATTTGATTAGGATTTAGTGGTCGCTTTCTAGGGCTCGCAATCATGAGAGTGACTTGTGCACTAGGGGTGATTACAAATCCCAATCCGCTATTCGGTGACTACGAGCATAGCCCGACTTCTAGAACCGATCATAGTGTAGTATCTCAACCCTAGATCATGAGAATAAATACAGATAGTGATACGAGAATCATGTCAAGCGTAATGCATGTATCCCTATGTGAAGCTTATCGCGAGAGCGGGGCTGAGCAAAGAGATATGTTAGACGGTAGGACACTGAGAGTTGACTACTCGCTCTAATTCTCAAATGTGACACTCTTACACTTGTTTATAATTCAACGAAAGGATCCTTAATCTAAAATCCAAACCTGAAATACCTAGTGGGGTTTTTCGATTGCCCTAGATTTATTAAAATCTTACTAAAACAATCTCTCGTGACAACAATTCAATCGAGACAACCCCTTGACCACGTATTCTCCATCTACCAACAAACTAAATACTAAACAACTGCCTCTTAATAGTTCGACATTCTATCTATACTACACAACCGTACACTTGCGGTGATTCCTGCCTCCGGGTGTAAATCCAGAGCCGAACAAGGATTCTAATGGGAAAGTCACATTCAATTCTTTTGGCCTAAAATCAACTTCTATTTCTAAGCCAAAGAGAAATCATACATATTTGTATTCCGGTCTTGCTTATGGTAAGAATCCTATTCAAAAACATATTTTTATGAATGCTTCTTCTTTGAATGCCATGCATGTGTCTACTCATAGGAAAACTTATCATTGCTCGCATGCTAGAAATAATGCCAATCCTTTGCATGCTTCCCATGTTCAAATGCATGGTAGAAATTCTTGTGTGAATGCTTCAATGCTACGTCTCATGTTTCACACATGGGGCATGCCAATGTTTATGTTCCACCTTGTAACGGCTTGTATTTTTCCAATACATCAATTACGCATTTTCAAAATTACTTTATGTAGTCAAGAGTTTTATAACAAAATTGATTTCAAAAATTTCTTATAAAAATATTTTGAAGCACTATACTAATTATAATGTATTTCAGTAAATTCAGATTTCATCAAATACTCAAAACAATTCTGATAAAATTCATTTTCAATTATTACCATTTTGACTCAATGAATTAATGTTCTATACAAACATTTCCAAAATATTTTCAAACTTCTACAGTAGCATCCTATGATCATTTAGGACTTTCCACATTAATTTCGTAATTTTCTGTAGTCAAATCAACAGAGAACCCGCAAACTCGAACGTATTGAACCAAAAATCGTATCTTCATAGCCCAAACCCTGAAATGGATCTCGTATTTGCGATCCTAGTGACGATACGATCCCGTGGGTGCGTTTTCGTAATTTTTCAAACACGTTTACTAGTAGGGGCAAAATTGTAATTTCGTGTTTCTAAGTATTTTTTACTAATTACTTACTAATTACGTTTTAACTTTTTACTTAACCCTAATTATTTAACCTAACCGATTAGTGATCGCGCCCGGATATACACCCGGAAACGACTGTAGTCTTACCGCAAGCGCACGGCGTAGTGGCGAGCGGGTATCGAACTCAGGGAGGACAATTGACAGTATCATACTTTGATCACCTAGCTATTGATGGAATAAGAGTAGTTTTGATGGTAATGTCACAATCGTTCAAATAGCAAATAGAATTCAATATAATAAAGCGTCTAGGGATAGGAAATCCCCACTACGGACCGTCTCTTATTCTCGTGGGTCATGAATATCAATGTTGCAAAGATCGAATGTAGGTGAACTAGTCGCAACTTAATGTAGAACCAAGCTCACGCTCTCATGCTATTTCCGGTCTATAGCAACCTAGATTAGTGCCCACTCTCGTGCAAACCTTAACCTAAGCCACTAGCGTGAAGATCGACATCATCGTCCAATCGCAACTCGAGCCCACTCTCGTGCAAACTCAAGCTACGACTTAGGTTATGATAGTTCGTATTCGTCCAATCTCTTGCAAACGAATATTAGTATAGATTTATAATAAAATCCTAGCTTTGGTCCAATCTCTTGCAAACCAAATCTAGAGAATCTCAATTATAAACCTAAATCGGATATCTAGGCCTTCCCATTAATTGGGATCCAATCTCTTGCAAATCTCAATCGATAGAAATTCCTAGCTACTCGTAATAAATCAATCACAACCTAACCTTTCTTCAATCCTAGCAACAATTCTATTCATTAATCACAATTCAAAGATCGGGTCCATAGGGTTCATCCACATGCCCTAGAACGACGAAACTACTCACAAATCATCATGGAAATCTCTGAAATAAAGCAATAGATCATAGCACAATTTATTGTAGAGAAGAAACAATTCATAAAAATAAGAGTTTTAGCAAGAAAGAACAAACCAATATTGTCGTCTATGATCTCCAGCTGAGATTTTACAAAAGGAATAGCCGTCAAAAAATAATAGAAGTCTCTCCTAAAACTAGGGATAAAACTAGGTTTAAATACAAGCCAAATTTGTCCAAAAAATCCTGACAGATTTGCCCATGTGCAGCCCAGAAATCCCAATTTGCGTAGCAGTCGGACCGCGTCACTCGGCCGAGTGACCTATGTCACTCGTCCGAGTGAAAGACCCAATAAAAGACAGAGAGTCTGGAAAATTTGGGGGTCTGTCGCTCTGACTGACTCGGGCGAGTGGGCTTCTTCACTCGGCCGAGTGAGCAATCTTGCTCGGCCGAGTGGGTCTTCTAAGAATTTCCAGTAACTTGGCCGCTTCTTGGAAGAAAAATCCATGTACCACTCGGGCGAGTGAGTATCCTCACTCGGCCGAGTGAACTTTCCAGCTTAACCGAGTGAACTATTAAAATTGGTAGTGCGTATCCGTTTCACTAGGCCGAGTACAGCTCTTCACTCGACCGAGTGAACTGGCTGTTCGGTCGAGTGAGCTGTATCTGGGCTCTTTTCTTCTTCTCATCGCCTCCTCGTCGATTCTATCAGATTCCTTCCTCTTCCACTCATCCTCTAGCACTGCTAACTCCTCAAATAAGCTGTGGGTGACGCTCTGATATGCGTGAAATTCATTCGATCTCATATTCGCTCCAAATCGCTCCATATCTCCTAAAATACGACAAAAATAAGAAATAGTGAAAAGCAACGCGATATCGTCGAATAATCGTGGAAAATGCAATATGGGTTATCGAAATGACATGAAAACATGCAGAGAAAAGGCATAAAATAAGGAGCGATCAAAATCCCCCCAAACTTACCTCTTACTCATCCTCGAGGAAGATGAGTAAAAAGCGAACCCGGCGGGTAAAAATAAGGAAAAAGGAAAAGAAGATAGAATATAAAAACGAAGAGGGAGGTGCTAGATCATTTCCTCAGGAAGTGGACTTGCTTACTCAAATAGCATACGGTGAATGAAAACATGCCAAAGATTTTTATCTCGATATCATGATCATAGAAGGATGCATTTAATATAAAAACCCAAGAATATCAAAACAATATGAAATATGAAATCATATTAGAATTAGCATCGTCTGAAGCATCTAAAGCAATATACATAATCATAGACCACACACTTTTCAATTGGTCGCTTTCTATTAGGAGATAAGAGGTATCACACAATATGAAGCAATAAGAATAGAAAGGAGTGGTTTTCATGAAATGCATGCTAAGTTTCAATTCCTGTACTTCGTAATACTTTTAGTAATCTTCCCAAGTATAGAAAATTACCTAGCCTAGGTTGTCATGCACAGACAAGTGGTCACTCTCTCACACATCATTGGATCCTCTCCCCCAAGCTTAACTATAAGCGTGGTGGCATTAAATTTAGCAATTAGACTTTCTCCATTTTTGAAGCTCCACTAATAAAAGAAAAGAGGGAAGAAAGAAAAAGAAATGAAATAGGATCATTTATGTACTTTTTTATCTCCTTTTTTTTCTTTTTTTCTTTTTTTCTTTTTTTCCAATATATACAATAAGGATCCCAAATCAAAAGATAGAGAGATTTACATGTAATTTTTTTCTTTTTGATTTTGGGGTGTTAGAGCATGGACTTTTATAGTAAGGGAGATATGCCAATGTAAGATTCACTAAAGGGAGATTCACCAATGATTTTAAATATAGAAATAATGCTCAAGATATGCGGAGAAAGAAAAATGTGTAACGCTCAGTTCACTCTATAGAATGTGCACGACAACTTTCAGCAGAGTAATGTAATCTACTCAGTTTGATCTCAGAAAATAAACTAATCCAGGTATATCAACATAGCTTACATTCAGTCAACCTGAACGTGAAGCGTACAATTTTCATGCAATAAGAAGTGATATCAGATAACAAAGCAGTACTCCAAATTTAAGCAATCAATGCGTGAAGCTTGGTGTGTTTTCTATAAAGAGTATATAATATAAATCATCAGACTCAGCTAATAGAAGAATTTCATTCACATTCATATAACAAAGGTGTGGTTACTATCTCGAATGCATAGTAAGCATGGCATATGATATCTGAAATAAAAACGATGGCATGATGATCGCTCCGGAATGTAACCCAAAAGTGCGACCGTGTAGTTTTACCGCAAGCGCACGGTGTAGCGGCGAGCGGGTTATCGAACACATGGAGGACGAATGAAAGTGCTTGCTCCGAACAACTTGGCTATTAAGAACAGAAAAGAGGGAATTTGCCTTTGGCGATCCTGTCACAATCGTCAGACAAAATATGGGGATATAAAATCAAATAAAGGACGCCTAGGGAATGGGGATTCCCCACTACTCCCCGTATCTCGTCAATGTGACTCGTTGGCATCAACATTGCTAGGGTAGAATTTCGGATGAACTAGTTGCCACTGAATGTAAAACCTAGCTCACTCTCTCGCGCTGTTGTCAGTCTATAGCTATCCTAGGTTTGGGTACAATCTCTTGCAAACCCTAGTCTAGGCAAGCTAGCATTAGGATCAACATCATCGGTCAATCGCGCCCCGAGCCCACTCTCGTGCAAACTCGGGCCACGACCTAGGTTGGGATAGTTCCTATCCGTCCAATCTCTTGCAAACGGGTATTAGCACGGAATTGCAACCGAGAACCCTAGTATCGGTCCAATCTCTCGCAAACCGATACTACGGAAACTCGATTCCAACCCAATTCGGATTTCTAGGGTTTCCTATCGAATTGGGATCCAATCTCTTGCAAATCCCAATCGATATGAATACCTAGCTATCCGTAGTAAATCGATCCCAATCCAACCCTAATAGCAATTCTAGCAATATTTCTACCAATTCATCACAAATCTGAAATTGGGCTCGTAGGGTTCATCCCCACGCCCCAAGGCTTATAGACTACTCATAATTCATATCACAAATGCCAAAATAAACAATGAAAATAGCAATAGAATTCATCACAATATTCAAGTAAGCAATAAAAATGAGATTTTTAATGGAGAGGGAGACAAACCAATAGAGTTCTTCCAAGAATCCAACAAAAATAAACTTTTCTCTCCTCTCCAATCACAAAATTCTAAAGCTAAAAAGTTTAATCTAAAAAGCTGCAAAAAGTAAAGGAAAAAGCTCTCTAACCTAGGTTAAAAACTGGGGTTAAATACCCCCCAAAATCGTCCAAAAAACTGTGACCAAAATGCCCCTGCGCAGCCTGAAAATCGCAATTTTCGCTACAGGCAGCGCGTCGCACTCGGCCGAGTGACAAAAGTCGCTCGGCTGAGTGACAAACCCTGAGAATTTCCAGTAAGTCTTGGTCTTCGGGGGTCTTCACTTCGGGGGTGGCTCGGCCGAGTGAGTTGTCGTCACTCGGCCGATGGCTTCTATGTACTCGGGTGGTCGGCATTTTCCACTCGGCCGAGTGGGTCTTCTGAAGCTCAGGCAGACGAAAAACAGTAAGTTGGTATTTTTTGATGGGCTTCATCTGAGTGCCACTCGGGCGGACGGAGTCTCGTCACTCGGCCGATGTGGCTTCTGACGCTCGGCCGAATGCACACATAAAACGTGTCCGATCAGGTCGGCTGAGCGGTGTCTCGCTGGTCAGCCGAGTGACTCCTTCACTCGGCCGAGTGAGACACCAAAAATGCCCAAACAGCTTGTTTTGGCCTCCTCGTCGCTCCTACGACGTTCTTTCTTCTTCCGCTCCTCTCCAACAGCAAAATACCCCTCGGGGAAGTCGTCGGTGACACTCTGGAGTAGGCATATCAGGGGATCACTCCAAATCGCTCCAAATCTCCTGAAATACGACAAAAACAATAAATCGTGAAAAGCATCGCAATTTTGTCGATATATCGTGAAAAACGTGATTTGGGCGATCTAAATGGCATGCAATCATGTGGAAAAAGGTGTAAAATAAGGAGTGATCAAAATCCCCCAAGCTTACCTCTTACTCGTCCTCGAGGAAGATAAGTAAAAGGCGAACCCGGTGGATTCAGAAAACGAAAACGACGAAAAACGAAAAACGAAAAACGAAGAAAAACGAAAAACGAAATAAAAACGAAGAAGAAAGAAGGAAGTAAAGAGGGAGGCTGCTAGATCATTTTCTCAGGACGTGGGGTTTGCTTACTCATATAGCATGCACCGAATGAAAAACACATGTCAAAGAATTTTATTTCGATATCATAGTATAATGGTGCAAATAGAAATAGAAAACCCAAGAATAATGATATAGCATGAAAAACGGAATAATTTTAGAATTAACATCGTCTGAATCATTTAAAGCGGTATACAACATCGCAGATCACACACTTTTCAATTGAATGCTTTCTAAGAGGAGTATAAGAATATCACGCAATAGAATAGAAAGAATAGAAAAGTGTGGATTTCATGAAATGAGTGCTATGTATAGATTTCTGGACTTCGTAAAGCTAAAACGATCTCACCGAGTATAGAATATTACTTAGCCTAGGTTGTCGTGCAACGTCAAGTAGTCACTCTCTCACACATCATTGGATTCCCTCCCCCAAGCTTATCTATAAGCGTGGTGGCATAAAAAACAATATTTACATCCCCATTTTTTATGAAGCTCCAAAAGTAATGAAAATAAAAACAAAAGGAGAGAAGAAAGAGAGAACATGAGATGTGATCGTTTATTGAGATTCTTTTCTCTTTTCTTTTCTCTTTCTCTTTTTTTTTCTTTTTTTTCAAATAGCATATATACACAATGATCCCAAATCAAAGAGAAATAAGGATATACAAGAATTTTTCTTTTTCTTTCTTTGGTTTTGGGAAATTTGGAGCTAGGAATTAATAGCGGGGGAAATGCCATATAATAGATTCGCTAAAGGGAGATTCACCAATGATTTTAAAATAGAGAATTGATGTTCAAGATATGTGGAGAAAGAAATAAATATGTCTCTCAGTTCACTCTATAAGATGTGCACGACAACTTCAGCAGGGTAATCTAATCTACTCAGTTTCGATCACAAAAAGCTAACTAATCAAGATTTATCATAGATTACATCATTCAATCATCCTGAAGTGAAGTGTACAAATCATGCATATAGAAGTGATATAGGAAAAGAAAACGATACTCCAGATATAAGCATTCAATGCGTGAATCTTGGTGTGTTTTATGCGATAGCATACATATGAATATTCAGACTCAGCTAATAATAAAATTTCATCCATTTTCATGCGGAAAAAAGTGTGGGTTACTATTTCTAAATGCAAAGCAAATCATATCGCATGATATCAGAAACAAAATCTAAGACATGACAAATATAGCATGCATATAGAGAAAGCTAACTCCACGTCATCATCATCATAGAAAAGTCATCTCTAGCATGAGATGAAAAAGAAATAAAGATAAAGAGGGAAAATGAAACTATTTACAATTCAGCACACAAAGAAATAAGAAAAACGTGATGCATGGTAAAATAAAAGAAAAAAATGATGAAAATAAGTGCAAAAGCGGAAAATGGCGTGAAAAAACTAAAAATAAAGGTGGTAAATCGAAAAGAACGTGAGAACTCACTCCCCCAAGCTAAATGGCACAGTGTCCTCAATGTGCAAAGTGTGGCACACCGAGAGACGCGTAATGTGAGGGGTAGGTGAGGATGCATCATGAGGAAAAAAAAGAAAATAATGAAACGAAAAATATGATGCGGACATGATGCATGCAGATACAGGAGTGATACAGATATAAAGGTGTGACACCAAAACTCTCCCTCTCTCCCAAGAAAGATATATAAAGATATAAACAAAATGTGAATCCAAAAACAATGAGGGGAGGGGGGCAAAATGCATCAGGACCCAGTAGAAACGGGCAGCACAACGGCAAAAAGAATAAATGGCATCAAGGGTGCCTAAGAGGGTGGGGCTGCGCCGTCTCTGTCCTGAGGCGGAGGTGGTGGCTGTGGAACAGGCTGCTGAGCGGGTGTGGGTGTGGATGTTGAAGCAGGCTGGGTGTGTGTCGGAGTGGGGGTGGGTACGCGAGGGAGCCGCTCTAGAACCTGGGTAAGGCAGTAGTGAATGTGCGGAAGCAGGTCGAAGCGGTGAGCCATATCAGCGACGGTGGCGGACAGGGTCCTAAGGTCACCTCTGAGGCCACTCACCGCCCCCTCGAGAGCACAAATGCTCTGAAGTACAGTGTCGGGGGGAGGTGGTGCAGAGGGACGCATCGGTCTGTGCTGTGTAGGACGGGGCTGGCGTACTCGGGTGGCGTAGGTGATGGGCTCAGCAGGTAAGTGGACGAAAGGTGCTGTGCTCGCAAGTGTGGGCCTAGCCTCAGTGTGAGGTCGGGGCGCAGGCTGGTAAGAAGTGGAGGCAGCAGCAACGGAAGTGGAGTATAAAAGTGGCAACGAGGCGGCTAGAGAGGTCGGCGACACAGACGTGTGGACAGACGCCGTGACACTCTCAGGAAAAACGGCAGCGGTGGAGACAGAGGCGGAAACCACGGTCTCCACGGCGGCAGCAAAAGAGGGCTCTCCACACTCAACTATAGTCGGCGGGTGCTCTGATGACCGAGGAGGAGGTTTTGGCCATGGATGAGGAATATCGAGGAAAATCTGAAGATGTCCAAGGTCAACGAAGTTAGTTGGGTTGATTTGGCGAAGAGGCAACTCAAGGATAATGCTCGGAATTGGTGGGATGTGGAAGAGAAGATGCTGGTGGAGCCGATAGCTTGGGCTACCTTCAAGGCCAGGTTTGAGGGTGAGTTCTTCCCGAAAGCTGCCAGGGAGGAGATGTTGCAGCGTTTTATCGATTTGAAGCAGGGGAACTCGTCGGTGGACCATTATCACCAGGAGTTCATGAGGCTGAGTCGGTTTGCACCAAAGATGGTGCAGGACGCTGAGGAGAGAGCTCAGAGGTTCCTGCAGGGGCTTGCTTCGGAGCTCCAGAGTTTTGTGACCTCTTCTGACCGGGAGTCCTATCAGAAGGTTCTAGTAGCAGCCAAGAGGCAGGAGCTGCTCGTGAATCAGAGGAGAGGGTCTGTTGTTGGTGCTGGGAAGAGGCCTGTGGAACAGGCGAGAGCCGTGGTTAGACCTGGATTCAGGCCTAATCAGTCTGCTCAGTTTAAGAGGCCAGGAGGGCCTATTCTGAAGTTTTGCCATTTCTGCGGCACGCCTGGTCAAGTCAAGGATCAGTGTCGGAAGTTTCTGGGCCAGTGTCTGGTTTGTGGTGATGCTTCCCATGTCGCGAAGGATTGTCGGCATGCGAATCAACGGCGGAGGGCACCTGTTGCAGCACAGCCTTTGCAGCAGCGAGCGTCTGTTCCTGCTGGACGTGGAGCGGCTCTTGTTCCACAGGGACAGGCTTTTCGGCAGGCTGTTCCACCGAGGAGGCAGGCTTTTCTGATGACCGCTGTGGAGAGCGAGGCTGTGGATGAGGTTATCGCAGGTAATCCTCAATCTAGCTGTTACTTTCCTTGCTGGTTTTGATTGTTAGATTGTGTTGTTTGCTTGAACATGGTTGTTTGCTAGACTAGGGTTTGATTGTTAATTGCTTGATTAGGTGTGGTTTTGGTTTGCACATTTCCTGCACGAGTCCTTTTTGACTCTGGTGCATCGATGTGTATTATTTCTCGGAGCTTCGTGGAGAGGCATTCCTTGTCGACGTCCCCTCTTTCCAAGAGTTGGAATATCGTTACAGGGAATGGTGTGGTCTCGGTGCATCGTGGTTGCAATTCTTGCTCGTTGGTGGTCTGTGGACATGAGCTTTTTGCTGATTTCATTGTCCACGACATCATCAACTATGATGCAGTTCTTGGGATGGACTGGCTTGCGAGCTTCTATGCTACGATCGACTGTCGGAGGAAGAAGGTGGTGTTCGAGATTCCCGGACATCCAGTATTTGAGTTCAGTCGTGGTAGCAGTTCGCTTGGTCCTGTCAGATTTCGGGCCAGGCCGGTGGAGGCTGTGGCTATGCAGATGGAGCTGGAGTGGCCAGCTGTGGTGCGAGATTTTGGCGACGTCTTCCCCGAGGAGATGTCTGGTTTGCCGCTTGATCGGGCTTTGGAATTTTCTATCGATCTTGTTCCAGGTGCGCAGCCGATTTCGAAGGCGCCGTATCGTATGGCACCTGCAGAGTTGGAAGAGTTGCGGAAGCAGTTGGATGAGCTTTTGCAGAAGGGTTATATTAATCCTAGCGTGTCTCCGTGGGGAGCACCGGTGTTGCTGGTTAAGAAGAAGGATGGTTCGCGTCGCATGTGCGTGGACTATCGGGAGTTGAATGCGGTGACCATTAAGAATAAATACCCGTTGCCTCGCATCGATGATATTTTTGATCAGCTTGGAGGTTCGAGGGTGTTTTCTAAATTGGATCTGAGAAGTGGTTACCATTAGTTGAAGGTGAAGAAGGGTGATGTTCCGAAGATAGCGTTCAGGACGAAGTATGGACACTATGAGTTTGTGGTTATGCCTTTCGGCGTAACTAACGCGCCCGCAGTTTTCATGAATCTGATGAACCTGATTTTCTACGACTTTTTGGATAAGTTTGTCGTTATCTTTATTGACGACATTCTGATCTATTCGAAGTCGGAGGAAGAGCATGCCTCGCACTTAAGGACGGTGTTGGAGATTTTGAGGAAGCATCGGTTGTATGCTAAGTTTTCGAAGTGCGAGTTTTGGCTGGATCGAGTTGCTTTTCTCGGGTATGTGGTGACTGGAGATGGTATTTCAGTGGATCCCGAGAAGATTCGGGCCATCAGAGAGTGGCCTGTTCCGTCGTCTGCGTCTGAGATTCGGAGTTTCTTTGGACTTGCTGGTTACTATCGGCGATTCATTAAGGACTTTTCCCGTATTGCTGAGCCGATGACCAGGTTGACGCAGAAGGATGTTTCTTTTGTTTGGTCGGGTGATTGTGAGAATGCTTTTGGCGTTCTGAAGGAGAGGTTGACGACTGCCCCTATTCTTGTTGTGCCTGATCGCAGCGGTGGATTTGAGATCTTTTGCGATGCTTCTGGCAAGGGTCTCGGTTGTGTGCTGCATCAGCATGGGCATGTTGTGGCGTATGCGTCTCGTCAGCTTAAGGTTCATGAGAAGAATTACCCGACACATGATTTGGAGTTGGCTGCCGTTGTGTTTGCTCTTAAGATTTGGAGGCACTTCTTGCTGAGTGAGAAAGTGAAGATTTTCACCGATCACAAAAGCTTGAAGTATATTTTCACTCAGAAGGAGCTCAACATGCGACAGCGTCGATGGTTGGAGCTTATGGCGGATTATGAGATTGATTTGCAGTATCACCCTGGCAAGGTGAATGTGGTTCCGGATGCTTTGAGTAGGTTTCCAGCGGTGATGATTTTGACCTCGCAGTGGAGATTGCAGCAGGATTTTTGCGAGTCTGGTGTGGAGATTGTTCTTCCTGGGGAGGCTTCTTCGTTGATGTACATGCAGGTACAGTCGACGATCGTGGATCGGATTAAGGCTGGCCAGGCTGAGGATCCGAAGCTGGTGAGGATTCGGGAGCAGGTGTAAGCCGGTCTGCGGACTGACTTTTTGATTCATGAGGATGAGATGCGAGAGCGTTTCCCTCTTTTGTTTCCGGACTCGTGAGTTTTTGGAAATTCCGAGGACGGAATTTTTCTTAAGTTGGGGAGGATGTAACGACTGCTTTTCATGTATTTGGATTTATTATAATATAATATATGTTTTGGTGGATTTTCTCCTCTAGTGTGGTTTTCGTCTCCGTAGCTTTCATTTTCGATCGATTCGTCGTATTTTCTCGTTTCTTCCTTAGGATTGTCGATTTCGAAGTATGTCATCCGTGACGGACTTCATAACGGTCGTATCTTACTATTAGATCAAGCCTAGAAGTCTTAGGAATCGATCCCGGGGCCCCGCGCTCCGTATCGGAACTTTTGGTGCTCATTAGCCGGTATAAGAAGGGGCACCGACCGACTAGATGACGATCCAGTCGGTCGGCAATCCTTCTTGGACCGACTAGTTAGCTTTCTAAATTATTCAGGAGTTACTGTTTATCGTTAGTCGGTCTAAGAACGTTGGTTGACCGACTAGGTTGCAAACTAGTCGGTCGGCAATGCTTCTTTAACCGACTAACACATCATCTTATTTTTGTATCAGTTACTGTTTACCCTTAGTCGGTCTAAGAACGTTCATCGACCGACTAGATGCTAAACTAGTCGGTCAGTACTTGTTCATGGACCGACTAACTCTAAATCCTATTTTTGTTCAGGAGTTACTGTTTACACTTAGTCGGTCTGCGTTGGTCGACCGACCGACTAGTTGCCAAACTAGTCGGTCAGTGGTTGCTCTTTGACCGACTAACCAGTGTTGAAACCCTAATTTCTGGGCAGCCGCCAGCCCAACCTATTTAAACCCAACCCAAACGTTTTCTTCTTCTCCAACACGACCCAAAACCCTAAAATCTTCCCCCTTGAGCCCCCATCTTCCTCCAAGCTTAAATCCTTCATTCCAAGCCCTAAATCCATCATCCAAACCGTCCATCCACTCTATCTACCTCTCATCTTTACCAAAATCTCACCAAATCCATCAAAATCCCCAAATCCCCCAAAACCCTAGTTTCCCCAAACTTCTCCATTTGCTCCCAGATCTGATCCTAGGGTTCCCCGGAGTGTTTCTTCCGCCTCCTCTCGGTAAGAAATCGATCTACCGTTGTTTTTATAACCTATTTATAATTTTATGAAACCCTAATAAATTTCATGTTGTTTGGTGTTTGTTTCCCCCATAACAGCGATTTCCTCGTAGATTAGCATCCGTGAGACGAAGTGGTCGTCATCCCCGGTGCTAGGCAAGTGAAACTTGCCACTTAGGGTTTAGGCCATGTTTTAGGCCATTTGCTTGTTGTAGGTGTAAAAGAGGCTAGGCGACGAAATGATACTCGCCTAGGAGCAAATTGGGGAACTAGCTTGACAACGAAGCTAGTTCCGACACATATAGCATGTTGCACAATTTCCATGTCATGTTTACTTTCCATTAACGGTACGCGAATTAATTGTCATGTCATTGCATTCTTTAAGTGTTTTGTGATTGCGTAGCTTTGCTACGAATGCTTGTGTTCTTGGCTCGTGTTCCAGAAGCGGGCCATGTGTTGGTTGATAGCCAATGCCCGAATTGCTTGTTTCCGGCTAGGTGCACCCCTACGCCAAATGTTTAAGAATGCGAGCTCATGTGCGGGGCAACCCCAGGCTCACTAGCTGAGCTCATTGTGCAGGGACCTTGGCTCCATTACGTGTGGGTATTGGGGGTAAGAGTTAAGCGACCAATCAACTGGGAGTCTGCCCGATCAGCAACTGCAGTGGTAAGGCGTAAACTCTGGGTTTTGGGGTAGTTGTTAAGCGGCCAATCAGCGAGTGTGAAACCATTCAGCTGTAAGGCGTAAACATCTACAAACAACATGAATAGTGAATTGATTGAGATTGATAGTAGCTTGGCTACTCTTGTCTTGTCCCGATGATTGTTCTCTTGTACAAATTGTCTTGCCATGTCTTGATTGTGCACTCATGTTATAACTGCCATGTCATGCATACTATAACTGCTAGGTTGCTAGTTGCCTTGTTTTCAGTTTCCTTGCCCAAGTCTTTTAGACTTGCTGACATGTGCCCCTTTACTCTTTTGGGTGACACATGTTAGATCCTGAGCCTGAGTACCTTGTTGAGGACGAGGTGTTTGCTGACGCCGAGCCCGAGCTTGTGTTTGACGGGGAGTACGTGGACACTGGGGACCAGTCCTAGTGTCTTCGTTGTGTTTTACTTTTGTTTAGACAGTTGTTTTGTTATCGGTGCGTAGCACCTATACTTTGTTATGTCGTTGCTTTTGTTGGCCTTGTTCTGGGCCTTTAGACTCTTTTGTTTTAGCCTGGTGGCTTTTCTGGATGTTGAACTTATTTTCATGTTGGACAATATTTGAGATGTGAGATTTTATTTCAGTCTCTCCTTGTATTATTATTGTTGTTCCGTTGTGGTTACAGGGACCTGCTTATGTTTTATTGACGCTTATCGGGTTTGGGGCTTCACAGCTCCACTCTCGTGCGGACCTTTTCACGTCTCGCCTCCATTTTAGGGAAGCGGGTCGTGACAGGCCGGGGTGCAGGCTGGTAAGAAGTGGAGGCAGCAGCAACGAAAGTGGAGTATAAAAGTGGCAACGAGGCGGCTAGAGAGGTCGGCGACACAGACGTGTGGACAGACGCCGCGACACTCTCAGGAAAAACGGCAGCGGTGGAGACAGAGGCGGAAACCACGGTCTCCACGGCGGCAGTAAAAGAGGGCTCTCCATACTCAACTATAGTCGGCGGGCGCTCGGGTAGGGCAGAGGAAACATGCTCAACAGACAGAGGGCCAGTGGTGGTGGGCGTGGGGGTAGTGGAGGTGGTCGTAGGCATGGAAGCAGTGGAGGTGGGCTCAGCGAGGGTACTCACGACACCGACAGAAGTGTGGACAGAGGTGTCAGGAGCAGCAGAAATATCAGGGATAGGCTAAGGTGCCACGGGGTCAACAGGTGCAGCGGGCTCAGCAGGTGCAGTGAGGTCTGCAGGTACAGCGTGGGCAGCGTGGGCCTGCTCAGCCTGCTCGGCCTCCTCGGCCTCGAGCACGTATGCGACGGGGATCAGAAGATCCATCGCCGGGAGCCAGTCCACCTGGGCCAGTGCAATCTGTGTCCGAGCTGGGCTCGGAAGAATCATGTAATCGGCACCGTAGGGGCCGTGCAGCCAGACCCAGTGTCGCTCACCGTGCGGACGAAGCATCTTCATCCGGGCTATAACATCTATGGACAGTGAAGTGGGGCCCGGTGCTCGTCGCAGGTCATCTGGAAAGTCCTCGCCGGTCATAAGGGCGAGCAGGGTGATCAGACCGCCGCAGCATATCGGTGAGCGAGCGCCCACCGATACGATGATGCGATCCAAAAACCAGCTCGTGATATCAATCACGACGGCGGGGACCAACTCATCGCCCTCCCTAGATAGAGCTCTGGGGCGTGTCATCGCGTAGAGCATATAAAGCTCCGGCGTGGACATCGTACCCGGCTCATATCTCGCCAAAAAGGTAGTCGCCATAAGGCGCTGAGCTATGCGGAGGCAAGGGTGGACGATGGCCGAGGCCTTGGCCCTACTAGGGTCAAAGGCAGCGTGAAGACCCGTAATCTGGGCCCAGAAAGCGCCGGCATCGAAGGAAGGTGGGGGAATGTGAGTGGGGGCGTAACCACGGTCGGCCCCGGGGACATCGGGCCACGAGAAGAAAGCTCTCATCATACTGAGAGTGACCTGGCACTCTCGGTCCATGAACCGAAACGAGCATCCCTCGTCGGTCCGGGCGATGGAATTAAGCACCTCAAGTGTCGGACGGACGAATGTGTCCGTCGACACCTGGAAGAAATCTCGCCAACCCATGTTGTCGTACAACGTGAGCATCCCCTCGAGTACCCCCAGGCGTCCTAGGTCTGCAAGGTGTGCGTACCTGGAGGGTACGATCGAGCGCTGGGAAATGCGCTCGAAAGCGACGCGGTGTGCATCGTTCCGGAACGTAATCCCCAGCGGCCCGATAAGTGGAGCCGGTGGTGGTGGCTGTGGGACGACAGGGAGTGGCTGTACGGGGTGAATGGGCTGTGCGGGCTCTGTAGGCTGTGCGGGGTGTGCGGGGCCTACAGGCTGTGCTGGGTGAACGGGGTGTGGTGGAGTAGGCGGAGGAGATTCCTCCACCTCGTGGGAGGGGCCGGCATCATCCGACCGCTTCCGCTTGGCGGAAGCTCTCCTCGACCGCGGCCGTGTCCGGGGCGGCATATGGCCCCGAGTGCTCACCAAAAAACGTGAAAAGTGCGGCGTGCGTAAAATAAAGGAAAGAGTATACCGCGACACACCGCGAGAGCGAAGTAATGGAAGCGTGCGAAGACGACGCCTCCACGTAGCCCAAAACAATCCCTGGAAGCTCCCCTGGGCTCCCCTAAACTCCCCAATTTACCCTGCACATCAAACAAAGAGATTAGCGTGTAATATTCAAAACGTATGGGGGGTTAGGGGTATAATAGATAGAAATTGAATTTAATTTGGGTTTGGGGTTCGATAAACTCATGGATCGTCGAAAAATACGAGAGAGAGGAGAAAATAGGGCGATTCAGGCGTTACCGGAGGTGGCCGAAGGCGTGGCCGTCGGCGGCGACTCGGGCGAGGGGCGGCGGCGTTCGGCCGGAGTTGGGTGGCCGAGCGCCGGCGCGGGGTCGGAGATCGGGCGAGCGAGGGGGGAAGTCGGGGCCGAGGGAGTCGAAGGGTCGGGCGCTGTGGATTTTAACTCGTTTCGAAAAACGCGCCCCCACGCCCCCTTTTAAAGAAAAAGTTACGACTCGGCCGAGTGACGAAGTCGCTCGGCCGAGTGGCCTTGCCATCCTCGGCCGAGTGGAATAAGTCCATTCGGCCGAGTGGATCAAGCTACTCGACAAGACTCACCATAGGAGCGTATCAGTTTTACTCGGCCGAGTGAATATATATACTCGGCCGAGTGACAATTATACTGAAATCAAGAAAAGAAACAGAGAGTTGGGTACAACAGACTTCCCTCGTTCGTGAGCCGCTCGGGCGAACGAACTTGTGTGCTCGGCCGAGTGACTAGTATACTCGGCCGAGTGAACCCTGTTTTCTGCTGTTTGTCTTCGTTTGGGCTCTAAACTCTGTTTTTCTTCCTCCAGTCGATTTCATCTTCCTCCTAAGCATCGAGCGCCTTCCTGGAGCGCTCCTCGTCGCCTCGTTCATCCTCCTAATGATAGGTACCTCGTTCTCCTCTCCTGTCAAGAAAAATAGGACCCGTTATCACAAAATTTTTGGTCGAACGACTCAAAACACTAATAATTTCTAAAAAAATAAAGAAAAAGTAAAAATAAAGCGATAACTGTCGGGTTGCCTCCCGACAAGCGCTCGTTTAAGGTCGTGAGCTCGACCCCCTTTGATTTTCAATTAATGCGGGATGTTTGGTGCATATGAGATGCACCCGTCAAATTTTCCGGGGAGAACGCTTGGATTCGGAAGTTGCGGCGGCGTGTTCTCCCTCGGTGGTCTCTTGTCTCGAATAGTGTTAGGGGATGGCTCCCCCAAGCTAGCGCTTTCTCCGGTCCTCGGCTTCACCGGTGACACCGATTTCCGTATCGGCGGAGCTTTCTTCAGAGACTTCATCTTCGAGAGCTTACAGAGCTCGCGAATCCTTGCGACATCAGCGTCGCCTTCATCAATGTTCACGGAGAGGTCGGGGGAATGCTCCGTCTTCTCTTCTTGGTCCAAATCCGGCACTTCCTCAAAATCTTCTTTGCATAGAGCGCCGATCGAATGGGGGATCGCCTCCTCAATTACCTCGTCAAGGAGGTATGAAAGATCATCCGGCCGTCCCTTAAGTAGATATATTCTATTGATTTCTCCCATTGGGGCTCCCTCGGAATAATGCTTGAGTCTCTGACCATTTACCTTGAATGTGGCTCCGTCCTTGCTTTCCAACTCGAAGGCCCCTCCCGGTTGTATGTTCTTGATGGTGAAAGGTCCGGACCAACGTGACCTCAACTTACCGGGAAATAGTTGGAGCCGGGAATTATAGAGCAAGACATTGTCTCCTACTTTGAAGTCTGTGACGGTTATGCGGGCATCGTGGAGAATCTTGGTCCTTTCTTTGTAAATTCTCGAGCTCTCGTAGGCGTCTCTTCTTATCTCATCAAGCTCGTTGATGTCCAAGAGTCGCCTCACCACCGTGCTCTTGTAATCATAATTAAGGGTCTTGATGGCCCAATATGCGCGGTGTTCCAACTCTACCGACAAGTGGCAAGCTTTCCCATAAACAAGTCAGAACGGTGTGGTGCCGATGGGAGTGCGAAAGGCCGTGCGATATGCCCATAGAGCATCGTTTAGCTTCATTGACCAATCCTTTCTAGATAGATCCACAGTCTTCTCAAGAATTTGCTTGATCTCTCTATTTGAGACTTCCACTTGGCCGCTTGTCTGGGGGTGATATGCCATGCCAACTCTATGGTTTACCCCGTACTTCTTTAGCATGGCTTCAAACTTGTTCTCTATGAAATGGCTCCCCCCGTCGCTTATCAAGGTATGAGGCACTCCGAAGCGTGGGAAGATATTCTGCTTGAAGAACTTAGAGACGACCCTTGCATCATTAGTAGGGGTGGCGATTGCTTCCACCCATTTGGAGACATAGTCAACGACCAATAGGATGTATTTGTTACCGTTGCTCGACGGAAATGGCCCCATGAAGTCTACTCCCCAACAATCAAAAAGCTCAATTTCTTGGATGGGCCTCATTGGCATCTCATTGCGTTTGGAGATATTCCCGGTCCGTTGGCATCTATCGCACCCCTTTACAAAGTCGTGGGTGTCTCTAAACATTTTTGGCCAGAAGAATCCGCTCTGCAAAATCTTAGCGGTTGTTTTAGAGGCGGCATGATGTGCCCCACATGGCAGACCATGGCAATGCAAAAATGATAGACGTTGCCTCCTCTTTAGAAACACACCTCCGAATAACACTATCTTTGCATATCTTGAAGAGGTATGGATCTTCCCAAAAATAGCTACGGACCTCATGCAGAAATCTCCTTTTTTGATGCGTGGGCATCCCATGCGGTTTAATTCCACAAGCCAAGTAGTTGACAAAGTCCGCGTACCAAGGTACTTCTCCGGGCCTTATGGCATATAGCCTCTCATCCACGAATGTGTCGTCGATAGGTAAACTCTCATCCTCCTTGTCACGAATAAGCCTAGACAAATGATCCGCCACGACATTGTCCGTGCCCTTCTTATCTCTGATCTCCAAATCGAATTCTTGCAACAAGAGTATCCACCTAATCAACCGAGGTTTGGCCTCCTTCTTGTTTAAAATATACTTCAACGCCGCATGGTCGGTGTGGACAATCACCTTAGAACCAAGGAGGTAGGAGCAAAACTTCTCGATGGAATAGACGACCGCTAGAAGCTCTTTTTCGGTAGTTGTGTAGTTTTTCTGCGCGTCATCCAATGTCTTGCTCGCATAGAATATCGCATGAAGCTTCCTATCTTTCCTTTGTCCCAATACCGCTCCAATGGCTTGGTCGCTAGCATCACACATTAGCTCAAAGGGAAGGCTCCAATCCGGTGGTTGTATGATGGGCGCGGAAACAAGTGCTTCCTTCAAGGTGTTGAAGGCTTGCAAGCATTCCCCTGAAAAAATAAAAGGAGTATCTTTAGCGAGCAAGGAAGTAAGTGGTCGGGAAATCGAGGCGAAATCCTTGATGAAGCGGCGGTAAAACCCCGCATGACCAAGAAAGCCTCTAATGCCCTTGACATTAATAGGAGGAGGGAGTTTCTCGATTACCTCAATCTTTGCTTTATCTACCTCAATTCCTCTCGAGGAGACAAGGTGCCCGAGAACTATACCTTCCGTGACCATGAAGTGACACTTCTCCCAATTTAGAGTGAGATTGTTTTGTTGGCACCTTTTAAGGACTTTAGTAAGATTGGCCAAACAAGAGTCAAACTCACTTCCATAAACCGAAAAATCATCCATAAAAACTTCCATAATATTTTCAATGTAATCGGAAAATATGGATGTCATACACCTCTGAAAGGTGGCGGGAGCATTACAAAGACCAAACGGCATCCTACGGTAGGCATAGGTACCATAGGGACAAGTAAAAGTGGTCTTTTCTTGGTCATCTTCGTGCAAAGAGATTTGGAAGAATCCCGAATACCCATCTAGATAGCAAAAGTATTTATGTTTAGCTAGGCGTTCAAGCATTTGATCAATGAAGGGAAATGGGTAATGGTCCTTTCGGGTAGCTTTATTTAGTTTCCTATAATCAATGCACATTCGCCATCCCGTGACGGTGCGTGTAGATATGGGCTCACCTTTTTCATTTTTTATGACTGTCATCCCCCTTTCTTGGAGACGACGTGAACGGGGCTAACCCATCTACTGTCAGAGATGGGGTAAATAATACCGGCGTCGAGCAATTTTAGGATTTCCTTTTTAACCACCTCTTTCATGTTCGGGTTTAACCGCCTTTGAGGCTCTATGGAGGTGGCGTCGGTATCCTCCAAATGGATCCTATGTGTGCAAAGCCTAGGGCTTATCCCTTTTAGATCGGAGATAGTGTAGCCAAGGACATCTTTGTGGCTCCTAAGGACGTCTAGGAGTTTTTCAAGTTGATCTTGCGTGAGGTGGGAGTTTACTATCACCGGGAAAGTTAATTTATTACCCAAAAAGGCATACCTTAGATTCGGAGGTAAATGTTTAAGTTCTACCTCAAGAGGTGCTGCTCCTTCTACTTCATAGCTCGCATGAGTTTGGCTTCTTTCTTGTCATCCGGGTTTAGCTCATGTTCAGGTGGCGCGCTCTCTTGCGAAGACTCAGACTCACTACTTAGTGAGGACGATGCATCGAAATAGGCACTCTCTGATTCTGTGCTAGCATCGTCAAAACCTTCACTCTGCTCTGGTTCGTTCTTGGAATCAAGAAACACATCAGACGATTCATAAAAGCAAGAGTGAGCGTCATAGAGTGTAACTCCCTGAACGTCGGTTTGCTCGAAAGATTCTTCGGGAGTATAGAGCCCTTCGACACTTGTTCTACCGTCTTCGAAATATAACTTTTCGTCTATTACATCAACTCTGACATTGCCCACGATAGTCCCATCCAGGGAGACGTGATCCATCACAAAACTAGCAAACAGTTGTTCGTCGGGGTCCTTGATATCGATAGCAAAAGTTCCGGTAGCATGGACCTCATCGACAAGCTCCTTAAGGAGGTCTGTGAAGGAGTCATAATCTTCCTGACTGAGTTCTGTTGTCGACATTGCATCCTCCATTCTCCCTGTTAAGATCTTATGTAAAATACGGGGAGAATATGCAAATAGGGCTGCAAACAGAGTTAGAACAAGATATAGAAGAAGATAAAGAGAGAAAGAAAGAAAATTAACCGGGTGGTCGATGCTGAAAACCGTCAAAAATGTCCTCCCCGGCAATGGCGCCAAAAACTTGATCGCTCCCAAATGTAACCCAAAAGTGCGACCGTGTAGTTTTACCGCAAGCGCACGGTGTAGCGGCGAGCGGGTTATCGAACACAGGGAGGACGAATGAAAGTGCTTGCTCCGAACAACCTGGCTATTAAGAACAGAAAAGAGGGAATTTGCCTTTGGTGATCATGTCACAATCGTCAGACAAAATATGGGGATATAAAATCAAATAAAGGACGCCTAGGGAATGGGGATTCCCCGCTACTCCCCGTATCTCGTCAATGTGACTCGTTGGCATCAACATTGCTAGGGTAGAATTTCGGATGAACTAGTTGCCATTGAATGTAAAACCTAGCTCACGCTCTCGCGCTGTTGCCGGTCTATAGCTATCCTAGGTTTGGGTCCAATCTCTTGCAAACCCTAGCCTAGGCAAGCTAGCATTAGGATCAACATCATCGTTCAATCGCGCCCCGAGCCCACTCTCGTGCAAACTCGGGCCACGACCTAGGTTGGGATAGTTCCTACCCGTCCAATCTCTTGCAAACGGGTATCGGCACGGAATTGCAACCGAGAACCCTAGTATCGGCCCAATCTCTTGCAAACCGATACTACAGAAACTCGATTCCAACCCAATTCGGATTTCTAGGGTTTCCTATCGAATTGGGATCCAATCTCTTGCAAATCCCAATCGATATGAATACCTAGCTATCCGTAGTAAATCGATCCCAATCCAACCCTAATAGCAATTCTAGCAATATTTCTACCAATTCATCACAAATCTGAAATTGGGCTCGTAGGGTTCATCCCCACGCCCCAAGGCGTATAGACTACTCACAATTCATATCACAAATGCCAAAATAAACAATGGAAATAGCAATAGAATTCATCACAATATTCAAGTAAGCAATAAAAATGAGATTTTTAATGGAGAGGGAGACAAACCAATAGAGTTCTTCCAAGAATCCAACAAAAATAAACTTTTCTCTCCTCTCCAATCACAAAATTCTAAAGCTAAAAAGTTTAATCTAAAAAGCTGCAAAAAGTAAAGGAAAAAGCTCTCTAACCTAGGTTAAAAACTGGGGTTAAATACCCCCCAAAATCGTCCAAAAAACTGTGACCAAAATGCCCCTGCGCAACCTGAAAATCGCAATTTTCGCTACAGGCAGCGCGTCGCACTCGGCCGAGTGACAAAAGTCGCTCGGCCGAGTGACAAACCCTGAGAATTTCCAGTAAGTCTTGGTCTTCGGGGGTCTTCACTTCGGGGGCGGCTCGGCCGAGTGAGTTGTCGTCACTCGGCCGATGGCTTCTATGTACTCGGGCGGTCGGCATTTTCCACTCAGCCGAGTGGGTCTTCTGAAGCTCAGGCAGACGAAAAACAGTAAGTTGGCATTTTTTGATGGGCTTCGTCTGAGTGCCACTCAGGCGGACGTAGTCTCGTCACTCGGCCGATGTGGCTTCCGACGCTCGGCCGAATGCACACATAAAACGTGTCCGATCAGGTCGACCGAGCGGTGTCTCGCTGGTCGGCCGAGTGACTCCTTCACTAGGCCGAGTGAGACACCAAAAATGCCCAAACATCTTGTTTTGGCCTCCTCGTCGCTCCTATGACGTTCTTTCTTCTTCCGCTCCTCTCCAACAGCAAAATACCCTTCGGGAAAGTCGTCGGTGACACTCTGGAGTAGGCATATCAGGGGATCACTCCAAATCGCTCCAAATCTCCTGAAATACGACAAAAACAACAAATCGTGAAAAGCATCGCAATTTTGTCGATATATCGTGAAAAACGTGATTTGGGCGATCGAAATGGCATGCAATCATGCGGAAAAAAGGTGTAAAGTAAGGAGTGATCACATGACAAGATAATATGCGTATAGAGATAAGCTAATTCCACGTCATCATCATCACCGAAAATTCATCTCTAGCCAAAAAAGGGTGAAGGAAATAAGGATAAAAGAAAAATGAAAACTACTATACAAATGCAGCGCACACTAAAGGTAAGAAAACGTGATGCATGAGGAAAAAACGAAAAAGTGGGTGAAAATAAGTGTAAAACAAAGAAAGGTGGGAAAATAAAAGTAAGAGTGAAGAAAATGAAACGTGCGTGAGACACTCACTCCCCAAGCTAAACCGCATATGTCCTCAATGTGTTAAGTGTGGCACACCAAGACAAATGATATGGGTGGGGCGGGTGAGGATGCATGCATGATGGAAATAAAATAAAATGAGATGGATATGCAAGTGATGCATGCAGAGATCAAGATGGTGCAATATAAGTGTCCCCAAAAATACCTCCTCTCTCCCAAAATGATATAGACAAATAAGATCAAACAGTGACCAAAACGTGTGTGGAGGAGAGATGCAAAATTAGTAGGCAGAAGATATTCATAATAGCATCAGCAAAAGTATGAGAGGCATTCAGTGTTTGCCTAAGTGGGTGGTGGAGCACCAGCACCGTCCTGTGGTGGAGGTGGCGGTGGCTGCTGGGTAGGGGTAGGTGTAGTGGCAGGTGGCGGCTGTGCAAGTTGCGCAAGAATCTTGTTCAGGAAAGCCTGAATACCAAGAAGTAAAGCGACGCGAGACTGTACAGCACTGACGGTAGTGGAGAGAGCCCGGAAGTCTCCTCTGAGTCCACTAACTGCCCCCTCTAGAGCACGCAGGTGCTGAACTAGGGTGTCGGGGGGAGGTGGAGCAGAGGGCCGAACAGGTGAGGAACGGGGATGCCTCGCACGGCTACCGTAAATGACTGGTGCAACTACCTGGTGGGGCTGTGGTACTGTGCTCACAAAAAGATGCTCACCTCTGTGGGGGGCTGAGACGCGGGAATGGTCGAAGAAGAAGGAGCAGCAGCAGAGGCTAAAATGGTAACAGAGGGCGAGGGGGACGAGAGGTCGCTGACACAGAAATAGGGACAGACATCACGACACTCTCGGTGAGGACAGCTGCAGTGGAGACAGAAGTGTCGACGGCTGGGGAGGCTGTGAAGTGTGCAGAAAATGACTCCCCAGGGGTCGAGAATAAGAAAGTGGACAGGGTCTCCACTGCGAAGGGAAAAGAGGGCTCACCGCTCTCAATAATGGTGGTGGGACGCTCAGGGCTCACAGTATAAATGGGGTCGATGGACATCGGCACAGAGGTGATGGTGGTGGTGGTGGACTCAGCAAGTGTACTTCCGACACTGACAGAAGTGTGGACAGAGGTTTCAGGAGGTGCAGACAGATCTGGTGCAGGCTGAGGTATCTTCAGGTCCAGGGGTGGAAGGAGGGGCTCCTGCTGAGCATCCTCAGGCTCTAACACGTACACAGCTGGGATGAGAAGATCCATTGCTGGAATCCACTCCCCACCTGTAGGTCCAATATGAGTCCGAGTGGGGCTCGGGAGAACCATGTAATCAGCGCCAAAAGGACCGTGCAGCCACACCTAGTGGTGCTGACCATGAGGATGCAACATCCTCATCCAGGCCATAACGTCTATGGAAAGGGAAGTGTGGCCTGGTGGTCTAAGCAGACCAGCTGGAAGGTCTACTCCACACAAGGGAGCCAGAATGATAATCAGACCACCACAACAGATAGGCGTCCTAGCGCCTACAGAGATAATGATGCGGTCTAAGTACCAACTAGCTATATCAATCTCAATGGCGAGGAGTAAAACGTCTCCGCCCCTCTCAAAGGCCCTCGATCGAGTCATCGCGTAGAGCATGTAGAGCTCCGGCGTCGACATCGTCCCCAGCTCATACCTCGCTAAGAAAGTGGTAGCCATAAGGCGCTATGCAATGCAAAGGCATGGGTGGAAGATAGCGGAGGCCTTAGCCTGTCTAGGGTCAAAGGCGAGGGGCGATCCCGTGATACGTGTCCAGAAGGCGTGTGTGTCGAATGCCCGCGGTGGGATGTGCATGGGACTATAGGCTCGATCTGGGTCTGGAACTGGGGCCACTGAAAGTAGGCTTGGAGCACGTCGAGAGTGATCTCGCACTCACGATCCATCAGTTGGAAAGAGCAACCCCCGGGAGTCCTAGCAATAGAACTCAGAACCTCTAGTGTCGGACGGATGTAAGTGTCCGCCGACACCGACAAAAAGTCACACCACCCCACGTTGTCATACAATTGGAGCAGCCCCTCAAATTACCCTAGGCGCTTAAAGTCTGCTATGTGCGCAAACCTAGAGGGTATGATTGAGCGGTGGGAGATACGCTCAAATCTGGCGTGGTGTGCGTCATCTCTGAACGTAACCCCCATCGTGTCGAAAGCGGGGGCGGGCTGTGCCGGTGGTGGAATTGGTGCGGTAGGAGGCGGAAGTGTGGGTGGTGGCGGGTTAGGTGGAGGGGAGTCTGCCCTAGCAGATGAAGAGCTAGGATCGCCGGTCCTCTTTCACTTGGAAGCGGGCGCCCGCATGCGCGACCTAGTGCAGGGCGGCATGTGAGCCGCGCAACGTGCCTACCCGAATGCGAAGTGATATAAATAAGGAAAGAGTGTACCCGATCATGATGCGAGTACAAGCGATGGACGCGTGCGAAGAATCCCTGCCTCTGAGAAGCTTCAAATCCACTCTTAATCTCCCCTAAGTTAGCCTGAAATGCAAATTCACAAATTAGCAAAGTATATCAATAAGTATGGGGTAAGATCAGAGATTATATATATATATATATATATATATATATATATATATATATATATATATATATATATATATATATATCAATTTTGATTCGGTGCGGGGTTGGGCTTACAAATTGGAAAAATAGAGAAAAAGGGGATTTGGGGGGGCGAAATTGGGGATGCGCGGTAGAGGGGGAAGCGGCGTTGGCGACGTGGAGTCAATGGCGGTGAGCGGCGATCGGCGACGAATCGGTCACGGGGAGGCGCAGCTCGGACGAGGGAGGTTTTGGCTCGGGCGAAGCTTGGGGAAGTCGAAGAGCTCGGGGGAAGAATTTGGGAATTTTGAGTTTCGGGATTTGAGCCCGCGACATTTCGTTTATAAAGGTTAAGTCACTCGGTCGAGTGATGCCTTCACTCGGCCGAGTGGCACAGTTAAAATTTTTTTCAGAAATTTTCCACATAAGTCGCGATTCGACTGAGCATTTATCTCACTCGGCCGAGTAGACAATGGCCACTCGGCCGAGTGGTAAAGCCACTCAGTGTTTTTCAAGTGTTGCAAGGATCAGATTCACTCGGTCGAGTGACAAAGTCACTCGACCGTGTGGCATATAAAATACAGAGAGTAGTTTTTAGGATCTTCCCTTATCAGTACCCTACTCGGCCGAGTAGGATCTTTACTCGGCCGAGTGAAAATTGCACTCGGCAGAGTGGACAGCTGTTTTCAGCTCCAACTCTCTGTTTTCGCTCCACTTTCTGTTTTTCTTGTCCCCGTCAGTTTCTTCCTTCTCATGAGGCCTGAGTGCATCCTTGGAGTGCTCTTTTTTGCCATGGTCATCCTCCATTCAAATGATTCCTTGTTCTCCATCTCCTGTCATGAAAAATAGAGCCCGTTGTCAGGATTTTTATCGACTCTTGACTCTAAACACTAACAAAGATCTAAAACAAAAATAAAATTAAAAATTCAACTAAAAATAAGATAAAACCATTGGGTTACCTCCTGACAAGCGCTCATTACGGTCTTGAACTCGACCCCTTAAGATACTCGTTTAATGCTTGATGTTCGGCGCATGTGAGATGCGCGCGTCAAATTTGTCGGGAAGCCCACTTAGATTTAATTGTTGTTGTTCATAGGCATTCCTCAGCTTCCCCTCATCATGGGTAGAAATGGGAAATGAGTCCCCCGAGCTTGATCTTTTACCGTTCTTTTTCTTTGCCGGTGACGATAATTTCTCGTCCGGCAGAGCTTTCTTTGCATTTTTTGCCATGGAGAGCTTGCATAGCTCTCTAATTCTTGTGACATCAGCGTCACCCTTTTCATCAACCATAGAATGATCCAGCGTGTCTTCCAACATTTCTCCACCCTTAGAAGATTGGCCTTCTTCAAAGCCATCATTATGCAAGGCACCGATAGCATATGGCATAGCATCATCAATGACCTCGTCGAGGAGGTCAACGTAATTCACTTCCTCTTGCCAAGGCATATGCTTCATCGTTTTAGGAATGTAGAGCTCAACTTCAATATTTCCTAAATTCAAAGACAAGGTGCACTCTCTCACGTCAACTATCACGCCAGCGGTGGCCAAGACGGGGCGTCCAAGAATTAGCGACGTATCGCCCTCCTCCTTGATATCCATTACCACGAATTCGCACAGCAAGCAAATTCCTCCCGGAACTTGGAGTGGTATGTTCTCTGCAATTCCCACCGGCCTAGTTACCCGACCGTCCACGAGTTGTATTCTTATGTCCGTCGGTTTTAGGTCGGTCCCCGTATTCAATTTCTTAAACATTGTTTGGGGCATTAGGCGCACGCTTGCTCCCAAATCTACCAAAGCTTTTTGTAGCGGGACTCCTCCAAGAATGAAAGGAATGCGGAAGCTTCCAGGATCTTTAAATTTTGTAGGCTCCTTCTCCTTCCGGGTAAACCATGTACCTTGCTCGGCGAGCATTATCTTCTCCTTTCGCTTCTTTCCCGCAATGAAGTCTTTAAGGAACTTAGCGTAAGATGTGATTTCTACAATAGCATCCAAGAAGGGGATATTTAGGCTCACTCCTCGCAAGTACTCTAGAAATTTGGCGAGCCGCTTCTCAATCTTTGCCCTTGCCAACCGTTGTGGAAAGGGTACCTGTGGCATATAGTTGCGCTCCTCATGTGGCTTCACAATTTCAGAATTTCACCGCCTTTTGGCTCTTTTAGGCACTCCTCCTCATTAACCGGCTCCTTGTCATCCAAAATTTCCTCCCCTGGCTCCTTAGTTTGAACCATGGCAGGAGTAGTGTCCTTCCCGCCCCTAGTAGTTACCTCCACCACCACATTAATGTGGCCGGTATTGCTCCGTGGGTTTGGTTCCGGTTGAGCCGGTAATTGTTGAATATTCTTATTGAGCAATGTTAGTTGCTTCGATAATTGTGCCACGACGGTGTTGAGAGAGTCTTGTTGGGCCGTCAATCTAGCATTTACCTTCTTTTGTTCGGCCATGAATTCATCAACCCTTGCTTCATGGTCCGACCTCGACGGTGCTTGTGGTGGATTAGGTGCTCTCCACCTTTGATTGTACCCCGGAGGTCTATATGGTCCCGCCTATTGCCTCGGTTGGAAGTTTTGTTGTTGAGGCCCTCTCGGTTGATATTGCGGTTGTTGTAGAGACCGGATTTGAGGTTGTTGCGGTGGTGGGTTCAAGGCTCCATCATTATTAGCAAATGAAAATCCCGAGTGATTTCTCGTAGCAGGGTTTGCCCAATAACCGGTGTTTCTCGCAACATATTGGACTTGCTCTATAGCTCCCTCTCCTTGCTCTCCTCCAACATACGTAACATGAGTTTATTACGCCGATCCTCCCTATTTGGGATAGCGGGGCGTGACAAGTTTTGTGGTGGCCCATGCAGGTTAGTGCACACTGTGATACACGCAAAGGGAATACAGGTAAGGATCCAATATTTTAGTACACGGTACTAATGCATTTGTTATGTTTCTCACCTGCAGATGGAAGGTGGGAACGAAACTTCTGGTGGGACCGGAGCTTCTGACGGCGGGATTGGTCCAGTTGACGATGAGCATTCTTCAGGTGTTAGGACCTCAGAGTTGGCCCTGATGGCTACGGTTCTGATGGGTATTTTAGAGCACACAGGTCAGATGGAGGAGAGGGCAGCGGCGTTGAAGCAGCCGAGCTATAAGGAGTTCAGGACGCTACGTCCACGATATTTCTTGGGCATGGAGAGTAGCCTCGAGGTGGATGAGTGGCTACGTCATACGGAGGATGATCTGATGATGTGTCAGTTTCCCCGAGATGGTTGGGTGTAGTTGGTGAGGCGCCAGTTGACCCATCAGGCCAGAGACTGGTGGGAGGCCCAGGAAAGGAGACTGAAGGAGAACATTGCTTGGGAGACCTTTTGGGAGTTGTTTGAGGCCAAGTTCCTTCCGGAGGCGGCGAAAGACGAGTTGAGGCAGAGATTCAAGCACCTGACTCAGAGTAGGAGGACAGTGGATGAGTACGACGTAGAGTTCTCATTGCTGAGCAAGTATGTGCCAGAGCTTGTAGCGACAGTCATCACCAGAGTCAGGCACTTTCACAGGGGACTAGACGTAGAGTTTCGGGCAGCCATGTCTACTCAGGAGTTATTGACTCAGGAGGCTGTACAGCGGGTAGCCAGACAGCATGAGACCCACCTGCAGAGTCTAGGGAGGCCACCATCCAGTGACAGATGATCGGCCACTGAGCAGAGGACCACCCCTGGCCCAGTTCAGCAGGTGACATTCAAGCGACTGGGGGCTCCACCTTCGGCACAGAAGGGGCCTTCATGCTACAGATGCAGGAAGCCGGGGCATGTGCAGAGAGACTGTCGAGTTCCGAGTGCTAGGTGTTACACGCGTGGAGAGCTGGGACACATCAGCAGATTTTGCCCATGGTCGGGTCATGCTGCAGTACCACCGGCATCAGCGACGGCCCGGCCTGTGTAGCAGAGACCTCTCCTACTTCCGTCGCAGCGGCTTGCCCTTTCGGCACTGCCAGGACCGAGGCCGACTGCGCCGAGAGGACCCCCTCCACCTCCTTAGCAGCGACGAGGGTATCAGGGGGCAGCTTCTCCGTTGAGGCGACAACAGTATACTATGACCCCAGTAGGGATTTTGGAGGGTGCTAGTCGGATGATCACTGGTATGAATCTTGTCCCCTTGCAGTCTATTTGATTTTAGCCTCAGTTGTTTTATTTAGCTAGTTAGCTGAGTTTTATTGTTGTCATACTTTAGGTATTGTTAGAGTAGCCTCCTACCCTGCCTTGTCTCTATTTGACTCTGGAACGTCACATTGTTTTCTGTCTAAGAAGTTTGTGACACAACACTCCATAGTAGTTGATACCTTTGCTGCTAGTTGGAATGTTCACACCGGGAATGTGGTCATTTGTAGTGTTTCTGGGACACAGAACTGTCCAGTTGAGATCAGGGGGCGGGAGTTGTATGCAGACTTCTTAGTGATGGAGTTGCCTGACTATGAGGCAGTGTTTGGTATGGATTGGTTAGGAATGTTCCATGCTAATATAGACTTTAGAATGATGAGGGTAGTTTTCCTGATCCCTGACCATCCAGAGTTTGAGTTTTGGGATGGTAGTAGTGAGCTTGAGCCTTTGAAGTTCCAAGCGACGGGCGTGGAGTATTTGGACATGGAAGGAGAGCCAGTGTTACAAAGGGTTGTTGAAGAATTTCCTGACATCTGTTGGATCTGGATCCTAGCCTAGAGGGGGGTGAATAGGCTTATAAAATAATTCGTGCAACCCACGAACAAACTCACGTAGTTATAGCAGCAGTATGATAAATAAAATGCAGACACAGAGTACACAACAGATTTACACTGGTTCGGTCGACCCTTCGACCTACATCCAGCCCCCAATGCAGATACTAGTATTGAATAACGCAATAGGTACAAAACCACAAGTTAGAGCACGCTCAGAGCACCTTCTACGTCTCTACACTCGCCAGGCTCTCAATATCCACACACACCGTGTTTTCTCTCACTATCAATCCTAGTAACGCTTTCTACCAGCTAGTCCCAAACTAGCTGGGTCCTACTTGTCTAGCCCCAACCAGACAAGTCCCAAAAAAGTCACAAAATATAGGTAAAGTTTCCCCTACAGAAAACGTTACACTAAGACACGAATATAAAGAGTAAAGGGTTTAGAAATGCTCAGTTCGTGTCCGTGTATGCGTCTCTGTCAATCAGCACGTCGTCAGCTCCAATCTGACGCAAATGGTGTCTCGCTCCGACTCATGGATGTCAAGTTGTATATTGGTCTGTGCATAAAGACGTTTCAGTTCAAATCTCAATATAACTCGAGCGGTGTGTACATCAACTCCCCAAATCAATTCGCTTGCATGAATTGATGTCCACGTCAGCATAATTTGCGTTCGAACGGATCCTCACGTGATCCTGGGAATTTTAATCCATGCTGTTGATTTATTTGCTTTTTGTTTTGTTGCGGTTGCCACGTCAACACGTCTAGAGTTGCTTCGTTTCGATCTAGGGTAGCAGCGGAAAACTTTCACGGCAACGACAACGATTTCGTGGGGGCAGAGATGCTTTGTCTTCAGCAACAGCAGGCGAGTGTTCCACGGTGCAGCGGTGAAGACTCCTTCGTCTACACCTTCTTCACGTACAGTGGTGATCTCGATGAACTCCTTGGAATGATGCAGCGACGAGCTCAACCGTGAGGGCAGCAGCGATCGGCTTTGTCATTGGCGATCTCCGAGCAACGTCTTCTCGACAATGGCTTCGGTAGTGGGTATGGCTGCTTTGACAGCGGCAATCTTTATCTTCTCCTCGACAACAACCCACGGCAACGACGATCAGATGAGGCGGTAAGGGCTTCATGCATCGCGAGGATGTCGACGACATCTTCGACGGCGATGCTTTGGCGACGAGCAAACTCCGGTGATCTTGACAGCTTCGAAGGAAGATCTCTCCGATTTCGAGCAGCGGCGATCTTTCGTCGGTGTGAACTCTTGGACATGGCTTACGTCGACATTTCACGGCCTTTGGTCGTCAACTAATCTTGGCTCAGGGAGAATAGCTTGTGGTTGTGAGTCTTTTGATCCAGAACAAATCTCGCAGCTTGAAGGTTTGATTGGTATGAAGACACTGCTTGTTTTTTTATCTTGGAACTTGTGGCAATGAGGAAGAAGTTGAAGCTTGAAGGTTTGTTTGCGGCTAAGATGATGTAGATAAGGGTTTCTATTTTGCCTTGGTAGCTTGCGGCTAGGGAGGGTAGCTAGGGTTTTTTCTTTAGTGAGTTGGCCGATCTCTTTTTGATGTATTGGCCGAATCCTTTGTTTCCCCTTGGTACGAGAATATATATAGGGTATAGGGAGTTGTAGTTGCAATGATAGGATACCTAGGATTTAGGGAGATAGATTTGAAGCCATCTTTGATTTGAAGCCATCTTTGTATAGGAATCCTAATGAGATAATATATTTGAATAGGAATTGGGTAGACCCAAATCTTTGATAATAGAGTCGATCACATCCCAAAGTGATTTGGTGTAAGCCCAACTTGATTTGAAATGATCTCTCCTCATCTCTTCATCTTGACCAAGTCATCTTTGCTATGTGAATAGCACTTTGACCAAGTCCATTAGCTATGTGGATAGCAATTCCTTCAACGCTTAGAATAACGACTTTGCCATTCCTGAAACACACTTAGCACACACGTTAAATAGTTCACACACGTTTGTCATCATCAAACTAAAGTTCCTAGATCGTTGCGTCAAACAATCTCCCTCTTTTGATGATGACAAACCAATGAAAGATTTGTACATTGAATATGAGTGTGTGAAGTGTGTTGAAGGATGTAATGCAATATGATGTATGGATGATATGGAATAAGACATACAAGCATTACAAAGTATGCACAATAAGTATAGCAAATATAAGCATGCTCCTCATTCTCTCAAGCTCCCCCTCCAATCTTAATCTTTCTTTTTCTTTCTCCCCTTTTGTTATCATCAAAAGTGGGCTAATGACGTCCCAAAAAAATCTCATGCAAAAATAAACCATTATAAGTTATAACTGACGTTTACATGAGTTTTCTAATTAGCAAACAATTCAAGCTCATAGAATTCATAACAAGACTTCCCCATCTTTGTGTAAGTGTAATAATATAGTCATTAAAGTACAAGAGGAGATTCAATTTACAAAAATCAACCAGATCATTCCACATTTTCCAATTTTCATGAATATAACTAGAATTGATTTTTCCCACCTCATCGAAGATGAGTTCAAGTTACAAAACCCCAATTCATAGCCTAAAAGGACTTTTAAATGTGTGGTGACATTGCTTGACGAGTAATATACACCAACACTAATGATTACCCATATAGCATAAGTTGGATACTCATGGGTTGTGTATTAGCCATGAAGTGTATCTGCTTTTCTATGGAGCAAAAATAGTATATATATTTCAATTCTTTTGTGCTCAATTTTTATTCATGGCTACACACATCATATCCCTTAGAAAAGAACTTTTTTAATCATTCCTACATTCACTTTCCATTGTTCTTCAAAAGAATATCCAAAAGTACTAAAAGTCTAATATTTCGTGAAAGTGTGCATGTAGGTGTAGAAGTCAAGTTAATAATTCATGAGTCGTGTCATGGCTACTAAATAGATAACAACATGTTCATGTAGCTACAACAATAAAGAATTAACTTCTACATGGGATAGATTTGAACATTCATACAATACCACTTATAATAAATCATAAAGGGTATGCTTTTAAGCTCATTTTTTTAAAAAAAATTCAGAAATAAAAACATTAAAAATCATGCAAACAAGCACACACAAAAAAATTAAAATCAAGCACACACACCAAAACATATGAAGGTATGCAATGAATGCATAGAGGGAAAATGAATATACCTTCGCGTTGCTATTTAACTAAGGAGCTAAAAGAATGAGACTTTCAATTCATCGCTCCTCGCCAAATCTCCACCTCACCTACATGAAAGGTGTTAAGTGTGACCTTGGAATCCAACAAGGTCCACTAGTGTTAGCCATTATTGTTTTAGGAACCCACACTTGTTTAAACTTGATATTTGTGTTCCTAAATTTACAATAGTAGGATGTGTGGCCTATACTATCACAAGTAAAGCACTTTGCACGTAAGTTTTTCACAATAGAGGGGACATTGTGGAATTTCTTAAATTTGGGCTTTTCAACGTTTTTCAAACCAAATCCAAGTCCTCTTCTATTATTGCCATATAATTGATTCTCTAAAATGGTATCCAACGATTGTTTTACTATAGAGAATTTCTTAATGGCCAATTCAAGATTAGAAACTTTGGATTTTAACAATTTATTTTCATCCACAAGCAAAGTACATTTACTTATGAAAACTCTCTTGTTTTCCTCTTCCTTCTTTTCAAATTCAATCATTTTTCTTTTAAAGTCATTATCCAACATGTAGAATTTATCATTAAGCTATCTAATCACATAGTCTTTTTCAGTTTCGAGCTTAATCAAATCAAGCTTAAGCATGCTAATATCATTCAACAAGGAAGAGCAAGAGAGACAAGGTGCTTCATCATTAAAGCTTGAGTTTTCCTTTTTCAATATGTCAATAGTAGAGTCACGAGCAACAATTTCAATTTTCAGTTTTTCAATCTCCTTAGACATATCTGTTGAGTATTGGACTTCTCCCTACTTGGTGTTAATGATGAGCAAACATAAATACTTGTGACTAATCCCCTATTTTGCAGTTAATCCACTGCCTAAGCTTATTATGAAGATCAACTTGCAATGGATGATTCACAAACATCATTGAAGGCAAATGACATGAATTGGATGATCGTAGATTGTTGATTGGAGCTCCGTAAAGACTTCAAGCTTATACGACGGAAAGAAGAGATTATTCGACAATGTAATTTTTTCTTTTATCTCTTCTAGTAAGTAGCTTAGAAGTAGAACTTTGATGGAGCACTCGCACACATCTACATTCTGTCATAGGACTTCATTAGACCATTTGTCCTTTGATCCCAATTCAATTCTCTTTTGTTTCTGCTAGGATTGTTCATAACAGCCAATTGCTGAACAGTTTACAGTCGTTTGTCTCAAAAATAGTCGACTGTGTTTTGTTCTACAGTCGCCTGTTATGCACAGACTATTACATATAGTTTTAGGCCTTCTCTGATTATTTCGCACAGGCTTCTGTTGAACGATTCACAGGCGCCTGTCCTTATGACAGTCGACTGTGTATTGTAAATCAGTCGCCTGTCTATCCTTGCCCAAACTCTGTTTGATCTGACTTCTACGGCCAGTCGAGTAATGCTGTACATACAGTCGACTGTCTTTTAGATCAGTCGATTGGCTATGCTGCAACAGTCACCTGTCTGTAAGTCATTTCTTTGACTCAACTCTCTGGAAATTTCTCTTACTTTTGACAGTCATCTGTTTAAGGTTTTACAGTCGACTGTTCTGATTTATAATCGACTGTATTACTTGAATCAGTCGTCTGTCCTGTATCTTGTGAGATTTCCAGTATTTGTCTAACTTACTCTTCTCTCGGCCAGTCGCCTGTCGAAGAAATTACAGTCGCCTGTTGTTTTAACAGACGACTGTATTTGCTTCATCAGTCGACTGTCCACGTGGTAAGTTACCGTTATGAATTCTCACCTACCCTTGCTGACTGTGCAACAGTCGACTGTGGATTGTTCAACAGTCGACTGTCGCGAGTTCAGATTATATCCGTTGAGATTTTTCTCACGGATTCCAATTGGGTTTTTGCCTAAACTGTTTTATGGATTTGAGAAAGCTATAAATAGAGCTTCTACTGTTCCATTGGAAGTTTACTCATTCATTGCAAAATCTCTCAAGCTTTCATTTCCAAAGATCAAAGCTCTCAAATCCAAATCCTTAAGTATTTACAAATCTTGTTCTCTTGCTCTCCAACCTAGAACCAAAGATTAATCTTCTAGGCAATTGGTGCAGTCAAGAGAAATGGCTTTCTCCTCTCTTTCAAGAGAGTTCTTCAACACACATCACACTCCTCCTTCAAGTTCTACTTCAAGGCATAGGTGATTGTAAGTGTTGCTTTCAGATTTCATAACCTTCATTATTTGAATTGTGCTCTCGGTTGTGAGAGTGGTTTTTGCTTGCTTCCTGGTTATGGGAGTCAAGGACATCGATTGTATTCGATTGCACTTGTAGGGTTGCTACAAGTGGGCTTTAAGGAAACCTCAAGTTAGGGTTCTAACTTGAGTATCTGGTGGTATCCGGGTAATAGAGACGTAGGATTACCGGGAACAAGTCAGGAGTTGACTTGGGTAATCCGAACCCTTGAAACATCTCTGCGTTTGCGTGTGTTTCTCTTTGGGTCGTTTTTCTATTCCGCACTATTTGTTGGATTGCATTTTATTTGGCGTAAATTCCTTTTAAATTTGCATAAACACTATTCAACCCACCTTCTAGTGTTTTTCCCATAGACATGGTCCTTACAATCGGTATCAGAGCGCAAGGTTTTATCTATGGCATCCAACAACAACAACTTTCCTCCGCCGCCTACATACAACAATCACGACCGTGATGGATCGTCCACACTTTTCAAAGGTCAATCTACGGTACGTCTTCCACATTTCAATGGTACTAATTTTGGTTATTGGAAGTGTAGGATGGAGACATTCCTTAGGAGTGCTTCTCTTTGGAGAACTCTCCACAAGGAGTACGTCGAGCCCGCTGAAGAGGATTTCGAGAAATGGACGACTTCCGAGAAGTCCACCGAAGTTAACAACGCTAAAGCAATGAACGCTCTTCATTGTGCGTTGGACCAGAATGAGGTCAACAAGATATGCACATGTAAGAGTGCATATCAAATTTGGAACCATCTCATCGTTACCCACGAGGGAACAAATAAGGTAAAGCTTTCAAAGTTATATGTTGCCGTGCAAAACTTCGACTTGTTTCATATGCAGGAAAATGAGAGCATTGCGTCGATGTACGGACGCTTTACCGACATCACAAATGAATTGGAAGCCCTTGGCCAAATCTACACCGAACCTGAAAAGGTAAGGAAGATCATCATGAGGATGACCTCCAAATGGGAAAGAAGAGCAATCGCCATCGAGGAGGTCAATGACTTGAAGAACTACACCGTGGTGAATCTCATCGGGACTCTTATGTCTTACGAAGTAAGACGGGATAACCGATTGAAGATTCGAGCCATGATGAATCCCTCGGAAGACAAGAAGAAAGCTTTGGCATTCAACGCCAATTCGTCATCCTCCGAAAGTGATGAATCCGAGAACGAGATGGATTTAGGTGGAATGGCCCAAATGGCGAAGAAGTTTTAACGTTTCTTCCTCAAAGGTAAATTTCCATCAAACAAACGTTTTGGGTCTACTAATGCTACTTCCTCTCTTTGTTATAGGTGTAATAAGCCAGGGCACATTAAGAGGGATTGCCCAATGCTAAACAACAAAGAAAAGTGGAAGGCACCAAAGTACCACAAGTCCGACAAGTACAAGAGAGACAAGAAGAAAGGACTCGTAGGTACCTTTGATGACTCAAGTGATGACTCATCAAGCGATTCCGATGATGAGAAGGGTGAGAGCGCCCACATGTGTTTCATGGCACTTGAAGATCCACTCTCGGATGAGAGTGATTCCGACACGGATGACACCGAGGTAACAATGGATGAACTTCGTATTGCTAATGAAGAACTATTTGCTAAATACCAATCTTTAATGCTAAGATACACTAGCTTAAAGAAATCAAATGTTAGCAAGTCATCCATTCCATGCATTATCAATAATGACACCATTGTCGATACTTTAACTCTTGAGAAAGCAAACTTAGCTTCTCAAAATGTCACATTGAGAGATGAGGTGAACTCCCTCAAATCTCAACTAGATCAAACACATCCTAAGGATAATAGTGATCTAGTTACACGTCACACACAATTGGGTTTAGAGAATGATTCTCTTAAAACCCAAGTGCACGAGCTCAAAGCACGGGTGTCCACCTTGGATACCAATATTTCTTCTTTAAAGGAGAAATATGAGCTCATGTCCTCCCGTATTGTGAGATTCAATAAGGGAAAAGGACAATTGGATGATTTGCTTGCAAACCAATTTCCGGCCACACATCGTGTTGGCCTTGGATTTGTAAAAGCGAATGCATCTAATGCTCGTACCTCCTATAGTGGTGTCACTATAGATTTTATGAGGCCTTCCTCCGGTGCATCCACAAATGGTGTCAAAGACACTATAGGTAGCAATCCTACCAAGAATGTCACCACATCACCTTCTCTTCCTTTTGGCAAGAAACCCACTAAGGGTGGAAACCAAAAGCAAGGCCATGCTTATATGTACACTAACACTCATCCACGTAGGAAACATCCTACTTCACAAGTGGATAATCATGACACATTCTATGCTCTGTACCCACGGACACGTACACAACCAAACATGAGAAATACTCATGTACATGCTCCTATACACCCGTATGCTCATACGCATCATTCTTTCATGTATGCTCATCCTACACATGTCATGCATAATCAATATGCTTCATATAATATGCATGTTCCCAAGCATACATATCATCCTAGAATGTACAATGCATATCCTCCACCACATCTCTATGCTAGAAATCATGTTCCTAAGAAGCATGCACCACATAGAAATCCAACACATATGCATGCAACTAGGAATAAGACTCCCAAGATGTACACTATTTGGGGTCTTAAGAACACTAGTCTAAATGTTAGGAATGCTTATGTTGATTCCTACTTTCATGATGTGATTAGAAATAGTAACTATGTTGGGAAGCGGAAGTCCATTTGGACTTGGCTTCCAAAGGGCTAATCCCCTTGGACCCAACAACCATTGGGTACCATAAGCTTATGGTATATTATATAGGTACCCAAGAGAAAGAAGAAGAGCAATAAATGTCTTATTATCTCTAAAGGGAAATGATGGATTCTTGATAGCGGTTGCTCCAAACACATGACGGGAGATCCCTCATTGCTCTCCGAAGTGATTAGCATCAAGGATGGTGCAACAGTCACTTTTGGAGGTAATCAAAAGGGAACCATCATTGGAGTAGGTATCGTTGGTAATCCTTCCAAACCTTTAATTACTAATGTTTATCTTGTTAGTGGTTTATGTCACAATCTCATTTCCATTAGTCAACTTTGTGACAAAGGTTACAAGGTTAACTTTGGAGAATGATTGTGTACTATTGTTGATTGTGATTTAAATGTTTTATTTTCCGGTATTAGGCGTAAAAATATTTATTATTTGAGCTTGCCTAAAACCGTAGAACATTGCTTAGTTGCTAACACAAGTGAACAACTATTATGGCATCGCCGTTTTGGTCATGTTCACTTCAAGCACTTATATAAGTTAGCTAAGCATGATCTAGTCAAAGGTTTTCCTAAGATTGTTTTTCATAAGAAAAACTTTTGTGATTCATGTCAAAGAGGTAAACTAAGTAAATCTTCATTTAAGCTTAAAGAAGGGATAACTTCTAAGAGGCCCCTAGAACTTCTTCATCTAGATTTATTTGGGCCAACTAGAACCGCTTCTTTAGGTAATGCTCATTATGGACTAGTTGTCGTTGACGACTTTTCTAGATTTACTTAGGTGTCATTCTCAACTAATAAGAATGAAGCTCATGAAGAGTTTACCAAATCTGCAAAGAAGATTCAGAATCTTTTAGGATCCACCATTATCACTATTCATAGTGATCATGGAGGAGAATTTGAGAATGAGTCTTTTACTAAGTTTTGTGATGACTCCGGGATAACTCATAACTTTTTCTTTCCTCGTGCACCACCACAAAATGGTGTTGTAGAAAGAAATAATAGGACTCTTAGTGAGTGTGCTCGCACTATGCTCCATGATAGTCATTTAGGACTTCAATTTTGGGCAGAAGCGGTGCACTCGGCATGTTACGTGCTCAATAGGATCCTAGTGAGACCCCGAACAAACAAAACTTGTTTTGAGTTGTTTTATGATAAAAAGCCTCAAGTGAAATATTTTAGTGTTTTTGGTTCAAAATATTTTATAAAGAACACCTTTGGTAATTTAGACAAATTCGAGCCAAGATCCGATGAAGGAATTTTTGTTGGATATTCCACACGTAGCAAAGCTTACCGGATATACAACAAAACTTCTTCAACGACTGAAGAATCTCTTCACGTATCTTTTTATGAAGATTTTGATTTTCCTCATGTTGATGATGATAATGTAGATATTCTTTGTGATTCTCTTAATAATGTTAAGATTAATGATACTATTGTTGAGACTAACACTTCTAACGAAGTTGTTCCTAGTGATCCAGGTTTACCCAAAGCTTACCCGACCGTTCGCAACCATCCCCATAACCAAATTATTGGAGATATTGATGTGGGTGTTCGAACGAGATCAAGAATTGAAGAATTCTCTCATTGCGCATTTGTCTCTACCATTGAGCCAAAGAACATCCAAGAAGCTTGTGAGGATAGCTCTTGGATAGTGCCAATGGAAGAAGAACTAATGCAATTCGAGAGAAACGAAGTTTGGGAACTTGTACCTCTTCCAAGTGGTTACCAAGTCATTGGGACCAAATGGATCTTCAAGAACAAGACGGATGAAAACGAGGTAATCACACGGAACAAGGCAAGGTTAGTAGCTCAAGGCTACCGGCAAGAGGAAGGTATTGATTTCGAAGAATCTTTTGCCCACGTAGCTAGATTAGAAGCTATTAGGTTGCTTTTACCTTTTGCATCGCATAAGAATTTTAAATTATTTCAAATGGGTGTTAAAAGTGTATTTTTAAATGGGTTTGTCAATGAAGAAGTCTATGTTTCTCAACCTCCCGGTTTTATTCATGAAAAATTTCCAACCCATGTTTTCAAACTTAAGAAAGCGTTGTATGGGTTGAGACAAGCTCCTAGAGCTTGGTATGATCGACTTAAGACCTTTATTTTGAATTTAGGTTTTAAAATGGGAGAAGTTGATTCTACACTCTTCATTAAAGATTATGAAAATGACATTCTTTTGATTCAAGTTATGTAGACGATATTATTTTCGGTTCTACTAACTTTAATCTTTGTCAAGAATTTTCCAAGTCTATGAAGGACGAGTTTGAAATGAGCCACATGGGAGAGCTCATCTACTTCCTTGGATTGCAAATTCGACAAATGGAGAATGACACTTTCATACATCAGACAAAGTACACAGGGGAGCTTATTAAGCGATTCGAGATGGAATCGTCTTCGAGCAAAAGGAGTCCCATGAGTACTACTACTCATCTACACAAGGATGAAAGCAGAAAAGATGTAGACGTTCGTCTATATCGAGGTATGATCGGTAGCTTACTTTACTTAACCGCTAGTAGGCCCGATATCATGTTTTCCGTATGCCTTTGTGCTAGATATCAAGCAAGACCTAAGGAGTCACACTTGATTGCGGTTAAACGAATATTTCGTTATCTCAATCAATCTCTAGATTATGGGTTACTTTACCCTAAGTCTAGCACATATGAGTTAATCTCATATAGTGATGCCGACTTTGCCGGATGCAAGTCCGACAGGAAAAGTACTAGTGGCACTTGCCATTTCTTAGGAAATTCCTTAGTTTCTTGGTTTTCTAAGAAACAGAATTCAGTGTCATTCTCCACGACTGAAGCGGAATATATTGCCGCGGGTCTTGCATGTGCACAAGTTCTTTGGATGAGACACACTCTTAGTGACTATGGTATCAATTGTGATACTTGCCCTATCATGGTTGATAATCAAAGTGCTATTTGTCTTTCCAACAATCTGGTACACCACTCCCGTACCAAACACATAGACGTGAGACACCATTTTATAAATGATCATGTAGCTAAGAAGGACATCATCTTAGAGTACATTGAAACCCAAAAACAAATTGCTGATATCTTCACTAAACCTCTTAAAGAAGATTCATTTGTGAGGTTGCGTGGAGAATTGGGAATTATGGGTGAATCTGAAATCTAGAAGCTCAAACTTTCATGTTATAACACCTTATTGAGCTCATATCTTTTTGTTGTCTTTCTTCATGTGCTTTATTATATTATGAGATTAAGAAAGGCAATTGTGACTTATTTGATTTCATGAGTTTTTGAGAGTGATTGGAGCGATTCGTGTTTCAATGGATTTATTGTTTTTATAATGATTTTATGATGTATTTGTGATTAGAGTATAGGTCCTAGGGTGAGTGTTCTTATTCTCTGGAATTCTATCTCACTGTGCACGTTTGGACCAGGACAGACGACTATCTTTCCTTCGACAGTCGACTGCCCTACTCTATCTCCTCAGTCTGAGAATTGGTATCTTTCGCACAGCCGACTGATGACTGTTTTACAGTCGACTGTTAGTTTAACAGGAGACTGCATTTTAGTCATCAGGCGACTGTACTCTCTGTCGAATTTTTACAGTGTTCTCTGTTATTTTTGATGAACTGTATTAATTTTCGGCCAGCCGACTGTTGAGTATATGTCAGTCGACTGCATGTTACTTGCCAGGCGACTGCCCCTCTTTTTGAGCTTTATCTATTATCACTTCATCCAGTCGACTGACATTTGTTCATCAGTCGACTGTCTTCTGTTGTGACGGTTCAAGTGATTTGATCCGAGCTGTCGATTCCTTGATCCAACGGCTCAGATTCATTCACCAAATTTTATAGTTGAGAATGCGCGATCACTTCCCCACGTCGACTCTCTCTATCTTCCGATTCGACCGTTCGTCTTCCCGCTCGATTTCTTCTCCAAAACCGCTCGATTTCTCTTCCAAAAACGTCAATCTCGTGCTGTCGTTGCCGTCGATCTCATGCTGTTATTGCCCTCATTTCGTCGCTCAACTAGGTTTGATCTAATCTTTCTATCTCATGATTTTTCCAGTTAGGGTTCGTTCACTTTTGTGTCTTGCCCTAGCTTCGTGCTCGGCCATGGCTCTCTTTGATCATTTCTTTCTTAATGTCTCTCTCGATTTCCTCAATGAGCCTGTTCCTTCACCGAAGCCTGATCCGACTCCCTCATCGCCTCAATCTTCTGGAGAACCTCTTCATGTCACTGTCGGTGACCCTATCCCCTGTGTGCATGCTACTGAACACTCTTCTCAGCCTGCTGAGTATCCTCCTAGGTCCACGGAGTTTCTTCTTCGTCAGTTGGATGCTTGTGTCTCTGCTCTTGAAATTCTTTCCGTTTCTCTGGATGAGAAGCTCTCGCTTTTGCTTAAGCTTCAGCTAATCTCTTTTAAGCATCTTGGTTGTCACATACCTCCCGAGGTTCAGGCTTTGTTTGCTACCTCTGAGGACACTTCTCCTGCTTGTGTTTCTCCTCCTCCTGGCTTCACGCCAAAACCCTATGTGGTTCAGACCTCCGATGCCCAGACTCCACTTCATGTTCCTGCTGAATCATCTGTTGTTCGTGCTTCGTCTTCTAAGAGGAAGACTCCGGTTTTTCCTACTTGTCGCTCTGCTCGGCTTTTGTTCCGATCTTCTGGTCGCCCTTCGGACCCCTCCGTCATTCATATTGACTGAGTCTGCTGTTGCTATTCTGTTCACTCACCTGAAGACCTTGTTTTTTTGTGGTCTGCTTTTGTTAAGGTTGAGTGATTCTGATGATATTTTTTTGATGTTTGATGGATGATGTTGTCAGTGACTTTTTATATATGTTTGGTGATGTACTTCAATGTCGTCATGATGATATATTTTTTTGTCTTGATCATGATGTATCTTTTTGTGATGGTCATGTAGATGACCATTCGTTGATGTACTCTTTTTCTATATATCTATATATGATGTTGCCATTTATCTTGTGTCACACTATGCTATACTGTATATCTTATCTGTGTGATGTAATGATATGTTGTCTCCATGTATGCTATATTCTCTTTGATGTGCTTTTGAGACAATATATGGATTTGATATTGGTTATTTCATGCTATCTCTGATGTGATGAAATTTTTGAAATTATTTTCATTTCGTATATCTAAAATGTTGATATTGGACTTCAATTCCATTACTCACATGTGTATATGATGTGATTTTATGAGTTTTGATTCGATATATCTTTATACTCCTTGATTGTTGTTAGTTCGTATTTAGCACTATTATTGTTATTGTTATTTGCTCCCACCTTTTTGGATAATGCCATAGGGGGAGAGAAATAAACATACAAGATTCATAATGGATGTACTAAGTATGTTCTAACGCTTGAATCTAAGATTTATGTTGCCTTAGATTCAGGGGGAGTAAGATTACAATGAATATGGATTTTATTTCCTAGATTTCTTGAATTGAATTCATTCATATCTCGCTTATTTGCTTCAATTGTTATGTAGATGCTCTAATATTTATTGACTACTTGATTGGCATCTATGTAGGGGGAGTATGTTTTCATTGTGCATAATTATTTATCTTTTTGTTTATGTTTGTTTGTCATCATCAAAAGGTGGGAGAATGTTGAGTATTGGACTTCTCCCTACTTGGTGTTAATGATGAGCAAACATAAATACTTGTGACTAATACCCTATTTTGTAGTTAATCCATTGCCTAAGCTTATTATGAAGATCAACTTGCAATGGATGACTCACAAACGTCATTGAAGGCAAATGACATGAATTGGATGATCGTAGATTGTTGATTGGAGCTCCGTAAAGACTTCAAGCTCATACGATGGAAAGAAGAGATTATTTGTCAATGTAATTTTTTCTTTTATCTCTTCTAGTATGTAGCTTAGAGTAGAACTTTGATGGAGCAATCACACACAACTACATTCTGTCATAGGACTTCATTAGACCATTTGTCCTTTGATCCCAATTCAATTCTCTTTTTTTCTGCTAGGATTGTTCATAACAGCCGACTACTGAAGAGTTTACAGTCGTCTGTCTCAAAAACAGTCGACTGCGTTTTGTTCTACAGTCGTCTGTTATGCACAGACTATTATATATAGTTTTGGGCCTTCTCTGATTATTTCGCACAGGCTTCTGTTGAACGATTCACAGGCGCCTGTCCTTGTGACAGTCGACTGTGTATTATAAATCAGTCGCCTGTCTATCCTTGCCCAAACTCTGTTTGATCTGACTTCTACGACCAGTCGACTAATGCTGTACATACAGTCGACTGTCTTTTAGATCAGTCAACTGTCTATGCTGCAACAGTCACCTGTCTGTAAGTCATTTCTTTGACTCAACTCTCTGGAAATTTCTCTTGCTTTTGACAGTCGTCTGTTTAAGGTTTTACAGTCGCCTGTTTTGATTTACAGTCGACTGTATTACTTGAATCAGTCGTATGTCATGTATCTTGTGAGATTTTCAGTATTTGTCTAACTTACTCTTCTCTCAGCCAGTCGCCTGTCGAAGAAATTACAGTCGCATGTTGTTTTAACAGACGACTGTATTTGCTTCATCAGTCGACTATCCACGTGGTAAGTTACCGTTATGAATTCTCACCCACCCTTGCTGACTATGCAACAGTCGACTGTGGATTGTTCAACAGTCGACTGTCGCGAGTTCAGATTATATCTGTTGAGATTTTTCTCACGGATTCCAATTGGATTTTTGCCTAAACTGTTTTGTGGATTTGAGAAAGCTATAAATAGAGCTTCTACTGTTCCATTGGAAGGTTACTCATTCATTGCAAAATATCTCAAGCTTTCATTTCCAAAGATCAAAGCTCTCAAATCCAAAGCCCTAAGTATTTCCAAATCTTGTTCTCTTGCTCTCCAACCTAGAACCAAAGATTGATCTTCTAGGCAATTGGTGCAGTCAAGAGAAATGGCTTTCTCCTCTCTTTCAAGAGAGTTCTTCAACACACATCACACTCCTCCTTCATGTTCTACTTCAAGGCATAGGTGATTGTAAGTGTTGCTTTCAGATTTCATAACCTTCATTATTTGAATTGTGCTCTCGGTTATGAGAGTGGTTTTTGCTTGCTACCTGGTTGTGGGAGTCAAGGACATCGATTGTATTCGATTGCACTTGTAGGGTTGCTACAAGTGGGCTTTAAGGAAACCTCAAGTTAAGGTTCTAACTTGAGTATCTGGTGGTATCCGGGTGGTATGGACGTAGGATTACCGGGAACAAGTCGGGAGTTGGCTTGGGTAATCCGAACCCTTGAAACATCTCTGCGTTTGCGTGTGTTTCTCTTTGGGTCGTTTTTCTATTCCGCACTATTTGTTGGATTGCATTTTATTTGGCGTAAATTCCTTTTAAATTTGCATAAACACTATTCAACCCCCCTTCTTGTGTTTTCCCCATAGACAGGGTCCTTACAATATCATATTCAGATTGTTACTTTTCAAAGTTCTCATTTTGATAATCATCTATAGTGGATTCAAGCACTACTATTTTATCTTGCATTTCTTTACAAAGAGTAAGGAGTTCAGCTTTACTACCAGAAATTACCTCATCGTGTATTCCCATCAATGCCATACATGAGTGGGCTTCATGATCATCCTCCTCACTCTCAGATTCGCTATCCATATCCCAAGTTAGCACCTTGGATTTTCCTTTTCTTTAGTGACCTGAGCTGTCTCATGTGGGCAGTCCCTCATTCGATGTCCTCTTTTCTTGCATTTAAAACAAGTCATTCTATTAGTAGAATTCTGATCATAAGTTTGTTTAGAAGACTGAAAAAAGTTAGAGCGATTAAACCTGGGTACCATTTCTATTCTTCCTTGCTTGGTCTGGACATACTTTCTGAAATTTCTGACCATTAGTGCTTGTCCTCATCATCATCTTCACTTTCGCTAGCTTTCAGAGCAAGTGGCTTTGTAGCTTTTTCCTTCTCCTCAGGTTTCTCTCTTTCATCAATATTTTGCAATTCAAGCTCTTGGGACATTAAATTACCTATCAAGTCCTCTACCCTCATCTGTGACAGATATTTCTCTTCTTGAATGACAGTGACTTTAGGCCTGAAAGGGCTTGGCAGTGCTCTTAATATCTTTCTCACCTGTTCAAGGCTAGAATATGGCTTACCGAGTGAGCTATACTTGTAAACAATGTTGGTGAACCTCGCAAACATCTCTGATATGGTCTCTAATGGTAGAATGCGAAATCCCTTGTATTCTGTGCTCAGAAGTGCAAGTCTAGACTCCTTCACCTGTGACGTTTCCTCTTGCGTCACCTCCAAAGTATGCCATATTTCCTGTTCAGTTAGACAATGTGAGATGCGATTGAATTCAGATTTATCTAATAAACAAATGAGAGCATTCATAGCTTTACCATTAAGAGAATAAAGCTTCCAATCATTACCATCCCATTTATCATCTGGTTTAAGCATCTCAGTATTTTCAATTTTAATAACAAGTGGTTTATAGCCTTTTTCAAAAAATTGCCAAGCTTTATAATCACTAGAGATCAAGTAGATTCTCATACGATTTTTCCAATAAGCATAATATACTCCATTAAATCTAGGTGGTCGTAAAATAGACTGACCCTCAGCAAAAACACTATCAATGTGATCCATGGTCAATCCTAGGCTAGATCCTAAAACCTGCTCTGATACCACTTGTTGGGTTTGGATCCTAGACTAGAGGGGGGAGGGGGGTGAATAGGCTTATAAAATAATTTGTGCAACCCACGAACAAACTCACGCAGTTATAGCAGCAGCAGGATAAATAAAATGCAGACACAGAGTACACAACAGATTTACCCTGGTTCGGTCGACCCTTCGACCTACATCTAGCCCCCAAAGCAGATACTAGTGTTGAATATCGCAATAGGTACAAAACCACACGTTAGAGCACGCTCAGAGCACCCTCTATATCTCTACACTCGCCAGGCTCTCAGTACCCCACACATTGTGTTTTCTCTCACTATCAATCCTAGTAACGCTTTCTACCAGCTAGTCCCAAACTAGCTGGGTCCCACTTGTCTAGCCCTAACCAGACAAGTCCCAAAAAAGTCACAAAATATAGGTAAAGTTTTCCCTACAGAGAATGTTACACTAAGACACGAATATAAAGAGTAAAGGGTTTAGAAATACTCAGTTCCTCTCCGTGTATGCGTCTCTGTCAATCAGCATGTCGTCAGCTCCAATCTGACACAAACGGTGTCTCAATCCGACTCCTGGATGTCAAGTTGTACACTGGTCTGTGCGTAAAGACGTTTCAGTTCAAATCTCAATATAACTTGGTCGGTGTGCACATCAACTCCCCAAATCAATTTGCTTGCATAAGAAAAATTGATGTCCACGTCAGCGTAATTTGCGTTCGAACGGCTCCTTACGTGATCTTGGGAATTTTAATCCATGCCGTTGATTTATTTTCTTTTCGTTTTGTTGCGGTTGCCACGTTAGCACGTCGAGAGTTGCTTCATTTCGAACTAGGGCACCAACGGAAAACTTTCACGGCGATGGCAGCGATTTCGTGCGGCGGAGATGCTTCGTCTTCGACAACAACAGGCGAGTGTTCCACGGTGCAGCGACGAAGACTCCTTCGTCCACACCTTCTTCGCGTGCGATGGCAATCTCGACGAACTCCTTGGAATGATGCAGCGACGAGCTCGACGGTGAGGGCAGCAGTGATCAGCTTTGTCGTTGACGATCTCTGAGCGATGTCTTCTTGACAACGGCTTCAGCAGTGGCTGTGGCTGCTTTGACAGTAGCAATATTCGTCTTCTCCTCGACAACAACCCACGACAATATCGATCAGATGACGGCGACGAGGGCTTCGTGCAGCGCGAGGATGTCGACGGTATCTTCGGTGGTGATGCTTTGGCGACGAGCAAACTCCGGTGATCTTGGCAGCTTCGAAGGAAGATCTCTCCGAATTTGAGCAACGTCGATCTTTCGTCGGTGTGAACTCTTGGACACGGCTTCCGTCGATATTTCACGGCCTTTGGTCGTCAACTGATCTTGGCTCAGGGAGAACAGCTTGCGGTTGTGAGTCTTTTGCTCCAGAACAAATCTCGTGGCTTAAAGGTTTGATTGGTATGAAGACACAGCTTGTTTTTTTATCTTGGAACTTGTGGCAATGAGGAAGAAGTTGGAGCTTGAAGGTTTGTTTGCGGCTAAGATGATGTAGATTAGGGTTTCTATTTTGCCTTAGTAGCTTGCGGTAAGGGAGGGTAGCTAGGGTTTTTTCTTTAATGAATTGGCCGACCTCTTTTTGATGTATTGGCCGCATCCTTTGTTACCCCTTGGTACGAGAATATATATATGGTATAGGGAGTTGTAGTTGGCAATGATAGGATCCCTAGGATTTAGGGAGATAGATTTGAAGCCATCTTTGTATTGGAATCCTAATGAGATAATATATTTGAATAGGAATTGGGTAGACCCAAATCTTTGATAATAGAGTCGATCACATCCCAAATTGATTTGGTCTAATCCCAACTTGATTTGAAATGATCTCTCCTCATCTCTTCATCTTGACCAAGTCATCTTTGCTATGTGAATAGCACTTTGACCAAGTCCATTAGCTATGTGGATAGCAATTCCTCCAACGCTTAGAATAACGACTTTGCCATTCCTGAAACACACTTATCACACACGTTAAATAGTTCGCACACGTTTGTCATCATCAAACTAAAGTTCCTAGATCGGTGTGTCCAACAACATCTTCCCAGATGATATCTTTGGGTTACCCCCAGATAGGTCCATGGAGTTTACTATTGATCTGATTCCAAGCGCCCAACCAATAGCGAAGGCTCCATACCGAATGGCCCCACCAGAGTTAGCGGAGCTTCACAATTAGTTGACTGATTTGTCAGATATGGGATTGATTCGCCCAAGTGTGTCACCATGGGAGCTCCAGTGTTGCTTGTAAACAAGAAGGATGGATCTCGGAGGATGTGCATTGATTATCGGGAATTGAATAAGGTGACGGTGAAGGATAAGTATCCTCTTCCGCGGATCGATGATATCTTTGATCAGCTTGGTGGATCCTGGGTGTATTCGAAAATGGTTTTGAGAAGTGGGTATCACCAAGTGAAGGTGCGGGAAACTGATGTTCCGAAAACCGCATTTCGGACTCGATACGGTCACTACAAGTTTTTGGTGATGCCTTTTGGAGTGACGAATGCCCTAGCTACCTTTATGAGGCTGATGAATTAGGTCTTCTTCTAGTATTTAGATAAGTTCGTGGTGGTATTTATCGATGACATCCTGGTTTACTCGAAGAATGAGGATGAACATGATGAGCATCTGTGGATAGTTTTGAATACTCTCAGGCAGCACTGACTGTATGCCAAGTTCAGCAAGTGCCAATTTTGGTTGACCAAGGCTGTGTTTCTTGGGCACATAGTCTCTTGGCATGGAGTGTCTGTTGATCCTGAGAAGGTTGCCGCAATAGAAAGTTGGCCTATACCTCGGACAGTCACAGAGATTCGAAGCTTTTTGAGGTTGGCTGGATACTATCGAAAATTCATTAAGGATTTCTCGAAGATTGCCTCGCCTTTGACTCATCTGACGAAGAAGGATATTGCGTATGTCTGGTCAGAGGATTGACAGCACGTGTTTGATCAGCTGAAGCATCGGTTGACCACTGCTCCTATATTAACCATCCCTGACCGTTCTGGGGGGTTTGAAGTTTTCTGCGATGTATCTGGGAGAGGGATAGGCTGTGTCCTTCATCAGTATGGACGAGTTGTAGCATATGCTTCCAGATTATTGAAGGAGCATGAGCTAAACTATCCTACTCATGACCTGGAATTGGCAGCAGTGATTTTGGCCTTGAAATTGTGGAGACATTTCCTGCTAGGTGAGTATGTTAAGATATATACTGACCATAAGAGTCTGAAGTATGTGTTCACTCAGAAGGAGCTTAATATGAGGCAACGTCGATGGTTGGAACTAATGGCCGAATACGACGTCGATCTGCAATACCATCCTGGAAAGGTGAACGTGGTGCTAGATGCTCTTAGCCGATTGCCCACCGTGATGAGGTTGACTTCCCAGCCGCAACTTCGAGTGGCAATCTGACAAATGGAGATGGAAGTTGTACTTCCAGTAGAAAAGACTGTTATGATGGGACTGCAGATTCAGTCTGATTTGGTGAACAGGATCAAGGCAGCTCAGTCAGGGGATGCTAAGTTGAAGAGGATTCGAGAGCAGGTGGAAGCTGGACTTCGAACCAATTTCCGTGTTCACGAAGATGGATCATTGAGATTTGGAAACCGGGGTTGTGTGCCGAGTGGCAATATTCGGAAAGAATTATTGAAGGAGGCACACAGTTCCTCATATTCGATCCATCCTGGAGGAACCAAGTTGTACCATGATCTGAAGCAATACTATTGGTGGTCTGGAATGAAGACGAGTGTAGCCAAGAGTGTGGCGTCTTGTTTGGTCTGCCAGCAGGTAAAGGCTGAACACTAGAGAACTGCGAGATTGTTGCAGCCTCTCCCCATTCCAGAATAGAAGTGGAAACATGTGACCATGGACTTTGTGACCGGTCTACCTCGGACCCCTAGAGGTAATGATGCGATTTGGGTTATTATTGATCGATTGACCAAGTCAGCACATTTTATTCTGTTCCGAGTTGGACAGTCCACAGAAATTCTGGCGAAGAGATACATGGAGGAGATTGTGAGACTGCATGTAGTCCCTGTGAGTGTAGTATCTGACAGAGATGGTAGATTCACTTCTCATTTTTGGAAGAGGTTACAGGCTAGTCTGGGGACGCGTCTGAATTTTAGTACTGTGTATCATCCTCAGACTGATGTACAGTCGAAAAGGACCATTCAGATTCTTGAAGATATGATGCGAGCATGTATGCTTGATTTCAAGGGATCGTGGGAGGACCACCTGTATTTAGTTGAGTTTGCATACAATAACAGTTATCAAGCAAGTATCGGTATGGCTCCTTCGCAGCTCTATATGGAAGGCAATATAGGTCCCCTTAAGTTGGGATGATGTTGGAGATAGAGCGTTTCTGGGACCCGACTTGGTAGCAGCAACAACAGATGTGGTAAGGGTAGTCAGAGAGAATCTGCGCATCGCGCAGGACCGATATAAACATTAGGCTGATACAAAGCGACGACCCTTGGAATTTCAGCCAGGAGATTATGTGTTCCTAAAGATCTCACCAATTCGTGGAACTATCCGATTTGGAAAACGCGGGAAGCTGAGTTCTGAATACTTTGGTCCATTCGAGATCTCTGCCAAGGTCGGTGAGGTTGCATATCTGCTAGTATTGCCGCCGTTGCTTGAAGGTATGCATAATGTGTTTCATGTGTATCAACTTAGAGGATACGTGGAAGATCCCAATCATGTCGTAGATTTCTCAGAGATAGAAGTGCGACCAGATCTCACTTACGAGCAGCACCCAGTGGCTATTTTGGACAAGAGACAGAAGACACTGAAGAAGAAGACCATTGACTTGGTGCGTGTCATGTGGCAACAAGAGTCTCCGAGGGAGTCAACGTGGGAGCGAGAAGATGAAATGTATAAGAAGTATCCATACCTGTTTGAACAATAACTGTTGCATCTTATATTTTCTGCAGTTGTTGGTTGCTATATGTAAATATCTGCTCTTCTAATTTTGCTGAATTCCGAGGACGGAAATTTTTCTAAGGAGGGTAGGGTGTAACAACCCTAGTGTGCAAATACTAAATTGGCCCTAGTCTCTTTATATATGCGCATATTAGTCCATGGGAATGGAGGGATTTACATTTTGCCCCTAAATTTTTCATTGTACCCAAATGAGGGTATCATTACAAAGATTGGACTTAAGGAAAATTTCAATAAGTCAAGGGATTTTTGTGTAAAAGGGAAGTGAGATATTTGCCATGGCAAACTTGAAATAAACTAAGCAAATTGGAAAGCCATTATAAAAAAAGGGAGGGAAAAAAGGAAGAAAAAGAGAAAATGAATATGGCAAATTTGTAAATAATGAAAAATTTAAGAGATAACCTCTTCATTAATGAATCCTCCACATCCTTCTCCACTTTTCTTCCCATTTCTTCTCACTTCTACACTCTTCAAATATTAACACCCTCATTTTACTTCATTTGGGCCAAAATATTTGGAGCGAAAAAAAAATCCAAGAAGAGAAAAGAAAAAGAGGAGAAGAGGAGGAGGAGGAGGAGTAGAAAGCTAATCTTCATTCAACTCTAGGGATCTCTTGGAACTCTAAGAAGGTAGGACTCTACCACTCTTCTCTCTCTAGTTGTGAATGATGAAATATATGCATGAATGATGAGCTTTGCTTTGAGAAAAATTGGGAAGAGTGTTGTAGTTTTAGGTTGTATGTGCATGCATGACTATCTCCTTAATGTGATGTTGGGATTCGGCCAAGTTTATGTTTTAGTTGTTAATATTGAAGAGACATGGTAGTTATGAATGAAAGTTATCATTTTTAAGGTTGTAGGTTCAATAAAAATGCCACCTTGTTTAACAAAGAACCAAGTTTTCTTGAAATCCCTAGCAAAAATCAAATACTTGGAAAGATGAAATTTGGTAGTGTGGTATTCCGATTTCTGCAGTCAATTTAGTTAGAAATACTATCTGAAATAATTATTTTCATGTAGTTCATGAAATCCTACCCCAAAATCATATAAAATTTGACACAGTTCCAATTCAATAAGTAGGGGCAAAAATTCATTCTTTACAACATGTCTGAAATTCTGTCAACCTACACACAGTTTAGTAAAACAAAGCCCAGTACCTGCACACACAAGGGAATTTTATGTTCTTAGTCTCGTTGGAAAGTTAACAAGTGTTTCTCTAACTTCATCTCAGTGCTTATGTTTTGAAATTCTGATTGCAATAGGCCCAAAATTGGCTATCAAGACAGACCCTGGAATCTGTCTGAAAAACAGATTTGACAGTCATCATAAAATAATTCACCATAAATCATATAATTCATATTTTTACATGAAATTTTATATGCTAAACCAAAACTACCATATCTACAACTTTCATTTAGCAAATTTTTTCAAACTCGCATTGGAAATAGCTGATATCCATTGATGTTTATGACTGACAGTGAAAATTCAGCAAATTGAATGATTTGGTAATGACTTGAATTGTGTTTTGGTTTCTTCCTATGTTCAGATATTAATACTCAACATTGCTTTGTGGATGCATCAGTATTAAAGCGTTGGCCTATGGAGATGCTATGGATGTTTATGTTTATGGCTTATGGAACATGCAAGTTGGGTTGTGAACATCCCGATGAAAAGGAATGCACTTGGACCTCATTTTACATGCTTAATACACTAGGATTAATGATTAGCTAAAAGAACCTAGGGTTGTCTCGTTCCACTCGAAGTGGGTGAGTGCTCTAGGAGGGTTTGGGGGGAAATCAAGATAACGAGTGGACATGCGGGGATGGACTGCTGGGTTGTGGACCACTCCTGACGAGCCCTCAGAGGCGGGGAGTAGGTTGGGTTGGTTGAGTTGGTTGTGTTGGAGAACGGCATCTTTCGTAAGAGCTTGTCTCGGAAAGTCGTAGCATTCCACCCACCTTACTGGGTGAGGTCCAGTCCCCGATGTCTGACCCGCTACTTAGGTTTCGAATTCATGCATAAAAACTAACCTATAAAGACTAAGAAAAAATCAGTAACCCTGGAATGTGATGCCTTTTTCTTGTTTGTGCACTATGATTAGAATAGTAGAGTTGTGGAGGTCCTACTGTGCACGCTGTGACGTGTCCCTTTCTCCCCCACAGGTACATGTACCAGTTCTCAGGCGACATGACCGAGGACAGAGACCTCGGAGGGCAGCCCTTCTCAGCAGGGTCCGTAGAGTCCGTAGAGTGTGTGGGTCTTATAGTGTTATCTTGGGGTGGGAGTGAGCTGAGAGCGATGTTTTGTACCACCTCTACCCCCTTTTACCCCGTAGAGTGAGTTGTACTTTTGTGGAAGTTCTAGCTGTTTTTGGGTTGTGCTGTGGGCTTGTACAGTATTAGTGGTGTAGTTATAGTGCTCTATGACGCTTGGATGTTCTGTTTGTCGTACTTTACTTTGCAGTCGATGCTGTAGTACCTTGTACTTTTTTCTGTGCTGGAGCTGTACTGTTCTGCTTTCTTTCAGTTCGTACTTTACTATCTGTGTTTCCTTAGCGGTTGCAGTGGCCTGCGAGTCATTTGGTATACCCATTAGCGCTTGGTATTCTTAATACCGCGGCTTGTTACGTCGATCCTCCCTATTTAGGTAGCGAGGTGTGACACATTCGATTTTCGATCACCAGAAGTTCGAGTTCGACAATGGAAGTGAATCGAATGACGCTTAGAAGTATTGGAGGATGATGCTAGAGAATTTGAGACGAACCAAACCGAGACATGCAAGCGTGATCAGCTACTTTTTCTTCGTCTTTTTTGAACTCGTATTCTTCTTCTATCCATTGCTATCATCTTGTACCCATTTCACCATGGGTTGAATCCTTTTCCACCTACCTTCCCCCCTCATTATTGCCTTTTGTCCTCATCTCCTCCTCGAGCCCCGTTTCCGCCTAACCTAGCCTACCCTCCCCTACCAATGACTTTTGGCACCCCCTTTAAACCCTCACCCTATCTCTTTTTCCTTTTTAACCCCTCCTCTCCTTCCTCACCAAGCCATCCCGTGGCTTCCCCTTCGCCCCGGCATCACCCTCTCCTCCACCACGCCTCTCTTCCATCGAGGCCAACCCCTCTCGGTTCGAGTTCCTCCGGCCTCACCCGAAGCTCCGCCAGCTTCACCATATCCCAGTGGCCCCCCGCTACGTCGAGCAATCGCAGCCCTCACCGCCATGGATCGACAGCCGCCGATGGCCCACCAACGACCTTGGGGATTGTTGGGCTTAGCGACAACCCTCGCCGCCACCCTCGCTGTTGCCGTGTGGTTGAGATCTTGTGAAGTCGTCGTTCTTGGTGTTCTTTCAAGCTCATTGTCTTGGATCTTACCCATTAAGGTGCCCCGCCTCGTTTCCTTCTTGGGTCCACTCATTCGTGTTTGTTGGATCTTGAGTTATTGGTCGTTGAATTGTTTAGGATTGATGGTGATAATCGTAGATGTCGACCAATGGTGTTGGAAAGGAGTATCAATGGGGATGAGTATTGGCTTGCTTTTGGCCTTATGTATTGAAGTTGGATGTCAGTCTTGTACTCGGATTTGGAAGACGGCTAAGATGTTGGCTTCTTGTTGGATGTTATAGAGATTGCTGGAAGAAGTGGTAGCGATGATCTTGACCCTTGAAAATTAGCCTTATATTTACCTTTTAGTGTCGATCTGGATATTGGCGTGTAATTGGGTATCATGGCAGATGATATCTTTTGTGTCCGGCTGGTTAAGGTGTAACAGCACAGATGCATATGAGTTAGTCATCACGTTTTTGTATGTTATGTCGATGATTTACTTAGTTAAGACCCAGTAGTCATCATTGACATGAGTTGAAAATTTTAAACCATATGATCTTCATTTTATGTGGTTTAAATAGCTTGCTACTGACTTATCACCTCAGGTTCCAAGTTCGAACAGATGTCGTCATCATAATAACTATCATTTTCATATAGTGCCAATACCTCATACTTTGGCTACTTGATAAATCTGAAGTAACTGTGGTGATGATACTAGATTTTGAAACTAGTTACGGAAGCTATGATGATGTCAATTGTATGTATTCATACATGACATCATCTCTTATTTTCTTGATGCTGTGAAATCACATTATATTTCATGTTATTAACAACTTATTTTCATATGTCGTAATCGTTCAACACGCCTTCCTGTCGATCGTTTGAATTGCTTAGGCAATTATCGATCTTCTTAATTACGAGGACGTAATTATTTTAAGCAGGGTAGAATGTAACAGCCTGTATTTTTCCAATACATCAATTACGTATTTTTACGTATTTTAAAAATTACTTTGTATAGTCAAGAGATTTATAACAAAACTGAATTAAAAAATTTCTTATAAAAATATTTTGAAGCACTAGACTAATTATAATGTATTTCAGTATATTCAGATTTCATCAAATACTCAAAACAATTCTTATAAAAATTCATTTTCAATTATTACCATTTTGACTCAATGAATTAATTTTCTATACAAACATTTCCCAAACATTTTCATACTTCTACAGTAGCATCCTATGATCATTTAGGACTTCCCACATTAATTTCGTAATTTTTTGTAGTCAAATCAATAGAGAACCTGCAAACCCGTTTTCTAAACGTATTGACCCAAAACTCGTATCTCCATAGCCCAAACCCTGAAACGGATCTCGTATTCGCGATCCTCGCGACGATACGATCCCGTGGGTATGTTTTCGTAATTTTTCGGACACGTTTACTAGTAGAGGCAAAATTGTAATTTCGTGTTTCTAAGTATTTTTTTACCAATTACTTACTAATTACGTTTTAACTTTTTACTTAACCCTATTATTTAACCTAACCGATTAGCCACCCAAGTGTTTCATACCAACACATTTTCACGTTCTTCTCCATTTTCAACACCTAACACCAACCTCATTAATGAGGTTAACTATTTATTTAATAATCTAATCGATTTAATAAACCCTTAACCCTATATAAACCCCTACACACTCTCGTCTTCCCTCAGCCAGCAACCCACACTTCCCCCGCTTTCAAACTCACGCACACACAGCTTCACTCTATCCCTCTCTCTTCGAAAGCCCCGAGTTCCCTCTCTCTCCCATTCGAAACTCCCCTCGCCCCATGCACAGCTCGCCGTGAGCTCCGCCCACGCCGCACCCGCTTCCAGTGTCCCCTTCCCCGCAGCTCTCCGAACCTGTTCACCCTCGTCGACGACAAGGTCGCTGCACCCTCGAGCTCCCCCCTCTGCTCGAGTTTCAAGCTCTCATGGAGAAGCCTTGTTGCCGCTCTCCGAGCTCCAGCAACCATCGCCGGCGTGTTCCGAGTCGACGCCGTTCGTCGACAAGTTCCATGGCGTGAGCACCCCACCAGAGAACCCACTGGCTTCGCCTCCGAGCACCGTTGACCTCCGATGAACAACCCCACGAGCACGCCGACATGCCCGTACACCGCCCCACCCTCCTCCTCCTTCGAACAGCAGCACCACCTCCGCCCTGAGTGCCACCGCTTTGCCCATCCCCCGCCTTCGCTGAAGCTCCCACGGTGGCCCCCCAGCGACCCCAGGCACTGACCACTGCTTCGTCCTCCACCACCGCCGCTTCCACCATCTTCCGACGCCACGCACTGCCGCCTCAACCTCCGCTCCCTTCCTCCACGCCATCGTCGACGAACGACCCTGCTGCATGCAAGAGGAGAAGTGAAACGATGGGTTCGTTACGTGGGTGCGTATAAAAATATGTATGTACATATTATAATACGTATTTATATATTTATATCTTGTCTTAATAGTTTAAAATTGATAACTAATAATATAGAGATCACAAAAAAATGAGACTAGCTCCAGAAAATCAGAAATGGCGTTCTGGACCCAATGGTGTTGGTTTCATCTCAATCAAATGCTTAGTTTTTCCAGAATAAAATTTTAACCCTAAAACTTAAATACAGCTTTTTCACTTAAAAACCTGTAACTTGTTATTTTCATGTACACTGATATGTAAGAAAAATATATGTTATAGTACTCTTCGAGACGGTTGTTTTGACTGCTCACTTGAACATTTCCGACTAGTATTGCATCCAGAATAAATCATCGAAGGTTTACTTTACTTAAGTAAAATTGTTTTTAAAGGGATTTTTAAGCTTCTAAAAATTATAAAAAAATAGCAGGAGCTTCTGAAAATATTTTCCTTTTTCAATAAAATCATAATATTTATCTTCAGCTTATATAAAAATTTTGAACGCTTTTCGACACCGTTTCAACCGGTTTTAAAAATCAAAACGATCTATATTTAAATAGGAAAAGTCGTGTTTTCTAACTGATTATTTTTGTGTTGCAGGTACGAACTCTTATGTACCAACTTCAGAGAAAGCCTTAGATCCATTCCCGTCCTGCTACGACAGCCTCAAATATCATAAGTCACGACAATTTCTAAACTTAGAAAACTAGTTAAATGTACTCGTATGAACTAGTAGAACACCACTTATAGCTTACGAACGGCTATTGACTTGTACCGAACTAGAGACCTAACCTAATAGGAAAGTAATCAACTAAATATTACTTTTTCAACTTTCAACTTTGGTGGTTGTAGCATGCAACTACCAACTTGGGTAAATCGTGTGCTAAACCACACTACCACACACTCAAAGCACGGAAGAAACATCTTTTGTGTTGGACTTGTCTTTATCCTCTTTCCTACTTTCTGGTTCAATAAGAAAGTCAACCGGTTGTCTTGGTTCGACTAGCAACATGTGGAATGTCCTGTGAAACATCCTGTAACGAACTTGCACTTGACCCATCACTGGAGTATTGGGATAACTCATAGTTTGAGAGAGTACGGGAGTGACTGAAGTTCCATCTTCCTATCATGTCACCTGAGTTTTGGCATCCTCTCCTGCTGCCTGAGTTTTGGTGAAATACTAGTACTGCTGCATGGGTTTCGGCATTCGTCTGGGTAAGCGCACCCAGGCAAGAGATGAACTCGATGGTTACATATTGTACTCTCTTACTTGAGTCACGTAGTGTAGTTACTTTTGCACAGTCACTTTTACCTTACGCACCATAGTCACCTTTACTTTACACGTCCCATGCACATTACTTACTACATTTGTGCAGTCACATTACTTTACTTGTCGTACTTTTAGCTATAGCAGTAGCATGTTTCACTTGCTTAGCCTGCTTTACACTTGCACTATCACATTACAGTTGTTCTCTCCTTTCAGTTCTGTTTACTTTTACTACTCAGCTGTGTACAGTTGTTGCTTAGTACTTTACTTTTCACTCTGGTCTGCTTGTACGTAGTTATCTTTGTCATACTTTTACAGTAATTCCTTTCTTTATTTAGAATTGTTGTGATTTACCTGCGGTTTCATCTCTGTGGCACCGCAGACGACGTATATATGGAGGTAAATGCTCTTGAGTTGATAGCGCCAGAGTTCGATCGTGAGACCGCAGCTTTCAGTTTTATTTTTGCTATGTACTTTCTTTCTTTAATGTATCATTGTTGGAACATTTGTACAACATAGATTGTAATAATTGGATAATATTTAGGTATTTTTGTATATCTCAGCATCGTGGATATTTTGGTTTCACTGGTAAACTGCAGGACCTGCAAATAAATCAAATAAGTAATTGGCCCCCGAGAGCGGGTCGTTACACACCTCATAAGCGTGCACCCTCACCTCCTACTCATGCCTTAACTAAACCTCTTCTTAAGAATCCCAAATCACTTTCTTTGTGGATTCCTAAGAATATTTCTAGGCTTGATAAGAATTCGTATATAGATTCATATGTTCGAAATGTTATATTTTCATATGACTATACACGGAAACCAAACTCCACTTTTGTTTGGTTTCCACCTTGCTAGCTCACTCACATTGTTATTCATTCTTGGGTACCAAGCTTACATGTTTACATTTTGTACCCATATTTTTGTGAGTGTGTTCATTACACCCATTTTTGCATGTCTTCTATGTTTATGGGGGAGTATGTAACTTTTTGCTTGCTAGCATTAGTTTTTCCATTCATATGTCACATTGAATGTCATTCACATTATGTTTGTGCATATGGGGTGGTTATTTCTCTTGTCCTTAGTTTTCCTATTTGTCTATTACCCATCTTTTTGATACGTCAATGTAGGAGAGAAATGGGTTATATAAAAATATACCTTAGTGCGTTTTATGCATTATTAATAGTTGGTATTGTTTTTGCATAACATACATCAATATGATTTGTGCTTTGCATGTTTATATTTTGTGCACTTTTGCATATTGATTGGGGGAGTTTCTTAGCACACATTGTTTATTTCAATGTTTATTATATTTTGACATAACGGATTGTCATCTTCAAAAGGTGGAGAATGTTAGTTCTTGGGTTCTTAGGTTTAAGACTAACGTTGTTTTGATGATGATCAATACATTATATTAGTGAGCTAATCAATCTTATGTTTAGTCTCAGTTTATCTTAATGATTATATGTTGATGAGACAAAGCATAAAGCTTAGAGGATGATACAATGGATATCTTAAAGACCTACAAGAGTGATAGATTGCTTAAGCTTGGATGAAGTCACGATGATCATCTAATAAAGCAAAAGCTTGGAGCATGATGGTGGCTAGGACCTCAAGGCATCAAGAGCTTGAAGACTAGACTCTAGGAGAAGCTATTGTAATCCAGGTATTTTATTGTAATCCATGTATTTTATTACTTGCTTCTTTCCTTTTGAGTCATAGGAATTATGTAATGCCTTGATTAGATGGGCATACACATATGCACGCATCATAAACCATCTTAGTGAACCTTAGGATCATCATAGAATCCAATCCAATAGGTTCCACATGCCAATAACTCAATTGGAGTTATTGGACTTCCAACAGGCACCTGCTGAAGGTATAACAGGCGACCGGTGGTTCACAGGTGCCTGGCCATCCTTCAACAGATGGCTCTTCTGCAAAGGCTCAAGTCAATTTTCTTGACTTCATACTTAAGCTTTTGGTATAAGCGACTGAAGTATAATTGACAGGCGCCTGTCAACCTACAAGCTCCTGAACATTGTTCAACCGACACCTGGTGCACAAATGTGTGTAACTTGGTATTTTCAGCTCCAATCCATCTTGTGGGACAGTCGACTGGTGTAGAGTTTACGACCGCCTGTCAATCTTCAGGTGCATGAGCTTAGTTCATCAATCACCTGGTATACAAGTGCGTAAGTCGTCACTTTCTAACTCAAATCCATCCCTTGTGACAGTCGCCTGTTGAAGCCTTTTCAGGCTCCTACACAGTGGTACAGGTTCCCGTGTAGTCTTCTACAGTCGCCTGTCTTGGCTCAGTATATAGACATTGGGATTATAGAGCATTTGCTTCAGGTGCCTGTCTCTTTGCCATCAGGCACATGTTCTAGCCGTTAGACTCAGAATTCTTCCCGTTTTCTTGGGCTGTTTTGGGCTGTTTTGAGGACTTATTTAAGCTAGTTTGAGTTTGATTTTTTGACACTAACTCCTACTCATAAAGATCATTTTGGAGTGTCAAAAATCCCAAGACAGAGCTACATTCTTTTCATTTTCTCTCTTTCTCTCCATTGAGCTTCCAATTCTTTCATGAAGTGAAATCAAAGCTCAAAGGGATTTCTCCAAGGGATTTCAATCTTATTCATATCTTGAAGAACATCTTTCTTCTCTTCATTTTTACACTCAAGTGAAAAGTGTTAGGGTTCATTACTAGAAGAGAGAAATATTATCAAGTGCAATCAAAGCCTCACCTTAAGCACTTGGTTTCCACACTTGCATGCCTTCTTCTTCACATTGGTAATATCATCTCAAGGCATATGTAAGTGTTATTTTGTTTCATCTTTTGTAAAATCCTAACTCTCTTTGCGAGAGTTAGTTTCTCCCTTTGTGGGAGGTTGTGTCCTTGTGTAGGACTAACCCTTGTGTAGGGTTTGAGTTCTCCATTTATGGGAGTGAGTGAGAGTGTCCTTGTGTAGGACTTACCCTTATGTAGGGATACCTGTGTGCATGGTTTGTATTCACTACCTTGTGTATGATTATAGTGGATATTGGTATGGCGGGAAGTACCCAACTTTGTGGAACCATGATAAAACTATATATGTTTGTGATTGTTGTTGTTGAGCACACTGTTTAATTTCCACTGCTTATTGTGGCCTTAATTTCAGTAACTTTTAATTAAGCCCTTTTTTGCCTTTACACTATTCACCCCTTCTAGTGTATTGTGTAGCCATACTAAGTCCTAACAAGGTATACCTTTCCAAATCGAGAGTAGTCATCTATGAATGTAATGTGTATTGATCCCAATTTTGATCTACACGTATGGATACGTATTTTGGCGTAAATGCGCACGTTGAGTATCCTCGTATTTTTCTTTAATTATTTTGGTGAAGGAATTATTTTTAAAAAGGTTTTAACTTATCATTTGGTATTAGTAAATAGGAGTATTTAAGGAAATACCATGTATTTGAGATGTATGGTGTATTTCCTTATGTATTTTTATTTTTTCAAAAATGCAAATTCCAAAAAATTTATAACCATGACACCACATTAGCATAGTGTTATCTTGCATGAACACTTGGCTTTAGGATTAACCAAGTGTGTGGATGAGAGGAATTTGGGGAAACAAAATCAAGGAAAAAGAAAAACAAAAGAAAAACAGAAACAAAATGAACGCATATGTGCATAATAGAATCATCAAATCTTGCAAATTTAACATCAAGATCTCTGCCGCCGAAATTCCAAAGAAGGTAAAATGCAACATAACAATCTTGCAAATTGGTAGATGATTATTGATTTTATAGGAGCAGCATGCTTGCATTCTCTATTGCCAGGCTTATGTGGGAAAGGTACACTAATAACACTGCTAACAAGGGTAAATTTTCATATTTTATTCTTCAAAAATTGCTTTGTATTATGTGGAAAAGTCTATTTGACACTAGAGACAAGATTTCAACTTCTACTTTCTTTGCCCTAAGATCAATTTGATTCGGCCACATCCTTCCAGATTTTCATAAATTTATAAGATTTTTGAGACTTTTAACTTTTTGAAGAGCTGATAAGTCTAGGGTTTGATCCTTGTTAAGTTTCTTTATTAACTTTTTTGTTATTGTTTAAAAAAAATTTATTTAATGTGTAGATGTCGAGAGTCGAACTGGGGACTCCTTGCATCTAAAGAGAAGTCATGCCAAGCCAGCCAAATTTTCCAAGGCTTTGTTGGGGTTTTTAGCTGTACGTTGAAAAAAGGGAAAAAAGACTTCTTGCAAGGATTGAACTCATGATCGCCAGCACCAAACAATAGAATCATACCTTTAGACCAAAGCTTATACTATTGTGTCAACTTAATTTTTAATTAAAACTTAAATAGGACACATTGCACTTTGGATGTGGTGCTAACTTATTTCTTTAAATAAAAACCTAAACATGATGCATTGCACTTTGGTCGAGTTGTCAATCTCGGTCATTTCAACCATGTTCCACTTTGATAACGATTATGAATCATCATTTACTGGAGGAACCCCCAGCTCTTTATTTATAGCAGAGGATGAGCATGTGGAGATAAGATATAATAGATACGGTCTTATCTATATGCTAAATCGTGATCCTAACCAACTCATCTATATCCATTCACAACGGGTTCTATTTTTAATTTTAATTTTATTTTTATGTACTCTCATGAATTAGATAGTATTCATTGAAAATGACATGAAAAGAAGAGGAAAACTGTGATATTTCGGTTGTTTTTAAAAAAATCACATCCACTCAACATTGACTGTGAATTTCTTGCATAGACAAAGTTTGTTGCATTTTTTGAGTGTTAAACGTTTCTGTGGATTTTTTTAAGCGCGCCAATGTTGGTAGGGGTTTTTTTAAAATGGGCCAAATACGTGGAAGTTTTTTAAAAATGTACTCATATGATAAATTCCAAGAAACATTTTGAATTATAAGCTATAGTAATTGCCCGTGTCCGGAGGGTACGGATGCAGTCGTTGTCCGGACGCAAATGCAAATCGAAGCGGTCGACAATGTGAAAAAAGCATGTAGGGGTGTGTGGAGGGTCGGAGGGCTTAAGGAGAAAAAGTATGGACTAAAATGGAAAAAAATACCAAAACCCCCACCCAAATCCAAGCACAGAACCTCACCCAACCCTCACAATATCCCCACCGGTGTCCCACTCAGCAACCCAAAATATGACTGAGACAAAATTGACATGTACAACAAAATTAAAAAACATTCGTAAATTGTATAATTGTTAAGAAATGTTAAGAGAAGAGGAAAATAATCTCTAAAACAGAGTAGTCATGGCATAAGCCATAGCTCTCTATATATTCATTGAAATAGAATTTAGGAGTCTAAGGGACTTCCCACTAACTTAGTGGGGAGTAATGGTGAGATGATGAGGGGAGGGAGGCCAAAGGCCTCCCTCAACTCACAACACTCCCCCTCATCTCGCCATTACCTTAGGTTAAGCATATGAATACTTCAGGATTCAGTATGCTAATGGGGTGGATACTTCTGGATCCAGAGCCACTGTGGTTGCCTCGTGGTTGCCTCGTTAAAACCTTAGCTGTGGAAAACCCAGTGAGAAAAACCAGTAGCTTAAGGGAAAAGAGTACAACTATCGAGGGACTCCCCCTGATCTGTACAGCTTCAGGCTTGCAGATTTCCTATGTATCTATACAATCATCTCCTATTCGTCTATACATCCATCATATTTTGAAAGCAAATACAATCATCACTCATCTATACAAGTTTCACTCATCTAGCGGCTATAGGAAAGCAGTGGCGCTCTGGAGTGGAACGCTCTTAGAAGTTGGTAGATGACTCCACTAATGTATTCTTTGAATCGGTCTTCACTGTGTCTGCAAGGTACTGTTGGATCTGGATCGTAGCCTAGAGGGCGGGTGAATAGGCTAATAAAAAATATTCGTGCAACCCACGAACAATCCCACGCAGTTATAAGCACAGACAGGGCAATAAAATAGCAATCACAGAATACGCACAGATATACCCTGGTTCGGTCGTCCCCACGACCTACTCCAGCCCCGAAAGCAGTTACTAGATAGATATGTAATCAAGTACATCTACACAGTGAGTCAAGATCCCAAATCTACTCTCACCTAGCTCGTACGCACACCACGTGCTCTACACTATCAATCTAGTCAGATGCTCTCCCTCCATGACGACTCCCAAGTCGTCAGGTCCCCAAAAGTAACACAAGAGGTAATATTTCCCCTAGAGATCGCTACACCAATACAAAGATAAATAAATAGAGTTTTAGAAGTGCTCAGTAATGGTGTGTCGTCTCTGTCGTTCAGCGCGTGTCAGATCTCGTCTGACGTAGATGTAGATGTCCCGTCTCTCGTCTCCTCAGCAACTCAGATTGCGGCACTCTCTGATGTTGCGCCCTCCCTACACTCTCTTCAAAGAATTCGGCCGGCTCTCCCCTTAAAAATCTGTGCGTGCACTCCCTGCGCCCTTGGAACAAAACTTGCGGCTTGGATTTTAACTGGGCACTTGTAGAGAGCAAATAGGCTAGGGTATATGAATTAAAAAAATGGAACTCTGTTGACTTTTCAAAAAACCAAAAACAATTAGCAACAGGGGTTTTACTATGAAGACATTAATTTGAATGCAAGTGCTCCTGGGTGTTTCAAATAGAAAGACACAACAATTAGATGTCTGGGATTGGGATTTTCATAAGCACAAAAAAAAATGGACGGCACACAAAACAGATTCGGCCCTTTGCACAAATTTGGCTGCTACACAAAACAGGAACCCAACCCTAACAAATTTCGGCTGCCATCTCTTGAAAATTTTTGATGGAAAAATAAAACACAACTTTGAGGGGATCTTGTGTTAGGGGTAATTCGGTAGCCTGCACTTATAGAACCCCAAAAAAAATCTTTGAGAACAAAAAAAAACTCGGCCTTGGGAAATTTTATAGGACTGGAGATTTCGGCTGCTCCCACTTTCTCTCTCTCCTTTTTAGGCTTATGGAGAATTGAAGGGGATTGGTTTTTGATTGCCCTGGGAGGGGCTTTGCGAGAATGAAGAGCGGCGCCTCTTATTAAAAATTTCGGCTTATAATGATGCCCTTAAAAAAACTGAAAAGCAAGTGCCCCTTAGTTTTGATCTCTTTAAAAAAAACAACCCCATGAAAATTTCGGCTCCCCCCCTTTTATTTTGAAAACCTAGGTCACAGGTCAAAAAATGATGGGCTTTTTATTTAAAAGTCTAGCACACAAAACAGTGTGCTCACATTGCTTTCGGTTTTTTTTTCTTTTGTTTAATTATTCAAAGCAAATAAAAAACTGGGCCTGTGTCATTTTTTGTTATCACCAATAAAAAACTGGGCTTTGAAAATAGGAGATATGTTATAAGATTAGAGGACACCCTTCAATTGGGATCCGAATGTGACTCTCCTTTGATCTCATCTCTCCTTAGCGGACTATTTCTCCTTTGCACATTGACCAAGACTTTCCGTGAATTGGTCCGTGAATTGATCGCATGTTTGCCGTTCCTGAAACACTTAACACACACGTTAAAAACGTTCACACACGTTTGTTATCATCAAACACGAAGTTCACAGATCGTTGCTACCAACAATCTCCCCCTTTTGATGATAACAAACTAAGTATAAGATTTGCACAATAAAGTTCCAAATAGTGTGTGTGGAAGTGTCAATGATGATATAAAATACAATAAGATACAATGATGTGCAAACACCGATGTGAACAATATGCATGCTCCCCCTTAATCAAGCATTCATATGTTCATACCACAATTTCACATAGTACCATATACCAAATCTGCGCAAGCATTCATATGTTCATACCACAATTTCACATAGTACCATATACCAAATCTATACCAAATCTGCCCAAATTTTTCTCCCCCTTTGTTATCATCAAAAGTTATAACACGAAGTCAAAAACATATACCATGCAAAAAGAGAGTATTATCAACCATTACCAACAATTGCATGCATACAGTCATAGAATTATCATGTCAAATTCCAATGAAACTAAATAACTAAAACTTCAACACCAACGTGTAAAGTGTGACGATTAAAATTGAAGCACATAGGGAGAATCAGTAAGAAAGTCAACCGGAACCAATCCACTTTTTCCAAATAACATTCCCACCTCATTAAAAATGAGTTCAAGGTACCACACCCCAAAACATAGCCTATAAGGACTCTTAGATGTGGGGATGGCATTGCTTGACGAGTAGATACACCAACGCTAAAGTTTACCCATAAAGCTTATGTTGGATACTCGTGGGTAATACCGTTGCCAAGGATTGTATCCATTTTCCATACGGAGCAATTATCTTTTGTTTTCACATTTTTTTTCTACAATACTTATACAAAAAATTTCTTTTGCTCAATTTTTATCCATGGCAAGGTATATCATATCCCTTAGATATTCAGTTAACTTTTCCTCCTACATTCACATTCCATACTTCATAAACAATATCTACAAATGTGCAACAATAGTAATTCATGTGGAAGTGAAGTAGGTGGTGTAGAAATCAAGCTATTCTCAATCATTGGACATGCCATGAATATTTAGAAAGATAAACATACGCATGTAGCAAAAGTAATAATACACCAATTTCTACATAGATATGAAAATCATCCGTGCATACTTCAATAATGAATCAAAGAGAAAAGATACACATTTAAGCACCATTTTTTTTATTTTCAGTTTTTCAGTTTTTTTAAATGCATGAAGTACTAAAGCAAACATGAGATGCAAGCACACAAACAGAAAGAATCATGCACACATAGCAATGCAACTACTAGCACACAAACAAAGAAAAGTCACGCACACACAAAACAAACTATGAAGATATTCATTAAGTTCAAAGAATGAGATATACCTTCGCGTCTCCGTTTGACTAAGGAGCTAAAAAGTAATGAGACACTCAGTTTATCGCTCCTCGTCAAATTTCGATCCACCTACAAAAGAGGTGTCGTGTGTGACCTTGGAATCCAACAAGGTCCACTCACGTTAGTCATCAAAGATTTAGGAACCCATATTTGTTTGAACTTAATATTTTCGTTCCTATAATTGCAATGATATGAAGTATGACCAACGCATCCACATGTAAAGCACTTAGCATGAAAATTTCCAACCTTTGTTGATTCAATGTGAACTTTTCTATATTTGATTTTTCAACATTTCTAAGACCATATCCTAGTCCTCGCCTATTATTGCCATAAATTTGATTTCCAAGAATAATATCCAAATTTTGTTTACCAATGGAAAATCTCTTTAATGACAATTCTAAACTAGCAACTTTGGATTTCAAGTGATCATTTTCGTTCACAAGCAAAGTGCATTTACTAACGAAAGCTCGCTTGTTTTCCTCTTCTTTCTTTTCAAAATCCCTCATTTTTTCTTTAAGTTCAAGATTTAGCATGTTAATCTTTTCAGAAAGCAATTCATTTTCAACTTCAAGCTTTGTCTTATCTAGCTTATACATGCTAATATCCTTTAATAAAGAGGGACATGAAAGACAATCAGTTTTTTCAGACAAGCTAGCTTTTTCTTTTTCTAACATAGTAATGGTAGATTTGCATGCAACAAGCTCTTGTTTAATATTTTTCATTTCTATAGACATGTCATACTCAGTTTGTTGCATATCAAAATTATCATTCCTATAACATTCCACATCAGCTTCTAGCTCATCAATTCTATGTTGCATTCCTTTACAGATTTCTAAAAATTCAGCTTTAGTGGGAGATTCTACCTCATTGTGTTTGGCCATCAATGCCATGCATGAGTGAGCTTCATGTTCCTCATCCTCCACCTCAGCTTCGCTATCCATATCACACGTCAGCACTTTCGTTTTTCCTTTTGCAACTTGAGCTGTGTGTTGTTGTGGGCAATCTTTTATGTGGTGCCCTTTCTTCCTGCATTTAAAACATTCACTTCTATTAATAGCTTTCTGATCATAGGAATTTCTACCAAAATTAGAATTATTAGAACGAATGAACCTTTTTCCCATCTCAGCTCTTCCTTGTTCAGTCTGAATGTATCTCCTGAAGTTTTTGACCATTAGGGCTTGCCCTTCATCAAGATCGTCGTCGTTAGCTTGAAGAGCTAATGGTGTGGAAGCTTTGGTCTTCTCTTCAGGTTTCTCTCTGGCTTCTATACTCAGCAACTCAAGCTCGTGCGACATCAGGTTGCCTATCAAGTCCTCCACTTTCATTGTTGATAAGTCCTTAGCTTCTTGAATAGCGGTGACTTTAGGCCTGAACGAGCTCGGTAGCGCCCTTAAGATCTTTCGTACCTGTTCATGGCTAGAGTATGGCTTACCGAGGGAACTGGATTTGTAGACGATGTCCGTGAACCTCGCAAACATGTCTTTAACTGATTCTGTTGGTAGCATGCGGAAGCTCTCGTATTCTGTGCAAAGCAACGCAAGTCTGGATTCCTTCACTTGCGATGTTCCCTCATGTGTCACCTCCAGAGTATGCCAGATTTCCTGCGCAGTTAGACAATGTGAGATACGATTAAACTCAGATTTATCAAGAGAACATATAAGCGCATTCATAGCTTTACCATTAAGAGTATAAAGTTTCTTATCAGCTAAATCCCACTTGTCTTTAGGCTTAATTATAACAGTGTCTTCAATTTTAATAGTGGGCAGACTATAACCATTTTCAACAATATCCCACACATCATAATCTACAGACACTAGATATATTTTCATCCTAGCCTTCCAATATGCAAAGTCTACACCGTTAAACTTAGGTGGACAAGCTATAGACCGACCCTCAGCAAAAACACAATCAGATATATTCATGGTCATCTAAAAATCTAGACTAGATCCTCTAAACTGGCTCTGATACCACTTGTTGGATCTGGATCGTAGCCTAGAGGGGGTGGGTGAATAGGCTAATAAAAAATATTCGTGCAACCCACGAACAATCCCACGCAGTTATAAGCACAGACAGGGCAATAAAATAGCAATCACAGAATACGCACAGATATACACTGGTTCGGTCGTCCCCACGACCTACTCCAGCCCCGAAAGCAGTTACTAGATAGATATGTAATCAAGTACATCTACACAGTGAGTCAAGATCCCAAATCTACTCTCACCTAGCTCGTACGCACACCACGTGCTCTACACTATCAATCTAGTCAGATGCTCTCCCTCCATGACGACTCCCAAGTCGTCAGGTCCCCAAAAGTAACACAAGAGGTAATATTTCTCCTAGAGATCGCTACACCAATACAAAGATAAATAAATAGAGTTTTAGAAGTGCTCAGTAATGGTGTGTCGTCTCTGTCGTTCAGCGCGTGTCAGATCTCGTCTGACGTAGATGTAGATGTCCCGTCTCTCGTCTCCTCAGCAACTCAGATTGCGGCACTCTCTGATGTTGCGCCCTCCCTACACTCTCTTCAAAGAATTCGGCCGGCTCTCCCCTTAAAAATCTGTGCGTGCACTCCCTGCGCCCTTGGAACAAAACTTGCGGCTTGGATTTTAACTGGGCACTTGTAGAGAGCAAATAGGCTAGGGTATATGAATTAAAAAAATGGAACTCTGTTGACTTTTCAAAAAACCAAAAACAATTAGCAACAGGGGTTTTACTATGAAGACATTAATTTGAATGCAAGTGCTCCTGGGTGTTTCAAATAGAAAGACACAACAATTAGATGTCTGGGATTGGGATTTTCATAAGCACCAAAAAAAATGGACGGCACACAAAACAGATTCGGCCCTTTGCACAAATTTGGCTGCTACACAAAACAGGAACCCAACCCTAACAAATTTCGGCTGCCATCTCTTGAAAATTTTTGATGGAAAAATAAAACACAACTTTGAGGGTATCTTGTGTTAGGGGTAATTCGGTAGCCTGCACTTACAGAACCCCAAAAAAAATCTTTGAGAACAAAAAAAAACTCGGCCTTGGGAAATTTTATAGGCCTGGAGATTTCGGCTGCTCCCACTTTCTCTCTCTCCTTTTTAGGCTTATGGAGAATTGAAGGGGATTGGTTTTTGATTGCCCTGGGAGGGGCTTTGAGAGAATGAAGAGCGGCGCCTCTTATTAAAAATTTCGGCTTATAATGATGCCCTTAAAAAAACTGAAAAGCAAGTGCCCCTTAGTTTTGATCTCTTTAAAAAAAACAACCCCCATGAAAATTTCGGCTCCCCCCCTTTTATTTTGAAAACCTAGGTCACAGGTCAAAAAAAATGATTGGCTTTTTATTTAAAAGTCTAGCACACAAAACAGTGTGCTCACATTGCTTTCGGTTTTTTTTCTTTTGTTTAATTATTCAAAGCAAATAAAAAACTGGGCCTGTGTCATTTTTTGTTATCACCAATAAAAAACTGGGCTTTGAAAATAGGAGATATGTTATAAGATTAGAGGACACCCTTCAATTGGGATCCGAATGTGACTCTCCTTTGATCTCATCTCTCCTTAGTGGACTATTTCTCCTTTGCACATTGACCAAGCCTTTCCGTGAATTGGTCCGTGAATTGGTCGCATGTTTGCCGTTCCTGAAACACTTAACACACACGTTAAAAACGTTCACACACATTTGTTATCATCAAACACGAAGTTCACAGATCGTTGCTACCAACAGGTACTGCTGGACCTGGCTGAGCGTTTTCAAGACTTGCTTCTTGGATGATGAGCTTCTCAGAAGTTGTAGACTTTGGAGGATGATGTGTAGATCTTAAGGAGGTAGCCGGCCTTTTGTGTTTTAGTCATCGCGATGATCTTTAAACCTGCATATGCGATATATATTCCTTGACCCTTGGAAGTTGTGCATAAGCAGCTTATCCTTGGTTTAGTGATGCTCTCCAGGACAGCACTGTATTTGGCTAACAGCTTTACTGCAGACGTTCTATCAAAGACACGTGCAGTTGGCCAGATAAATAAGTTTAACAAGTATACTAGAGCTAGGCTCTTCGGGACCTAGGACGTCCTCCCCCCTTCTAGCTGTTCAGCCACCAACGATGTTCACTGCAAAAGACTTCGAGAACGACGACCTGCTCAATTAAGCTTCATCTTTTATCTATGCATTTAAAATTCCATGTAGCTTCATCTTTTGTTTGCTTTAGTACGAACTTTTATTTTGAATGTCTTTTTACATTTACTCAAATAAAATTTCGTTTTTGGTTATATAGATGAAGTATGAGTGCCTAGTGAACAGTGCCTCGACGAACGCAATACTTCACGAACATTACTATTTTAATAGCATAAATAAATACGACGGTCCTGTTATCACAATTTTAGGACTGTCTAAAATAATCGAAGGATCTGGTGAAGCAATTATATTGCTCACAAATAACACAAGACTTCAAATAAAAAATGCATTATACTCTCCTAAATCAAATAGGAATCTCGTAAGTTTCAAGGACTTTCGTTTAAACGGATATCACTTAGAAACCAGAGACGAAAATAAGGTTGAATATCTGTATGTAACTCGTTAAAAAGATGACCAGAAGATCATCTGCGAGCGATTCAAAGGACTCCCGTCGGGTCTCTACCATACATACATTCAACCAATAGAAGCCAATATGACTGAGCACCAGACGTGCCCATCACTGCCAGAGTTCCAACTCTGGCACAACAGACTTGGTCACTCTGGATCAGCAATGATGCAACACATCATCACTAAATCCCGTGGACATAAATTGAAGAACCTGAAGATTCATCATAAGTGTGAATTTCATTGTTCCCCTTGTTTCAAGGGAAAACTTATAACGAGACCATCCCTCCTGAAAGTGGGATTAGATTCTTCTGGCTTCCTTGAGAGAATTCATAGTGACATTTGTGGGCCTATTCACCCCGCAAGTGGCCCATTTCGGTTCTTCATGGTACTGATTAATGCATTAACTAAATGGTCTTATGTGTGCCTCTTGTCCACCTGCAACCTAGCGTTTCCAAAGCTATTGGCACAAATAATAAGGTTGCGGGCTCATTTTCCGATAACCATATCAAGAAACTACGTCTTGATAATGCGGGCGAATATACTTCACAAGTCTTCGAAGACTATTGCCGGGCAACAGGTATTGAAGTTGAATATCCTGTAGCACATGTTCACACCCAGAACAGATTAGCTGAGTCCCTTATAAAGAGTCTCCAATGGATTACACGTCCATTGCTTATGCAATCCCAGTTACCGGTGGATGCTTGGGGCATGCTATTTTACATGCCGCATCACTTATTAGGATAAGACCCTCTGGAGGTCATACATTATCCCCGATGCAACTTGCATATGGCACACCTCCGGATATATCTCATTTGAGAGTGTTTGGTTGTGCGGTATATGTCCCAATAGCACCACCTCAGAGGACCAAAATGGGTCGTCAGCGTCGTCCAGGTATCTATATTGGGTTTGATTCGCCCTCTATTATCAGATACCTTGAACCCCTCACGGGGGACGCATTCAAGGCACGTTTTGCTGACTGTGAATTTGATGAGAAAATTTTTCCTAAACTAGGCACACAGTCTAAGAAGCCTGAAGCTACTGAGACCATTAGTTGGGACCAGACGTCTTTGTCCCTATATGATCCACGTACTAATCTGTCTGAAGATGAAATCATGAAGATCCTTCACATTCAGAATACAGTACATCTTTTACCGGATAAGTTCACGGACAACTAGAAGATTGTCCGTTCACACGTCCTTGCTGCTAACACGCCAGCTAGGATTGACATCTCTATAGATAGATGCAATCCACCAGCAGCAGAATTGGTTGTACCTCAATTGAAAAGAGGACGCCCACCAGGTTCAAAAGATAAAGTTCCTCGAAAGAGGAAGACTCCTGGAGATAATAAGATTATCCCTCCATAGGATGCTGAGCTCAGACCAGCTACTTCTCCCCTCCTTATTTCCACTGCAGAGGAAACAATAGGAGAAACATCATTAAATTTCGTACGTACTGGAGAGGTACTGGACAGACATAGCACGTTCGTCGACGACGATTTTGCGTTCGATATTGCCGCTCACGTCACTGAATATGACGATGATGTCGAACCACGATCTCTAGCGGAATGTAAACGCAGAGATGATTGGCCAAAGTGGGATGAGGCAATAAAAGTATAGCTGGACTCACTCTTTAAATGTAAAGTCTTTGGACCAGTAGTCCAAACACCAGTAGGTGTAAAGCCTGTGGGATATAAGTGGGTTTTCATAAGAAAAAGAAATGAAATTAATGTAATCGTTCGCTACAAGGCACGCCTTGTAGCCCAGGGTTTTTCCCAAAGACCGGGGATTGATTACGAAGATACATATTCCCCGGTCATGGATTCGATCACATTCCGATTTTTAATAAGCCTACTTCTCTGGAAAGCCTAGAAATGCAGCTCATGGACGTTGTGACTGCATATCTATATGGCGATATAGATATAAATATCTATATGAGACTTCATGATGAGTTTCAACTACCCCCAGAGATGAAAGAGATACCTCGGGACGTATTCTCTGTAAGGCTGCATAGATCATTATATGGTCTAAAGCAATCGGGCAAGATGTGGTATAACAGACTCATCGATTTCCTTGCACAGCAAGGATTCACGAATAATGAAGTCTGCCCGTGCATCTTTATCAAGAGAACGGGAACGGGATTCATCATTATAGCAGTATATGTTGATGACTTAAATCTCATAGGATCTCCTGCAGAGATCAATGAGATATCTGAAAGCCTAAAACTTACTTTTGAAATGAAAGACCTAGGCAAAACAAAGTATTGTCTTGGCTTACAGATTGAACATCTAAGAGGTGGAATCCTATTACACCAATCTAATTATACAAAGAAACTTCTACGTAAGTTTCATATGGATAAATGTCATCCTTTAGGTACTCATATGGTCGGAAGATCAATAGATATACATAAGGACCACTTCCGGCCTCTGGAAGAGGGGAAGGAGATACTGGGTCCTGAAGTACCCTACCTCAGTGCCATTGGGGCACTTCTATATCTGGCTAACTGTACACGTCCCGATATAGCGTTTACAGTTAATCTCCTAGCCAGACACAGTGTTGCGCCTATAAAGCGCCACTGGAACGGAGTAAAGCATCTTCTGCGATACCTCCAGGGTTCAATAGATCTGTAACTTTACTACCAGAGAGGTGCCTCCCCCCAATTTTTTGGTTATGCCGATGCAGGTTTTCTCTCAGATCCGCACACGGTAAAATCACCGACATGTTTTGTGTTTACCTACGGTGGTACTGCTATCTCCTGGAGATCGGTAAAGCAAACCACAACAGCTACGTCATCCAACCATTTGGAGCTCATTGCGATCCATGAAGCAAGCAGAGAGTGTTATTGGCTACGATCCGTCGTTTATCACATTCTTCAATCTACTGGCCTGAAGACCGGTGATTTGGTGCCTACTGTCCTGTTTGAAGACAACGCTGCATGCATTGCTCAACTTCAGAAGGTCTACATCAAGGGCGACAGGACGAAGCACATATCTCCCAAGTTTTTCTGGACACACGAGCTAAATGAGGACAAGCAGATTAAAGTTCAGCAGATCCAGTCCTGCAACAACTTAGATGATCTTTTTACCAAATCTTTACCAAAATGTATTTTTGTAAAACTTGTAAAAGGAATCAATATGAGACAACTGAAAGACCTACAAGCCTGAAGCTTGTACGAATGAGGGGGAGTAACCTGTGTGTTGCACTCTTTTCCCTTAAGCTGTTGGTTTTTTCCACTGGGTTTTCTGCAGCTAAGGTTTTAACTAGTCAACACGATTACTCAGGATCCAGAAGTATCCACCCCTTTTTAGCCTTATACGCTAAGAGTAAAGTAATGGATGGATAAGGGGGAGCGTTGTGAGTGGGGGAGGCCTTTGGTCTCCCCACCACTTATCCACCTATTACTCCACCACTCTTAATGTGGTGGAGACCTTTGGTATCCAAGTCTCTTGGAATACCTATGGAATTTTATAAATAAAGCACCATGGCTATTTGGTAAAAACCACGTCAATTGATGTAATTTAGTCTGAATATGAAGGATCTTCTGGATCTCATCTTCACACAGAAAAAGTATGCGGATCATAACGAGATTAGGACTTTTGTGTCCCATGATATGGTCTCAGAAGCTTCAGGCTTCTTTAGACTGCGTGCCTATTTCAGTGAAACTTTGCTCATCAAATTCACAGTTATCAAGACTTGGTGGGAAACCATATGCAAGCAGCATCAGCAATAAGATATGGCCACAAGAGGGCCGTATCGTGATAAGCGATGCGGAATGCAGTATGTTGATCCTTAAACATCAATAGGCCACTGGGATTTAACAATGGACGTGAAATCCATTGGAGTCTCTTTATCAGCGACTCTGATAACCCAGTATGAACATGCTACAGGATGTTCAATTTCAATGCCAGTTGCTTGGCAGAAGTCTTGAATGATATGTGTAGCGAATTCACCCACATTATAAGCTTTTGAGAAAGCTAGGTTGCGAGTGAATATAAAGGCACACATAAGACCATTTAGTAGATGCATATAACAGTACTTTGAAGTACCGAAAATGGGCCACTTGCGGGGTGAATAGGCCTGCAAAAGTCACCATGTATTCTCTAAATGAAGCCAGGAGACTCTAATCCTACTTTCAGGAGGAAGGGTCTCCCTATTAGCTTTCCCTTACGACGAAGGGGGACAAGGAAACTCAATCTTTTGAAGAATCTTCATGTTCTCCAATGGATTCATTTGATGATGCGTCCATCATCGCTGATCCAGGATGACCAAGTCCATTTTGCCAGAGTTAAAAACTCTGGCAATGAAAGGCACTTCTGGTGCTTAGTCAAGTAGGCTTTTCTATAGGATGAATATCTGTAATGATAGGGGCCCGACGGGGGTCCAACGAATCGTGCGTAGATGGTCTTCTGGCCATCCTTTTGACGAGTTACATAGAGATATTCATTATCCATAGTTTTCAAGTTATGTTCGTATATACAAAATATCCTTGAAACTTGGAAAATTCCTATATGTTTAAGGGGAGAAGTTTGCATCTTATAGTCTTGTTGTATGTGGGAGCAATATTAATGCTACACCAGTGCAACGAGGCACTGTCCACAATATTCTATACTTCATCTAAAACGAAATTTTATTTAAGTAAATGTAAAATGACATTCAAATAAAAGTTCGTACAAAAGCAAACTAAAGATGAAGCTACATTTAATTTTAAATGCATAGATATAAAGATAGAGCTCAATCGAGCAGGTCTTCATTCTCGAAGTCTTTTGCAGTGAAATACGTTGGCGGCTGAACAACCGCCAAGTTTGTTTCAGGCAGAGACTTCTGGCTCGCCTGATACAGTTCCTGGAGGTGGCGAGGAGTGCGACAGTTTCTGGACCAATGTCCAGTCATGCCACATCTATTGCATTTATCCTCCCAATTCTTCTTAGGAATTGACACTTGATCAGTGTTCTTACGCTTCTATGTGAAGTTTCTATTTCTTCTGTTGTTGTTGTTGGTCTGGGGTGCTTCTCCTCGTGCTCGCTTCATTACTGCCTTCCCTTTGTTATTTCTAGCCTTCTTCTTGTTTTTCCACTTCTGGGGAGAAACATGGTGGGCTTCAGGGATAGGAGCAGTACCAGCCGGTCACACATTATGAGTGGCAAGCAGTAAATCTCTATTCTACTCTGCCCTAAGGAGGCAAGAGATCAAATCAGAGAACTTCGTGAAGTTGCGTTCACGATACTGCTGCATGAGGATTGCATCTTTCTCGTGAAATGAGGTAAATGTTTTTTCCAACATGTGATGCTTAGTCACTTCTTCACCGCACAACTTCAGGCGTGAGGTGATATTATGAAGTGCTGAGTTATACTCAGCAACAGACTTATAGTCCTGAAGTCTGAGGTTTTCCCACTCATAACTGGCACGTGGTAATATTACATCAAGTTGATGTTTATACCGTGCCTCCAGCGATATCCACAACTCAATTGGGTCCTCTACCGTTAGGTATTCGGACTTTAAGGTCCGATCTATATGTCTCCTAATATAGATAATGGCTTTCGCCTTATCCACATCAGAGACAGTGGTAGGAGTGTTGCTAGATGATTGGGCCGCTTCTGGGGCCTTACTAGCAGAAGCATTGGCCGCTGCTGGGGTCGATGAAGGAGCCAAAATTGAGTCAAGGAGGGCCATCGAACGCAAGTGGAACTTCAGGTCCACTCGCCAACTCAGGTAATTTTTTCCTTGCAGCATCAAGGACATCGAAATCGACGTTTGCCAATTTTTCCATTTATCTATGCAATTTAAAACAAGCATGAATTAATGAAGATGTAAATTCATGAATAAAGAATAAAATAAGTAAAATTTGGGGATCGGCCAGATACCCAAAAACGTGCAAAGTCCAAAGTTCGATATACAGTTCATAAAGAAAAGAAAAATACAAGTTGGAAACCCAGAATGGGTCCCTATATTTTGCAAATTTCACCTCCGTCTTTATATTTTGGTACACCGGTCTTTGGCATTAATACATTTAATCCTCACTTACAAATTCTCTCAAAAGAAAATAAAAGTGCAAGGAAATTAAAGGTATCAAATTGGCCGATCCCAAAAAACACATTTTAACTTATATAAACATCCACGCGGTTTTAAATATGCTACAGGCACAAAGTAAACAACCACACATATATCTCAGGCACATATAATATGGAAAAAGAAATTATATAAAATATAATAATCTCTCGGACCACGGGGAGACGTCATACACCGTTAGGTTAGATGACTAACGGCAGAGCGGTCGCTGGATCCTTAAGATAATTATATTTTGAAAAATCCTAAAAATCCATAAATAATTAACAAAGCAAGAGAGATATTTTACATAATATTAGCAATTTGATTAACTTGGCTGCTGGCCCAAATAAACAGTCAAATTAAATTATTATTCTAATTTGGGCTGCAGGCCCATAAGCAAAATGAAAATCATTTATATTCGCAATATAAATTATCTGGGCTTCTGGCCCAAATAAGCAGACAAAATAAATTATTGTTGTAATATGGACTGCAGGCCCATAAGGTAATTTTAAGCACTTTAATTATCATTTTTATGTATTGGGCTTCAGGCCCAATAAACAGCCCAACAAAATTAAACAGTTTTGGGCTGTAAAATTTAAAATCAATTTTAACTCAAACCCAAAAAACAAATTTTAGGGTTGATGAATGCCAAAAACCCCTAAGAGGAGTTAATTTAAATAAATAGCCTCACCCCGATTTTCCCCGATTTTTCATGGATTTTTCAGGATTTAATAGGGTATAATCCGAAAATAAATTAAATTCGGCCTGCGAGCCAGAGGCCTGCGGGTTGGCTGCAGGCTGCAGGCCCGTTAGCCAAAAAATACTCATTTGTTTTTAATGTCAATTATGTTATTTACCGGGCTTCAGGCCCATCAGGTGAGGCCCATACCTCTTCTCCCCATACCCTAATTAGAGTTTTAAGGGAGAAAAGGAGGTATGGAAAAGTTAGCCGCAAGGTAGTCGAAAAGCCCCCCAGTAGGATGCTTCAAAATCTACTGATAATTATATGAAAGATAATCAGGAGACAAGATTGTGTTACTGTTTGATCACATGTAGATAACTGTTGCACATGGGCTGCTTAATTAAGATGAAAGCATTGCTCATCGTTAAGGCCATTCAATGGTTCAAGTGTTACAATGATTAATGATGTTGTACCAAAAGAATTCGTAATGGGCAGCAGTCATCTTAGAAATGGGCACGCCCTCGTCATTTGATTCGAACGGCCTTTTGGATAAAGATGAAAAGACATGATTGTGTAAAATTCATACAAGGCGAAGTCGAAATGGGCATGCCCTCATCAGGCGATTAGAACGGCCCCCATCGCAGTCTGAACAGGGCGTTGCCCCCATCAACAGGGGGCAGGTGGCGGTGGCCAATCGGGATGCTACAGGATGACCGGTCGAGGGAGGCGCACAGTGAGGCTGCCTCTGTTTGATTCAATTTTCCAATTTCGAATTGAATTTCAAATGACACAATTTTCCAATCAAATTTTGTTGCCTCAGTTTGATTCTCAGTTGGAAATTGATTTGCTAAACATTCTCAGTTTGAATCTTTGTGGCCTCAATTTTCCAAATTAGCCCAATATTGCAATTTGCTAAACATGTCAACATTGGGGAAAATATGGGTGTTTATTTAGTAAATCTGTTTTTTAAACTGATTTTCTAGCTATAGACTTTCTATAGTACTCTTAGAAAATTAGTATCACATATTTAGCATGCACATCCAAAAGGATGGTCTAGGGGAAATTTTACCTCGAGATCCTACCCTCCAGATCTAACGAAATTCGGAGAAGGAAGCCCTATCCGCGTCCTCGCTATTCGGCGTTGGCACAGATTCGACCGTCGGCACCAATTCGTCCGTCGGGCAGGGAATGAAATGCGAGCTCTTGAGTGGACACTACTTAAATAAGTAAAGAAAGTTATAAGCGGGCTTTTGTAGGCCCATTAATGTATTGGGTATCCACCCATTATGTAACACTACTTCTATAAATACAGGGCTACAGGTTTCATAGCCGCCAAGCTTACAACACGTTATCAGGACGCTCGAAGCTAAGCCGAACTTTTGCCGACGGACGAATCGCGACGCGAACGGGCTTCCTTCACCAAATGTCGCTAGATCCGACGGGTAGGATCTAGAGGTAATTTTTATTCCCTAGATCTAAACTTTTATGCGCATACGATTAGATCTAAATGTTTGAATCGATGTTTTGATGAGTATTGATCAGATTTTTATCTCAGATCTGCATGCTAAATCAAACCTTTAATGAAAAATCGACGTTTTTATCAATAAAAATCAAATTTTTACGATGAAAAACGCTGTTTCGAAGACTTAAAAAATAGTTTTTTCCAAATAAAAAATCATGTTTTTATCATCTTCTCCCCTTCAAACCCTAGAAGGATTTCTACGTCGTCACGCGGCCAGAAGCCGCGTACACAAAAAAACTCCCTCTCGATCTCCCCACCGCGTCATTGTCGTCGCTTGCAGCGGCGGCCGCTGCCGCCGCTGTCAGTGACGGAAGCCCCGCCGCCCGCAGCGGCGGCCGCCCACAGCGGCGGCCGCCCGCAACGATGGCTAACGAGGCCGCCGTCTGCAGCGGCGGCCCCCGCCGCCGCCACCCGCAGCGGCAGCGACGGTCGCAGCCATACCGTCAGAAGCAGTGGCGGCGACGCCCCCCCCCCCCGTGTGCACGCACCCGAAACCCTAGTTGCCAGAAGCGGCAACCCACGCGACGGAAACCCTAGACGGTTGCACGAGATCGCACGGCAGATCGACTCCAAAAACCCTAATTAGGGTTTGTCCAAAAAAATTTGTTTATCCAAATTTTTTTTCCAGATTGAAGTAAGATTTTTCTTCGTTAAATTCTGGATTATTACATGCTTTTTAATTCATCGCATTTTTGAATTATTTGATTATTATACATTTAATAATTAGGAAGATCATGCGACCGCTCTGCCGTTAGTTAACTAACCTAACGGTGTATGACGTTGCCTAGTGGTCCAATAATTATTAAACGAAAAATTTTCATTTCCATTATAAAATGCTTGTGATGATTAACTGCATGTGATGATTAATTGCCTGTGATGATTAATTGTCTGCAATGAAATAAAATGCATGCTGCATTTTTCTGTGACGTATGTTTATATTTGTTGTGGTTTTGGATCGGCTAGCTATCACCATTATTTTTCTCGCATTTTTTTTACTTTTTGAGAGAATTTGTAGTGAGGATATTATTGTATAAACTCCAAGGCTGGCGCACGTCTCACGAAGATGAAGATCTATTCCAGAAGAATAGGGGCCCCACAGGGGTTCCCGAGTTGTATTTTCTTTTTTATGGGACTGTATGGACTTTATTTAAAATGGTGATTAGCTGATCCACACAACAAATATCTGTGTCTGAAATACATAATTACTTATTTTACTTTAAAATATCTACTTATTGATCATCTTTAACATGCTAGAGATAATGGCCAAAATTGTGAGCGTTGACTTTGACGTATTGGATGCTACATGCAAAAATTATCTGAGCTGGCAGTTGGATATAAAATTCCACCTGCGTTCACAGTGACCGAGCCATGCCATTGCTGTAGGCGATACAGTTTCTGACATAGATAAAGCGAAAGTAATTATCTATATCAGACGTCATATCGATCGGACTCTGAAGGCTGAGTACCTCACTGTGAAAGACTCTTATGAGTTATGGACAGCCCTCGAGGATAGATACAAAATCAAAGAGATGTTATCCTTCCTCGAGCACGATATGAATGGGAGAACCTCCGTCTCCATGACTTTAAGTCCATCGCCGAGTACAACTCGGCACTCTTCAGTATCACCTCACGCCTAAAGTTGTGTGGTGAGAAAGTGACGGAGGAGCACATGTTAGAGAAGACATATACATCCTTCCACGAGAAGGATCTTATACTTATGCAGCAGTATCGTTAACGAAAGTTTACGAAATACTCGGAGCTTCTCTCATGCCTTCTGATGGTAGAACAGAATAGAGACCTCCTTCTAGCCACCCATAACTCACGTCCTACTGGTATTGCTCATGCGCCTGAAGCGCACCACATCTCCTCCCAGAAGAAGTGGATCAACTTCTAAGGCAAACCCCAGAAGGGCAAGGCAATGAAGAAGCAGGCTAGAGGACCCCCTCCAAGAACCAACAATGCGGAAAAGAAGAAAAATGTGTGGAAGAGAAAAGACAACAGCCAGAAATCTGCTTATTTGGGTTGAATATTGCATATTTAACACCCTATTTAGCCCTATTTTGTGCTTAAATGATGCTTAATTAGTCTATAATACGTTCGTATTTTGAATATCATCATTTATTAGAGAAATCACTTGATTTGAGCACAAAACAGAAATAAACTGAGTATTTCTGTACTTTTTATATTTTTCATGGCTAAATCTCGATCTCACAATTTCAACGACTATTTATTTGAATTTTTTGAGATCTGTGCTAATTACTGTGAATTTTTGAATGCAGAATACCAATTTAATGAGGAAATACGCTCAAAATACGCTTGGAAATACGGCCCGCACGAATCTTAGCGACCACGTGGTAGCATCTGTGCATCTCCCGCTCAGATCCAACAACTGCATCGGAGCGGCGACGCGGCGGATTGAGGAACGCTCGATTGCGATCGAACGGTTTATCGCACAGCAGCTCTGCGCATCGAGAGGGGGGCAACGTGGCTATTCCTTGGTCGTCCGATATTAATCCAACGGATGACGACGCTTTGATATTAGACGGCGACGTGGACAATTGTGAGTCGTTGGATGAAGATCCAACGGCTGGAGCGAAAGACCGAAATCGATTCGGATTCATGAGGAAGCGGGCACACGGGCGAAGCGCGGATCCGACCCACTGGGGGCACGTGGCACTCCAAGGCACGATCCCGCTTGATCCAACGGTGGACATTTGAGCCAGCGGCGAATTGTGGGTTCGGGCTCGATTTTGAAGCGGGTTTCGACCCGTTAAGCTGTTAAAACCTGCAATACTCTCTATATAAGCGTATTTTGGCTTAGGGTTACATATTCTGGCGTATTGGGGGCTCTAGGAGCCGTATTTCGCCATGAAATTTGGAGGCCTGGGGGACAGAGGCTAGTTCTATCATCTGAAGGAGATTTGAGGCTATTTGGAGAGAATTCGTGACATTTTTCCTATCTTTAGCCTTGTATTTCACGTATTTGGCTTGTATTTGAAGTATTATTCACGTATTTTGAGGTTTTAATGATATATTTGTCTATGAATACTGAATGTATTCTCTCCATGCGTGGTTAATCTTCAATGTGTTGGTGTTGATGTAGTTAGGGTGTCGTAATCATTGATTTTGATATCTTTTCACCCTATTTGCATTGTATAATCGCGTATTTTTCTAGTTTCTACACGTATTGTTCAAGTATATTCGTTGTTGGTGTACTTGTATCAAATATAATCTCTGCGAATTAATTCATGGCGTGACCCTTGCCGGTACGTAAGTTTATTTTCCTCATGAAACTAGCACTTTATTCGATGTTTAAGGCACTTTCCGATGTTCGTTTATTGTTATATTTTCCGACGTTCTCGTGCCCTAACCGGATGAAACGTTGAGTTATAGAAAAGATATTAATAATCATTGATTGTACACACCCTAACAAAATAACTACCAAGACATACTCTCCATATTAGTACCCCAATATCAAATTCACCGTAGTTATCGCAGGATTTTCTTTTGTTATTTGAAACTCTTGCTACCATACTTCCATATCTTTAGGTGGTTGGTTATTACCGTATTATTACTATTTACAAACTAAAGTTCGTGGTTTTGTAGGTCAGTTGTCCCGTGGATACGATACCTGGACTCACCAGGATTATTACTTGTTCGATCTCCTGCACTTGGGAGTAGCGCTCACATCTTTTGAGACGAGTCATGTTTTTGGCGCCGTTGCCGAGGATAACGGTACTTGTGATCTACGATTTCAGTTCGTTTGGAGGAACTTTTGGTGAGATCCTTCTATCTTATAGTTTAGGATTTTTATTAGTCTTTTGTTTTGTTCTCTTTACAAAAAATTCAAAAAAATGGAGTATATGAAATTCTATCGCACAAACAATCTGTTTGATCCAGAGTACGATAAGGCATACAAACATGGGATGGAGAAGATCAAGATCGTTAGTTTTAATCAGACTGATTGTGAAACTTGCTTTCAGGTCTGGAGGAGGTTCACAAACATAGTATCGAGCTATCCGTAGCATGGGTACACAAAGAAAGAGCTTATGGAGTCCTTCGTACTTGGACTACGTCCACAGCTGCAGGAATTCTTGGGAGTCATGACGCCGACAGAGGCATGGAAATACATGGAGTCTTTACAAGAGAATGAAGAAATCATGAAAGAGACTTCAGAGTGTGATTCAACGAAGCCTTCAAGCCTTGATCAAGGGGAGCAAAGCGTAGACGTACCTTTGCAATCTTTGAAAGAGGAAGTTTATTTGCTTATTCAGACACATAAGGCTACTTACTATCAATTCCAAGAAAACTTCCTTGCTCGGAGTTGGCAAATTTAGCAATCCATTGAAAATCTTACTTTGATTACCACTTGCTTAGAAGAAAATAATTCTTTTGAAATTCAATTTCAAGAATCTAATATGAGTTCATCTTCTATTGCAGGTATATCAAGCGAGCCATGTCACGATGAGGACACGAATAAAAATATCGACATGGCAGGAAGTGTGTGCAAAAGAGAGGACGAGCTAGCAATTTTAGATGAACAGGAGGATGAAATAGCGAGGGACATGGGTTTAGAGATTATCATTGTGTAGCCCGAACCATTTTCTCCCCTAGTTTTTTTCCAAAATCATTCATCCCTCTCCCCAATGATTGAGCATCACACCGAGAGTAGTGCATATCTTTCAGGGAGTAGTCATCAACATGCTTTAATTTATTTCACCTATTTTGATGACTACATTTGGAATATGTTTGTGGCAAAGAATTTTAGACTAATTTGGACTGACATAACTCATCTCTTGCAGGACATTGGTAAACAATTTATAGAGATGCTTGGAGTTGTGTTGCTGGGGTCCAATTTAACTTTTGGAGGAAGGATACTTGCCGAGGAGCGCAAAGAGTAGATTGAACAACTCCCTCCACCATTAAAGATTCGTGATCCGCCATTTAACCATGGTGTGTTCTTTCCATTCGTATAGATTTTATACGCTTTTTAGGATGCTTGCTTTTGAATAAACTCGTACTCCTTTCGACATTGAGGACAATATCCATCTTTAGTTGGGGGTGTGTATGAGACCTGAGGATTTTTTTTTGAAAAACAAGGCAAACGAAAAGAATAAACCTGTTGTGAGTGGAGGAGGCCTTTGGCCTCCCCACCATTTATCCCCCCATTACTCCACCACTCTTATGTGGTGGAGACCTTTGGTATGCTCAATGTCTCTTGGAATACCATATGATGTTTATAAATAAAGAACCATGGCTATTGGCCATGGTTACTTCTCTCTATAATCTTCCAACACGTTATCAGCACGTACGCTCGTTTTTTGAGCTATTCTTCCCGTCTCCCCTCAAAAACCCATCCTCTACGCGCGAAGGAATCTCTGGTTGCGGCTGTAAGTTGTGGCTTTCCTCTTGGGTGTATTCGGAGCGTGGAATTTTCTCTCTACAGATCTTCTAATCTTTCGATCGTCCCTAAATTTTTAATCTAGAGGTAATATCCGTCGATCCAGTAGATAGTTACTACCAAAATTTAATTTAGCTATGATATGTCACAACCTATTTTAGGCTTGTTTCAAATCTGCTATATACAATATCAATATTGATAAAATAAAAAATAAATTAAAAAAACAAAAAATTTAAATCTCCCCCGAAGGGGGCTCTGTCCGCTACCCCCGGTGGCGGGGGTTTTCCCGTCGCCGCCTGGCGCCCCCCTGACGGGGGGGTTCCCGTCGCCGCCCAGAGTCCCCCCTCAGACAGGGGGGGGGGCCTTCTCATCGCCGCCCCCCAGTCGGGGGGGCCTCCTCCGGCGCCGATCCCCCCAGGCAGGGGGGTCTCTGTCCAGTGCCCCCCCCCGACCGGGGGGCCTTCTCGGCGCCGCCCCCCCTGTCGGGGGCCCTCCTCCGACGCAGCCCCACCTCCTGATGTGGGGGTTTTCTCGTCGCCTCCCCCCAGTCGGGGGGCCCTACTCCGGCACCGACCCCCCAGGCAGGGGGGGTGTTGCCAGCGATGATCCGCCCCCCTCGGACGGTGGGTCCCTCCCGGCGTTTTCTGCCCTCCTCGCCCCCCAGACGGGGGGCCCCTTGACGTTTTCACTGATCGCCCCCCATCGGCCGGCGGCCTGGCTTAGGGTTGACCGACGGAGGGGAGGTGGATTCTTGCGTATTAGGGGGACAGACTTAGGGTTTGGGATTTTTTTGGCATTACATAGCCCTAAAATGGGCTTAAGGGCTCTATTCTGTTTATTTTAAATAAATTAGACAGCCTGGTTGATGGGCCTGCAGCCCATTTGTCACCATGTTAATAGTTTCTATTGGCCTGCAGCCCCATTTTAACTTAATAATTTTTTTTGCCTACCCAAATTGGGCCTGAAGCCCAGTAAATCTGATTGTGATTTTTAATGTGTCAATTAGATTTTTAAAACAGGGCCTGAAGCCCAATATAAACAATATTTTAAATTGACAAATTGGGCATGATGCCATGTTAATTCAAGTTGCTATAATTAATTTGTTAATTTTTGGCAAATGGGCATGCAGCCTAAATATACATGATATATTAAAATGATTAATATTTATGCCTGTCGAGTCATATTGCTAATATTATAACACTTTTGCATTATTATTAATTTATGGAATATTAGGATTTTTTCAAAATATAATTATCTTAAGGATCCTGCGACCGCTCTGCTGTTAGTCAACTAACCTAACGGTGTATGACGTCTCCCCGTGGTCCGAGAGATTATTATATTTTATAGTCTATTTTTCCATATTATATATGCATGTGTTATATAAATGCGTGGTTGTTTATTTTGTGCCTGTAGCATTTATAAACTGCGTGGATGTTAATATAAGCTAAAATGTGATTTTTGGGATCGGTCAATTTGATACCCTTTATATTCCTTGTAATTTTATTTTCTTTTTGAGAGAATTTGTAAGTGAGGATTATATGTATTTATGCCAAATACCGGTGTACCGACAAATGAAGACGGAGGCTAAAAATTGGAAAATATAGGGACCCATTCTGGGTTTCCAAATTGTAATTTTCTTTTCTTTATGGACTGTATATTCGGACTTTGGACTTTGTATTTCTTTGGGTATCTGGCTGATCCCCACATTTTACTTATTTATTTTTTTATGCGTGAATTTCAATTTTAATTAATTCATGCTTATTTTAAATTGCGTAGATAAATGTCAAACTTGGCCAGCGTCGATTTCGAGGTCCTTGATTCTGCATGAAAAAATTACCTGAGCTGGCAAGTGGACCTGAAGTTCCACTTGCGTTCAATGGCCCTCCTTGGCTCAATTTTGGCTCCTTCATCGGCCCCAGCAGCGGTCAATGCTTCTGCTACATCTAGCAACAACACTCCTACCACTATCTCCGATGTGGATAAGGCGAAAGCCATTATCTACATTAGGAAACATATAGATCGGACCTTAAAGGCTGAATATCTAACGGTAGAGGACCCAATGGAGCTGTGGACAGTACTGGAGGCACGGTACAAACATCAAATTGATGTAATATAACCGAGTGCCCGTTATGAGTGGAAAAGCCTCAAACTTCAGGACTATAAGTCCGTGGCTGAGTATAATTCTACACTTCATAATATCACCTCACACCTGAAGTTGTGCGGTGAAGAAGTGACAGAACAACACATGTTGGAAAAGACATTTACCTCGTTTTATGAGAAAGATGCAATCCTCATGCAGCAGTATCGTGAATGCAACTTCACAAAATTCTTTGATCTGATCTTATGCCTACTTAGGGCAGAGCAGAATCGAGATTTACTGCTAGCCACTCATAATTTACGTCCAGCTGGCATTGCACCTACCCCTGAAGCCCACCACGTTTCTCCCCAGAAGTGAAAAAACAATAAGAATGCTAAAAATACCAAAGGAAAAGCTGATGAAGAATGGACGAGGTGTAGCACCCCAGACAAACAAAAACAACAAAGGAAAGAGAAACTTCACATGGAAGCGAAAGAACACTGACCAAGTGGCACTTCCTAAGAAGAACTGGGAGGATAAATGCCATAGATGCGGCATGACTGGCCATTGGTCCAGAAACTGCCGCACTCCTCGCCACCTCAAGGAACTATATCAGGCGAGCCAGAAGTCTCTGCCTGAAACAAACTTGGTGGCAGTTCAGCCACCAACGATGTTTACTGCAAATGACTTCGAGAACGACGACCTGCTTGATTAAGCTTCATCTTTTATCTATGCAATTAAAATTCCATGTATCTTCATCTTTTGTTTGCTTTAGTTCGAACTTTTATTCATGAATGTCATTTACATTTACTCAAATAAAATTTCGTTTTTGCTTATATAGATGAAGTATGAGTGCCTAGTGGACAGTGCCTCGACGCACACAATCCTTCGCGAACATTGCTATTTTAATAGCATAAATAAATATGACGGTCCTGTTATCACAATTTCCGGACTGTCCCAAATAATCGAAGGATCTGGTGAAGCAATTATATTGCTCCCTAATAACACAAGACTTCAAATAAAAATGCATTATTCTCTCCTAAATCAAATAGGAATCTCGTAAGTTTCAAGGACTTCCGTTTAAACGGATATCACTTAGAAACCAGAGATGAAAAAAGGTTGAATATCTGTATGTAACTCGTCAAAAAGATGACCAGAAGATCTTCTGCGTGCATTCAAGGGACTCCCGTCGGGTCTCTACCATACATACATTCAACCAATAGAAGCAATATGACTGAGCACCAGACGTGCTAATCACTGCCAGAGTTCCAACTCTGGCACAACAGACTTGGTCACCCTGGATCAGCAATGATGCGACGCATCATCACTGAATCTCGTGGACATAAATTGAAGAACCTGAAGATTCTTCATAAGGTTGAATTTCCTTGTCCCCCTTATTTCAAGGGAAAACTTATAACGAGACCCTCCCTCCTGAAAGTGGAATTAGAGACTCATGGCTTCCTTGAGAGAATCCATGGTGAAATTTGCGGGCATATTCACCCAGCAAGTGGCCCATTTCGGTACTTCATGGTACTGATTGATGCATCAACTGAATGGTCTTATGTGTGCCTGTTGTCCACCCGCAACCTAGATTTTCCAAAGCTATTGGCACAAATAATAAGGTTGCGGGCTCATTTTCTGATAACCATATCAAGAAACTACGTCTTGATAATGCGGACGAATTTACTTCACAAGTCTTCGAAGACTATTACCGGGCAACATGTATTGAAGTTGAACATCCTGTAGCACATGTTCACACCCAGAACAGATTAGCTGAGTCCCTTATAAAGAGACTCCAATGGATTACATGTCCATTGCTTATGCAATCCCAGTTGCCGGTGGATGCTTGGGGCATGCTATTTTACATGCCGCATCACTTATTAGGATAAGACCCTCTGGAGGTCATACATTATCCCCGATGCAACTTGCATATGGCACACCTCCGGATATATCTCATTTGAGAGTGTTTGGTTGTGCGGTATATGTCCCAATAGCACCACCTCAGAGGACCAAAATGGGTCCTCAGCGTCGTCCAGGTATCTATATTGGGTTTGATTCGCCCTCTATTATCAGATACCTTGAACCCCTCACGGGGGACGCATTCAAGGCACGTTTCGCTGACTGTGAATTTGATGAGAAAATTTTTCCTAAACTAGGCACACAGTCTAAGAAGCCTGAAGCTACTGAGACCATTAGTTGGGACCAGAAGTTTTTGTCCCTATATGATCCGCGTACTAATCTGTGTGAAGATGAGATCCTGAAGATCCTTCACATTCAGAATACAGTACATCTTTTGCCGGATAAGTTCACGGACAACCAGAAGATTGTCCGTTCATAGGTCCATGCTGCTAATACGCCAACTAGGATTGACATCCCCATAGATGGATGCAATCCACCAGCAGTAGAATTGGTTGTCCCTCAATTGAAAAGAGGACGCCCACCAGGTTCAAAAGATAAAGTTCCTCGAAAGAGGAAGACTCCTGGAGATAATAAGATTATCCCTCCACAGGATGATGAGCTCAGACCGGCTACTTCTCCCCTCCTTATTTCTCCTGCAGAGGAAACAATAGTAAAAACATCATTAAATTTTGTACGCATTGGAGAGGTACTGGACAGACATAGTACAGTCGTCGTCGACGATTTTGCGTTCGATATTGCCGTTCACGTCACTTAATATGACGATGACGTCGAACCACGATCTCTAGCGGAATGTAAACGTAGAGATGATTGGCCAAAGTGGGACGAGGCAATAAGAGTAGAGCTGGACTCACTCTTGAAATGCAAAGTCTTTGGACCAGTAGTCCAAACACCAGTAGGTGTAAAGCCTATGGGATATAAGTGGGTTTTCATAAGAAAAAGAGATGGAAATAATGTGATCGTTTGTTACAAGGCATGCCTTGGAGCCCAGGGGTTTTCCCAAAGACTGGGGATCGATTATGAAGATACGTATTCCACGGTCATGGATTCGATCACATTCCGATTTTTAATAAGCCTAACTTCTCTGGAAAGCCTAGAAATGCAGCTCATGGACGTTGTGACTGCATATCTATATGGCGATATAGATAAAAATATCTATATGAGACTTCCTGATGGTTTTCAACTACCCCCAGAGATGAAAGATATACCTCGGGACGTATTCTCTGTAAGGCTTGTATAGATCATTATATGGTCTAAAGTAATCGGGCAAGATGTGGTATAACAGACTCAGCGATTTCCTTGCACAGCAAGGATTCACGAATAATGAAGTCTGTCCGTGCATCTTTATTAAGAGACCGGGAACATGATTCGTCATTATAGCAGTATATGTTGATGACTTAAATCTCATAGGATCTCCTGCAGAGATCAATGAGATATCTGAAAGCCTAAAACATACTTTTGAAATGAAAGACCTAGGCAAAACAAAGTATTTTCTTGGCTTACAGATTGAACATCTAAAAGGTGGAATCCTATTACACCAATCTAATTATACAAAGAAATTTCTACGTAAGTTTCATACAGATAAATGTCATCCTTTAGGTACTCCTATGGTCGGAAGATCAATAGGTATACATAAGGACCCTTTCCGGCCTCTGGAAGAGGGGAAGGAGATACTGGGTCCTGAAGTACCCTACCTCAGTGCCATTGGAGCACTTCTATATCTGGCTAACTGTACACGTCCCGATATAGCGTTTACAGTTAATCTCCTAGCCAGACACAGTGTTGCGCCTATAAAGCGCCACTGGAACGGAGTAAAGCATCTTCTGCGATACCTCCAGGGTTCAATAGATCTGTAACTTTACTACCAGAGAGGTGCCTCCCCCCAATTATTTGGTTATGCCGATGCAGGTTTTCTCTCAGATCCACACACGGCAAAATCACCGACAGGTTTCGTGTTTACCTACGGTGGTACTGCTATCTCCTGGAGATCGGTAAAGCAAACCATAACAGCTACGTCATCCAACCATTTGGAGCTCATTGCGATACATGAAGCAAGCAGAGAGTGTTATTGGCTACGATCCGTCGTTTATCACATTCTTCAATCTACTGGCCTGAAGACCGGTGATTTGGTGCCTACTGTCCTGTTTGAAGACAACGCTGCATGCATTGCTCAACTTCAGAAGGGCTACATCAAGGGCGACAGGACGAAGCACATATCTCCCAAGTTTTTCTGGACACATGAGCTAAAGGAGGACAAGCAGATTAAAGTTCAGCAGATCCAGTCCTGCAACAACTTAGCTGATCTTTTTACCAAATCTTTACCAAAATGTATTTTTGTAAAACTTGTAAAAGGAATCAATATGAGACAACTGAAAGACCTACAAGCCTGAAGCTTGTACGAATGAGGGGGAGTAACCTGTGTGTTGCACTCTTTTCCCTTAAGCTGTTGGTTTTTCCCACTGGGTTTTCCGCAGCTAAAGTTTTAACTAGTCAAACACGATTACTTAAGATCTAGAAGTATCCACCCCCTTTAGCCTTATACGCTAAGACCAAAGTAATGGATGGATAAGGGGGAGTGTTGTGAGTGGAGGAGGCCTTTGGCCTCCCCACCATTTATCCCCCCATTACTCCACCACTCTTATGTGGTGGAGACCTTTGGTATGCTCAATGTCTCTTGGAATACCATATGATGTTTATAAATAAAGAACCATGGCTATTGGCCATGGTTACTTCTCTCTATAATCTTCCAACAAAACCACCAATCCTCATCTTTTAAAACTCCTTCATATACCACAAATGCGGATGATTATGAATTAATTGAGTTCTAAAAATCGTTTATGGCGTGAATTATTTTTTTCTTCATGGAATTACTCGTTAATGTGATATTTATGAAAACTTTCAATCGCCATGATTAATATCTCGAAATAGTTTGAATTTATTTCATGCATGCTACTGTGATGAAAAAGCTTAAGTATACACGATTTATTAAAACAGTTTTCAAGTTGAAGAGGAATTTTGCCACTGTTATTAATGTTTATGTTCATATTATGGGTGATGAGTTGCTTATGGAAAAAAGAAAAGAAAAGAAAAATGAAAAAAAAAGTGAAAAAGAAAAAATGCATCGTTCCCTTGAGTTCATTGATTAGCCGGGTCTTCGTGCCTCAGGAAGCATTGGAGATTCGCGTCGAAAGATGGATGAATGTGGAGTGCATCCAAAAAAGAGAGAATAAAACTTAGATGATTCGAGTATTAAGTTCGAGGGGCTCTTCTAAGCCTAATGTCCGAAGGTCGTCTGGCCTAGGAATCATTACCTGAAAACTCGCTACATGGATCATTCTAAGTCGTCAAAAGAAAAATGAAAAGAAAAAAGAAATGGTGAATAAACTAAGCAACTTCAATACCCATGATTTGGACCATCTTTTTGAGACGCTAATTCCTTGGAAATGAGAAAACTAGAATATAACGACGTGTTATACTTTCGCTTGCGCAAAACGATGCTTGCATGTTCTTTATTCAAATTAAATTAGAGAAACTATCATATTGATCTTGTTCATGGATTGTGTATATTGATGGTCTAAATCATGCTGGAAAGCTTATTGCGCCATGCCATAATCAATTGATAGAATTTACTGTTTTACTAATCATCCGAATTAATCGCTCTGTTTGCTAGGGACTAGCAGATTGCTAGTTGGGGGTGTGATTCGGGGTGAATATTGCATATTTAACACCCTATTTAGCCTTAGTTTTTGCTTATATGATGCTTAATCAGTCTCTAATACGTTCGTATTTTGAATATCATCATTTATTAGAGAAATCACTTGATTTGAGCACAAAACAGAAATAAACTGAGTATTTCTGCATTTTTTATATTTTTCATGGCTAGATCTCGATCTCACGATTCCAACGACTATTTATTTGTATTTTTCTGAGATCTGTGCTAATTACTGTGAATTTTTTAATGCAGAATACCAATTTAATGAGGAAATAAGCTCAAAATACGCTTGGAAATACGGCCCACACGAATCTTAGCGGCCACGTGACAGCATCTGCACATCTCTCGCTCAGATCCAACGGCTGCAGTAGAGCAATGACACGACGGATTGAAGAACGTTCGATTGCGATCGAACGGTTTATCGCACATCAGCTCTGCGCATCGAGAGGGGGGCGACGTGGCTATTCCTTGGTCGTCCGATATTAATCCAACGGACGAAGACGCTTCGATATTAGACGGCGACACGGCCAATTGCGGCCAATTGTGGGTTCGGGCACGATTTTGAAGCGGGTTTCGACCCGTTAAGCTGTTAAAACCCGCAATACTCTCTATATAAGCGTATTTTGGCGTAGGGTTGCGTATTCTAGCGTATTGGAGGCTCTAAGAGCCGTATTTCGCCATGAAATTTGGAGGCCATGTGGACAGAGGCTAGTTCTATCGTCTGAAGGAGATTTGGGGCTATTTGGAGAGAATTGGTGACATTTTTCCTATCTTTAGCCTTGTATTTCACGTATTTGGCTTGTATTTGAAGTATTATTCACGTATTTTGATGCTTTAATGATGTATTTGTCTATGAATACTGAATATATTATCTCCATGCATGGTTAATCTTCATATGTGTTGGTGTTGATGTAGTTAGGGTGTCGTAATCATTGATTTTGATATCTTTTCGCCCTACTTGCTTTGTATAAGCGCGTATTTTGCTAGTTTCTACACGTACTGTTCAAGTATATTCGTTCTTGGTGTACTTGTATCAAATATAATCTCTGCAAATTTATTCGTGACGTGACCCTTGCGGGTACATAAGTTTATTTTCCTCATGAAACTAGCACTTTATTCGATGTTTAAGGCACTTTTCGATGTTCGTTTATCGTTATATTTTTCGACGTTCTCGTGCCCTAACCGGATGAAACGTTGAGTTATAAAAAGGATATTAATAATCATTGATTGCACACACCCTAACAAAATCACTACCAACACATACTCTCCATATTAGTACCCCAATATCGAATTCACCGTAGTTATCGTAGGATTTTCTTTTGTTATTTGAAACTCTTGATACCATACTTCCATATCTTTAGGTGGTTGGTTATTACTGTATTATTACTCTTTACAAACTGAAGTTCGTGGTTTTGCAGGTCAGTTGTCCCGTGGATACGATACCTGGACTCACCAGGATTATTACTTGTTCGATCTCCTGCACTTGGGAGTAGCGCTCACATCTTTTGAGACGAGTCATCTGCCCCAGAAAAGAGTGGAAAGGTAAATGCCACAAGTGTGGCATGACTGGACACTGGTCCAGGAATTGTCGGACTCCACGCCACCTACAGGACTTGTACAAAGCTAGCCAGAAGCCAGCCGAACAAACCTGGTGGAACATGAAGACCTGGCACCAATCAGGTTCATCACTGAGGACTTCTCAAACGATGAATTGCTCGACTGAAGCCTTATCTACTTTTTGCTATGCATTGTAATTTGAAACAATTTACTCTCTAGTTGTATGATTCCTAGCATGTTGGATGATTTTTCAGACGTTGAATGATATTTGATTAGCTTTTGTGCCTTATACTGCTATGTTTTCTCTCTCTTAATTTAGATGGATTATAAATGCCTAGTGGACATTGCCTCTACGCACATGATCCTCCAAGATATTTGCTTTTTTCAAAGCATACATAAATACGATGGAACCGTGAATACAATTTTCGGTCCGTCGGGAATTATTGAAGGATCAGGGGAAGCACATTTTATGCTCCCCAACAAAACACAACTACTAATAAAAGATGATCTTTTCTCCCCTAGCTCTCACAGAAATCTGTTAAGTTTTAAAGATATCCGTTTAAACGGATACCACCTAGAGACTGTGAACAAACAAAATAGAGAATTCTTGTATGTAACGACTCATAAAAACGGTGCTAAAATCATCGTCGAGCGTTTTGAGGGACTCTCGTCGGGTCTCTACCATACAAAGATATGAGCAATAGAAGCCAACACACTTGAGCACCAGAAGTGCAATAATCGACCAGAATTCCAACTCTGGCACAACAGACTCGGACACCCTGGAAGGGACATGATGCGTCGCATCATATCCCAATCTCGTGGAATTAACTCGAAAAGCCAGAAGCTACTTCAAAAGGGCGCATTTCCTTGTCCCCTTGTCACAAAGGGAAATTGATTACGAGACCATCTCCACTTAAAGTGGACTAAGAGTCTCCCAGCTTCCTAGAGAGAATACATGGAGATATTTGCGGGCCTATTCACCTACAAGTGGCCCATTCCGGTACTATAGGGTACTGATTGACGCATCTTCCAAATGGTCGTATGTGTGCCTCCTGTCCACCTGCAACGTAGCCTTTGCAAAGCTACTGGCACAAATCATTAAGTTGTGGGCACATTTTTCAGACAACCAGATCAAGAAATTGCGTCTGAATAACGCTGGAAAATTCACATCACAAGTCTTCCTAGACTATTACCAAGCATCTGGCATTAAAGTTGAACATCATGTAGCTCATGTTCACACCCAGAACGAGTTAGCAGAATCTCTTATAAAGAGACTACAATGGATTGCTCGTCCATTGTTGATGCAATGCCAGTTACCGGTGAATGCATGGGTACATGCCATCTTGCATGCTGCATCGCTAATAAGATTACGACCGTCAGGAAGTCAATCTTATTCTCCAATGCAACTTGCATATGGGACTCCACTGGATATCTCTCACCTGAGGATATTCGGATGTGCTGTCTGTGTCCCCATAGCACCACCGCAGAGGACCAAGATGGGCCCTGAACGTCGACTGGGTATCTACATATGATTCGACTCACCATCGATCATTAGATACCTGGAACCCCTAACAGGGGACGCCTTTAAAGCACGTCTAGCAGACTATGAGTTTGACGAAAGTTCCTTTCCCAAACTAAGCATTAATACATAGAAGCCAGAAGATTCAAAGACCATTTCTTGGGATACCAAAACTTTATCCCATTTTGATCCGTATACAAACCAATGTGAAGATGAGATCCTGAAGATCCTCCAAATACAGCTCACATTTTATCGGATAAATTTACTGACAACCAGAAGATTGTCAGATCACACGTCCCTGCTACAAACACGCCAGCTAGGATTGACATACTCAAAGATGCATGCAATCCACTTGCATCAGAAGCAGCCGTACCTCAACAAAAGAGAGGACGACCCCCAGGCTCCAAAGATAAAAACTCTCGAAAGAGGAAAAATCCTGGAGTAATGATAACGATACCACCACAAGATGCTGAGCTCAGCCCAGATACCTCTCCCCTCCTAAAAACCCTGAAGAGGAAAATATAGGAGAAATATCATTAAAATATGTACGTACTGGGGATGTACTGGACAGAAAAAGCACAATTATCCATGATAACTTCGCGCTCATTATTGCCAATCACGTTACTGAATACGACGATGAGACTGATCCACGCTCTCTAACAGAATGTAAATGCAGAGAGGATTGGCCAAAGTGGAACGAGGCAATAGGAGTAGAGCTGGACTCACTCTCGAAGCGCAAAGTTTGTGGACCTGTTATCTTAACACCAAAGGGTGTTAAACCTGTGTGATATAAATGGGTATTAGTAAGAAAAAGAAACGAAAATAATGAGATCGTACGCGACAAAGCGCGTCTTGTTGAAAAAGGTTTTTCCCAACGACCAGGAATAGACTATGATGATACATATTTCCCGGTCATGGATGCGATCACTTTCCGTTTCATTATTAGCCTAACTACTACAGAAGGCCTGGATATACAGCTCATGGACGTTGTGACTGCATACCTATATGGAAATATAGATAAGGATATCTATATGAGACTTCCAGACGGATATAAACTACCGACGAAAATGACAGAAAGACCTCGGGTCGTCTACTCTGTCAAACTCCAAAGATCATTGTATGGTCTAAAACAGTCGGGAAGAATGTGGTATAACAGACTCGGTGAATTCCTAGTGCAACAAGGATTCACAACTATTGCTATCTTTATAAGAGCAAAGGGAACATGATTCGTAATTATTGCTGTCTACGTAGACGACTTAAACCTCATCGGATCTCCTGAAGAGATTGCTGAGATATCCAAGAGTCTCACACAGACTTTTGAGATGAAAAACCTTGGCAAAACGAAGTTCTGCCTAGGCTTACAAATCGAACACCTAAGCGGAGGAATCCTGTTACACCAATCCACATACACAAAGAAGTTGCTGAAAAACTTCCTTATAGACAAATGTCATCTGCTTAGTACACCAATGATTGTCAGATCATTGGATATTGATACAGACCCCTTTCGGTCTCTGGAAGAGGGGGAGGAAGCACTGGGTCCCGAAGTATCCTACCTGAGTGCAATTGGAGCACTCCTATATCTGGCAAACTGCACGCGTCCTGATATAGCATTCGCAGCTAAACTACTAGCCACATACAGTTCAGCACCCTCAAAGCGCCACTGGAACGGAGTGAAACACCTTATGCGCTACCTCCAAGGGTCAGTTAACCTGGGACTATACTTCAAGAAAGGTGTATCTTCCAACTTAGTTGGTTATGCAGATGCAGGATACAGATCTGACCCGCACACCGCAAAGTCCCAGACCGGCTTCGTATTCACCTACGGTGGAACATCCATCTAATGGAGATCTGTGAAGCAGACTTCGACAGCAACCTCATCCAACTACTCTGAGCTCATTGTGATCTACAAATGAAACTAGCAGAGAATACTTTTAACTTCGTTCAGTCATCCACCACATCCTTGTGACTACCGGCCTGAAGACAGGAGAACTTGGACCAACTACTACCATGTATGAAGACAATGCCTCCTGCATAGCTCAACTACGATGTGGCTACATTAAAGGTGACAGGACGAAGCATATTTCTCTCAAGATCTTTTGGATGCATGAACAACAAGTAGACAACCAGATCGACATTCATCAGATCCAGTCCTACAACAACCTGGCAGATCTATTTACTAAATCTTTACCTCGCTGTACCTTTAGAAAACTTGTATTAGGAATTAAGATGAGACAGTTGAAAGATCTACAAGCCCAAAGCTTGTACGCAACAGGGGGAGTTAATGTTGCATTATACTCTTTTTCCCTAGGCTATTGGTTTTTTCCACTGGATTTTCCATAGCCAAAGGTTATGAGGCAACCACATCAACTCTGGATCCAGAAGTATCCACCTCTGATGATATCCATCGATCAGGAGAAGTTATAGAGACTTGAACTCTTTTCCCTTAGCCACTGGTTTTTTTTCATTGGGTTTTCCATGGCAAAGGTTTTAACGAGGCAAGTACCCTTAACTTAGGATCTAGAAGTATCCATACCTCCATGGTCAAATAAGCTCTATGAACCCTGAAGCGCTCATGTATGGCTTACAACAATGGATGGATAAGGAGAAGTGTTATAAGAGGGCTTTTGTAGGCCCATTAATGTATTGAGTATCCACCCATTATGTAACCCTACTTCTATAACTGCAGGGCTACAGGTTCCGTAGCCGCCAAGCTTACAACAAAGAATGTAATGTTCTCTGATGTGAAAGTCATGACACTAGGGGATTTATTGTGTGAACGGGTGAAGAGCAACTTGGTCTAGCTTGTAAAAGGCAACATAGATGTTTTCCCCATATCCCCATCTCACATGCCATGTATAGACCCCAAGGCGATGATGTGCAAGCAAAATTTTGATTTGGTCTTCAAGTTAGTTTTCGGAAAGTCGTAACTAAGATGCAAAAATGGCTACATTGAAGGAAGTATGAAGGATGTGTGACATATCAAACATAGTCCCATACTGGCTAGACGAGGGTGATTAGGAATGAATATGAAATTGAATCTCCATTGTTATGAGGCGTTTTGGGGAGATCCCAAGAACAAAACTATGCATGGCCTTATGAAGGACACAAAGTGGACAATATCATACCAGTATGGAGATTGATGAGTTGTGTGCCCATATTTGTACCATAACAAGTGGTATCAGAGATAGACTCCTAACTTAGCCGATGTGGATTTGCGGTCCTCTCGTGTAAACCAGATGCTGCACAAGAGCTGCCAAGGTGGTGCCATATGGATCCGAATGCCATATGGAGTTGAGCTCTCAAGTAAGATTTGGAATTCACGTAGGCATCCGTTCCTCATGCAGTGAAGATGTGACTTGATCAAGTAGATATGTATCACCCATTAAGGGGTGACTATTGAGACTATGTTTGCGAGTATGATTTGGAATTCACGTAGGCATCCGTTCCTTACGCAGTGAAGACGTGACTCGATCAAGCAGATATGTATCACCAGTTGAGGAGTGACTATGTGAGACTATGTTGGAGGTGGAGATTGTGAGATATCAAACATAGTTCCACATTAGCTAGACAAGGGTGATTTGGGGGTATAAATATAGAATTGAATCTCCATTGGTATGAGGCCTTTTGGGGAGATCCCAAGAACAAAACCTTGAGGGGCCTTATGAATGACCCAAAGTGGACAATATCATACCAGTGTGGAGATTAATGAGTTGTGCACCCAAATTTGTACCCTAACAAATGGTATTAGAGCCAGACCCCTAACTTAGCCAATGTGGATTTGAGGCCCTCCCATATAGAGGGGATGTTGTACGAGATGTACCAAGGTGGTGCCATATGATCTGAATGACACGTGGAGTTGAGTTTTCGAGTATGATTTGGGCTTCACGTAAAGAGTCTGTTCCTCACACATTGAAGATGTGACTCGATTGAGCAGATATGTTCACCCGTTGAGGGGTGACCATGTGAGCCTATGTTTGAGGTGGAGATTGTGAGATATCAAACATAGTCCTACATTAGCTAGACAAGGGAGATTGGGAATGAATATGGAATTGAATCGCCATTGGTATGAAGCCTTTTGGGTATATCCCAAGAACAAAACCATGCAGGGCCTTGTGAAAGACCCAAAATGGACAATATCATACCAGTGTGGAGATTGATGAGTTGTGTGTCCATATGTACACCCCAACAGGATGCTCGATAATGTCATCATCTTTGAAGTTTAGTATCCATATTGTTTGGAAACCATGGTCTTGTTAAAGAAGGTGAATGGAAAGTCATGCATGTGCATACTTTACGAATTTGAATGGAAAGTAAAACATAGTCTCCTAACACGACCCAAGGATGGGAGATGTTAGTGCTCAGCTCCTTAATTTGGTAAATATAATTTCCAGCGAGAAGTTCTACAGGGGCTAGCGTAGATAACAATAAGGATGTAGTCTAGGTATCCATGCCAATGAACAGTCTCCTAAATGATCTATGTAGAGGAAAATGATACATGGAAATTCAGCTCCTCATCATCCAAACAAATCCAGATTCCCCCCTGAAAACCCAACATGATTAACACTATACGAGCACTCAAAATGAAGATATTGAATAATCTTCTTTGCAGATTCCCCTGTAACTCGAGGTTATGCAATTGCTAAGATAGATGGCTTGTAAATTTTGAGTAGTTTCTTCACTTTTCTGATAAAGGATTTCTTTGCCGATCCTTTACTATTGCAGAATAAAGTATCCATAAAACAAAAATTGGGGGACGGGGAGGATACATACCACTTCGGCATCTCAAGGAGAGATTAGGACGGTGATAAACCACTTCTGAAATGGTTCTTCCAAAGAGAAGTCCATCACGTCAGATTCCTCACTTACTTCAGCACAAAGTGACATGTTCGGTTAATTTCCATGACACAAGTTACCACTTCCGAAACGGTTTGCGCTGTCAAAGACGAGAATCATGAACCCCTACTTGAAATTGATCCGATCTTGTCGGGAAAGATTACCTGCGGTTTGCTTGGGTTCCGACATGGGCGACGATCCTTCACGACCAACCAAGACTCGAAAGCAGAAGGGGCCGCCTCTGCACTCTACTAATTAGTAGTCATAGAAGTCGATGGCCTAGTTGTGGAATCCCCCTGTTTCCTTTCTAAGACGGGCCCTCCTTGGAAGGGGTAAGGATCCATATGCCCAACTCTTCCACATTGGAAGCAAATCATCTCTAGCCCCTCGTACCGAACAGTCTGTCATCTGCCCTCGAAGAAGATTTGAGATTTCAGGGGTTTACTCAATCGATTGCAACACAAATTCGAGAAAACGAGCTTTCAAAACCAGTCTAGTGTGAGCAAGGGCTGAGCTACTTTCAGGGCTGACCTGGGCTACAGCCCGGGTCAAGTCTGGGCAAAACTGACCAAATAATTATCACAGTCTGAAATTTTCGAGCCCATGCCCTGGGACTTTGTATACAGCCCTAATCTCTCTCTCGATCTCAACCTTTCTACCTATGGTTTTATCTCAATCCCCAAATCCATCGTCAATCGGCATCCAACCCTTCGCAGGCGCCCATCCGACCCCTCCGCAGGCGCCATCGCAAGCACCGCCGCAGGCGCCCATCCGACCCCCTCCGCCGCTTCGCAGGCACCGCCGTCCCTCGGACCCCTTCGCAGAATCGCAGTCGCTGCCACTGGCGTTGGCCTTGGACCATCGTCTTCTCCCTTCAATTTTCTGACCGAGGTATTGCTTATTTTGTCCTTTACTTTTTGAGATTTGTTAGCGCAGTTAATTATACCATTGAGAAGGGGTCGGATGGGTATTGCAGTCGATTCTTCTCAATTTTATACATGCCAATTTTAATTATACATGCCAACTTTTCTGTCGTTGGTCTGTAGTACATTCAATTTTCGGTCGGATGGGTATTGCTTGAAGCCATCACTTTTGGGTATAATTTTGCAACAATTGATAAGAATCCACTGCAGGCTTAAATCTATCAGCAAAATTGAGAGTATTTTATTAGCACATCTAATTATACTAAAAGTCATCTCTTTTGGGTAAGCTTTGTAGGCTTAATTCTATCAGCATGCATTAAAATTGCATGATCATGGTATAATTTTGCAAAGCATTACATTTTCCTAAATGTTGTCTTGCTAGATGAATGCAGTGATGCTTTTTTATTAGCTGGCAACAATTCAATTATTGATTGCAGGATTTGATCCTTTGTTTTATATCAGAGTGTTGTTTAAGTTATTGATGACAAAAACATTTAGGGTAGTCCAGAGTAAGTAAAAATCCAGGCTCCGCCCTTAAGTGTGAGCATCAACCATCGTACCTTTTCCCACACAATTTCCCAACACAAATAGGATCCATTCATCGTAATATTCCACTGGCAAAAATGGAAATAGTGACTCAATCGCTGCCGTCGTTGGACAGAAATCAGGCACCCGACGTCGGACTGTTAAATAATGGCCAAAAATCATCCAAGGGCCTTCATCCAATTGAAAAACCAGGTCGTCATCACAATTGAATTTTACCATTACAAAGCCTTCACCAAGTTCAATGAATTCGATTTCCCCCTTGGATTCCAGGTCGATTTTAGCTTAGCTTCGGGTACCTGCATCGTTATGTTGCGTCCAAGAAGCTTCATGATCACTGCCTGCTGGCACCTATGACGAAGGCGTTGTTTGAACTCCGGCGACATCACAACATTATCCCAATTCCCCAATCAAGAAACCCTAATATCATCTTGTTGATATTGATCTCTTCCAACTGTAGAAGCCTCTGAATCGCCCGAACTGGTCGACCCAAGGCATGCATCTTTGAAAGATCTCTTTGATGGAACATCGCTGCTATTCGCAATCCGTTCGGCTGCCAGCCGTCAGATCTGATGCATCCCTGGTTAAATCAACATCCCGCAATCACCTTGATCTTTTTCGTACAGCGTCACAAAATATCATCCTCCTCCCCCTAGAGCTCGCAAACCTCCGTCTCCCCTGAGCGATCGCCCTCCATCGCTGTCTCATTTCTATTCTAAACAAACCCAATAACAAATCCATGAATCTGCTTTTGGGTTTTTTTTTTAAATTAAGAAAATTAACTTCAGGTGCCGTTGCAGTCTGTAGAGAGTTATTTACAGATAACAAATGGATAGATTTTCCTTTGGTCGACAAACAAATGGACTCACATTTGGGCATTCTGTTTTTCCTAAAAAAATTGGTTAATTTTGTGTATTTTTTATGTTGCAAATGTTATGAATCAACTACTGGGGGAGGAACCCCCAGCCCTTTATTTATAGGCCTGGTAGGAGAGTAGATACATCGAATACATAGATATGGGCATATCTCTCAGATACCCGCAATCCTAACCAACTCTGGATATTTCCATTCACAACACTCCCCCTTATCCAGCCATAGGTGTGGACTCCGCTCAAGAGTACTTCGGGATTCTGAGCGTAATAAGAGTCTCACATGGGGTGGATACTTCAAGATCCTGAGTTGGTGAGTTTGCCTCGTTAAAACCTTTAGCTATGGAAAACCCAGTGGGAAAACCCATAGTTAAGGAAAAAGAGTGCAAACGCTCTTTAACTCCCCCTGATTTGTACAAGTGACTCTGCTCATGAATACTTCTGGATTCTGAGCGTCACAGAGGGGTGGATACTTCAGGATCCAGAGTTGATGTGATTTGCCTCGTTAAAACCTTTGGCTATGGAAAACCCAGTGGGAAAAACCATAGCTAAGGGGAAAGAGTACAAATCCCCTCAACTCCCCCTGATCTGTAAAAGCTCTTAGGCTTTCAGATCTCTTAGGCTTTTCTCATCACTCCTATTTACAATATTCCGAAAATGTACACAGATTACAAATTTTGTCACCATCAAGCAGCTGCTGAATCCAGAAACTCTGGAGAGGTGTGCTAAGTTTCGTCGCCTCTGATGTGGTCTTAAGACTATATGGTCAGCTCCACAGAACCAGCCTCTATCCCAGTCGTCACTGGGATGTGATGTACCACCAGGCGCCCTTAAATACACCATTGGTGTGATTCTGGGATGGTGAGGATCTCGGAATTATAGGATGATGTTGCCTTCATAAGTTGCTTTGCATATTTGCAGTAGATGGTCATCCCACTGTTGGTACCTGTTCTGTGATTTCTCAGTATAGGGACCAGACCTGTAACCTGCATTCGCATAAACATTGGAGGATGCTACTACATTTTGTAAGTCCAAATATTTCGACCCTTGGAGGAAGCGCAGAAGGCTTAACTCAGGTCTAATGGCCCTTTTTAGGTGCCAACTATCTCTGGCTAATGAGTTTACTGCAGTTGCTATACCGGGACACATGCAGTTAGCCAGGAGTGCATGATTGCACTTAGATAAGAGACTTTAGGACCAGTTATATCCTCCCCCTCTTCCAGCGATCGGAAGGGTTCTTTTTATACATCCAGTAAGTGTACCACCGTAGGTGTACTTTGGATGACAATGGTCCTGTTAATTTCTCCAACGCACTTCTGGGCGTTTGTAACAGGATTCTATGGGCCAAGACTTTATATTTGCCTAGGTCTTTTTATTTTATGTTTAAGAGTTAGGCTTGTTCATGTAGTTCGGTTTTCTCTTCAGGAGATCCGGTGAGATTTTAGTTGTCTCCAACTATGATCTCTAATCCTGTTCTTTGCACAGACGCAAAGACAACCTTTAGTAGGAATCATTGACTTGTCAAATGATTCTCTTGGTTGTACATTTATTTATTATACTTATTGTTTTTCTTCATTTGAATAGACGTCCCGAAGTCTATTCAGGCATTTTAAGGAAATGTGGAAGTTATCTTTACCAGATATCCACGAAGGTATGCTGTCACAACATCCAATAACTGCAAATCCATAAATTTCCTTCGCCAAATCGTAAGGTATTCGCTTTTGATAACTTAGGGAGACTGATGCATCATTTATGAGACATACTCATTTGAGTTTGTTCGATCCCTAGTTTCAGCGAAATTTTCCTCGGGCTATAGGTTGTACCTTATAGCATACGATTTTGTATTTATTTTTCTTATGTGTGCAATACTTTGTTTTATCCACAGGTTTGACACCTTTTTGGTGTCAGGACTTCAGGTCCGAACATTTCACGTTTCATAAGTGAGTCCAGCTCATCTTTTATTGCCACGTTCCACATTTTTGGCCAATCTCTACGTTTGCCTTCTAGCAACGGAGTGTGGAATGATAATTTACGAACATCATCGTTTTTGCGATGTATATGGCAATATGATACGTGAATACATTTGTCGACAATTTATGTTCTATCTGTCCAACATCTCCCCAGTACGTACAACATTTACTTAATTTCACTTTTTCCCGGCAATTCCTCTGCAGTGGATTCCGGGAAGGGTGATGGTGTGGACATGAGCTCATTGTCCTGTGGTAGTATTGTCTTAAGGTCTCCAGGAGTTTCTTGTCCTAGGAGCCTGGTGGTCTGCCTCTTTTCTGTTGAGGATCAGCCACTTCTGCTGCTGGTGGATTGCATCCATTCTCGGGGATGTCAATCCTAGCTGGAGTTTTTGCAGCAGGGATGTGTGATCTGACAATCTTCTGGTTGTCAATAGATGATTCCGGTAATTGGTAGACAGTGTTCTGTATGTGGAGGATCTTCGGGATCTCATCTACACATTGTATTGTTACCGGATCATAGTGGGTCAAACTTTTTGTATCCCACGTTATAATTTTCTTCGCGCCATATTTTCTAGTATCTAGGCCTATTTTTGGGAAACTCGTCTCATCGAAATCATAGTCTTCAAGATGTGCCTTAAATGCATCCCCCGTTTGGGGTTCTAGGTATCTTATAAGTGAGGGTGAGTCAAACCCTGCATGGATACCTAGGTGACGTTGAGTAACGTTTTGGTCCTCATTGGTGGTGCAATGGGGATTTAAGACTGCGCGACCGAAGATTCTCAGATGAGAAATGTTCGGTGGCATTCCATATGCAAATTGCATTGGAGAATCTGACCTCCAGAGGGTCTTGTTTTCATTTACGATGCAGCATGCAGAGTTTGCATGTCCCCATGCATCCATAGGCAATCGGGATTTAATGGACGTTCAGTCCATTGGAGTCTACTTTTCAGTGACTCTGCCTACCCATTTTGGGTATGAACATGCGGCACTTGTATGTTCATTTTCAATTCCTGTTGATTGGCAGTACTCTTGAAAAGACTGGGAGGTATATTTCCCAACATTAACCAAACTTATTTACAACATTTTATTGTCTGGGAAATGTGCCCGCAACATTTTTATTTTTGTGCCAATAGCTTTGGAAAATCTAAGTTGCGGGTCTTGTAGTAGACATACGTACGAATATTCTGAGGATGCATTTATCAGTACAATGAAGTACCAAAATAGCCCACTAGGGGTGGTGGATTTTATCCACATCTGTCTCCTTGTATTCTTTTTGAGGAAGCGTGGATATCCTTTTTCAACTTTTCGTGGAGATAGCCTTGTAATTAATCTTCCCTTATAGTAAGGGATGCGAGGGAATTTTCCCTTCTGAAGAATCTTCTGGTTCTTCAAGTCATACCCATAGGATAAGATGCTGTGCATCATCACAAATCCAGGGTGGCCAAGTCCATCATGCCAGAGTAAAAGCTCGGCTGATGTAGGGCACTTCAGGTGCTCCGTTTAATTCTGCTTCCTTTCTCCGAATCTTCGTATGGTAGAGGCCTATAAGGCTCTCAAAACGTTCAAGTGTGGATTTTACTCCTTTTCTTGAGACGTTGCATACGGTAATTTTTCATTTACATTTGCTGTTTCCAAGTGGGATCCGTTGAAACAGATGTCCTTGAAACTTAGAAAGTTTCTTTTTGGAATTCGGAGGGATTAGTGCATCCATTATTTTTGTGTCGTTTGGGGGGCAACTGTGTTGCATTCCCTGGATCTTCAATATAGCCCTGATATTGGGCTTTGTATTGAAAGAAATCATACGTGTTTATTGTCTACTAAGCATTTATGAGAGCAGTTTCAAAAGATGAAACGTATCGGCACATGCATATTTAGATAAACATTTTCATTTATTGTCTACTAAACATTTTCATTCAGAACAAATTTCATAATTAAAATGCTCTCATAAATTATTCTCAAAACAAATTGCTAAGATAAAAATAAAGGCTAATCAAGCAAGTCATCATTTTCGAAGTTGTCAGCTGAAAACTTGACTGGAGCATCAGAGGTCATCAGGTTTGTTTCAGCTTTATTTTACTTGTTCTCTTTATACAAATCCTGGAGGTGCTACGAAGTTCGGCACATTTTGGACCAGTGGCTTTTCATTCCACAATTATGGCACTGGTCTTCCCATTCCCTCTTGGGTGGGGGTGAATCATTTTTTTCATTTCTGTGCCACGTGAACTTCCGCTTACTTTCATTATTTTGCTGCTGCTGTACATGGCCCTTGGCATTTTTCTGTTGACCCCTCTTCTGTGCTCTTTCTTTTCTTTTATTATCTCTCTTCTTTTTGAAGGAAGAGGAATGGCGAGCTTCTGGTAGGGGGCAGTGCCGGGATGGCGCATATTGTGAGTGGCGAGAAGAATCTCTCTGTTTTTCTCAGCCATGAGTAAACATGACAACAGCTCAGAATACTTGGTGAACCTGTGTTCACGGTATTGCTGCATGAGTATCACATCTTTTTCATGGAAGGACGTATACGTCTTTTCCAGCATGCGATCTTATGAGACATTCTCACCACACAACTTCAGGCGTGAGGTGATGCTAAAAAGTGCTGAGTTGTACTCAGCAATGGACTTAAAGTCCTGTAGTCTCATGTTCTCCCACTCATATCGTGCCCTTGGGAGTATAACATCTTTCCGATGTTTATACCTGTCCTCAAGGGCAGTCCATAGCTCAAGTGGATCTTCGACCGTAAGGTATTCAGCCTTTAAGGTCTTGTCCACATGGCGGCGAATATAGGTGATGGCTTGCGCCTTCTCTATATCGCTAACATTTTCTTTTTCAGTCACAGCAGCGATGAGGGACTTTGCCCGCAGGTGAAACTTTACATCTAGCTGACAGCTTAGATAGTTTCTACCTGATGCTTCCAGTACTTCGAAATTAACGCTTGCAATATTAGCCATTTATCTAGCAGAGCACAAACATGCATGAATTAATAATTAATTCAGAGAAAACATTTTCATGCGGAGGCAATATTTAATGAAAAACTAAATGTGTGGATCGGCCAGTCCCACAAGAAAGAGTCCAAAAAAGTCCACAGTCCAAATTATACAAATTTGCAGCTTAAAGAAAATGAAAATACAACTTTGGAAACCCCGTGGGTCCCATATGATATCTCCATCTTCAAGCGTGGTCTCCGTCTCCATGGAAGTTGGTCTTCTTTCTTTGACATTTACATAGATTCCTCACTACAATTTCTCTCAAAAATAAAAGAAGAGTGCGGAAAATAAACTGTGGGACTAAACGGCCGATCCAAAAATCACATTTAGCAATTCATGCAGAAATATTGTGCTCATCAACATTTTCATCAGACATTTTCATCACAGGCATCACATGCATTTAATATTCGCAGAGATGGATAAATAATTTAAACACTTAATAATTATTGGACCACTGGGCAACGTCATACACCGTTAGGTTAGGTTACTAACGGCAGAGCGGTCGCAGGATCTTCCTAATTATTAAGTTTTAAATACAATGCACAACCACGCATATAATATCCAACAGAATATACCAGAGATGCAAAGCATGTAAATATGATTTTTGCAGAAAAAAATCATTACAATGCAAAGGTTGTAATTTGAATGGGGTTTAATCAATTAAATTGATTAAGAGCCCAAAATTAACATTTTCTTTGTCAGAGGAAAAAGTTTCCCTCATCATCCCAAAAGCCCCCCCAAGAATCCCCAAAAAGTCCTCGCCTGTCCGATATTTGTCCCGTAATTTACCATGATTTTTCACGAATATTTTGCCCTTAAATCCCCCTTTTAAATTAATTTTTAGGCTAACAAGTTGCCGTTTGAGGCGAGTTTATAGCCCTTTGCCTCCCCCATTTTTTTTCCAGATAAACCAGCCTGCGGGCCTGAAGCCCGCAGTCGACCTATGGGCTTCAGGCCCATAGGCTTTTCTTTTTTTTTTTGAAATCTGTGGGCCTGAAGCCTACAACAGGTCTGTGGGCTTCAGGCCCACAGACTCTGTTTTTTTTTTTGAATTCTGTGGGCCTGAAGCCCACAGATCTGCTGTGGGCTTCAGGCCCACAGATCTGGAATTATTTTATTTTATTTTATTTTATTTTTTTGTTAGGGTTTCATTGGGGGGGCCGGCGCCGCCGCCGCCCCCTGCAGGGGGGCGCGGCTGCGGGGCCGCCCCCTGCAGGGGGAGGCGACCACGGGGGCCGCCGCCCCCTGCAGGGGCGGCGGCGAGGGCCGCCCCCCTGCAGGGGGAGGCGGCCAGGGTTGGGGGGGTTTCCGGCGAGGGGTTTTGGGGGGTCCGGTGACGGCTAGCCGCCGGAGGGTTCAAAATTAGGGGTTTTACCCTAAAAATTGAGTTTTTGGGATGAAAAATCCGTCGTTTTCAAGGCGACGATGAATCCCCATGACGATCTTGCGAGATCTAGGGGAGGGGCAATCATACGTATGATTAAAAATATCGTTTTTAGTATTTTTACCTCTATATGCGTCCTCCGGATATAGCGACGGTTGCTCGAAGCCCTACGCGGATGACGACCCTTGATGGAGGAAGCCTTGCACCGCGCTCGTGAATCTCTCGTCTCGCCTTCGCCTTCGCCTTCGCAACGATCGGAAAGAAAATTTTGTGGAAAAGAAAAATTTTTAGAGTCGTGCTAATAACGTGTTATGAATCAACTACTGGGGGAGGAACCCCCAGCCCTTTATTTATAGGCATGGTAGGAGAGTAGATACATCGAATACATAGATATGGACGTATCTCTCAGATAACCGCAATCCTAACCGACTCTGGTTATTTCCATTCACAACAGCAAAGACTTATGTTGATTTACAGTTGGGTATTTTTTATGTAAAGTGTCATCTTCGGGTACATTATATGTGGAATGCATGATGTCAAAGTCACATTTATAAGACGACGACGACGTGTTGGTGAAACAAGTCCCAAGTCGAAAGTTTTTAGACAGAATAAAGTTTTTAGACAGAATGCAAAGTAACACTTCGATCAAGTCGAATGGCGCCAGTCCTTAAGCTACAGTTAGTCAAAGCGAACCTAGGGGTAAAGAATCGTGTGGGAATCCCTGGATGCGTTCTGATTGACTATCTCACCATCGAATCCTCTTCTCGCTTCACAGTTAACATGCATGGCCCCCATATATTTGGCCACATAACCTACTTATTCCAAAGACCGCAAAGGTGACGACTTGTCTTTGCATGCAAGTCAATCTTCGGTCAATTTCCCTCTATTGTTTTAACCCTTTTTTTACCCCCTTGCTTCCACGTTGAATGCGTGTATGTTACGTGTGGGGGTGGATGGCAATTGATATGAACATGACTATGTTCGATTATTTGAGTCTCGGGAGTCAGAGTGGGATAACTGGATGAAACCTGTCGGGCAAAGTGACGTGGAAATAGTTCACTCTCCAATCTTCTCGTAGGTCACCATATCTTTTCATCACTGCCTTTTCATATACTTATTACTAATGACCCCCTTTATGCTTTCTTGTTTGCAAATTTGCCATTGCTTTTTCATAAACCCCAAATGTCAATCTCTATTCCCCCCGTATTTACGGGTTTGCCATCAGTCTTTTTTGACTTTGAACCCCATGTTCTTTGCACTTTAATACATCATTTTCCAACATTTACCCCCTGACGATACCCCCGTACGCACACATACTTTCCTCTCCTTTTCAGTTACGGATCCTGCATCCTATGTGTAGGCTTTTTCTTGGGTCCCCACTCACTATCTGCACGTGTTATATCTAGTCCTTATTACAAATGAGCGATGTTGACAAACATGTGGGTTGTGGCACCCTTTGTCTCATATGTGTCAAAGGGAGAGGGTGCCACATGGCCCGCCCACATGGCCCCCCCACACAAATGACCCCCTTTTTCGCATAATTACAGGGTTGTCGTTGCCTTTCATGTTTACCAAAACACCCTCACTCTTCTCCATTTTTGCATGTTTGACATTTGAATCTGTTTCTTGCGCTTTAACCACACATGAGCTTGTACTTGTTGTACTTGCCACTTTTTGTGTCTTGATATATGAGGCATTGCCTAATATGGCATATGATACCCATTATTCTACTCACACACTAGTCATAACCCGTGCACGCACGCACGATGTATTTAAGATTTTCTCCCGTGAAATCTTTGTCCCCAAAAAATTAATTCCACATCCAAAATTTAAAAGAATAACAAATTAGCGTAAAAATATTTAGAGGCACATGCGCCTTCCACACGGAACAACAAATTCAGCACGGGCGCCATCGGCGCGGAACAACAAATTAGCGGAAAAAATTTAGCGGGGGTGTCTTCGGCGCGGAACAACAAATCGGAGTAAAAATATTTAGGGGCGTGGGCGCCTTCGGCGTGGACGCCTTAAGCGCGTAACAACAAATTCGGCGCATGCGCCTTCGATACGGAACAACAAATTCAGCGCGGACACCTTTGGCGCAGAACAACAAATTATCGTAAAACAACAAATCGACGTGGGCGCATTCGCCGCAGAACAACAAATTAGCTTTCCACAAATTTTGCTCCACAAATTTCGCTCTGCAGCATCTTCCTTGATGGTGAGCCCCGCGACCATTAAATTGCACTGACCATTCGAGCTGATACTGTGTGAGCATGACAAATGCATGCCAATGCATTAAAAGCAAGTGCACTTAATCTGCTGCATTAAGTGCAAATGTGTGAGGGTGACTAATGCATTAAACACAAATGCATTAAACGTAATTACAGTAAGTGCACTTGCTTTTTCATAAAATGCATTAAATCCACGTAAATCCACGTATAAATGTTGTCACATAGTATAAAGTTCCCCTTATTCGGGACTGAGAGCATAAAAAATAAAAATATCTGGAGACCTTGGGACGATACCCCCACAGGAAAATGAGCTCATGTCCATACCCTTACCCCTCCCAGAATCCACTGCAGAGGAACTGCAGGGAGAAACTGAAATAGCATTAAACTATGTACGTGCATGGGAGGTATTGGACAGAAAGGGTATAGTCGTTGACGATGACTTCACGTTTCACATTGCCATTCACGTCGTTGAAAGCAACGATGATCATGATCCACATTCCGTTGCTGAATGCAAACGAAGAAATGATTGGCCAAAGTGGAATGAGGCAATAAAAGCAAAGCTGGACTCGCTTGATAAACATAAAGTCTTTGGGCAAATAGTCCAGACACCAGTTGGTGTCAAAACTGTGGGATATAAATTGGTATTTGTCCGAAAAAGAAATGAAAATAATGAGATCGCATGCTACAAAGCCAGGCTTGTAGCACAAAGATTTTCCCAAAGACAGGGTATAGACTATGAAGAAACATATTCGCCGATCATGGATGCGATCACTTTATGATTTTTGATAAGCTTAACAGCAAAGGAAGGATTAATTATGTATATAATGGATGTTGTGACTGTATATCTATATGGTAATCGCGATAAAGAGATTTATATGAAACTTCCTGATGGCTTTTCAATGCCTGCTGAACTAAAAGATGGACATCTGGACGTATACTCTGTTAAGCTTCAAAGATCATTGTATGGTCTTAAACAATCGGGAAGAATGTGATACAACAGAATTAGTGAATTCCTTGTACAACAAGGATTCAACAACAATGAAGTCTGTCCTTGCATCTTTATAACAGCAAATGGAAAAGAATTCGTCATAATAGCAGTCTACGTAGACGATTTGAACCTTATTAGATCTCCTGAAGAGATCACTGAGATATCTGTAAGCCTATCAAAAAATTCGAAATGAAAGACATAGGCAAAATGAAATTCTACATTGGCTTACAGATTGAAAATCTAAAAGACGGAATCCTATTACACCAAACCACATATACGAAGAAAATGTTGCAAAGATTTCATATGAACCAATGTCATCCACTTAGTACACCTATGGTACTGGTACGATCTCTAATGCACATAAAGACCCCTTCCAGCCGCTGGAAGAGGGGGGGTGATATACTTGGTCCAGAAGTCCCTTATCCAAGTGCTATTGGAGCACTTCTATATCTGGCCAACTGCATGCGTCCCGATATAGCGTTCGCAGTAAACTTACTACTCAGATACAGTGCAACACCTACGCAACGCCACTGGACCGGGGTTATGCACCTTCTACGCTACCTCCAAGGGTCAATAAATTTGGGACTCTTTTACAAAAATGGATTATCCTCCACACTTGTTGGTTATGCTGATGCAGGTTACATGTCTGATCCCTACAATGCAAAGTCACAAACATGGTATGTGTTTACATATGGTGGGACAGCCATTTCCTGGAAATCCATCAAGCAGACCATGACGGCGACCTCATCCAATCACTCAGAGATCATCGCCATCCATGAAGCAAGCAGAGAATGTGTCTGGCTACGCTTATTTGTTCATCACATCCTAGTGACGATCGGATTGATGTCTGTGGACCTTGAACCTACTGCTATATATGTTCGAGAATAATGCTGCTTGCATCGCTTAACTACGAGGTGGCTGCATCAAAGGCAACAAAATGAAGCAGATTTCACCAAAATTCTTCTGGACGCATGAGCTACAAAGAGATGGAGAGATCGACGTCAGACAAGTACAATCATATGACAACTTGGCAGACTTGTTCACTAAATCTCTTCCTACTACTACCTGTAGAAAGTGTGTACATAAAATTGGTATGAGGTGCCTTAGAGATCTGTAAGCCTGAGAGCTTGTACAGATCAGGGGGAGTTAGAGAGTGTTTGTACTCTTTTTCCTAAACTATGCTTTTTTCCACAAGGTTTTCCATAGCTAAAGGTTTTAACGAGGCAAAACTCATCAACTCATGATCCTGGAGTATCCACCCCATGTGAGACTTCTACTACACTCAGAATCCTGAAGTATTCATGAACAGCTACACTTATGGCTGGATAAGTGGGAGTGTTGTGAACATATGTTGATGATAGATTTGTATTAGAATTACGTCTTATCTTATAGATAAGACTGTATGTATTGTATCATATCTTTGTACGCTCCTCCAGCTGCTATAAATAAAGAGCTAGGGACGCCTCCCCAGATGATGATTCATAACAGTTTTGGATTTTATGTACCAAATTAAAATGGTTCACCGGGACTTTCAAATAATGGGTCAAAATTTTAAAATTTCACCATTTTATCCGGAAAAATCTAATATATAGGGGACGCTATTTTAATTCCAACATAACATATGAACAAGCAAAACCGGACATGAGAATGTTTGAAAGATTACATTTAGCATCAACTCAATATTAAACATAATATTCTGTCGACCACCCACACTACTTATACCCAAAAGTTTTAAGTATGTCATTATTTAACATTCCAACATGCTCTAGGAAGACAAGGTCAGGTACATACCTCTATCTTGTGCGGTTTTATGGCTAAATTAGGAAGAAGAAAAAAATATTTCTCTGTTGTGAGTTGAGAGAGGCTTTTGGCCTCCCCCCCTCATCATCTCACCATTTACTCCCCACTAACTTAGTGGGGAGTCACTTGGACTTCAAAGGTTAATGAATATAGAGAGAGCCATGGCTTATGCCATGGCTACTCTTGATTTTAGAGATTAGTTTACACACTTCTTCCAATCTATTTCTCAACACGTTATCAGCACTTCGCTCTAAAAAAAAGTTGAGCCATAAAATTTCTTCCCCACAAATTTCTCTTTCTTGCGAAGGAATCTTGTAGTTGCGGCAAAGCTATTGCAACTATTGGTGCGACGACGATCGGTTGATTACCTTCGCGGTATAGCGGGAGCGGGGATTATATTTTTCTATCTACGGATTTTATTTGTTCTTCCCTAGATCATTGATCTAGAGGTAAAATTCTAATCCCGTAGATATTGATTATTACATATATATGTTGATTGTATTACTCAAATCAACATATCAAATTAGAAAAAATTAATATCTCCCATTTTTCCCCCTGAAGGGGATCCACGCACAATTCCATTTTTCCCCCTCCTCCTAATTGTCGCAACCCCACGGAAGGGGAGCCTTATCTTGATGGTTGTCTGGCCGCGGGAAATCGAAGCCCCCCCCCCCCCCCCCCCCCCCCCCCGCGTAACGTGGTTGTAAACTGATGATTACTTATTTATATTGTTTACAACCACCAAGATCACATTTCTTATCAGCACTTTATGTTATACTGATCATTACTTATTATCAGTTTACTTATTTATACGTGGTTTCAAATTATGAGAAATAAGTAATAGTGATGAACAGTTTATGTTGGCTGTAAATGTGGTTATCTGGACGTGGCGTTGAACATCAATTTATGTTGGACATGGGGGGAGCCTTATATTAACGTACTTTGCAACCATAGCGTCGCCCCCTCTGTCGGGGGCTCCGGACCCCCCCGGGGGGGGGGCTCATCTCCGCTAACCCCCTTGTCTGGGGGGCACCTCCCAATGCCCCTTGCCCTGTCGGCGTTGGGGGCCTGAGCCGTCGCCCCCCCTTGGGGGCCTTCCGTTGCTCAAATCGTAGGGGGGTTTAGATTTTCGTAGATAAAAAGGAGATGAGGAGACACATTCTGTTATTCAGGGTCTGAGGGACCTTTCAAATTCCCTTAAAAATTTGTTTGAAGGCTTCTTTTCAATTATTTTTTTTTAAACATTTGGGCATGCAGCCCAATTCTTACTAAACAAATTAATTGGGTTGTTTATTGGGCCAGAAGCCTAGTTTATAAAAATGATAATAAGTTTTATGGGCCCGCAGCCCCATTCAGATCAATAATTCATTTTATCTTCTAATTTAGGCCTGAAGCCTACTACATAAAATTAACTATTTTTGTCTGGTTATTTGGGCCAGAAGCCCAGATAATTTAAATTGCTAATTAAAATGATTTTCATTTTGCTTATGGGCCTACATCCCATATTAGAATAATAATTAATTTTGTGTTCTAATTTGGGCCTGAAGCCCAGTTTATAACAATGATAATTAGTTTCATGGGCCAGCAGCCCCATTCATATTAATAATTAATTTTGAATTCTAAATTGGGTCAGAAGCCCAGTTAACCCAATTGCAAAATTAATATGTTAATTAAATTTTTGCAAATGGGCCTGCAGCCCAAATATTAATAATATATTAATTTTGTTATTTTTTTCCTTTGGGGCCAGAAGCCTAGTTAATAAAATTGCTTATTAAAATGATTAATATTTTACTTATGGGCCTGCAGCCCCAATCAAAATATTAATTTATTTTAATTTCTAGTTTTGGGCATGACGCCCAGTTTGTCAAATTGCTAAAATTATGTTAAATATCACTCTTGCATTATTATTAATTTATGGAATATTAGAACTTTTCAAAATATAATCATCTTAAGGATCCTTAGACCGCTTTACCGTTAGTAAACTAACCTAACGGTGTATGACGTCTCCCCGTGGTCCGAGAGATTATTATATTTTATAGTCTATTTTTCCATATTATATATGCCTGCGTTATATACATGCGTGGTTGTTTCTTTTGTGCCTGTAGCATATTATAAACTGCGTGGATGTTTATATAAGCTAAAATGTGATTTTTGGTATCGGCCAGTTTGATACCCTTTAAATTCCTTGCAATTTTATTTTCTTTTTGAGAGAATTTGTAAGTGAGGATTAAATGTATTAATGCCAAAGACCGGTGTACCGACAAATGAAGACGAAGACGAAAATTGGAAAATATATGGACCCATTCTGGGTTTCCAAATTGTATTTTTCTTTTCTTTATGGATTGTATATTCGGACTTTGGACTTTGTATTTCCTTGGGTATCTGGCCGATCCCCACATTTTACTTATTTTATTTTTTATGCATGAATTTCAATTTTAATTAATTCATGCTTGTTTTAAATTGCATAAATAAATGGCAAAATTGGCCAGCGTCGATTTCGAGGTCTTTGATTCTGCAGGGAAAAATTACCTGAGTTGGCGAGTGGACCTGAAGTTCCACTAGCGTTCGATGGCCCTCCTTGGCTCCATTTTTGCTCCTTCATCGGCCCCAGCAGCGGCTGATGCTTCTACTACATCTAGCAGCAGCACTCCTACCACTGTCTCCGATGTAGATAAGGCAAAAGCCATAATCTACATTAGGAAACATAAATCGGACCTTAAAGGCCGAATACTTAACGGTAGAGGACCCAAAGGAACTGTAGACAGCGCTGGAGGCACGGTATAAACATCAAATTGATGTTATATTAACGCGTGCCAGTTATGAGTGGGAAAACCTCAGGCTTCAGGACTATAAGTCCGTCGCTGAGTATAATTCTGCACTTCATAACATCACCTCACGCCTGAAGTTGTGCTGTGAAGAAGTGACAGAGCAACACATGTTGGAAAAGACATTTACCTCGTTTCACGAGAAAGATGCAATCCTCATGCAGTAGTATCATGAACGCAACTTCATGAAATTCTCTGAGCTGATATCATGCCTACTTAGGGCAGAGCAGAATCGAGATTTACTGCTTGCCACTCATAATTTACGTCGAGCTGACACTTCACCTATCCCTGAAGCCCACCACGTTTCTCCCCAGAAGTGGAAAAATAAACGGACGTCTAAAAATAACAAAGGAAAAGCTGTGATGAAGAATGGACGAGGAACATCACCCCTTTCTAACAACAACAATAAGGGAACGAGAAACTTCACATGGAAGTAAAAGAACACTGACCAAGTGTCACTTCCTAAGAAGAATTGGGAGGATAAATTCCATCGATGTGGCATGACTGGACATTGGTCCAGAAACTGCCGCACTCCTCGCCACCCCCAGGAACTGTATCAGGCGAGCCAGAAGTCTCTGCCCGAAACAAACTTGGTGGCTGTTCAGCCGCCGAAGATGTTTACTGCAAAAGACTTCGAGAACGACGACCTGCTCGATTAAGCTTCATCTTTTATCTATGCATTTAAAATTCAATATTGCTTCGTCTTTAATTTGCTTAAGTACGAACTTTTATTTTGAATGTCTTTTTTCATTGACTTAAATAAAATTTCCTTTTAATTATAGATGAAGTATGGAATATTGTGGACAGTGCCTCGTTGCACTGGTGTAGCATTGATATTGCTCCCACACACAACGAGACTATAAGATGCAAACTTCTCCCCTTAAACATATAGGAAATTTCCAATTTTCAAGTATATTTCGTTTAAACGAACATAACTTGAACACTGTGGATAATAAATATTGAATATCAATATATAAATCGTCAAGAGGATGGCCAGAAGCCCATCTACTTACGATTTCATTGACACCCGTCGGGCCCCTATAATTACAGATATTCATTCTATAGAAAGCCAACTTGACTGAGCACCAGAAGTGCCTTTCATTGCCATAGTTTTTAACTCTGACAAAATGGACTTGGTCATCCTGGATCAGCGATGATGGACGCATCATCAAATGAATCCATTGGAGAACCTGAAGATTCTTCAAAAGGTTGAGTTTCCTTGTCACCATTTGTCATAAAGGAAAACTAATAGAGAGACCTTCCCTCCTGAAAGTGGGATTAGAGTCTCCTGGCTTCATTGAGAGAATACATGGTGACCTTTACGGGCCTATTCACCCCGCAAGTGGCCCATTTTCGGTACCTTATTACTGTACTGATATATGCATCTACTAGATGGTCTTTTGTGAGCCTTTATATTCACTCGCAACCTAGCTTTCTAAAAAGCTTATATTGTGGGTGAATTTCCTACACAAATCATTCAAGACTTCTGCCAGGCAACTGACATTGAAATTAAACATCCTACAGCATGTTCAAACTCATAATGGGTTAGCAGAGTCTCTGGTAAAGATACTCCAATGGATTTCACGTCCATTGTAAAATCGTAGTTGCCTATTGATGTTTAGGGACCATCACACTGCATTCCGCATCGCTTATCACGATACGGCCCGCTTGTTGCCATATCTTATTGCTGATGCTGCTTGCTTATGGTTTACCACCAAGTCTTAATAAATGTGAATTTAATGAGCAAAATCTCATTGAAATAGGCACGCAGTCTAAGGAAGCCTGAAGCTTCTGAGACCATATCATGGGACATAAAAGTACTCATCTCGTTATGATCCGCATACTTTTTCTGTTTGAAGTTGAGATCCAGAAGATCCTTCACATTCAGACTAAAGTAAATCAATTGACGGATAAATTTGCGGACAACCAGAAGATTGTTCGTTCACACGTCCCTGTTGCCAACACGCCAGCTAGGATTGACATTCCCAAAGATGGATGCAATCCACCGGCAGCAGAATTGGCTTTACCTCAATTGAAAAGAGGACGCCTGCCAGGTTCACAATATAAAATTCCTCAAAAGAGGAAGATTCCTGGATATATCAAAATGATCCAACCACAGGATGCTGAGCTCAGACCAGCAACCTCTCCCCTCCTAATTTCCCCTGCAGAGGAAACAACAGGAGAAACATCATTATTTTACGTACGTACTGGAGAGGTACTGGATAGATATAGCACAGTCGTCGTCGACGGTTTTGCTTTCGCTATTGTCGTTCACGTCGCTGAATACGACGATGACGTCTACCCACTTTTCTATAGCGTAAACGCATAGAATGGCCAAAGTGGGACAAGGCAATAAGAGTAGAGCTGGACTCACTCTTGAAAAGCAAAGTCTTTGGACCAGTAGTCCATACACCTGAATGTGTAAATACCTGTGGAATATAATTCGGATTTCATAAAGACATTGAAATGAAGGAAATGTGATCATTTTCCTACTACGCCTACACTTCTCTGAAAAAACCAATACATGCAGCTCATGGATGTTGTGACTGCATATATATACGGCAATATAGATATAGAGATCTATATAAAACTTCCAGAAGGGTATACTCTACCCCCAGAGATGAAAGAGAGACGTAAAAACGTCTTCTCCATAAAGGCTACAAAGATCATTAGTTGATCTTAAGCAAAATTCTGCCTGGGTATCTTTTTCGAAAGATCGTTGACAGAATGCTGGTCATTTTCCCCCTCAGACATTCGGCTTTTCACTAGGCACACTTGATTGATTGTCATGTTCTTTTACCCCTGTTGCTACTATTGAGGATTGCGTACTCTGCTGGTTACTCCTACCTTGTTCGTGAACTAATGCCATGTTTATTGCTGTACACACACACTTGACGTGCTTATTGCTGTACACACACACTAATGCCATGCTTATTACTGTACGCACACACTTGCCATGCTTATTGCTGTATGCACACACTTGCCATGCTTATTACTGTACACACACACTTGTCGTGCTTATTGCTGTACACACACACTAATGCCATGCTTATTGCTGTACGCACACACTTGCAATGCTTATTGCTGTACGCACACACTTGCCATGTTTATTGCTGTACACACAGACACTTGCCATGCTCATTGATGTACACACACTTGCCATGTTTATTGCTCTACGCACACTGGACATGCTTTAATTATTGTAAATTCTATTAAGCTTATTGCCATCAAATTGTTTTTGAAAACCTTGCCGAGGGTCAATTATCTTAACCTTCTAAATCTTACCGAGCGACCCTCGCTGACGTATATTTCCTTGTCTTATGAAATATACGTTAGGTATTAGACAGGTTTGCTGAGGAGTTGCTTAGAGACTGAACAGGTTGATCAGGAGTGCCGCTAAATTCATTCGCTGAGGATGCGATGTGCCATCGCATCATTTTTGTACATTGTTGTTTCTTTCTAAAATTGTATGGGCGTTAACCCTCTCTCTTTTATTTCCTACATTGATGTATTCATTTTTTTGAGACTTGAGATTGTAATAAAATACTTATCTGTGTTGTTTGAGTTGCATGCAAGAACCTGCAAGTTGTTATCACAGACGCGTAATGTGCTTAAACCAAGGAGGAAGAAAAAAAGTATCTCCTTCTTGTTTTAAGCACATGCGGACCCGCTCACGTCCTCGCTTCCAAGTAGATGGGAAGCGGGGCGTGACAGGCTTTAGTCTTTCAAAAGGACGGTTGTCTTCAGAGAGCACGAGCTAATCGTGGTTCTTTGGGCTGGGGCCGGCCCAACTTCAAGTCCTTCCGCGGGCCTCGTCATGTGGACCTACTCCCCTATGTGGGCTTCCCGTCCTTGGCTTGGGCTTGGGTCTCCTGCACTTGGGCTTCTCCAAAATAGTCGTATCAATTGCCCCCATCGTCCGAGACGTTCGTATTCTGTCGGTTCGGTTCGGACGATGTGACTCTTGGTGATTTTGACAGGCGCGTCAGTCAAGGCACATCCATTAAATGGGGGTCATCATGACGCGGTCCGTTTGAACTTCCATTGGTGCGGGATTCGAAGCGCCGTCGATCATCAGATGCCGCCACATGCTCCCTTTCGGATGGTCTGGATTTCGCGATTGCTTCCTATATAAAGGCGTCGGCTTCCCAGTTTCGATTCTTTCGCGCCTTTCTTCCTGATTCCGGTCTTGCTAGCTCTTTTTCTCCGTCGACTATCTTCCTCCAGGTTCTTTCTCAAGGTAACCTCCTCTTTCCTTCACTTGTCACATGGCTACGCTTAGGATAGGCGATTCAGCGTCGGGATCAAGGGACCCCCCGGCGCTCGAATCAGGCAATGTCCGGCCTTCGGGACCCGGCGCCTCCTCGAGGACTCGTCCTGTCCAAGACAAAGGTAAAAGAAAACTTTTTACGGATCCCGTAGGTGACGATGTGGCTCGAGCTGCTGAGAGGTTCGATGTTCCCCCGGCGGTCCTTGGGTCTCCGTCTATGGTCACCTTCCCGGTAGTTACGGAGATCTGGGAGAAGTATTTATGCCATCCATACGACGTCAGGATCCCCTTTAGTGACAAGCGGATTTGCTTCCCGCGGAATAACGAGGTCGGCGTTTATGTCGAGATGTTCCGCCTGGGGCTCCGCTTCCCCCTTCATCCTTTCATCATCCAAGTCATGGAGTTCCTGATGGTGGCCTTGTGCCAGTTGACTCCGTACTACGTCGCGGTGCTGACTTGGTTCATCATGATCTGCCGCATCCACGGCTTGGAGCAGTCTCTTCCTCTTCTCTTTAACTACTATTGGGTCCAGACGGTCGGCCAAGGGTCGTGGCAGCACCTCCGGGCCCGCATGGGGAGGGAGTGTTTACTCGGCCTACCCCGCTGGGTGGGGGACTGGAGCTCGAGCTACGTTTTTGTTGTCTTTCCTGGGGACGCTGAGATCTTGACAGGTTGGGGAGGGTTATGCCAATATAACTTGACATTGACCCTCTCCGAGGCCGACCAGGCAGCCGTCTGGCTTTGTCCTCTCTTCCCCTAGAGGAGAGGTCGGTCTGGCCTCTGCTGGACGACCTGCTTCTTAAAAACGTCCTGTGGTCCTCCGGTAGGCACTTCTTTTCTTTCCGCTTTCCTCCGTGCTTACCCTGATCTTCTTTCCTTCTATAGGGATGGCTGGGCGCGAGTTCACCCGCAATGTCGACGAGCTCATTCGACGAGGATCCAGCCGAAGCCAAGGAAACCCATCGGGCCAGGCGCCCCGCCGCACCGTTGACGAGGAGGTGCGTCAGACCGAGCCCGCCGTGGGAAGAGTGGAGCCCTTGGTCGTAGTTACGCCTCCCCCTTTGGCCGCGACGGATCTCCCCGAAAGAGAGGCTACGGGGGCCGAACTCCCCCGCCCCGCCCAAGCCGAGGGAGGCAACGCGAGAGCCGAGCCGGCCTCTCGCGCGCCCGTGAGTGGCCACAGTGTGGGGCGTAAGCGTTTCCCCCCGATGTCCGCTGGTCCCAGCGAGAGGAAGAGGAGGAAGAAGGGTGGGGAGACCCGAACTCCGGTGGATCCCGAGATGCTGATGGCCTCCGACGAAACTCTCCCGTTGACCCTGGTGGTCACCCCTGCTGTCTCGACCGAGCCTTCCTTGGTGGGAGCCGGTGGCGTGTTGGCGGGCGTCCTGGCAGGCCCCGAGGTTACCCTCGGGGACTCGGTATTCGTTGATCGGACCGTGGCCAACCAGTTGGCGCACGGCTCCGTCCTCCTGCGGGACCGCTCTCTCTTAGAGAGAGCTCCCACCGACACACTATCGGACTCCTTAGTCTGGCAGCTTCAACAGGTTTGGCCGACTTGCTCCTCTCAAACCTGTTTTTTGACCCTTCTTAGCAAAACTCCTTTCTTTTTGCAGGCCACTGTGATGGCCGTCGAGACGCAGTGTCGGGTGGCCTGGGCGAAAGACCTCGAGGAGTCCTCGGCCCGGGAGCGTTCAAAGGCCGGGAAGGCCAAGGTGGCCGTTCAAGAGGCACGCATGGAGGCTCGGCAGCTTCAACGCCGGGTGGATGAGCTTGCTGCCCAGGTGCTGGACCTCCATGGGAAACTGGCCGACGCTCAGAGGTCGGCCAGAGAGGCGAAAGAGGCGTTCTGCCAGGAGAGGGGCGACCTCCGGAGCGAGCTGGCAGAGCTGTGTCAGATGACCCGGTTCTTCGAAGAGGTGGATAGGGGCGTTGACGGGACCCTGAGGCCAAGCATCGCAGAGGTCCTTAGGGAGGCCTTCAGCTCCTACGGGGACCTCCTGGCCCCTCGGATTATCAACGTTGTCCGGAACTCCTTCCGACGGTTCGTGGAACATGCCTGGCAACCTCTCCCACCCCCGACTGGTCTCGTTGAACCCCCCCCCCCCCCCCCCCCCCCCCCCCCGCTCCGAGCAGGGCGAGGTTCCAGAGGATGCTTCCTCCCGTGCCCCGGGGCCTTAAACGGCCCCTCTCTATCTTGTTCCCCTCCCCCCTTTTTTGGCTTGTAATTCTGAAAAATTTATACATAAAGCTTCTTTGTCGGCCCATGTACTTACCGTCTTTTTCTTGTCATTGGGGTTTTTTGCTTTGTGGGGATCCTTGGTCTTTTGTTGGGTTTTACCTTGTCGTGAATTCTATGATTTGCCGGCATCCCTTTATCACTCGTGGCAAGTGTGAAAGGTCTTCGGGACTCCAGGCACTTTGACCCCAGCCTCGGAGGCGCTCTCGGCCGACCCGTTGTGGATTTTCCCTCGTTCGCGTTACTTGACTCGTTCGGGTAATCTCCTTGCATACTGCGGGATTGCCCCTGGTCTCATGGCCAATCGGGGGCTCGGCCTGAGGGAGGAATCGCCTCCGGTCCCTCGGCTCACGGGACCCTTCGGGCCGCAAGGGATGTCGTCCCTTGACTTATACCCCTCTGACATTCAGACCCACTGGGGGAGTTGCTTCTAGCCTTATGGTCGGTCGAATCGGTTGGTCGGTGAGGGGGGCTACCCCTCGGATTACAACCAATCGATGTCCCCGTCTGCTGGGGGAGTTGCCCCACGGGCTTGGCGATCGACCTGCTGGGGGAGTTGCCCCCAGCCTTATGGTCGGATCAGATCGGTTGGTCAGCGAGGGGGGCTACCCCTTGGCTTACAACCAATCGATCTCCCCGTCTGCTGGGGGAGTTGCCCCCATCCTTACGAACGAGCTTGGCGATCGACCTGCTGGGGGAGTTGCCCCAGCCTCATGGTCAGATTGGATCGGTTGGTCGGTGAGGGGGGCTACCCCTCGGCTTACAAAAAAGCGATGTCTCCGCCTGCTGGGGGAGTTACCCCCTCAGCCTTATGAACAGGCTCGGTGATCGACCTACTGGGGGAGTTGCCCCAGCCTCATGGTCGGATCGGATCGGTTGGTCAGCGAGGGGGGCTACTGCTCGGCTTACAACCAATCGATGTCCCTGTCTGCTGGGGGAGTTGCCCCCAGCCTCACAAATGGGCTTGGCGATCGACCTGCTGGGGGAGTTGCCCCCAGCCTCATGGTCGGATTGGATCGGTTGGTCAGCGAGGGGGGCTACCCCTTGGCTTACAACCAATCGATGTCCCCGTCTGCTGGGGGAGTTGCCCCCAGCCTTACGAACGGGCTCGACGATCGACCTGCTGGGTGAGTTTCCCCCAGCCTCATGGTCGGATCGGATCGGTTGGTCGGCGAGGGGGGGGGGGCTACCCCTTGACTTACAACCAATCGATGTCTCCGTCTGCTGGCAGAGTTGCCCCCAGCCTTACGAATGGGCTTGGCGATCGACCTGCTGGGGGAGTTTCCCCCAGCCTCATGGTCGGATCAGATAGGTTGGTCAGCGAGGGGGGCTACCCCTCGGCTTACAACCAATCGATGTCCCCATCTGCTGGAGGAGTTGCCCCCAGCCTTACGAACAGGCTCGGTGATCGACCTGCTGGGGGAGTTTCCCCAGCCTTATGGTCGGATCGTTGATCTCCCCCGGGAGGTGGCTTCCTGCCTGTTCTACAATCGATCATCTAGCTAGCCAAAGTGAAAGACAAAGAGTTGTACTAACACTGTTCTTTTCGAACCCGAGCGTACATTTGGAGGAAAAACAGAAAATGGAGATGGCGAGGGCAAGCTAGCCTTGCCCAGGCGAGGTGGCAACTGGCGGTCCCGCCGGCTCACTCGATGATGCGTAGGGCTGTCTGGACCACATTCACCTTCTTTCCCTTGTCTGCTTGCTTGGACGTTCCTTCCCCGAGGGCGAGGGCCGAGTATCGGTGAAGTTCTTAAAGTGTCCCCGGCTGACCAGCTTCTCTATATCCTTCTTCAGGTGCCAACAATCGTCAGTGTCATGGCCATTGTCCTTATGATACTTGCAGTACTTCTCCTCGTCTTTTCCACCCCTCTTCATCCTCAGAGGCGGCCTGCTAAAGCGCCCTTCTTTTTGGGCGTGCGTGAGGACATCCTCTGGGGTGGCGTCTAGTTTGGGGGGTCGTGGCTCCTCCCTGCGTTGCTTCCCTCTGGCTTTCTTCTCCTGACGATGCTCGTCGGGGTCGCGACGCTCGCTCTCGTCACGCTTGGATCCCCACCTTGTTCCCATGGGGCGTCCTCCGTCGTCCACGGCCAACGCCTCCTCCGTCAGCATGTAGCATTCCGCCCGGGCTATGACGCCGGCGAGGTCTTTCAGAGGATCATTGTGCAGTGATTTTCTCAGGCCCCTGTGGCGGAACCCTTTCTTCATGGCCGTCTTAACGACCAACTCGAGACAACTTTCCAAATTCAGTCGCTCTGTGTTGAATCAGCGCTTGTAGCTCCTCAGGGGTTCGTCGGGGCATTGCACCACATTAAACAGGAGCTCCGAGTCCGGCTTTACCTGACGTCCGACCACGAATTATTTGCAGAATTATTGGGAGAGGTCCTTGAAGCTATCAATGGACCGGTTGGAAATACCATGGTACCAGCTCCTGGCCGCCCTCCAGAGGGTGGAATAAAAGCCGTTGCAAAGCAGGGTGTCGTCAGCCCCTTGGAACGCCATGGCCCCTTCGTAGTCCATCACGTGGTCTGCCGGATCGACCGTGCTGTCGTACTTCTCCTGTGGAGGCACTTTGAACCTGGAAGGTGCCCGTGCCTCAGTTATCCTCCAGGACAATGGATAGCGATCTCGACCCACTCCCCCCGGGGTTCCCTCGGTACATGTGCCATTGCCGGCCGGCTGAGGTGAGATAGCGTGATCACCCTACGAGTTTGCCCGAGCTCGTGCCGAACTAGGGGTGGGGGTTGATCAGCGGGTGCTCTTCCTCTCCTCTCGGTATTCTCGTTTCTCCCGCCTTGCGTGACGGGGACTTCCGCTCCGCCGAGGTCGGTCCCCCTCGGATCGGTGGTTCGCCGGCTGCCGATTTGTAAAGCTCAGTCGTCGAGACGAGGCTGTAACCGATTCGCCTCCGGTCTGCTCGAGTCCCATCCCGCATCCTTCGCGGAGCGAGGTGGGAGTGAGGGATTTCTCTGGGATGAAGCCCGGCATAGTGAACCGTTGCTCCAAGTTGGTTGCTCTGTCTCCGTGGTCAGTGCCTACTGTGGACCATACCAGCGGGTGGTCCATTTTCCCTTGGTGGACCCCTGTCGACCCCTCTCGCCGGGTGACCGGGTTGCCGACGAGCTGTTGAATCGTGGTGACTAAAGTCTGGAGGTTGGCATTGGTTTCCTGAGTGAAGAGACGAAGCTGCTCTTGGGTTACCGACCGGGAGTCGTTGGTCCCCTCGGGAGTCGTTGGTTTCATGCTCATGCATGTTTGTGCTCTGCTAGATAAATGGCTAAAATTGCACGCGTTGATTTTGAAGTGCTGGATGCATCATGTAGAAACTATCTAAGCTGGCATCTAGATGTAAAGTTTCACCTGCGGACTAAGTCCCTCATTGCTGTCGTGACACAAAAAGAAAATGTTAGCGATATAGAGAAGGCGCAAGCCATCATCTATATTCGCTGCCATGTGGACAAGACCTTAAAGGCTGAGTACCTTACGGTCGAAGATCCACTTGAGCTATGGATCGCCCTTGAGGATAGGTATAAACATCATAGAGATGTTATACTCCCAAGGGCGAGATATGAGTGGGAGAACCTGAGACTGTAGGACTTCAAGTCCATTGCTGAGTACAACTCAGCAATCTTTAGCATCACCTCACGCCTAAAGTTGTGTGATGAGAAGGTCTCAGAAGATCGCATGCTGGAAAAGACGTATATGTCTTTCCATGAAAAAGATGCGATACTCATGCAGCAATACCGTGAACGCAAGTTCACCAAGTATTCTGAGCTGCTGTCATGTTTACTCATGGTCGAGCAAAACAGAGAGCTTCTTCTCGCCACTCACAATATGCGCCCTCCCGGCACTGCCCCCTACCAGAAGCTCATCATTCCTCTTCCTTCAAAAAGAAGAGAGATAATAAAAGAAAAGAAAGACCACAGAAAGGGGGACAACAGAAAAAAGCCAAGGGCCAAGCACAACAGCAGTGAAAGAATGAAGAGAAGCGCAAGTTCACCTGGCGCAGGAATGACAACAAGAAAAATGATGTATCCCCACCCAAAAGGGATTGGGAAGACCAGTGCCACAGCTGTGGCATGAAAGGCCATTGGTCCAGAGTGTGCAAGACCCCAGTGCATCTCCAGGAGCTTTATAAACAAAGCAAGAAAAGGAATGCTGAATCAAACCTGGTGGCTGCGAACAATGCAGTCAAGTTCACAACAAAAGACTTCGAGTCAGATGATATGCTTGATTAGCCAGCTTCATTTATCTTAGCATTTCAGCATTTTATTTTAAGAACAATTTATCTTATGAGAGCTTGTTAATGTAAATTGATTTCTATTGAATAAAATTTAGTTTTTCTGAATGCAAATATTTACTCATCTTTTTAGATGGGATGCTCTTATGACTGCTTGGTAGACAGTGCTTCGACACATACGATCCTTCAGCACAAATGCTATTTCCATAGCATTACTCCGTATAAGAGCCCTGTAAATACAATTTCTGGGCCATCAGACGTAATTGAATGTTCTGGGAATGCAACCTTGTTGCTCCCCAAAAGAACAGAAATAAATATTAAAGATGTACTTTACTCTCTGAATTCCAAGCGAAACTTACTAAGTTTCAAAGATATCCGTCTTAACGGATTCCATTTGGAAACAACAAATGTAAAAGAAAATGAATTAATGTATGTAACGTCTCAAGAAAATGGAGTTAAAAGCATACTTGAATGTTTTGAGAGCCTTTCATCGGGCCTATACCATACAAAAATTCGGAGAGAGGAAGCAAACTTGACGGAGCACCTGAAGTGCCCGACAGCCGCAAAATTCTTACTTTGGCACGATAGACTTGGCCACCCAGGATCTGTGATGATGCATCGCATTCTATCACAATCCTACGGGCATAACCTGAAGAACCAGAAGATTCTTCAGAATGGAGAATTCCCTTGTGTACCCTGCTTCAAGGGTAAATTAATAACAAGGCCATCACCACTTAAAGTGGATATCGAGTCTCCTAGCTTCCTCGAAAGAATACACTGAGACATATGTGGACCTATCCACCCCCCTAGTGAGCCCTTTCGGTACTTTATGGTACTGATTGATGCATCTTCGAAATACTTGTATGTGTATCTACTTTCAACCCGCAACTTAGCTTTTCTAAAGCTCTTGGCACAAATAATAAAGTTGCGGGTGCATTTTCCAAACAACCAAATTAAGAAAATACGTCTGGATAATGCAGGGGAATTTATCTCTCAGTCATTTCAAGAATATTGCCAAGCAACGAGAATAGAAATTGAACATCCGGTGCTGCATGTTCACACCCAGAACGGGTTAGCTGAGTCGCTAATTAAAAGACTCCAATGGATTGCACGTCCATTGCTAATGAAATCCCAGTTGCCGGTGGATGCATAGGGACGTGCAATTCTGCATGCTGCATCATTAATAAGAATAAGACCCTCGGGAGGTCAGAGTCTATCTCCAATGCAACTTGCATATGGAACGCCGCCGAATATTTCTCACTTGAGAATCTTCGGCTGCGCAGTTTATATCCCTATTGCACCACCCCAGAGGACCAAGATGGGTCCTCAACGTCGCCTAGGTATTTATGTAGGGTTTGACTCACCCTCCATTATAAGATACCTAGAACCCCAAATGGGGGACGCTTTTAAGGCACGTCTTGAATACTGTGACTTTGATGAGACTTATTTCCCCAAAATAGGCCTAGACATTGAAAAGTCTAGCGCGAAGCAAATGTTAACGTGGGATACAAAAAGTCTGACCCACTACGATCCGGTAACAAAACAATATGATGATGAGATCCTGAAGATCTTACACATCCAGAACACAGTTCATAGATTACCAGATTCATTTACTGACAACCAGAAGATTGTCAGATCACACATCCCTGCTGTAAATACTTTAGCTAGGATTGACATCCCAAAGGATGGATGCAATCCACCAGCAGCAGAAGTGGCTGCACCTCAATAGAAAAGAGGCAGACCATCAGGCTCCAAGGATAAAAATCCAAGAAAAAGAAAAATATTCGGAGACCTAGGGACGATACCCCCACAGAGAAACGAGCTCGTGTCCATACCATCTCCCGTCCCGGAATCCATTTTAAAGGAACTGCCAGGAGAAACTGAAATATCATTGAATTATGTACGTACAGGGGAGGTATTGGACAGAAAGAGTACAGTCGTCGACAATGACTTCGCATTTCACATTGCCATTCACGTCGCCAGAAGCGACGATGATTATGATCCACATTCCGTTGCTGAATGCAAACGTAGAAATGACTGACCAAAGTGGAATCAGACAATAGAAGCCGAGCTGGACTCGCTTCAGAAATGCAAAGTCTTTGGGCAAATAGTCCAGACATCTACCGGTGTCAAACCTGTAGGATACAAATGTGTATTCGTCAGAAAAAGAAACGAAAATAATGAGATCGCACGCTACAAAGCTAGACTTGTAGCACAAGGATTTTCCCAAAGACTGGGTATCGACTATGACGAAACATACTCCCCGGTCATGGATGCGATCACTTTCAGATTCCTGATAAGCTTAACAGCAAAGAAAGGCCTAGATATGCAGCTAATGGATGTTGTGACTGCATACCTATACAGTAATCTCGACAAGGAAATATACATGAAACTTCCTGATGGCTTTTTGTAACGGCCGGTATTTTTAGCCGTGCTATAGTTCTGTGTACCGGTATTTTTCCTTCAGTCGTCGGGTTGAATTTTCGTCCGTGCGTTTCTTGTTACGCGTATGCGACTCTGAATTTCCGTATTTACCGTATTATCGTTAATTAACCATCGTGTTTAAAAAAAACTTTAATTTAATTATTTACTAATTACTTTTATTGTTTTACTAATCGCGTTTAAAACTTAATTAATTAATTAATTAATATCCCTTCTTTCAACAAACACGTTTAGATTTGGGAGAGGAGAAGTCGTATACGTTAGGCTAGGCAGATGCATTCCCTCATTTCATTCAACAAACATCATTTAATTCTATCCTAATCTCAAACCTAAACTCATTAATGTTGTCTACGACTAATTAGCTTCTTAAGGCAACATTCCATCTGCAGAAACCCATCTTCTCTGCAAACAACTCCCTACAACCAAATTCCCCCAAACCAAAATTCCATCAGATTTTTCAAAGCCAAGAACGAATTTCCAAACCAAATTAGCCCACAAATTCATCATCTTCCCAACCCAAAATTTCCCTCAAACAAACCCATTCTTGATTCACAAAGAAATCAAATACAAGGAGAAAATTCGTAACCCAAATTCAGATTCAAATCCTAATCCATTCTTTGAATCAAAACCCCAATCTGAAAATCAACTTCAGAATCAAATCAAACTCTTCTCCCCTCTATTTCCATCTCCATTAAAATCTGAAATTAGGAAGCAAGAAGATCTGAAACCAGATCTGAATCAACAAAACCCTACAAACTCTTTTCTTCAACTTCCTCCACCTTCTTCCTCTCCCTTAGCCGGCCCCCTCACCCAACGCCTGCAGCGCGTGCCACCCAGCCGAAGCCGCCGCCGGCCAGCAACAGCCGCCAGCGCGCGCCGCCCGCCGGACCTCCGACCCGCCGCCGCCCCTGCCGCTTGGAGCCGCCGCCGTGATGCTCCCTCCTCCCCTCGCGCGGTAATTCCTCTCCTCCTCCTGTGATTTCTTCTTGCTGCCATTCAAAAGGAAAACAAAAAAAAGAAAGAAAGGAGAAGTTGAAGAGCAGGAGACAAGAATAGACAGAGAGGGTGACAGCCTAAAGATAGAATAGAATAGAATAAGAGAAAGAAATAGCAATATTAAAGAATAAAGAGAATAGGAGAGAGAGAGTTAGAGTATAAGTAATAATAAACAATGATAACATGTTACCCTTTAGTCATGTTAGTAGGTGAGTTAATAAATACTATTTAAAACCATGTAATTAGCTTAAGTTAAATTACTGTTAAATTTATTGTTAGCTTGTTAATGTTAATGTTTGTTTCAGCATGTTATACACTGTAAATAATGTAAATGTAATTAAACTATAATAAAATAATATGTACCCGGTTTGTGTAACCCAATATAAACACCATCCTAGCCTGAGACTCTAATAAAAATTAGACAAACCCAATTTAGAGGTTAACTTAATAGTTGCGTAACTCGCAATAGATTTAGTTCGTTAATTCTCGTTTTAAACACTTTTGTTAATTATAATAAATGTTATTATTTAATGACGCAGATCCGACGCGAACTTTCCTACCGCTACTCGGACAACCTAAACTGTCCCAGTCAGGCAAGCGCGCAGTTATTTTATGTTTTTGTGATATCTGATGTTGTACACTTAATTGCTGACACATACACGCTTTTTTTAGAAATGCTAGAGTTAAACTCGTGTGCGTGTGTGTGGACCCCTTAATAATCAAAATGAACACACTTTGTGAATGGTAATGTTTCTGGACATGTATGATTAATTTTAGAACTGTTGATACTTATAGCATGTTAAATGCAGTTGGCTCTCGTAGTTAAATGTCGTTGGCTCCCGTAGTTAAATGCCGTTGGCTCCCGATGTTACATGCCGTTGGCTACCGATGTTACATGCCGTTGGCTACCAGTTGCCGTTGGCTACCAGATGTTACTGCCGTTGGCTATTAGTTAATCTCGTCGGTCACATGCGATTACGTCACATGCGACTAGTCTGGACTCGTGTTTCAGTATATGGCGGATTAGCATCCTGGCACGTGATTCAGGAAATACACTTGGGTGGGGTTGGTTCCCGGGCACTAGCCGGTAGTAAACGAGTCGCCTTCGGGGGCACTTGAAGGTGTATTTATTTACTATTCGTCTAACGGCGGGAATCTTATTCACGGACTTGCACACACAGTTAAATAATCGAAAAAGAAAGTTAATTACAGACTGATGTTACATTATTCAACTGCCATGTTAATTTTTTTTTACAACTGAACTACCATGCTCAAGTAACTTGTTGCTTTAACTACCATGCTAGTGTAACTTTCATAATTGTTTTAACTGCTTCAGTTCATTGAAATACATGCTAGTGTAAATTCTTTTAACTGCTGTAAAACTGCCATATATATATCTTGTTATATATATCTTGCCTTGGGTCGTCTGACATCTACTTGCAGACCCTTGCTGACATACATTCATGTTGTTTGAATGTATGTCAGGTTACGAGACAGGTTATCTGGAGGACGAGTTGCTGGATCAGAGTGATCCAATAGACCAGGATTCTGCTGATCCTGAAGTCCACCCTACCGTGGAGTAGTGCTGATTATCACCGCTGCAGCTATTTACTTTCACCGCTGTTGTTTGTAGGGTGTGTACCCACTTTATCTGTATCGCTATCGTTGTAGGCCATGCTGGGGCCCTTTCTATTATTGTGTACTTTATCTGGATGTTGGCTTTAATATTTCTGTTGTTCTGAGTTGCATGCAAGTTCCTGCGAAAGGTGTTTTCACAGACGCTTATTGGGTTCGAGCTTCACCGCTCCAACCTAAGCGGGCCCGCTCACGTCCTCGCCCCAAGTATAATGGGAAGCGGGGCGTGACACTTTTCTATGCCTGGTGAACTAAAAGATAGACCTCGGGACGTCTACTCTGTTAAGCTGCAAAGGTCATTGTATGGTCTCAAACAATCAGGAAGAATGTGGTATAATAGACTCAGTGAATTCCTTGTTCAACAAGGATTCACAAACAATGAAGTCTGTCCTTGTATCTTTATAAGAACAAAGGGAAACGGATTCGAAATAATTACTGTCTACGCAGACGATCTGAATCTCATAGGATCTCCTGAAGAGATCACTGAGATATCTGTAAGCCTAACAAAAGAATTTGAAATGAAAGACTTAGGCAAAACGAAATTTTGCCTTGGCTTACAGATTGAACATCAAAAAGATGGAATCCTATTACATCAAACCACATACACGAAGAAAATGTTGCAAAGATTTCACATGGACCACTGTCATCCACTAAGTACACCTATAGTGGTAGGATCTCTGGATGCACATAAAGACCTCTTCCGGCCGCTGGAAGAGGGGGAGGATATACTTGGTCCAGAAGTCCCTTATCTGAGTGCCATCGGAGCACTACTATATCTGGCAAACTGCACGCATCTCGATATAGCGTTCGCAGTAAATTTGCTAGCCAGATACAGTGCAGCACCCATACCGCACCACTGGACCGGGGTTAAGCACCTTCTGTGCTACCTCCAAGGGTCTACAGATTTGGGACTCTTCTACAAAAATGGAATATCCTCTACACTTGCTGGTTATGCTGATGCAGGTTACTTGTCTGATCCCCACAAAGCAAAGTCACAGACTGAGTACGTGTTTACCTACAGAGGGACAGTCATTTCCTGGAGATCCATCAAGCAAACCTTGACGGCAACCTCATCCAATCACTCAGAGATCATTGCCATCCATGAAGCAAGCAGAGAATGTGTATGGCTACGCTCAGTTGTCCACCACATCCTGTCTACGACCGGACTGAAGACTGGAGATCTCGAGCCTACTACAATGTTCGAGGACAATTCTGCTTGCATAGCTCGGTTACGAGGTGGCTTCATCAAAGGCGACAGAACGAAGCATATTTCACCAAAGTTCTTCTGGACGCACGAGCTACAAAGAGATGGCAAGATCGACATCAGACAAGTGCAATCATGTGACAATTTGGCAGATTTGTTCACTAAAGCCCTTCCTCCTGCCACTTTTAGGAAACTTGTACATAGGATTGGAATGAGACGCCTAAGAGATCTGAAAGCTTGAGAGCTTGTACAGATCAGGGGGAGTTAGGTAGAGTTTGTACTCTTTTTCCTTAACTATGGTTTTTCCCGCTGGATTTTACATAGATAAAGGTTTTAACGAGGCAAATCTCACCAACTCAGGATCCTGAAGTATCCACCCCATGTGAGACTCTCCTACGCTCAGAATCCTGAAGTATTCACGAGCAGAGTCCACACCTATGGCTGGATAAGAGGGAGTGTTGTGAACGGTTATTTAACCGTGTTGGTTGAGATTCTGGGCTATCCTAGAGATAGGCTCATATCATTGTAGCTCATATTTGTATTCTCCCATATTGCCTATAAATAAAGAGCTGGGGGCTCCTCGCCTAGGAGTTGATTCATAACAATAACAACATTTTTGTAAAAATAGTCTTTTTATGATAATCATTATTTAAACGATTTATTACAATGATTGTCAATCAAAAGGGACTACCCTAATCTGGTATTAGGTTTCGATTTTGTTTTGTTTATTAAACCGTAACATGTCACTAGTTATTAAAATTTCATCTTATAAAATTTTAATCTTTTAATGGCTAACCTAAAAGGGTTCATGAATACATTATTCATCATGTCCATTAAAAACATAAAACAACTAATTTATCCGTATAAATTAAAGGTTCATATAGTGACATGTAATGACAGCTTTCAAGTTAAAATTATCTATAACATAATCAAACAACTTGCACATCTAAAATTTAACATTTAAATTTAGAGATCTAAAATTTAAAGCTTAAAATATTTTTATCAGATAAAACTAGGTTTCATAAAATTATCAAATAATTTTAAAACCTAAGCTTTAAAATTTTAACCAAACATTTCTAAGATTAAAATATCTCATAAATAATCTTGAAACTTATATGTAATTTAAAAGGAAACAAATTTATCATTTCATCTTATGAGAATATAATATTTCTTTAATTTACATATTCCATAAAACAATTTTAAAACATCTTTAAAATCCTTAGAAATTGTTTTAAAAGCTTTCAAATAAAGTTTTTTAAAATTTCCAACCTTTATGTAACTTAAGAGAATTAAATTTCCAAAATAAAATATATCTTTAAAGTTACATAAACTTTAAAACTTTTAAATGCTCGGGAAAATTATTATATCTCATAGAAAAATTTTAAAGGTCATTTAAACATTAGAGACCAATTTAAATTTATCGCATAAAATTAAATCGTCCCAAAAAAAAATTCGTGTTTCAAAACAATTTTTAAAAACACAAAAAAAATTTTAAACACGTTTTAACATAAAGTTAAAATTGTCCGTATGTTTAAAATAAGCAATTGAAGGATTTAAAAAACATCGCTGAAATAGATCTATAACATAACCGTGGCTCTGATACCACTGTAGGGGTTTTGGCGGACCCTCAGAGCTCGGATCTGTGTTCGTCCTAAGTCGGACGGACCACAGGGGCATAAAAGCGCATCGAAAAATCAAAAACAAAAACTTAGGCTAGCTAAACAATTTAGTTAGGCTCTGAGGGAGGCAGAACCTAGCCCGATCTATGCCAACTTGGGGTGGATCTGACCACCCCAAGAGGGATCTATTCTAAAGTGACAAAATTAAATCTACACTAAAAATTACTTAACAACATACCCGGAATCTTGACCCTGGGGCGGGCAAGATGTATCGCACCGTGTTCTGATGCTCCTCGTAGCCGAACCACCTTGACTCGATCCGCCCGAGACGCCTCGCACCCTCGAACCAATCTGCCCAAGTCGACTCCCGCCTCCAAGCCGATCACACGCGGTAGAAAGTTTCACTTGAATAGACCCGCATCTTAGACGTCTGGATCCGAATCTAAACCCCTTTCGAGTCTTGCTAGGACTAGTCTGGAGAATAGGAAGAAGAGAGAGAGAGAGAATAGTTTAGTCGTAGATCGAGCTAGTTCAAATATCCGGAGCTACTCGATCGAGGACTTGGTGTATTTTTCAACGAAGAGAGTGCACCCCTATTTATATAGGGAGTCGGCACTTCTCCTTTCGTTGTGAGCAATGTGGGACAATTGCTAAATTGAAGAGAATTCAATTAAGCTAATTTAGCTTAATTGAAGTTTAGTAAGCTTTTCATAAAAGCAAACTTCAATGAATTAATTCTCTTCACTCATTAAACTTTAGACACCAAACAAGCTATCAATATGAAGGGCTTCGAATGGTGAACGCGTAGGAACCAACGGCGACGAATTTCGACTTCGTTTGACTCCTCAAACAATTGTCCAAAGATGGGCAAAAAATCAATTTTCGTAACCGTCATTTGGGGTTTCAAAAAATCCTAAAATCACTTAAGTTGCGGACCCGCCCGCTAGGCTTAGCGGGCGCGCCCGCCCAAGGCAAGGGGGACGGGCCGCCCGCCCGCTGGGCAGCGGGTGTGCGCCCGCTGCTGCAGCGGGCTGTGCCCGCTGCAAGCATCGGGCGCTGGCCCGCTGCTGCCAGCGGGTCGCGCTCGCTGCTGCAGCGGGCGTTCCCCGTTGCAGCCAACGGGCTGCACCCGGTTGCCCTGCAGATGGGCTTGTTAGCCCAGTGGGTCTAACCCACTTTGCCTTGGACTGTTTTCCCGTTTCTGGGCTCGTTTGAGCTCCGATTTGGACGCGGTTTGAACCTGTGTTTAGACCGGGACGATCTCGTCAGCCAGGCAACCATTTCCAATATATTTGTTCCTATTAAATTTGTCGTAACCAATTTACGACATGTATAATCTTTGTTTGCATCAAATGCAACATTGTCCCTATTGCATCTACGACTTATTTTCACAACTAGCTTTGTGAATATCAACTATTCAATATCATCAAATGAATCTCTCTCAATAATCTTCCTATTACTAAGACACGAACGCTACTCGGTGTGAGACCCTACAGCCTGACCTTACTACAGGTTGGGGCTCAGAACCCCTAGACGATGGTCACCACGAGCAGTAGCTGTCGTCCCTGTTTCAGAATCATCATAATGTGATCGACCCAATGACAAAAGTATCGTTGGGTTTACTTTGGCTGTGTTAGTGATGAATGCCGTTTGCTATAATCCCTTCGTCAAGACTGTGTTCCTGTTGGCCTAGGGTATGGTTTACTGTCAACCCTATTAGACAACATTGGTCAGTATACAGCGGTCTTTGTTGTATTCACGCTGTACTTCTTACAACGTACCCCGGTCGAGAATTAACACAAAGATCGTACTGAGCCTGTGACACTAACTTCCCTTTAATGAAAGTGACGAATCCCATCTTAGTCATCTACTCGCCTCGAGAGCTTCGGGTGCAACTCAACCTAAGATCTTTTAGCAGGCCTAGCTTCGAAGCTAGATCATAGGTCTAAGCTACACTGTTCACTCACAGGTTCGTACAGATGACTTCAGGTCTTATGGACCAGCTTACCTATCATCACCCTAGAGTTATTATTGACAGTTTAGTTAAAGTTATAACCATTTAACAACTCTAAGTTGGTCGTTCAGTGAACTCATTCTCCAATGAGCACCTGCGTCTCGTCTCCGACTTCACCAAGTCGAATGACTATGAGATCATCATTTCCCTAACGTAAGACTAAGACACAGTGGTCTATTCGATGTGTTGATATCCAGTTCTCAACACATCTATGACCACGAACCGTTTAAGACTTACGTTTCTATTTGGTCGCTTACTACTCATAATCGAGATCTTATCTAGATACGTAAGGACCTAACTATAAGTCTATAGACATTATCTAAGTATATAATATAATCGATTTCATACTTAGAATAATGGACATCATATGTTATATGAACAAAACGTACACTTAGGATAAATCGCCTTATGTGCATATATCCTCCTACAAACCCGATAGATTTGAGCATTTGTTTAGCATCATATACTCTACAAGGGAGCACATTCCCATCTGGCAGTAGCCCACTGACAGCTTCTAACATCTCTGTGAAGACCACATCAGAAACTTAGTGACTAGCTTTTAAGTTGTACAAAATCAACACAGCTGACAATTTTGAAGCCTTTGTACAACCCGGCCACAATGGTAACCCATCATCCTCTCTTAAGTCATCACACATATCAGGATGATCCCACAACTCTTCATTGACAACACTTGGAAAATTCTTAACATGATTAGACTTATCATTACCATCTCCCATACTACTTGTGTTCATTATACTTTCAAACTCAAATTGGGAGCCCAATTGACTTGATGAACTATATTTATGTTTGCGACTTGAGCTACATTTACCTTTGCTCTCACCATGATATGTCCAAACCTTATATGTTCTATCAATACCGTGACACATTAAATGCTCATGCAGCTTCATTTCACCACTAACCTCATTTACATTTAGACATTTTCGACAAGGACATTTAATGAACATCAGATTTTTAGCATTCTTGATTGCATGAGCACAAAACTCTTCCACCCCTTTCGTATACGTTTCAGATAACCGATCTGCATTTACCCAATCTCGATCCATCAAGAACAATACTACAAAAATTAATATAAAGTTAATTTTCCACATTTGTACTAAGTCACAATCCAAAATTCTAATGAAATAATTAGAGATGTAGAGACTATGGATTCACCTGAAATAATTAGCTGATCGGAGACGCCGTTGATCGATCGAACTGGACTAGGTCGGAGACACCGCCGATCGATTGAAGTGGACGTGGTCGGAGACGCCGTTGATCGATCGAACTGGACGAGGTTGGAGACGCCGCTGTGAGAAGACGCCGCTGTGAGGAGGGGGAGGTCGGAGACGCCGCTGATCGGAGACGCTGCTGTGAGGAGGGGGAGGTCGGAGACGCCACTGATCGGAGACGCCGCTGTGAGGAGGGGGTGCCTGAGACGAGGGTTGGGAGGAGGGATGCCTGAGAGGAGAGTTGGGAAATTATGAGACGAGGGTTGGGAGGAGAGGATGCCTGAGAGGAGAGTTGGGAAATTAAGTTAGGGCTTGGAATACGAGAGGGTTGGGATAGGGAGGGTTCACGCGGGAAACATGAATTTTTTCCGCCCAAGCCCTAAAAGAATGAGATTCCAGAGGCCGCTAGCTTCCTCGGTGATAGTTGGGAAATTAAGTTAGCCCTAAAAGAATGCGTCCAAGCCCTAAAAGCGCAGTAAGATTCAATGTCCTTAAAATTAAAAGTGAAATCTCGGCACTAACCCCACGAAAGCGAAGCAGGCACGCTTCCTCGGTGATAGTTGCGGCAACCCCCTGACCAATGTAGATGCAGCCCACATAGAGGCCGAATGCTCCTATGACCATTGATCTGTAGAAGAAAGACAGGTTAGTTTTGCCATGTAGACGCGGGAAACGGGAATTTTTGTTTAAGCGCTGTGTAAGAGATTATATAGATGTATATTTTTAAATAATAGTGCTTACGCAACGATTAGTACCATAGCACTAAAATAAAGCTCTATTTAAGGTATTACTTAGGTAGCGCTTTAACAAAAAGCGATATCTAAGTGATTTTTATAGTAATTTTGATTTATTTTTATTTTCTATAAGTGCAGAAGCGCTATACAAGAGCTCACTTAGATAACGCTTTTCAAGAGCTCACTTAGATAGCGCTATACAAGAGCTCACTTAGAAGCGCTATCTAAGTGGCGTTACCCAAGCCCAAATCTGTAGTAGTGTTTGTATAATAGATATTTGTGTCTCTTGACTGGGTCGAAACCCAATACAGAAATTATTGAGGCCCCGTCCTCCTTGGACATCCCAAACCATAACTAGAATTTGGGTTAGGTGGCGCGGAATGAGCGCGGAGGGCGCATGGGGACGAGGCGGCGGCCGTCGGGCCGCGGAGGCTGTGTGCGTTGGAACGTGCTGATAACGTGTTGATAACATGTTGCCGCAGTTTCTGCACTTATAACATGTTGGAAAGGTAGTAGCTACGAAAGTCTATAGCTAGCATTGTATTTATAGTATTAAGGTTACATGGTTGTGGATACATAACCGTATATGTGCCTCATATGGACCTACATAATTTATAGTGTCCTTTTTTTGGCGACTATGGCCTCAAACCATCAATCTTTTGGCGACTATGGGCTCAAACCCTCGATCAGTTCAACACGCATTAAATCATTGAAAAGAATTTAGTAGTGTACAAGCATTAAAAGCTATCTTATCCGGATAAAAGGTAACGCGGAAAAGAAAAAGAGTATTGCTATTCGTACCCCTATGAGTAAGGGTGCATTGACTTTTTTAATCCAAATTTGAAAAACCTATGCTTTCTCTCTCTCTCTCAACCAACTTCTTTCTATTTAAAGTTAAATATGACACTAAATACAACATGCACCTCTACTTGTAAGGGTGCAGACAGCAGTTCACAGGAAAAATCTTAAATCATTGAGGGTGATCCAAGCTCGGTGTGAAGGGTCAATTGACGCTGTTTCTTGCATGCACTGTACCAGAAGACGGTCACATCATGATAGGCCCGGCCGTTGCTGTGAGCCCTGTAGGAAAACTTGGTAGAATACCTTGGCTATACGAGAAAGACCAGAGAAACAGAATACTTAGCAGATGTAATTGAAAGCGCTGTGGCGTGGGATGACCACTGCCTTGAAAGCAATTACGGCGCGACCTCGGTGGTAATTGCAGTTGCCGGTTGCTCCCCAAGGTTAACACAGCAGCCCCTGGACGCGTCCACTCATGGCCAGAGACTTTGGAGTTTGCACAGTACAGATACCCAGGATAACAAGCCGAGGGAAAGAAAGTTTTCGGAGGAAGCAGATATTTCCGTGTGACACATATGGAAAGAGACATCACTATTTATAAGAAGCATCAAAAGATGTTTCAGAATACAAACGGTCAAAATTAATTGGGGACAATAAATGCTGTAATTAACAGCTGCAATCAAAACCATAATTATGGCGTATGAATGCAGAAATTAAATAGCCATTAACTTCCCTAATAAACTCCTCCAAGGCAAATTGCCCAAGCAATGTGAGACTAAAAAGAATAGTGGGAATGAAACAAAGGCTTTTGAGAGCCTATTATTTCCAACAATCCCCCACTAATGGCTCGAAAAAAGAAACAAAGAATCCTGGGTAATGAACGGATATATACTTAAGTATCAATGTCTTTCGATTGAATTGATACGTAGTGAAGTGAGGCAACAACTTACTTCCTAATGAGTGAATTTCTCTTGAACTCATTAGAGTTCGGTTGAGACCCCCACAACACGTATTGAACCTTGAGTATGTGCAAACTCCGCGATACAAATCAAGCGCTTTAAGGCCATGCGCACACCTTGGGTCTCATGAGTGCTCTAGAAAGACTGCCCTTGTCTTTCATAGGAGGCGGCCAAACCTTCACACTCACGTAGGTGGTCCATCAAGTGCTTCTCTATAGCACCATCACAAAGGATATGGAACCATTAAGAGCATATTGCTCAACCTCTCAACAGATAATGAGTCCATCAAGTGCTTCTCTATAGCACCACCAAAACTGGGTATGGACTTATCTCAAAGTGAATCCATCAAGTGTGTCTCAATAGCACCACCAAAACTTGGCTATGGATTTAAAAACACTACCACATATCATAGGGATGGAAATATAGTGTATGTTAAGAATCATATGGCTTCGTTAGACCACACTGGGTATCAACCATATAATCTTGACTCATGTGCTTTAGCCCCATCCCCCTCGACGAATCAAATACCACATTCATTGGCAACCCCTTGGTTAGTGGATCTGCAAAATTTCTTTCAGACCTCACATATTCCAAAGAAATTACTCCATTTTCCAGGAGTTGTTTGACCACACCGTGTCTGATGCGTATGTGTCTTTTTTCGTTACAGACACTGATTTTTTAGCAGCTCCAATGGCTGCTTGAGAATCACAATGAAGGGAAACTGTCGCAGATTCCCCCCCACAATGGCACGTCTGCTAACAAGTTTCGTAGCCATTCAGCTTTTTGCCCTGCCAACTCAAGAGCAATGAATTCAGATTCCAGGTGGATCATGATGTACATGTCAGTTTGAAAGACTTCCATGATATAGCGCCTACACCCAAAGTAAAAAAAACCACTAGTTGGACTAATTTCATCATTACCTGAAACCCAGTTTGCATCACAAAATCATTTTAAAACAGCAGGAAATCTGCTAAAAAGCAAACACTAATCAATTGTTCCTTTCAGGTATTTTAGCAAATGATGAAGAGCGTTCCAATGTTCATTACTAGGGTTATGTGTATAACGACTTAGCTTACTAACCGCATAGGCTATATCAGGTCTAGTGCCTCATCATAAGTTTTTAGGTCGCTTCTATCATAAAGGCAGACACAAGCTCATCACTAAGCAGATCTATACATGCATTTTCTGATAGAAAATCCGTACTAAAGGCAGGTAGATCTACCTTGGCCAAACACCCCCACACTCTAAGAAAATTTAGGTTGGGAATATATCATTTTCACATCACATAAGGTGTCTTGTCTTAGTTTCTTATGGGGTATACAGTTAAGAACATGACAAGCTGAAAGAATATCTTCATACCCACATGTCATCAGACATCCCTGAACTCAAAGCATATCATTCATTATTTCCTTCAAAAATCTGTCCTTACGAACAACTATACCATTTTGTTGCAGTAAGAAAGGGGCACCAAACTAATCACATTCTTCTCATAATAGTTTTTTTAAGGATGTTGGACCTAACTCTCTTGATATTCCTCTGTTTCTTCTTCCTTTTTTTAGCCATATTATATTCACTCTCCTTTCAAATTTTCAATATCATTTTAAAACCCAACTACCAAAAACTGGAAGTGGGAAAAGGAATGGGCTCAATTTAACAGCCTTTTGAATGACATCATTTCATTCCTATTTTTCAATGACCCACTTATGGAAAAACATGATATTGCTTATAAAACTCCTAAAACGTCTCGTAGACCTGGAATTACATGAAGAACAACCACATTCCAATTCAATTTTTAATCCAACTTCCATACAGCCCCTAACAAAGAGTACCGTTTATCTGCGTTAGGGCTTGAAAATCCAGTAAGGTAAAGTTGGCTGCTTGGCCACTAACGGTTGATATTAGTAAGAGTATTTAATTATAGCTGGCACTAAATCGTGCATGTTGTGTGATATTGTTACGGATAGAGGCCATCTCTAAATTGATGCCTCTCACATGTAAACTCCAAATGCTGGATATTATAAAAATATTGTTTTGAAGTGGATACTCTTGAATGTCAACACACCCATTTAGAAAGCTCAATCCTTCCGTAAACTATCAAAGAATTTATCGATCCCAATAAAATTTGTTACAAGCCAAAACAATCCAACCTTTCATCGATCAATGAATATAACAAAAATGTACACGAGAACAGCAACCATCATCCAAAATAACGGAAAAATCAATCAACAGCACATTAACGAGCCGTGTTTTAAATTGTTGATTTGACAAAATATTTTATTAAAAAAACACACAACAAATCCATTAACTCCCAAAGAATTAGTTTGACACCGACTTCCATAAATAGATAATTCATACATGGAAATTAAACATTTATATTGTCATAATGCTGTATTAAAAAAATGTAGTGCTCATGAATACAGCAAAAGATTCGGATCAACCACCCTCCCTCCAACATACCTACATGCTTGTGCATGCTGGAAAACATCTTTTCCAAACAACCACACCTCCGCTGGGAACATCTCTCTCCTCTGTCCTAACGTTCTCATCCTCATACCAAACCAAGCTCCTATTTGGACACATGCAAAAATGTATGCATTCCCACATGCATAAATCTCATTATAAAGTAGTCTACTAAGAAAAAGTGAAGATGTGGTATCACTGTTCATTTACTGTCTACACACTTAAGGGGGCGTGTAGAGGTTTTAATAATTGGGGAACGAGTGAACCTCGAGGGGCATCTGTAATGATGATAGAATACATATAGGAAATGGAAGTAGATTTGAACAATTGCATAAAGAAATTTAAACAAGGACATTCACAAATCACCATATGAGAATTTAAGATTTCGCTTAATGGGAGAAAAATCTCAGAAAAGGATACACAAGATAAATGACATTATAAAACCTCTTAATATCATGTTTATGCTTTCTTATGCTTCTTAAAAAAATTGATTGCTCTGTGAAAATATCTTCCCATAGAGTTTATGTAAATATGGTAGGAAACAAAACAAAAGGTAATTCTGGAACAAGTACTATACATGGATAATATAGTATCTTTGCATAAAAGAGAGAAAAGCGAAGATAAGAAGCATGAGTTTTGAATCTCGAATTTTAGGGGGACTTAGTATGTTGTTTTTCTTCTTTTCATTTCTTTTAGAAATCTCTTATCGCCATAGTATAATACCAGATTTAACTGCTTTCAAATTGTAGGAAAACTTGGTAGAATACCTTGGCTATACGAGAAAGACCAGAGAAACAGAATACTTAGCAGATGTAATTGAAAGCGCTGTGGCGTGGGATGACCACTGCCTTGAAAGCAATTACGGCGCGACCTCGGTGGTAATTGCAGTTGCCGGTTGCTCCCCAAGGTTAACACAGCAGCCCCTGGACGCGTCCACTCATGGCCAGAGACTTTGGAGTTTGCACAGTACAGATACCCAGGATAACAAGCCGAGGGAAAGAAAGTTTTCGGAGGAAGCAGATATTTCCGTGTGACACATATGGAAAGAGACATCACTATTTATAAGAAGCATCAAAAGATGTTTCAGAATACAAACGGTCAAAATTAATTGGGGACAATAAATGCTGTAATTAACAGCTGCAATCAAAACCATAATTATGGCGTATGAATGCAGAAATTAAATAGCCATTAACTTCCCTAATAAACTCCTCCAAGGCAAATTGCACAAGCAATGTGAGACTAAAAAGAATAGTGGGAATGAAACAAAGGCTTTTGAGAGCCTATTATTTCCAACAAGCCCCTCCTCCTGTACCCGCGTAACCGATTTGTCTCCCTCGTGTATCACAGGGCGGGCATTAAAACGGACATTAATTTGCACCTCCTCGTCATTTCTATAATTTTGCCTGGAAATGAAAATTTCATTTACAAAGAAATTTGATTATCATCAGTCCTTAATTTAATGCCGCAAAGTAATCTAGTGAAGGAGGCATTAACCTATTTGGATGGGATTTGGACCATGTTCAGGAAGCGTTGATGGATGAGCTTCAGTGCACATTGGGAGGCTACAGCGTTGTTCAGGTCAAAATTGTAGGTAGGTAGTTCACAAATAATCTCTCAGAGCCTATGTAGCAACAAGCAATGTATGGAAGAACAAAGGGCAGTAAGTTGCTGGGTGAAGCAGGAACGTGTAACATGGCTTCATGGGGGGAGGGCAGATCTCTATCCTAATCACATAGAAGCAAATGGACGCGTCCGAGTGAGGGTCCAGCTAGCCATCCACGTTGCACCGCGGGGACCCTGCTATTAGCATGCATGGCCCGTGTTGAATTGGCAAGGGGTTGAGAATTCCTAATGCTGAAAGGGGAGTATTGTCTTTGCAGTTTGCATGCACGTCCACTGTGCGAGTGGAAATGGACAGAGGCCCCGATCGAGATCATGGCGACGTGGCCTGATGGAGGCCGAGAAAGTCTCCTACTGAGATACAACAGAAACAGCCAGTCCCCATGCACGCTCGCCCATTCCCTGCCCTGTCTGTCCGTCTCCGATGTCCATTTTCTTTCATTTTATTAAATCCATCGTATTCTCCAATTTATCAAACTCTAACCGTAACATATACGCTCCATCCTCCTCTTCCTTCTCTTATGTAATGCTTATCTTTTTTAAGGAAACGAATTTGACATGGATCCTCAAATATAATAAATACATGACACATGATGATAAGATACAAATATGAAAAGAAATAAAATTATAGCAAAAATGCTGGCGACCAACTTTTCTAAAATTAGACAGTGAATACTCTAGACATATTATCCCACTATATGTTGTGAGTTGAGGGAGGCCTTTGGCCTCCCTCCCCTCATCATCTCATCATTTACTTCCCACTAACTTATTGGGGAGTCCCTTGGACTCCTAAAGTGAATGAATATATAGAGAGCCATGGCTTATGCCAAGGCTACTCCTAATTTAGAGATTAGTGTACATTTCTTCCAATCTTTCTCTCAACACGTTATCAGGGGGGCAGCTGTTCCGGCCCCCCCTCCTGTCGTCGCATTCACCGCATAACGAACGAGAAATAATAATAATAATAATAATAATATTTTAGGCAGAAGATGCTTTTCATTTACTATGGCAGCTGCAAACCCCTCTCCACTTAAACCCTAATTAGGGCAATGTGGAGAAGAGGCTTGGGCTTTCTTTGATGGGCCAGAAGCCCGATAAATTAAATTGAAAAATAAAATGTGTATCATTTTTCTAATGGGCCTGCCGCCCGTAGCCAGCCCACTGGCCACTGGCCTTCAGGCCGAATTAATTTTATTAAGATATATAATTCAGTTAATACTCGTTTTAAACCTTAAAATTTGTTTTTTGGGTTTGAGTTATATTTTACAGCCCAAAACTGTTTAATAAATTTGTTGGGCTGTTTATTGGGCCTGAAGCCCAATACATAAAAATGACAATTAATGTGCTTAAAATACCTATTGGCCTGCAGTCCATATTACAACAATAATTTATTTTGTCTGCTTATTTGGGCCAGAAGCCCAGATAATTTATATTGCAAATTAAAATGATTTTCATTTCTCTTATGGGCATGCAGCCCAAATTAGAATAATAATTTAATTTGACTGTTTATCTGGGCCAGCAGCCAAGTTAATCAAATTGCTAATATTATGTAAAATATCACTCTTGCATTTTTAATTATTTATGGATTATTAGGATTTTTTTCAAAATATAATTATCTTAAGGATCCTGCGACTGCTCTGCCGTTAGTCAACTAACCTAACTGTATATGACGTCTCCCCGTGGTCCGAGAGATTATTATATTTTATTGTCTCTTTTTCCATATTATACATGCCTGAGTTATATGCGTGGTTGTTTCTTTTGTGCCTGTAGCATATTATAAACTGCGTGGATGTTTATATAAGTTAAAATGTGTTTTTGGGATCGGCCAGTTTGATACCTTTTATATTACTTGCACTTTTATTTTCTTTTGAGAGAATTTGTAAGTGAGGTTTAAATGTATTAATGCCAAAGACCGGTGTACCAACATATGAAAACGGAGGTGAAATTTGCAAAAGATAGGGACCCCTTCTGGGTTTCCAAATTGTATTTTTCTTTTCTTTATGGACTGTATATTCGGACTTTAGACTTTGTATGTCTTTGGGTATCTGGCCGATCCCGACATTTTACTTATTTTATTTTTAATGCGTGAATTTCAATTTTAAATTAATTCATGCTTGTTTTAAATTGCATAGATAAATGGTAAAATTGACAAGCGTCGATTTCGAAATTCTTGATGCTGCAGGAAATAATTATCTGAGTTGGCAAGTGGACCTGAAGTTCCACTTGCGTTCGATGGCCCTCCTTGGCTCAATTTTAGCTCCTTCATCGGCCCCATCAGCGGCCGATGCTTCTGCTAGTAAGGCCCCAGAAGCGGCCCAATCGTCTAGCAGCACTCCTACCACTGTCTCCGATGTGGATAAGGCGAAAGCCATTATCTACATTAGGAAACATATAGATCGGACCTTAAAGGCCGAATACCTAACGGTAAAAGACCCAATGGAGCTGTGGACATCGCTAGAGGCACGGTATAAACATCAAATTGATGTAATATTACCGCGTGCCATTTATGAGTGGGAAAACCTCAGACTTCAGGACAATAAGTCCGTCTCTGAGTATAATTCTGCACTTCATAATATCACCTCACGCCTGAAGTTGTGCGGTGAAGAAGTGACAGAGCAACGCATGTTGGAAAAGACATTTACCTTGTTTCACGAGAAAGATGCAATCCTCATGCAGCAGTATCGTGAACGCAACTTCACGAAATTCTCTGATTTGTTCTCTTGCCTCCTTGGGGCAGAGCAGAATAGAGATTTACTGCTTGCTACTCATAATTTACGTCCAGCTGGTACTGCCCATATCCCTGAAGCCCACCACGTTTCTCCCCAGAAGTGGAAAAACAATAAGAAGGCTAGAAAGAACAAAGGGAAGGCTGTAATGCAGCCAGCACAAGGAGAAGCAACCCAGACCAACAACAACTGAGAAATGAGAAACCTCACATGGAATCGTAAGAACACTAAACAAGTGTCAATTCCTAAGAAGAACTGGGAGGATAAATGCCATCATTGTGGCATGACTGGACATTGGTCCAGAAACTGCCGCACTCCTCGTCACCTCCAGGAACTGTATCAAGCGAGCCAGAAGTCTCTGCCTGAAACAAACTTGGCAGCTGTTCAGCCGCCAGCGAATTTCACTGCAAAAGACTTCGAGAATGACAACCTGCTCGATTGAGCCCTATCTTTATTTATGCAGTTAAAATTACATGTAGCTTCATCTTTTTTGAGTACGAACTTTTATTTGAATGTCATTTTACATTTACTTAAATAAAATTTTGTTTTGCTTATAGATGAAGTATGTAATATTGTGGACAGTGCCTCGTTGCACTGGTGTAGCGTTTATATTGCTCACACATAAAACGAAACTATAAGATGCAAACTTCTCCCCTTAAACATATAGGATTTTCCCAAGTTTCAAGGATATTTCGTTTAACCGAACATAACTTGAAAATTGTGGATAATAAATATTGAATATCAATATGTAACTCGTAAAGAGGATGGCCAGAAGCACATCTACTTACGATTTCATTGGACCCCCGTCGGGCCCCTATAATTACAGATATTCATCCTATAGAAAGCCAACTTGACGGAGCACCAGAAGTGCCTTTCATTGCCATAGTTTTTAACTCTGGCAAAATGGACTTGGTCATCCTGGATCAGCGATGATGGATGCATCATCAAATGAATCCATTTGGAGAACCTGAAGATTCTTCAAAAGATTGAGTTTCCTTTGTCGAAAGGGCATACTTTTAGAGAGACCTTCCCTCCTGAAAGTGGGATGAGAGTCTCCTGGCTTCATTGAGAGAATACATGGTGACCTTTGTAGGCCTATTCACCCCGCAAGTGGCCCATTTTCGGTACTTCATTGTATTGATTGATGCATCTACTAGATGGCCTTATGTGTGCCTTTATATTCACTCGCAACATAGCTTTCTCAAAGCTTATAATGTGGGTGAATTAACTACACATATCTTTGAAGACTTCTGTCGAGCAACTGGCATTGAAATTGAACATCCTGTAGCATGTTCATACTCAGAGAATGAGTTATCAGAGTCTCTGGTAAAGAGACTCCAATAGATTTCACGTCCATTGTTAAATCCCAGTTGCCTGTTGATGTTTAGGGACCAACACACTGCATTCCGCATCGCTTATCACGATATGTCCCACTTTTGGCCATATCTTATTGCTGATGCTGCTTGCTTATGGTTTACCACCAAGTTTTGATAAATGTGAATTTGATGAGTAAAGTCTCATTGAAATAGGCACGCAGTCTAAAGAAGCCTGAAGCTTCTGATACCATATCATGGGACACAAAAGTCCTAATCTCGTTATGATCCGCATACTTTTTCTGTATGAAGATGAGATCCAGAAGATCCTTCACATTCAGACTAAAGTACATCAATTGTCGGATAAATTTACGGACAACCAGAAGATTGTTCGTTCACACGTCACTGCTGCCGATACGCCAGCTAGGATTGACATTCCCAAAGATGGATGCAATCCACCGACAGCAGAATTGGCTATACCTTAATTGAAAAGAGGACGCCCGCCAGGTTAAAAATATAAAAAATTCCTCGAAAGAGGAAGATTCCTGGATATATTAAAATGATCCATCCACAGGGTGTTGAGCTCAGACCAGCAACCTCACACCTCCTAATTTCCACTGCAGAGGAAACAACAGGAGAAAAATCATTATATTACGTACGTATTGGAGAGGTCTTGGACAGATATAGCACAGTCGTCGATGACGGTTTTGCTTTCTCTATTGCCGTTCACGTCACTGAATACGACGATGATGTCAACCCACTTTTCTATAGCATGAACGCATAGATTGGCCAAAGTGAGACGAGGCAATAAGAGTAGAGTTGGACTCACTCTTGAAAAGCAAAGTCTTGGGACCAGTAGTCCATACACCTGAATGTGTAAAACCTGTGTAATATAAGTTGGATTTCATAAGAAATTGAAATGAAGGAAATGTGATCATTTTCCTACTAAGCCTAAACTTCTCTGAAAAAGCCAATAAATGCAGCTCATGGACGTTGTGACTGCATACATATATAGCAATATAGATATAGAGATCTATATAAAACTCCCAGTAGGGTATACTCTAACCCCAGAGATGAAAGAGAGACACAGAAACGTCTTCTCCATAAAGGCTACAAAGATCATTAGTTGATCTTAAGCAATATTCTGCCCGTATATCTTTTTCGAAAGTTCGTTGACAGGATTTGTGATATTCGCCGTACATGTGGTCGACTTAAAGCAAATAGGATCTCCTGCAGAGACCATTGAGATATCAGATAGCTTTAAGCATACCTTGGAAATGAAAAACCTAGGTATAACAAGGTATTGTCTCGGCTTACATATTTAACACCTTCGTGGTGTAACCCCTTAATATCCCTCATACACCTGGAGTTTATGAAGAATGGTGTCCATTTGCACCCTATTAAAAATGGATGCTTATTTATGACACCTTCCAGTCGTTGGAAGAGGGGGAGGACATCCTAGGTCCGAAGAGCCTAGATCTAGTGTACTTGTTACACTTCTTTACCTGGCCATTTACATGTGTCTTTTATAGAACGTCTGCAGTAAAGTTGTTAACCAGATACAGTATTGTCCTGGAGAACACCACTAGACCAAGGATAAGCTGTTTTTACGCAACTTCCAAGGGTCAAGGAATATATATCGCATATGCAGGTTTAAGGATCATCGCGATGACTAAAACATAAAAGGCCGACCACCTCCTAAATATCTACACATCATCCTCCAATGTCTACATCTTCTGAGAAGCTCATCATCCAAGAAGCAAGTATTGAAAACGCTCAGCCAGGTCTAGCAGTACCTTGCAGACATACTGAAGACTGATTCAAAAAATACTTTAGTGAAGTCATCTACCAACTTCGAAGAGCATTCCACTACAGAGCACCACTGCTTTCCAATAGCCGCTAGATGAGTGAAACTTGTATAGATGAGTGATGATTGTATTTTCTTTCAGAACATGATGGATGTATAGATGATTAGGAGATGATTGTATAGATACATAGGAGATCTGCAAGCCTGAACTTTGTACAGATCAGGGGGAGTCTCCCGATAGTTGTACTCTTTTCCCTTAAGCTGCTGGTTTTTCCCACTGGGGTTTCCACAACTAAGGTTTTAACGAGGCAACCACAGTGGCTCTGGATCCAGAAGTATCTACCCCATTAGCATACTGAATCCTGAAGTATTCATATGCTTAAACCAAGGTAATGGAGAGATCAGGGGGAGTCTCCCGATAGTTGTACTCTTTTCTCTTAAGCTGCTGGTTTTCCCACTGGGTTTTCCACAGCTAAGGTTTTAACGAGGCAACCACAGTGGCTCTGGATCCAGAAGTATCCACCCCATTAGCTTACTGAATTCTGAAGTATTCATATGCTTAAACCAAGATAATGGAGAGATGAGGGGGAGTGTTGTGAGTTGAGGGAGGCCTTTAGCCTCCCTCCCCTCATCATCTCACCATTTACTCCCCACTAACTTAGTGGGGAGTCCCTTGGACTCCTAAAGCGAATGAATATATAGAGAGTCGTAGCTTATGCCATGGCTACTCCTAATTTAGAGATTAGTGTACATTTCTTCCAATCTTTCTCTCAACACTATAAACTTTCTTTCCTTCCTACTTGTTTCTAATCTGTTGATAATTTTACGATAACTTTCTGCAAATGGGATTAAATTAAAAATTTTATAATTTTTACAGATCGAACCATATGTATGATAATGCCTCTCTTCTTTCTAAAAACATAAATATTACATAAATTCAAATTTAACAAATACATAACACACGCCAGTAAGAATTTTAAACATTGCCCAAAATATGTGATATGATCTTCCCTGGTGCTTAGCAAGAAATCTGTTTAATCTTCACAGACTGAATCGTTTGTATATACGCGCATATTTTTTTCCCAAGGAAAATGAAATTCAGTACGCAGTAATGAATCTTAAGAACAACGCAGCAACACACAGCAACCAGAGACACACAAGACTTGGTAACGCAGTTCGGTGCGCACACCTACATCTGCGGGGCCACGCCCAGAAAAGTAGAATACTTCACTATGAAATCAGAGAATACAAACTCTAATAACCACGCTTCTAAAAAGAAGAACACACTCTCCCAAAATACAAACCATGAGGGGTGATCACAATCAACCCCGTGAAGTATTCTTGGCAAGCTCCCCTTGCCTGCAAGCTCCCCTTGCACCACCGACTCGATCAACTCCCTTGATCCTACGCGGGTAGTTGTCGGCCTCCCTCCCAGAGTAATCTCACAGAACTTTTTACGCAAAGTCCGTAACCTAGCCGCCAATTGCTCCGAACCCTAAAAGCAAGAATCCCCGCAATCTACGGTTCAATCAGCACTCATGCAAACAGATCTTGATTCGGTTCGTCAACTGCAATACCCGCAACATCTACAGCAAGAAGGAGATCCCAGAATATCCGCAGGAGATTGTTGCCAGGATATTGCCGGCGAAAATCTCTCCAACCGTTTCACAATCACGGTAACAAGAGATATACAGCCGATCAAATCTATAACAGTTAATAACCACCATAAATACCTGAACAGTTAGATAGAGATATAAAAGATTACGCGAAAGCCAGTCGCACATCCTCGAAACTTTTAGCAGTCAATCGATGCATATAGACTTAGCATGTTGAACATCCTGGTACAACAAACTGTTCAACAATTCATCCAATAACCTAACTAATTCGATTCTATTCTTCAGACGGCAGTGGCTCAGATGTAACAAAACGTACAACAAAATGTCCAACATTCCCCAGATAACTTGTCTAAAAACTTCAGGAAGTAAAGAGCAAGAGACTATAAGCAGAGTGCCACATATGACAAGAATGCACTCATGAATAGCAAGGATAAAATCTAACAATCTCCCCTTTTGTCATTTGGTGGCACAATACACGGTATGATATTCAACGAAGACCAGTCTGAAGAAGAAGGTAGGATGACATCTATTCAATCAAACATAACTGCTGTGTCCAGACCAAGACAAAAGAACTGAAACACAAGAACTGCAACAACCATACACCAAAACAGGAACAAGAACAGGAACAACAATGCAGCATACTCCCCTTCACAAGGGGCCCCTCAGACTACCCCACACACAGTAAGACTTCCATGACTTCCATGACAATTGTATCAGCAGCAGACATCCAAAAACAACCAAAAACAAAACCAAAATATCATACCTTCTCCCCTTTTGAGCCACAAAGGACACAGAGAATATATCAGTGATCCTCAGAAAGACCACTCCTCAGAGCAGACAGCGTGCTCTGCAGCAACAACTTGTGACGATTCAAAAGAACCCGCTGGCTTTCGAGAAACAAAAGTTGATCATCAACGTTCTGAATAGCATTATCCAGGAACTGTATATCCACCACACTTGTTGAGGAGGAGGTGGCAGCGGCAGCATGACTAAGTGGAGGAGTCTGTGATTCAGGAGGCACTGTGGAAGAAGGTTCAGCATCTTGAGACGGGGAGGGTGTCGAAGGAACACCATGAAGAGTGGGTATCACTTCAGAGATATCATCAATTTTTCCAGCCACTGACTTTGCCGTATATGAAATACGGTCACATGATGAAGGAAGATCAGACGGGGACAGGGGCACCCTTTGAGCCAGGAGCATCATAGATATGAGAGCTCCATGAGGTAAAGAAGTGCCAAAGGAGGATAACTCAGCAAAAGATAAGATAGAATCAAAGATGATTCTGCCCAAATTGAAAGCCTGGGAAGTGCCTGCAGAGAACAACAGCTTGCACATGTCCCGAGTAACCACTGAAACATTGGAAGTAGGGAGCCAGTTTCTTATGGCAATCCTGTATAGAACAAAATACTTGGCTGTAAGAGCAGACGAGGGAAAGGTAGATGATTTCTTAGGCCAACACTTGAACTTTCCGGCTGTCACAACATGAATGAATCTGTCAATCTCCACTCCAGTTGACTCCCCGAATGCAGGTACAGATTGAGGACATTTCCATTCTAATAATTTGTTCAGGGTGGAAGGAGAGAATGAAATAATCTTGCCTCTAACATAATTCCTGAAACTCCAACGGGAAGACCCATCATCAGCAGATTTGGATAAGTTACAGTAAAATTCTCGCACCAACACTGGATAGTAGACACTGAAACAGGTGGCAGCATGTAACAATCTGAGACCCTTCAGAATAGATGCAATCTGAGTCTTATCAAAGGAAGACATGTTCAGAACCTTCTCAGGAATTAAGGATCTCTTCGAGTAAGACACCCATCTGTTCTTACGAGCTTTGTCGAAGAAAATTTTGCTAAACACATCAGAAGAAGTAAACGAAGGAGAGCGAGAGGAACCTGAAGCAGAGATTTTTGACCTCTTGGAAGGAGAAACCTCAGCATTACTGGAGGGAGCAGAGCGCTTCTTAGAGCTAAGTCGAGCCTTGCGCATGAAGGAGGACAAAGGAGGCTTATTAGGACCAGAGGCCTCACTTGTTGCATGAAATGTTGTAACATTTTGTGCAACAATATGTTCAACACTAGCTTCCACTAAGGGATCAGGCTCGATATCAGCTTCAACATTAAACCCCACATTATCAACACCAACCGCAGAAGAACCTTGACCCATTGCACATTTTTCAACATCTACTTCATCATTTACCCCAATATCAACTGAGCCACTTTCAGTCACAACATCAGCTGCAGCATTATCTTGATCATCTCGCATCTCACCAACTCCAGTCTCAGCAGGAAAAGTGGGGGGATCTTGAAGGTCTTCAGTAGTTTCCAAATCCATAAGATCGAGAGCAGGCTCTACTGAATCATTTAGAGACTGACCCTTTCTTGAAAAATCGTCAGCAAGAGGCGCATCTACCACAGTCTCATTTTGATCTAAGAGAGAAGAATCTTCAAGACAGGCATCAAGATCATGATCATATTTCTTAGATTCTTTTCCAGGCTCAGAAACATTTTGAGATGAGATAACAGGCACATTCTGAACACTCTCATCCACACCATGATCATGATCATCAGACACATTCTGAATACCTTCATCCACACACATAGGCGACTGAGAGACAGGGTGTCACGCCCCGCTTCCCAAAAATGTGGAGGCGAGACGTGAGAAGGTCTGCACAAACTTGAAGCCGTGAAGCTTCGAGTCTGATAAGCGTATAAAACACTTATTATGGCAAGTCCTTGCAAAGCGAAACGAAACAACAATGATAATAAGGAAATGAGACAATATTTTATTGAATCTCCAAATGTCCATAAACAAATTACAATATCGCAGAAAAGCCACCAGGCTAAAGGAGGAAAAGAGGTCTAAGGCCCAAACATGGCCAACAAAGTATAACATACATACAAGGGTGCCACGCACCAACAACTAACAGGAATCCTAAAACAAAAGGGAAACCCAACAAGTCACCGGTGTCCACAAGACTCCTCCTCAGCAAACACAACGTCCTCTGCAACAAGCTCTGGCTCGGCAACTAACATGCGACACCCAAAGAGAAAGGGGCACATGTCAGCAAGTCTAAAAAGACTTGGGCAAGGAAACTGAAAGTGACTAACAACCTAGCATTTAAATGTTAAACAATGGCATGGCAGTTGAATATGATGCAACGGTTTAAAAGAGAGGCAAGCACTCACGATGTAGCAAAAGCTACCAATTCACTAGTCACTTATCATTTAACACTTATCACTTATCACTTATCACTTATCACTTAACACTTAGTGCATAGAGAGTCCACTTGCTGGCCAACTCGTTTATCTCTATCACTATCAATCACTTAAACACTAGAGATTTCGCCTGCTGGCCGGAGTGGCTGATCAAGCCAACTCGGGCTCAGTCCGCTTATCTCTTACCCCACCCACATGTGTCGAGCGTTGTGGTTAGCAACTCATTATGCTCGCTTCTGGTCACGAGCCAGGAAAATAAGTGTGTGTATGGCATAGGAGTACACCTAGCCGGTATCCGAGCGTTGGGGTTAGCAACTACAGGGCTCGCTTCTGGAACACGAGCCAGGAAACATAGTATTGTAGCGTGTGCTACGCAGTCACGATAAATAATCACTATGCAATGCCATGAACAGATAATTGCGTACCGTTAATGGAATTTAAACGTGACAGGCAAAATGCAATGACATGCACATATTCGCGTACCGTTAATTTATAGTAAACGTGACATATGAGCATGATGAGGGTGACGGACCAAGCTTCGTTGTCAAGCTAGGTCAAGGGCGTCTAAACGGCTATCCTTTCACCGTTTAGTCTCTTTTACGCTAAAACAAGGGAAATGGCCTAAGACATGGCCCAAATCAAGAGATGCAAGTTTCACTTGCCTAGCACCGGGGATGATGACCACTTTGTCACACGGATGCCAATCTACGGGGAAATCACAGTTATGGGGGAAACAACACCAAACAACATGAAATTTTATTAGGGTTTCATAAAAATATAAATAGGTTATGAAAACGACGGTAGATCGATTTCTTACCGAGAGGAGGCGGAAGAAACACTCCGGGGAACCCTAGGATCAGATCTGGAAAAGTTTGGAGAAGTTTGGGGAAACTAGGGTTTTGGGGGATTTTGGGGTTTGATGAGATTTTTGGGGAAGATGAGAGGTGGAATGAGTTGATGGAGGGTTTAGATGATGGATTTAGGGCTTGGAATGAAGGATTGAAGCTTGGAGGAAGATGGGGGCTCAAAGGGGAAGATTTTAGGGTTTAGAGTCGAGTGGAAGAAGATGAAATCGTTTGGGTTGGGTATAAATAGGCTAGGCTGGCGGCTGCCCAGAAATTAGGGTTTCAACACTGGTTAGTCGGTCAAAGAGCAACCACTGACCGACTAGTTTGGCAACTAGTCGATCGGTCGACCAACGCAGACCGACTAAGTGTAAACAGTAACTCCTGAACGAAAATAGGATTTAGAGTTAGTCGGTCCATGAACAATTATTCACCGACTATTTTAGCATCTAGTCGGTCGATGAACGTTCTTAGACCGACTAAGAATAAACAGTAACTCCTGAGAAATTTAGAAAGCTAACTAGTCGGTCCAAGAAGGATTGCCGACCGACTGGATCGACATCTAGTCGGTCGGTGCCCCTTCTTATACCGGCTAATGAGCACCAAAAGTTCCGATACGGAGCGCGGGGCCCCGGGATCGATTCCTAAGACTCCTAGGCTTGATCTAATAGTAAGATACGACCGTTATGAAGCCCGTCACGAATGACATACTTCGAAATCGACGATCCTAAGGAAGAAACGAGAAAATACGACGAATCGATCGAAAATGAAAGCTATGGCGACGAAACCACACGTCCAAGGAGAAAATCCACCAAGCATATATTATAATATAAATAATCCAATTACACGAAAACCAGTCGTTACATCCTACCCACCTTAGAATAAAGTCCGTCCTCGGACTTTCTAACTATAGCTATATCTAGCCACCCTAGTAATTACCCTCAATCAATATCACATCACAATTTCAACCAAGTACATTCATTTCAAGTGCTTATATATATATACTCTAGGTAGTCAATCATTAACAACACGGAAGTAAATATATATTCACGCACATAGTACACGTATACTTATTATAATCAAACAACTCCATTCACGTATTCAAATCATTCATATAGGCAAGTATATTCTATATAACTATAAAACACTTATTACACACTATATGAAAATAACCAAGTCTCTTACTTATTTGAAAATAATTTCACACTAGAAAATACCATCGGAATCTACACGTATAGGTAACTACCTATGGACAAGACAATAAGAATACACTAGTCCCTATATCTCCTAGTATGCGCCAAACAATCAACATGCGAAATCACACCATACGATTTTTTTTTTTTAAAAAACAAGTTCACTATACCTAATATACATTCACCATCATTATAATTTCACATTTTATAATCATTCAAATGCATGCACACATTTCACCATATTATCACTTCATATATAGTCCTATAGCTATAATCACGACACACCACACATACCATAGTCACCAATTCCTATAATTATCACATACTTACCCGTGCATGGTGCACACCCACACACGCTATTATTTCATTCATATATACACCCATCACCCCACTATATGCTTAGCACATCCACACACCGAGTTTAGCTAGCGCACATTTACTTACGCAACCAAGTCCTTAGTGAATAACTACACCACAAGACCAACTCACATAACTATATATTGGTATGGCCACCCACAGTCGCGTGCGTAACACAACCAGGCACCAACAATCCAAACATTATACATATACCATCCATCATTATACACCAATCACATACAATACACCAATGTACATAGAGTGTACCCACTCAAGCTTGAGTGAGACTCAAAATCATAGCGGAATAATTCCATATACATAACATAGCATCCATACATATGCCAAAACTAGCTAATGCATACACGTCTACCAACATAACCACATACATATCTAAATGTCAAACACCCTTAATATCTAACCAGGTAATATCACATATTTCAATCACTTCATATACCATGATATTATTACAAACATCAGCACACCTATAATTACAATACTCTCCCAAATAAAAGTATTTACCTATAGTCACACCCCAAGCATCGTATATATTCACACTGTAGGAAGATATATGCCCATAAGGCAATTTATCTTGATTATACGTCTTGTTCATACCATATATGGTACGTATTATTCTAAGTACAAAACACTTGTATTAATATACTTAGATAATATCCATAGACTTAGAGTTAGGTCCTTACATATCTAGATGAGATCTCGATTATGAGTAAGTAAGAGACCGAACAGAAACGTAAGTCTAAAACGGTTCGTGATCATAGATGTGTCGAGAACTGGATATCGACACATCGGATAGATCACTGTGTCTTCGTCTTACCTTCGGGTAATGATGATCTCATAGTCATTCGACTTGCTGAAGTCGGAGACGAGACACAGGTGCTCATTAGAGAATGAGTTCACTGAACGACCAAGTTAGAGTTATTAAATGGTTAACTTTAATGATCTGTCTTTAATAACTCTAGGGTGTTGATAGGTTAGTTGATCCTTAAGACCTGAAGTCATCTGTATAAACCTGTGAACGGACGGTGTAGCTTAGACCCATGATCTAGCTTCGAGGACCAGTCCTGATGAAAGATCTTAGGTTGGGTTGCACCAGAAGATCTCTAGGTGAGTAAGTGACTAAGATGGGATTCGTCACTTCCATTAAAGGGAAGTTAGTGTTATAGGCTCAGTACGGTCTTTATGTTAATCCTCGGCCGGGGTACGTTGCAAGTAGTACAACGTGTATACAATAAAGACCGCCGTATACTGACCAAATGTTGTCTGATAGGGTTGACAGTAAACCATACCCTAGGCCAACATCAAACACAGTCTTGACGAAGGGATTTTAGCTAACGGAATTCATCACTGACACAGCCAATGCAAACCCAATGATACTTTTGTCAAAGGGTCGATCACGTTATGATGACTCTGAAACAGGGACGACAGCTACTGCTCGTAGTGACCGTCGTCTAGGGGTTTCGAGCCCCAACCTGTAGTAAGGTCAGGCTGTAGGGTCTCACACCGAGTAGTAATCGTGTCTTAGTAATAGGAATATAGAATAGAGAGAAATGTCATTTGATGATATTCACAAGTTAAGTTGTGAAAGTTAGTCGCAATAGCAATAGGGACATAACGTTGCATTAGATGCTAACTTTAACTAAACGTGTTGTAAATTAGTTACGACGAATTTAGTAGGAACAAACTTGTTGGAAAGGGTTACCTGGATGACGGGATCGTCCCGGTCTAAACACAGGTTCAAACCGTGTCCAAATCGGAGCTCAAACGAGCCCAGAAACGCAGAAAGAGTTCAAAGGGAAGTGGGTTAGACCCACCGGGCCAAGAGGCCCATGTGCAAGGGCAAAACGGGCGCGGCCCGCTGCAGCAGCGGGCATGGCCCGCTGTGTGCAGCGGGCGGGCGCCCGCTGCATTAGCGGGCGTGGCCCGCTGCACAGCGGGCCAGCGCCCGCTGATGCAGCGGGCACGGCCCGCTGCACGCAGCGGGCCAGCGCCCGCTGCAAGCGGGCGCGGCCCGCTGCAAAGCGGGCCCGTGCCCGCTTGTGCAGCGGGCGCGGCCCGCGGCTTGCAGCGGGCCAGCGCCCGCTGCTTGCAACGGGCGGGTGACCCGCCCTTCCCCCTTGGGCGGGCGCGCCCGCTAAGTCTAGCGGGCGCGCCCGCAACTTAAGTCAAATTAGGTTTTTTGAAAACCCAAATGACGGCTACGAATTTTGTGAAAATTGCTAAACTTTGAGCAATTGTTTGAGGGGTCAAACGAAGTCGAAATTCGTCACCGTCAGTTCCTACGCGTTCACCATTCCAAGCTTTTTTGATTGATAGCTTGTTTGGTGTCTGAAGTTTAGTATGTGAGGAGAATTAATTCGTTAAAGTTTGACTTTGTGAAAGGCTAACTTTAAAATTGAAATTAAGCCAAATGACTTAATTCAATTTTTCTCTTCATGTGGATTGTCCCACATTGCCCGCAACAAGAGGGTGAGTGCTCACTCCCTATATAAATAGGGGTGCACTCTCCTCGTTGAAAAACACACCAGTCAACGATCGGGTAGCTCCAAATATTGAGCAAGCTCGGTCCGCGACTAAATCTCTCTCTCTACTTTCCTATTCTCTGGAGTAGTCCTAGCACGACTACGAAAGGGGTTTGGATCCGATCCGGACGTCTAAGACGCGGGTTTCTTCTCAAGTGAAACTTTCTACCGCGTGTGATCGGCTCAGAGGCGAAAGCGGCTCGGGCGGATCGGTGCGAGGGTGCGAGGCGGCTCAGGGAGATCGGGTCGACGCGGCTCGGCTACGAGGAGCTTCTCAAGACGGTGCGGTACATCTTGCCTGCTCCAGGGCCAAGATTCCGGGTATGTGGTTAAGCGGTTTTTAGCGTAATTTTAATTAGTCGCTTAGTGTAGATCCTTCTTGGAGTGGTCAGACCCACTCCAAGTCGGCATAGATCGGGCTGGGTTCTGGCTCCCCAGAGCCTAGCTAAAATGTTTAGCTAGTGTAGAAATTAAGATTTCTGTTTTTCCGCTGCGATTTTTGTGCCTCCGTGGTCCGTCCGACTTAGGACGGATACGGATCCGAGCTCTGGGGGTCCGCCAAAACCCCAACAGTGGTATCAGAGCCACGGTTATGCTATAGATCTACTATAGCGTTTTTTTTAAATTATTAAAAATGCTTAGCCTGCATGTTCAAAACCTTTTAGCTTTATGTTAAATTAGTTTTGAAAATATTTTGTGTTTCAAAAATTAATTTGTTGCAACATGGAAAATTATTTTTGGGACAAAATTATTTTTATGCGATAAATCTACGGGTAGTCTCTTTTATTTTAAATACTTTATTAAATTTTTATGAGACATTAAAAATTTTAAAAGAGTATTTAATGTTTATGTAATCTTTAGAAAAATTTTATTTTTGAAATTTAAGAATTTTTCTTTAGTTACATAAAGTTAGAAATCTTTTAAAACTTTATTTGAAAGCTTCTAAGTGATTTCTAAAATTTTTTAAAAAGGAGTTTTAAAATTATTTTAAATATATGTAAGTATAGAAATGATTTTATTTCATGAGATGAAGCATAAATTATTTTCTTTTTGTTACATATAGGGTTCTAAAATTATTTTGTGACATTTTAATTTTAGAAATGAGGTTAAATTTTTTTTAAGGCCTAGGTTTAAGATTATTAGATAATTTTGTACGACTTAGTTTTATGCGATAAAATTTTGATGAAGGCCTTAAAATTTTAAACTTTAATTTTAAGTGTTAAAATTTAGATTTGCATGTTTGTATTATATAGATAATTTTAAAAACTTGCAAATATCTATGATATGTCACTAAAAATGAAACTTTCTTTTATGCGGATAAAATTGGTTGCTTCATTTCATGTTGTATAATGTATACACAAACCTTGTTAGGTTAGCCATTAAAACATGATAGTGACATGCTACGTTTGATAAAACAAAACAACATTCGAACCTAATACCTGATTAGGATAGTCCCTTTGTTTGTAAATCATTTCATTAAAATGTTTAGATAATGATTTTCATAAGAGACAAAAATGTTGAATTGTTTCATTAAAATCCTAATAAGATTGGGGTAGTAAGTTGAACGTAGAACCTTATAGTTGATAAGGACTTAATAAAAGATGTTCAACAAATCTGAAAAATTTTGAATTTTAGGATCCACTAGTTGATAAGGATTAACTAGTTGTTTTTATTAAAAGCCATTTAGTTGTTTGGAAAACATAAGATTGATGACAACTCCTTCAATGGATCATGATGTCGGCCAATGTGCTTGGCTAAAGTTTTTGGACCAACCTAGCTAGACTGGGTAACAAGTGGTCCTGGCTTAGTCAATTCCCTGGCCGCGTCCGCTGGACCGCAAGGAGTCGATTCATGACTATGTAAGTCCATCGACTATACCTAAGTCAATACGATAATAATCTTGTTCAAGATAAATCGTAGCCCTCCTTGTTTTAGGAGTTGGCAACTGTAAGAAACATGTTTCGGTTGTTGAGCTACACTCAAGCCGTGACATGTCAATCTTATAGAAACCGATTTCTTGATTGACATCTTAACCTGACTGAAACCGTTGTCTCATCCCTCGAGCTTCGACGTAAGTCTAACCAAGAATGTAGTCTAAGACCTGACCCAAACCGGCGCGTCGTGCATACACCGAGCAAAGGGGCAAGTCAGGCTAGACACGAAAACAAGGGTCCGACTAGGCTAGCCATTGTGATCCGGTTGAGCACACTCATGATCACAAATGACTGGGGGTAAAAAAATTGATAGGGAATCATAGTAAATATGATTGACGACGAGTTCGTCTACCGACTGCAGAGTCGGACAACTTGTTGAGATACACTCAAGGTTGTCAGACTCAGGGTAGTCGGATCCCTCTCTCACAAATATTATTTTATAATAAATTGTTTATTATTATGGCTTTAAATAAATTTAGTGGGAGAATATAGTTTTATTAAAACCATTAAAACTATACTACGAACATTTACTAACTATAGTATCTATAAAATACAGAATGGATTCGGGACTTAGATACATGGTTGAAAAGAACGTGCTGGATGGAACCAACTACAAAGACTGGCTTAGGAACATCAAATTGGTCCTTTCCCTAGCCGGAATAGGATACGTACTGTTCGAGGACGCTCCAGATAAGCCGGATGAAGATTCGACCCACGAGGAAAAGGAAGCCTACAAATTGTACCAGAGGGATGCAGAGAAGGCCAGGTGCCTTACTCTGGCTTCGATGACCAACGAGTTGCAGAGGAAGCATGAACATATGGATGTTCAAAGTATGCTCCTCAACGCACAAGAGTTGTATGGCAAGCGATCAAGAGCTGCCAAGTTCGAGGCCACTAGCAACCTCTGGGGCACCAAGATGGGGACGGAACCCGTACAAGATCATGTTATCAAGATGATCGGGTACGTGGAGGACGCCGCCCAGTTAGGATTTGTCCTGGACAATGAGATGTCCACGGACATTATCCTAAAGTCTTTGACTCCCGATTTTAAGCCTTTTATAACTGGCTTTATAATGAACAGCCTTGAGACGGATCTTCCGGGTCTCCTCAATATGCTCCGGCAGTTTGAGGAGATTCATAAGAAGCCGGCTGCACTGGTTGTTGGCTCTGCCACTTCCGACCAGCCGAAAGGCAAAGGAAAGAAGAGGCAGGTCCCACAACCTGCGAAGGCTAAGAATGGGAAGAAGAAGAACAAAGGGGCCCCGTCGAAATCTGAGTGCTTCCATTGCCACAAGATTGGCCACTGGAAGAGGAACTGCAAGATCTATCTTGCAGAGAAGAAGAAGGGGCATACTGATGCCTCTACCTCAGGTACAAATTAAAATTCAATTAAATACAATTATTTCCATTCATATAGTATGAGAAACTTATAGACATCTGTGTACTGTATACAGGTGGCTGATAAGAACTGGAGATTGGAGAAGTACGGAGATCGGTCGGAAATTAAAGCAACAGTTGCTGCTGGGACCGCTCAAAGACTTCTGGAGACGCTGATCGTGATGGAGATGATATTTTTCTTATTTGAATAAAATGTATCATCTTTAAGGATCGAAAACAATGAATGAGTGCTTTGCACTCAAGGTTTATTTTTGATAAACAAATTAAGGTTCCTTTTATGAACCCGTTGTTTTGGAATGGATGTCTCATTTGTTGCAATTGAAATTGAATTGGCTCAAATTCTGTGGATGTGGCTTTTCTGTGATGGTTGCGTATATTTTCGAATAATGGTGTATTGCTTCGATAATATTGATTTTGGAGCTGACTAAAAGCTAGAAGTCAATCAGTAGTTAAGTGAAGGTTCCAGGGGACGTATAAATTGTGTGCGATCACAATAATACGCACATCAAGATTAATTCTTGATCATCTGCATTTAGTTATTAAAAGAGTTAATACTAAATGTGGTTAAAGGAATTTGTACAGTGTAGAACGTTTTGATTGAACGAGTCAATGTCAAGATTCCTTAAAACGATCTTGACTTGACTCATTCGTCAAACCGAATCTGACACTTGTACATTCCATCTAAGGCACTTACCAAAAGGTTATTTTTGCACATAAATCTAAATATGATTTAGTTATTATGTTGAAGTAATTTAACCAGGTAATTCTCAAAGTCAGTGGGAGCAAGTAAGTATACTTAGTTCCGGTTTTTCCGGACTAAGTAAAAAGGATTTTTCACTTTAATGAATCTTCTATATAAATCATTAAGTCAAAATTGTTTTGATTTAATCACATATATATAGAGACTTAGGGTGTCAAATATGTACTTGACATATTGACACAGTAAAGTGGAGTGAGCTAGAACTGACTTACGGAAATGTTAGACCCCACATCTAAATAGTATAAGCTAACTGTTAGCTATACAAAGTTAGGAAAATTGATCCAGATCATTTTTCCAAAGGATCAACCCTGTGTGATCAAGAGATGTAATTTCAATCCATTAAAATTCGTTGTAGATGCTTATTAGTAGAACCATTCTTAGGTTTGCCATATCAAATGTCAAAGTGACTGATATGCTATAACGGCATGAGATACCGAGATAAATAGCCTAAGTGCAAGTGGGAGATGTAGGAAGATATATGCCCATAAGGCAATTTATCTTGATTATACGTCTTGTTCATACCATATATGGTACGTATTATTCTAAGTACAAAACACTTGTATTAATATACTTAGATAATATCCATAGACTTAGAGTTAGGTCCTTACATATCTAGATGAGATCTCGATTATGAGTAAGTAAGAGACCGAACAGAAACGTAAGTCTAAAACGGTTCGTGATCATAGATGTGTCGAGAACTGGATATCGACACATCGGATAGATCACTGTGTCTTCGTCTTACCTTCGGGTAATGATGATCTCATAGTCATTCGACTTGCTGAAGTCGGAGACGAGACACAGGTGCTCATTAGAGAATGAGTTCACTGAACGACCAAGTTAGAGTTATTAAATGGTTAACTTTAATGATCTGTCTTTAATAACTCTAGGGTGTTGATAGGTTAGTTGATCCTTAAGACCTGAAGTCATCTGTATAAACCTGTGAACGGACGGTGTAGCTTAGACCCATGATCTAGCTTCGAGGACCAGTCCTGATGAAAGATCTTAGGTTGGGTTGCACCAGAAGATCTCTAGGTGAGTAAGTGACTAAGATGGGATTCGTCACTTCCATTAAAGGGAAGTTAGTGTTATAGGCTCAGTACGGTCTTTATGTTAATCCTCGGCCGGGGTACGTTGCAAGTAGTACAACGTGTATACAATAAAGACCGCCGTATACTGACCAAATGTTGTCTGATAGGGTTGACAGTAAACCATACCCTAGGCCAACATCAAACACAGTCTTGACGAAGGGATTTTAGCTAACGGAATTCATCACTGACACAGCCAATGCAAACCCAATGATACTTTTGTCAAAGGGTCGATCACGTTATGATGACTCTGAAACAGGGACGACAGCTACTGCTCGTAGTGACCGTCGTCTAGGGGTTTCGAGCCCCAACCTGTAGTAAGGTCAGGCTGTAGGGTCTCACACCGAGTAGTACTCGTGTCTTAGTAATAGGAATATAGAATAGAGAGAAATGTCATTTGATGATATTCACAAGTTAAGTTGTGAAAGTTAGTCGCAATAGCAATAGGGACATAACGTTGCATTAGATGCTAACTTTAACTAAACGTGTTGTAAATTAGTTACGACGAATTTAGTAGGAACAAACTTGTTGGAAAGGGTTACCTGGATGACGGGATCGTCCCGGTCTAAACACAGGTTCAAACCGTGTCCAAATCGGAGCTCAAACGAGCCCAGAAACGCAGAAAGAGTTCAAAGGGAAGTGGGTTAGACCCACCGGGCCAAGAGGCCCATGTGCAAGGGCAAAACGGGCGCGGCCCGCTGCAGCAGCGGGCATGGCCCGCTGTGTGCAGCGGGCGGGCGCCCGCTGCATTAGCGGGCGTGGCCCGCTGCACAGCGGGCCAGCGCCCGCTGATGCAGCGGGCACGGCCCGCTGCACAGCGGGCCCGTGCCCGCTTGTGCAGCGGGCGCGGCCCGCGGCTTGCAGCGGGCCAGCGCCCGCTGCTTGCAGCGGGCGGGTGACCCGCCCTTCCCCCTTGGGCGGGCGCGCCCGCTAAGTCTAGCGGGCGCGCCAACTTAAGTCAAATTAGGTTTTTTGAAAACCCAAATGACGGCTACGAATTTTGTGAAAATTGCTAAACTTTGAGCAATTGTTTGAGGGGTCAAACGAAGTCGAAATTCGTCACCGTCAGTTCCTACGCGTTCACCATTCCAAGCTTTTTTGATTGATAGCTTGTTTGGTGTCTGAAGTTTAGTATGTGAGGAGAATTAATTCGTTAAAGTTTGACTTTGTGAAAGGCTAACTTTAAAATTGAAATTAAGCCAAATGACTTAATTCAATTTTTCTCTTCATGTGGATTGTCCCACATTGCCCGCAACAAGAGGGTGAGTGCTCACTCCCTATATAAATAGGGGTGCACTCTCCTCGTTGAAAAACACACCAGTCAACGATCGGGTAGCTCCAAATATTGAGCAAGCTCGGTCCGCGACTAAATCTCTCTCTCTACTTTCCTATTCTCTGGAGTAGTCCTAGCACGACTACGAAAGGGGTTTGGATCCGATCCGGACGTCTAAGACGCGGGTTTCTTCTCAAGTGAAACTTTCTACCGCGTGTGATCGGCTCGGAGGCGAAAGCGGCTCGGGCGGATCGGTGCGAGGGTGCGAGGCGGCTCAGGGAGATCGGGTCGACGCGGCTCGGCTACGAGGAGCTTCTCAAGACGGTGCGGTACATCTTGCCTGCTCCAGGGCCAAGATTCCGGGTATGTGGTTAAGCGGTTTTTAGCGTAATTTTAATTAGTCGCTTAGTGTAGATCCTTCTTGGAGTGGTCAGACCCACTCCAAGTCGGCATAGATCGGGCTGGGTTCTGGCTCCCCAGAGCCTAGCTAAAATGTTTAGCTAGTGTAGAAATTAAGATTTCTGTTTTTCCGCTGCGATTTTTGTGCCTTCGTGGTCCGTCCGACTTAGGACGGATACGGATCCGAGCTCTGGGGGTCCGCCAAAACCCCAACACACACCATATCCATCCACCTATAATTGGTACATCAATACACATTCACTTCATACATAAGTTAAGATATGCAGTAGTCGGGTATACCTCAAGGTATACACGCATACGACATCTCATAAAAACAAGTAATACCGATCAAACATTATAATCCTACTATCATACGTATATCACACTTACACTCATGCGGCTAATACATAACTACTTACCAACACACATACAACTTCATATGCACCATGGAATTAAATACATTACGACGACACATCAAATTACACTAATGGGGCCCACCAAACTATATTAAGGTCGACACGGCGATGACAAGCTCTATTGGCTAGACAAAAGGAACGAAATTGAGATCAAGAGCGTATCGAATAGAAAGATCGAAAGCATGAAAACGGTTGTGTAGTGATGTAATGATGCTCCATTAGGACACATGGAAAATAGTGTAAATAACATATTCTAAAACACGAAAAGTTTGAAAACTGTCACACTTCAAAGTTGGAGTCCTTTTCCGTATAAAAATATTTAGAGGTCGACAAAACAAATTGTTTGAAATAAGTTTGAGTCGAATATACATAATAGGAGAAAACGGTTCATTGGCTCACGTAAGGTCATTAAAAGAAAGTGAATCATTTACACGAATTTTGAGGTCGTAGTTTAGAAAATATTATACGGCGATGATTTAATAATGTTGGCAAAAGTTTTGAAACGAAATTAAATTAACGAAAGAATTTTAAACTCATGACAAACACTTTCAAAGTCTTTAAGCCAGGAAAAGCTCAAATAATCAATATTGAAACTACCATTTTAGTGCAACCAGGATTTGCCAAAAAGAAATCGTTTTACACAAAGCTTTTAACATACGGCTAATGAGCCTAATGCGGATATAAAAAGAATTGAAACTCCATTTAGGTTAGAAATTCTTCTAAAGGCATGTAGGGTGAACGGAAAGATAACAACAGCTTATTAGTAGTATTATCAAAATTTGCAGTGAAACTTAAAAATCAAATTTATGGAGGGTCTAGATCAGAAAAGGTTATGAAATAATGATCTTTACAAAAATCTGTAATAAGGGAAACGAGGAGCATAACGGTCGTAGTACTGATATATAAAAATTAATTGAAGTTCTACTTTAGAAGTCATTTTTAGAAATATGTATGGCGAATGGAAAGATAATAACATCTTAGTGGTATGGAAGTAAGTGGGGGGAAAAATATATACATATATAGGATTATTAAATTGGTAATAAAATTTGAAACCGAATTTTGGATGTCTAAGTCAGGAAAGGGTTTCGAAAAGTAATTTTACGAAAATCTGAACTAGGGAAATAGTTGAGCATAAAAATCGACTCGCTGAAAGCTGAAGTCCCATGTGACTTGAAAGGTATGTAAGAAGCAAACATGATGCGGTATTCGAATAAGTTTTAATGGCATAAGTAAGAAAGAAATTTATAATTCAGGTTAGGAAAAAACAAAAGTACGGTTCAGAAGAAAATTGGTATGTGAAAAGAGGCAAGTCATTTATATTGATATGAAAATATAGGCTGAAGAATATTATAAACTAATAATCAAGAATCTCGACAAAAGTTTCAATGTTTAAAAGAACAAATAAATTTAAGTCGCGAAAGAGTATGAAACCTAATATATATATTAAAAGTTCGCGAACAAATTCAAACTTAGCGAAAGAGGAACATCGAAAATACTTTTAGGGGAAACAAGGATTTGCCACAAGAATGGGTTGGTAAAAGACTTGAAGTACGGGTACGACAAACTTGTAATCAGTATATATTTATAAATTAATTGGAGTTCTATTTATCTTGAAAGAAGTATTTTAAAGCACGTATAGTAAATAGCTAAAATGAATTTCGCAATAGTAGAAAAGGTGGTATATCGAATCATCGAAATAGTAGTAAAGTTTTGAGATCGAGAAGCGAAGATATAGGTTAGAAAATGGTTTCAAGTTAGTGATTTAAAATTACGGCCAAATAGTTTTTTTTTCAAAATCTAAGAATAACTTTTAGCTCAAATGGGAGTAATGGTAATATATTGAAAGAAGGTTTAAACAAAATTTAAAATCAAGTGGAAACCTTTTTAATAAGGGAAATTTGAAAATGACCTTGGAAGAATTAAGATTTGCAACGGAAAAGGTTTTGAAAGATCAACGATAATAGTAAGGAGGGGATCATGTGAATCGAGGGCTATGAATGTGGTTGAGTGAGGCATGCACCTAAATCACAATGCAAGAAAACCATGATGAAGATCTACGGTCAGTAACACCAAGGTGTAGTGACCAGGAAGGATTGAATCAGGGGTTCTAATCATCGGGTTAACTAAAGGCCAAGGGATTTGGTCGGATGATCGAAACATAAATACGCCTAGGTTATGACTTAGGAAAATCTACGGAACTCCTACGGTCAACCAACCAAAGGTTTTGGAACTAAGCGCTAAGACTCTCTAGGGCTAGACAGCGATGAAATGAGTTTAGCTGGGTCCGATCGATGAACCCAAGCGAGAGACCAAAGAATTCTAGAAGTCTATCCTAGTCACCAAAGAATTCTAGAAGTCTATCCTAGTCAAAGCTAGACAGGAATCACTAAGGTAACTCTTAAGACTATCATATCAATCACTAGCATGGAGTCTAACAAACAATCAGAGGCCTCTAACTAGCAAGCACAAACTTCTAACTAAGTCACACTATAGTCCTGACCTAATGGATTTCCTATCAAGCTGGGACAGGTGCTCTAACACGCCTACTAGCCACCTAAGGCATAAGAATGCTAAAAACTTAGACTCCGGGCTTATAACTTGGATGCTCTAATTTATTTAATGGACATTCTATAATTATTATTGTTGTTCCGATAGTTCGCATTTGCAAATGGACCTGCATGGGCCACCACTAAAACCTGTCACGCCCCGCTTCCCAAAAATGTGGAGGCGAGACGTGAGAAGGTCCGCACAAACTTGAAGCCGTGAAGCTTCGAGTCTGATAAGCGTATAAAAACACTTATTATGGCAAGTCCTTGCAAAGCGAAACGAAACAACAATGATAATAAGGAAATGAGACGATATTTTATTGAATCTCCAAATGTCCATAAACAAATTACAATATCGCAGAAAAGCCACCAGGCTAAAGGAGGAAAAGAGGTCTAAGGCCCAAACATGGCCAACAAAGTATAACATACATACAAGGGTGTCACGCACCAACAACTAACAGGAATCCTAAAACAAAAGGGAAACCAAACAAGTCACCGGTGTCCACAAGACTCCTCCTCAGCAAACACAACGTCCTCTGCAACAAGCTCTGGCTCGGCAACTAACATGCGACACCCAAAGAGAAAGGGGCACATGTCAGCAAGTCTAAAAAGACTTGGGCAAGGAAACTGAAAGTGACTAACAACCTAGCATTTAAATGTTAAACAATGGCATGGCAGTTGAATATGATGCAACAGTTTAAAAGAGAGGCAAGCACTCACGATGTAGCAAAAGCTACCAATTCACTATTCACTTATCATTTAACACTTATCACTTATCACTTATCACTTATCACTTAACACTTAGTCAATAGAGAGTCCACTTGCTGGCCAACTCGTTTATCTCTATCACTATCAATCACTTAAACACTAGAGATTTCGCCTGCTGGCCGGAGTGGCTGATCAAGCCAACTCGGGCTCAGTCCGCTTATCTCTTACCCCACCCACATGTGTCGAGCGTTGTGGTTAGCAACTCATTATGCTCGCTTCTGGTCACGAGCCAGGAAAATAAGTGTGTGTATAGGAGTACACCTAGCCGGTATCCGAGCGTTGGGGTTAGCAACTACAGGGCTCGCTTCTGGAACACGAGCCAGGAAACATAGTATTGTAGCGTGTGCTACGCAGTCACGATAAATAATCACTATGCAATGCCATGAACAGATAATTGCGTACCGTTAATGGAATTTAAACATGACAGGCAAAATGCAATGACATGCACATATTCGCGTACCGTTAATTTATAGTAAACGTGACATATGAGCATGATGAGGGTGACGGACCAAGCTTCGTTGTCAAGCTAGGTCAAGGGCGTCTAAACGGCTATCCTTTCACCGTTTAGTCTCTTTTACGCTAAAACAAGGGAAATGGCCTAAGACATGGCCCAAATCAAGAGATGCAAGTTTCACTTGCCTAGCACCGGGGATGACGACCACTTTGTCACACGGATGCCAATCTACGGGGAAATCGCAGTTATGGGGGAAACAACACCAAACAACATGAAATTTTATTAGGGTTTCATAAAAATATAAATAGGTTATGAAAACGACGGTAGATCGATTTCTTACCGAGAGGAGGCGGAAGAAACACTCCGGGGAACCCTAGGATCAGATCTGGAAAAGTTTGGAGAAGTTTGGGGAAACTAGGGTTTTGGGGGATTTTGGGTTTTGATGAGATTTTTGGGAAAGATGAGAGGTGGAATGAGTTGATGGAGGGTTTAGATGATGGATTTAGGGCTTGGAATGAAGGATTGAAGCTTGGAGGAAGATGGGGGCTCAAAGGGGAAGATTTTAGGGTTTAGAGTCGAGTGGAAGAAGATGAAATCGTTTGGGTTGGGTATAAATAGGCTAGGCTGGCGGCTGCCCAGAAATTAGGGTTTCAACACTGGTTAGTCGGTCAAAGAGCAACCACTGACCGACTAGTTTGGCAACTAGTCGGTCGGTCGACCAACGCAGACCGACTAAGTGCAAACAGTAACTCCTGAACGAAAATAGGATTTAGAGTTAGTCGGTCCATGAACAATTACTCACCGACTATTTTAGCATCTAGTCGGTCGATGAACGTTCTTAGACCGACTAAGAGTAAACAGTAACTCCTGAGAAATTTAGAAAGCTAACTAGTCGGTCTGTCACGCCCCGCTTCCCAAAAACGTGGAGGCGAAGCGTGAGAAGGTCCGCTCAGACTTGAAGCTACAAAGCTGCAAGTCCGATAAGCGTCGATCAAGTTTAAAACTGCAGGTCCTTGCAATGCTAACGAAACAAAGATAATAATAATTAAATGAGACAAAAGAAACATCTCAGAATATCCATAAAATAAGTTTCCAACATCGCAGAAAAGCCATCAGGCTAAAAGGAAGGAGACTAAAGGCCCAAACATGGCCAACAAAAGTACAAAGTACAAAACAACGGTGCTACGCACTAACAAAAGGCCTAAAACAACATAAAGCTCCACAAAGACTCAAAGAATGGTCACCAGGTCCACCAAAATCCTCCTGGGCAGCCATGGACTCAGACTCAGCGTCAGCAAAACCTCACGTACTCAGCAACGGTCTCTGGCTCAGGTCTAACATGTGACACCCAAAAGAGCAAGGGGCACATGTCAGCAAGTCTGGAAGACTTGTGCAAGTGAAACTGAAAGTACAAGTAAGAGCAACCTAGCAGTTCTAGTATGAATGCGATGACATGGCAGTTTAAAGTATGAGTGCAACAGGTAAAGTAAAGTACAGTACAGTACGAGCATGGCATGGCATTCACAAGACAAGTACAAGACAAGAAAAGTAAGCACCTCGTGCACAGAGATTCCGTCTTTTGGCTAGAGTGGCTGTACGGGCCAACTCCTAAGCTCAAGTAACCGTTTATCCCTACCCCTCCACGTGTGTCGAGCCAGGGCCTTACCCCCGAACTTGGAATGCTCGCTTCTGGACCACGAGCCAGGAAGTGTGTAAACAAGTATGGCGTAGGGGTGCACCTAGCCGGACAAGTAGTACAAGGACAAGTATTGTAGCGTGTGCTACGATGCAACAATCAATGCATGGATGACATGGCATGGCAAGTAAGAAAGTAAACGTGACAGTTTAGCATGCATGAATGACAATTTTAATGGTTGGATCTAGCTTCGTTGTCAAGCTAAATCATTTAGGTGACGGATCTAGTTTCGTTGTCAAACTAGATCAAGTAGGCGTCTAGTCAGCTATCATTTCACCGACTAGTCTCTTTTACGCTAAAAGCAAGTAAGTGGCCTAAAAACATGACCCTACGCAAAAGTTGGCAAGTTTCACTTGCCTGCAACTATCACGTCAAGAAAACACCGTCCAACGAGTCCAAGGTCACGATTCCTACGTGCACAAGTCCACCGGCCTACATCCGTTTTATTAATCTTGATTAGTGATTTCTAAAACATTTAAAATACTTTAAAAATACTGATTTTTAGTCTTGATTAGCATGCAATTGGGTTGGGGGTCCTAGGGGTGCAAAACGTTACCTCAACACGACGCGAAAGCTACACCGGCGTCGGGTAGCGACGCCGGGGGTTGGAATAATAAGATCGCGCTCCAAGTCCAGATTCCAATTAGATTCCTCGCTGGAAATTCAGAGAAAATATCCCGGGCGACGATTCCAGATTCCAAAGCTCGCACGTGCGACGACGGGCTACGACGTGCGACGACGTCGTACGCGGCAAGTCGTCGAAGAGAACGTACCAAAGTGGGGCCCACAGTAGTCCTAGGGACCTTTGGGGAACCCACAATACCTCTGGAGAACTTGGGGGGCCCACGGAGGCAAGTGGTGCGACGGATGCGGGGTTGCGACAAGTGGCCGTCGGTCGTACAGCCTCGGTGCGGGGGCTTGGCTCGGTCAGACACGGGGGCGGCGCTGTTGCAACACTTTGGGTCGGTCGCAGCAGCGGGGGCGACGTTTTCCTTCGGTCAGACCGATGGAAATCCTCGGTCAGGCGCTTGGAAGCGGGGTTGCAGCGCTGCAGCGATGCAACGCTCGGGCGCTCGGTCACAGCGGCGGCTTCCTTCGGTCGGGCACGGAGCTAGCGGGGCGACAGAGCGGGTCGGTGCGGAGCGAGGCGACCGGGCGGTTCTCTCGGTCAGACCGAGAGGCCCTATCGGTCAAGCGGGGAACGAAGCGGCGGTCGATGGCAGCGGTGCGGAGCGGCTTGGGTGCGGGCGGGGGTCTCGGTCGGAGCGGGCGAACGGAGCTGTTTTCCTCGGTCGAACGGGGGCTGAACGTCGCAACGTTGCGACGATTCGTCGCAACGTCCAAAATGACTTTGGGAGAGGCTAGGGCTAATTTCTTTGGAAAATAGGACTTGCTAGGGGTTGCTTATATAGTATAGGTGGGGTTGACTTGGTCTAGGGCCAAATCTAATAGGATTAGAATTCAAAAAGATTTGAAATTTGAATTCAAACTTATCCAACCCAATCTAGGATTTGACCTGGTCCAAATGAGCTGGAAATTGGCTCAAAAATTCTTTAAAACGTTTTAAACTCAAATAAATTTTATTTGGCCGAAAATACTTAATAAATAAATTATTAAAAATAATATAAAACTTGTAAAAATTATAAAAGTGGTCAAATAAACTCCAAAAATTATAAAATAAATATTGTGGTGATCGTGGCGACGAATGTGAGCTAACTAAGAAGACGGATCTCAAATTCGACGTCGGACGACGAAACTAAAAATAGAAACGTCTCCCGTCAAAAGTGAAAGTCGTCACGTCTCATCGAGTAAGTTCAAATTGTGGGAAAACGACTCGAGAAGTGTCGTTCCAAGATAGTGCCACTATTTAATACTCTCAGGGACGTTCGCAACGGCATAACACACGAAAGTGTTCACAAACACGTGCACGGCCAAAAGCACGTGCACGAACAACGTACAACGAAAAGTGGTCGTTACATCCTCCCCACCTTAGAATAAAGTCCGTCCTCGGACTTTCTAATATAGCTAGTCGCTCTAGTAACTAACCCAAATCAAGTCACATTATATTTCAAACCAAGTATAGTCATTACAAGTGCTCATATATGCACTAGGTAGTCAAACATTATTACTACCAATACGTATATATATTTATATATATTCACGTACGTTATACATTTATACCCATTATAGCCAGTCAATTTCATACACGTATTTCAATCATATATATAAGCATACATTCCTTATATCGCTACTACTTACCTAAACACAAAACAATATTTCAGGTACTCATATAGGATAGTCTCACACTTAGCAAATACAATCATTGCTCTACCTATAGGTAGCTACCTATGCACAAACATCAAGGGTATACTACCCTCTAATATTTCCTAGTATTCATCCAACACCAAACACATCAACACATGCAGTCACACCATACCATTATTAAATCAAATTCACTATATCTAATATACATTCACTATAGTTTCACAATATATATATAGCCATTCAATGCATTCAAATATTTCACCATATATTCACATTACGTACGGTCCTATTACTGTATTTACAACACGCCACCTATACCATAGTCATCAATACCTATAACTAAGCACATACTTACCCGTGCATGGTGCACACCCATACACGCTAACATTTCATTTACATACATCAATCATACCATTATATTACTAGCACATCTATGCACCTAGTTTAGCTAGCATACATATGTTCACACAACAAGTCCTTAGTAACTAGCTATACCACAAGACCAACACCTATAACTATATACTGGCGTAGCGACCCACAATCATGTGCGTAGCACAACCAGGCACAAACACTTCTATCACCATACATACATCAAGCATTTCTATATTCAAACTACAATCATACATTCAATATACTTAGAGTATACTCACTCAGGCTTGAGTGAGACTCAATACACATATCAGGATATTCTATATACGTAACACGGCATTCATACTTATACCAATACCATTCCAATATTTATACGTCTACCATACAACCATATACATTCCATAAATCAATCACACTTAATATTTAGTCAGGCAATACTCACGTAGTTCAATCATTCTATATACCATAATAATAATAATATAGACATCAACATACGTATAATTATAATACGCTCCCTAATACATGCATACGTATTCATCGTATAGTCTCACACATGTAACATATATATTCACACCATAGCCTACTACCTATAATTAGTATTCTAACACATCCACACGTACATAATTAAGATGTGCAATAGTCGTGTATACCTCACGGTATGCACGCATGCAACATCCCGTAAAAGCAACAATACCAATCAAAATTATAACCCTAATACTATATGTATATCACATATATACTCAGGCAACAAAACATAACTACTTACGTCTAAACACTATATATATCTACTTACGAGCACATACTCACACGTAATAATATATAGATCACTCAATAGGCCTACTTACTTATCTATAAGTTCACACATTATCATCACACCTAGCATATACCTAGCTTTACCAATCATTTTATTTCAACCATTATAAGTATCTCTATTTACATACATTCCATTAGATATTTCAACGCTAGCTCTTATATACACCGGCATCCCTAGTATAGTATAGCTATCCACACAAAAATCTATAATTACTAACACACAACAACTTCATACTATCACGAATAACTCCGAGTATATATATATATATACCACACAATAGGCAAGCACCAATATACTATGGGAATTCTCATTCAAGCTCACGTACCCAACTTAGGTATGTGCACTACGACACCTCACAGGGTCCAAGGGCCTACTAAAAACTTAGGGTGGACATAGACATTGACGGCACTAATACCTAAGTAATAGAGGGAGGTCGAAAGCGTGACGAGGGAAGGATCGATAAGCACGTGTTCAGATAGGGCGAATGCAAGGAGACAGCTTGGTTGGACGAACATTGGCTCAATGGTGATGTTTAGGTTGAAGGAAAAGGATATAGTGATGCTTATATAGGATATAGAAAAGAAGATAGGGTAAGTAGCATAAGCTAGAATACGTGAAATCTGAAAACTTTTTTTTCTTCAAAATCAGAATCCTCGTCTGAAAAGAAATATTTCGGAATCGATAAAACAAGTTGTTCAAAGTAAATTTGAGTCGAACATTCTTAATAAGAGAAAATGGTCTACTGTTTCTAAAAATCATTTTGAAAGGAAGTAAAATCATTTACGCGAATATTAAGGACATGGTTTAGAAAATTCTATCAGTCAATAATTTAATAAAATGTTGCCAAAAGTTTTTGAAAGTCAAAGAATGGAATCAAACAACAGAAGAATTTAAAATCAGGTTAAATGCTTTCAAAACTTTTAGGCCATGGAAAGGTAATCAATTTTGAAACTTCTTTTAGGAAACCATGGTTCGCCAAAAGTGGAAAAACCGATTTACACAAGGTTCTTAGTATACGAGCACAATGAACCTGGTACGGATAAAGTAATTAAAATTCATTTTAGTCTAGAAATTTTTTCTAAAAGCACGTAGGGTGAGTGGAAAGATAATAATTATAACTTGATGGTGGAATTATCAAAATTGGTAGCAAACTTTAAAATCGAATCATGGAGGGTCTAAAGCAGGAAGAGGTTATGAAAATAGTAATTTTGCAAAAATCTGGAACAGTGAGAACGACGAGCAAAGACCATCTTGCTGAAATCTGAAATTCTATGTGACTTGAAAAGTATATTAAAAGTAAACACGATGTATTATTCAAATAAGAAAGGAAAATTTTAAATCAAATTGGACAAATGGTTCAGAATAAAATTAATATATGGAAAGACGACATGAGTACGAAAACATAGGCTGGGAAAAAATATTATAAGCTAGAGTTCAAAATTCCGACAAACGTTTTTTTTTTAAAATTTAAATCAATGAAGAAGTATGAAGTATAAGTATATTAAAATTTTGAACAAAATTAAACTTAGGAAAAAGGAAATCGTAAAATACTTTCAAGAGTTTCAAAGTTCATAATGGAGAGTTTCGAAAAAGGACGACGATCGTCATGAGGCGATCTCGTGATTCGAGGCAAGGAAATTGGTCAGGTGATCAAAACATTCGTACGCCTAGGATATGACTCAGGAGAGGCTACGGGAAACTCCTACGGTCGACCAACTAAAGATTAAAGCTAAACGCTAAGACTTCTAAAGGTTAGACGGTAAAGAAGTGCGTTCAGCTTGGTCCGAAATCGATGAACCCAAAAGCGAACGACCGAAGGAAAATCTAGAAGTCTAATATGGTCAGGGGTAGACATGAACCACTAAGGTAACTCCTACGACGATTAAATCAATTGCCAGAAAGGGGGTCTAACTATCAATCAGAGGCCTCTAACTAGCAAGCACAGACGTCTAACTAAGTCTTCTCATCACCTAGTGTCCTAAAAACGACTATACTCAGGGCTTCTGATTCGGATGTTGTAATTTATTTAATGGACATTCTGTTATTATCGTTGTTCCGTTAATTCGCATTTGCAAGATTGGACCTGCATGGGCCACCAACAAAACCTGTCACGCCCCGCTTCCCAAAAACGTGGAGGCGAAGCGTGAGAAGGTCCGCTCAGACTTGAAGCTACAAAGCTGCAAGTCCGATAAGCGTCGATCAAGTTTAAAACTGCAGGTCCTTGCAATGCTAACGAAACAAAGATAATAATAATTAAATGAGACAAAAGAAACATCTCAGAATATCCATAAAATAAGTTTCCAACATCGCAGAAAAGCCATCAGGCTAAAAGGAAGGAGACTAAAGGCCCAAACATGGCCAACAAAAGTACAAAGTACAAAACAACGGTGCTACGCACTAACAAAAGGCCTAAAACAACATAAAGCTCCACAAAGACTCAAAGAATGGTCACCGGGTCCACCAAAATCCTCCTGGGCAGCCATGGACTCAGACTCAGCGTCAGCAAAACCTCACGTACTCAGCAACGGTCTCTGGCTCAGGTCTAACATGTGACACCCAAAAGAGCAAGGGGCACATGTCAGCAAGTCTGGAAGACTTGTGCAAGTGAAACTGAAAGTACAAGTAAGAGCAACCTAGCAGTTCTAGTATGAATGCGATGACATGGCAGTTTAAAGTATGAGTGCAACAGGTAAAGTAAAGTAAAGTACAGTACGAGCATGGCATGGCATTCACAAGACAAGTACAAGACAAGAAAAGTAAGCACCTCGTGCACAGAGATTCCGTCTTTTGGCTAGAGTGGCTGTACGGGCCAACTCCTAAGCTCAAGTAACCGTTTATCCCTACCCCTCCACGTGTGTCGAGCCAGGGCCTTACCCCCGAACTTGGAATGCTCGCTTCTGGACCATGAGCCAGGAAGTGTGTAAACAAGTATGGCGTAGGGGTGCACCTAGCCGGACAAGTAGTACAAGGACAAGTATTGTAGCGTGTGCTACGATGCAACAATCAATGCATGGATGACATGGCATGGCAAGTAAGAAAGTAAACGTGACAGTTTAGCATGCATGAATGACAATTTTAATGGTTGGATCTAGCTTCGTTGTCAAGCTAAATCATTTAGGTGACGGATCTAGTTTCGTTGTCAAACTAGATCAAGTAGGCGTCTAGTCAGCTATCATTTCACCGACTAGTCTCTTTTACGCTAAAAGCAAGTAAGTGGCCTAAAAACATGACCCTACGCAAAAGTTGGCAAGTTTCACTTGCCTGCAACTATCACGTCAAGAAAACACCGTCCAACGAGTCCAAGGTCACGATTCCTACGTGCACAAGTCCACCGGCCTACATCCGTTTTATTAATCTTGATTAGTGATTTCTAAAACATTTAAAATACTTTAAAAATACTGATTTTTAGTCTTGATTAGCATGCAATTGGGTTGGGGGTCCTAGGGGTGCAAAACGTTACCTCAACACGACGCGAAAGCTACACCGGCGTCGGGTAGCGACGCCGGGGGTTGGAATAATAAGATCGCGCTCCAAGTCCAGATTCCAATTAGATTCCTCGCTGGAAATTCAGAGAAAATATCCCGGGCGACGATTCCAGATTCCAAAGCTCGCACGTGCGACGACGGGCTACGACGTGCGACGACGTCGTACGCGGCAAGTCGTCGAAGAGAACGTACCAAAGTGGGGCCCACAGTAGTCCTAGGGACCTTTGGGGAACCCACAATACCTCTGGAGAACTTGGGGGGCCCACGGAGGCAAGTGGTGCGACGGATGCGGGGTTGCGACAAGTGGCCGTCGGTCGTACAGACTCGGTGCGGGGGCTTGGCTCGGTCAGACACGGGGGCGGCGCTGTTGCAACACTTTGGGTCGGTCGCAGCAGCGGGGGCGACGTTTTCCTTCGGTCAGACCGATGGAAATCCTCGGTCAGGCGCTTGGAAGCGGGGTTGCAGCGCTGCAGCGATGCAACGCTCGGGCGCTCGGTCACAGCGGCGGCTTCCTTCGGTCGGGCACGGAGCTAGCGGGGCGACAGAGCGGGTCGGTGCGGAGCGAGGCGACCGGGCGGTTCTCTCGGTCAGACCGAGAGGCCCTATCGGTCAAGCGGGGAACGAAGCGGCGGTCGATGGCAGCGGTGCGGAGCGGCTTGGGTGCGGGCGGGGGTCTCGGTCGGAGCGGGCGAACGGAGCTGTTTTCCTCGGTCGAACGGGGGCTGAACGTCGCAACGTTGCGACGATTCGTCGCAACGTTGCCATTCGTCGCAAATGACTTTGGGAGAGGCTAGGGCTAATTTCTTTGGAAAATAGGACTTGCTAGGGGTTACTTATATAGTATAGGTGGGGTTGACTTGGTCTAGGGCCAAATCTAATAGGATTAGAATTCAAAAAGATTTGAAATTTGAATTCAAACTTATCCAACCCAATCTAGGATTTGACCTGGTCCAAATGAGCTGGAAATTGGCTCAAAAATTCTTTAAAACGTTTTAAACTCAAATAAATTTTATTTGGCCGAAAATACTTAATAAATAAATTATTAAAAATAATATAAAACTTGTAAAAATTATAAAAGTGGTCAAATAAACTCCAAAAATTATAAAATAAATATTGTGGTGATCGTGGCGACGAATGTGAGCTAACTAAGAAGACGGATCTCAAATTCGACGTCGGACGACGAAACTAAAAATAGAAACGTCTCCCGTCAAAAGTGAAAGTCGTCACGTCTCATCGAGTAAGTTCAAATTGTGGGAAAACGACTCGAGAAGTGTCGTTCCAAGATAGTGCCACTATTTAATACTCTCAGGGACGTTCGCAACGGCATAACACACGAAAGTGTTCACAAACACGTGCACGGCCAAAAGCACGTGCACGAACAACGTACAACGAAAAGTGGTCGTTACACGGTCCAAGAAGGATTGCCGACCGACTGGATCGACATCTAGTCGGTCGGTGCCCCTTCTTATACCGGCTAATGAGCACCAAAAGTTCCGATACGGAGCGCGGGGCCCCGGGATCGATTCCTAAGACTCCTAGGCTTGATCTAATAGTAAGATACGACCGTTATGAAGCCCGTCACGAATGACATACTTCGAAATCGACGATCCTAAGGAAGAAACGAGAAAATACGACGAATCGATCGAAAATGAAAGCTATGGCGACGAAACCACACGTCCAAGGAGAAAATCCACCAAGCATATATTATAATATAAATAATCCAATTACACGAAAACCAGTCGTTACACAGGGACCTCTTCCTGAGATGGCACAGCAGGCGTAGTCTCAGCATTTAGACCACCCTCTGAAACACCATCCTTATTTAACTTCACATCGTCCTCCACAATAGGATACATAGGAGAAGTATTAAACGAAGACGCTTCAGCAGTGCCCCCTGTCCTAGGCATTTCATCATACACTGGAGGGTCTTCAGAATCAGAAATATCAATCACTTCAGCTTCAGAAATTTTCACAAATGATTTGGGATTCTAGGTTCGAATGATAATCTTCCTATCTCGAGGTACTTCAACACTCATAACCTTCCCCTTAATCTTCTTATGCATGAGATTTTTAAAGTGAATGTGAGAGACATCCACCTTAGATAGGTCCAATTTCTTTCCGGTTCTCCACAAATACCAAAACCAATCTTGAATTATTACGGGATCTGGATATTCTTCATCATCATAGACGTCATCCTTGTTGGATCCTGTGGATGGCAAGCAACACTAGAAGGGGGGTTGAATAGTGTTGATCAAATACTAAAACTTTTTCACTCAACGATATTAACACAAATAAATTCCTTCTAACGTTGCCTAAGAAACCAAGTAGAGTGATCTACGCTTGGTTCTTAATCAACAATATAATTAAAGATGCACAGCGAAATTTCACAGCATGTAGTCGACTCCTTATGAGCAGTAGTCGACTCCCAGAGAATATGTTAGGACAAATAAGATTATAAATATGAATTTCAGCGTATATAGAAAAATTGATCTTTGCTGTAAATAAAAGATATGAATGAAAAGATAATCAAACACAGATCAACAAGCGCAAACAAAAAGGATTTTATCCTGGTTCCCCGCAACCCGGGTACGTCCAGTCCCCGACCAATCTGGTACGAGATTTCCACTATCTGCCTTGGCAAATACAAGCACCTAACTTCACTTGTTAGGATTTCCAACGACCTAGCCTTGACCAGGATTTTCGAACACAACACCTAGACTTGTCTAGGGTTTACCCTTGCCTCACAAACCGAGGACTTTCCAACTGGCAACAACTAGACTTGTCTAGTGTTCCAACAATTAACACAATAAGAGATTTGTTCAATACTCTACAATAAATGATAGAGATTGAAAATACACCCGATTCTATAGCCAATCAAAAGATATACAATTGTGTAGTGGCTTAATAGAATGATAATCTAGATCACACAAAGATACGAGATAAGTTCTTTGTGATTTAGAGCTTTTTCAAAAATCCTTCAAATAAAATTAGAGAGAAATAATAGAGAGGATTTTGAAAAACAATTTAGCCAATAGAAAACAATAATACGATCTTAAATAAGATGAGAAAATATTGCAAGATCAAAACTGAATTTAAAATTGGCTAGAGAAGAATTGAGAGAGCTTTGATTCACGAGAGCTTTTACGAATTTTTGATTTTCAATAATGTGTTTTTCACAAAAGAATTAAGCTCTATTTATAGGTAAAAACTGAGATTTGAATTTTGAATTTCGTTTGACTTTTGTCCCAAAAATTTCGGAGTAAATTGCTCAAAAGATTTTAAAATTCAAATTCAAAACGTCTGAAAATTTCCAGCAGGTAGTCGACTCCCTATATAGGTAGTCGACTCCCAGAGGAGTCTAGGAAATTTTCGTCCCTGACAGGTAGTCGACTCCCTACTTTTGGTAGTCGACTCCCAGAGGAGTTTTTCATGTTGTTCTAGTCAAAAGTGTAGTTAACTCCAGGGTGCGTGGAGTTTCACTAAGAGAATTATGAAGTGACTAGAAAAAGCTCTTTAAAAACTATTTTTGAAGATAGTTAAAAATTGTTTCGAAATCATTTGTGTGTGTGTTGTCTATTTGATATGGCTTTGACAAATATCCTAAAAGACACGACACACTCACACTAGACTCTGAACATGTCTTCGGCAGTTTAGTCAACTTGATGAAGTGAAGATGAGCTTCTCTTTGAGCTTCTTATTTTGTTTGAGCTTGAGCTTCATCACTTGAGTTTAGCCATGTTCGTCTTTGTCGTGGAGTATTGATGCGTGCTTCTTGGAGTATTAGTAGAGCTTCACAAAATCTGTATACTTAAAGTGTAGTGTAGTTAGTACATTAAGCATTCATTTGGTGTGCTCATCATCAAAATTACTTAGGGGTGGAATTCAATTTCCATCACTCTCCCCCTTTTTGATGATGACACCCAAATGCAAAATTTGAAGCAAGACATATATGAATAATATTTCAAGTATACTTACTCCCCCTGTTTTGATGCGGTACTCCCCCTGCATCGAAGCTATTAGAAATACAATACACATTTTTGCATTATATATTTTTCTCCCCCTTGTCATCAGCAAAAAGATATTATAGCTGAGCATTATTCAATTCTTTTTCTCCAACAATACCCAATTCTCGACGAAGTCTCGAGAATGTATCCTTGTGTAAGGGTTTTGTTAGAATATCAGCAACTTGAAACTCAGAGGAGACAAATTTAAGTTCAACATCCTTTTTGGCACAATGATCATCAATAAATCTGTGTCTTATATCAATATGTTTCGTTCTAGGATGAAGAACAGAATTTTTAGTGAGATTTATGGTGCTTTTATTATCACAGTAAATTACACATGTAGATGTATTAACACCATAATCGACGAGGACTTGTTTCATCCAAAGTATTTGAGCACAGGCAAGTCCGGCAGCTATATACTCTGCCTCAGTGGTAGATAGTGAAACGGAACTTTGCTTTTTGCTAAACCACGAAACAAGGGAATGTCCAAGGAAATGACATGTTCCACTTGTGCTTTTTCTTGTGGCTTTACAACCAGCATAGTCTGCATCACTAAATGAAGTTAAATCGAATGTGCTTCCTTTGGGATAGAAGAGTCCAAAGTCAGATGTGGTTTTAAGATATCTAAATATGTATTTTACTGTTTTAAGGTGTGATTCTCTAGGATCACATTGAAATCTAGCACATGCACAAACACTAAACATGATGTCTGGTCTGCTGGCGGTTAAGTAGAGTAACGAACCGACCATACCTCTATATGTTTTCTGATCAACCTTCTTACCTGCTTCGTCTTTGTCTAAGGAAGTGGACGTTGCCATTGGTATGTTCTTTCCTGATGCAGTTTCCATTCCGAACCTTTTGATCAAGTCTCTTGCATACTTTGTTTGATGAATGAAGGTTCCTTCTTTTCCTTGTTTGATTTGTAATCCGAGAAAGTATGTTAGTTCCCCCATGTGGCTCATTTCAAATTCTTCCTGCATTAACTTGGCAAACTCTTGGCAAAGATCATCATTAGTAGATCCAAAAATGATGTCATCTACATAGATTTGGATAAGAATGATATCATTATGATCTTTCTTAACAAATAAGGTTGTATCTATTTTTCCAACAGTATAACTTGAGTCACTTAAAAATTTTCTTAGTCTTTCATACCAAGCTCTTGGAGCTTGTTTTAGCCCATATAATGCTTTGTTTAACTTGTAAACAAATCCAGTTTTCTTATCATGTTCAAATCCTGGAGGTTGTTCAACGTAGACTTCCTCCTTTATGAATCCGTTTAGGAAAGCGCTTTTTACATCCATTTGATAAAGTTTAAAATTCTTATATGATGCAAATGCGAGTAACATCCTAATAGATTCTAGTCTAGCAACAGGAGCAAAGGTTTCATCGAAGTCTATACCTTCCTCTTGAGAGTAACCCTGTGCTACTAACCTTGCCTTATTCCTTATCACATTTCCATCTTCATCTAGTTTGTTGCGGTATACCCATTTATTACCGATAACGGGACGATCTTCCGGTCTAGGCACTAACTCCCGTACTTGATTGCGTTCAAATTGTAGAAGTTCTTCTTGCAAAGCCTCGATCCATGCTTCATCTGCAAAAGCTTCTTCTACCTTTTTCGGCTCAATGTTAGAAACAAATGCAACATGTGTTAGGTGTTCTATTTGAGATCTAGTTCTAATTCCTGCATCAATGTCACCTAAGACTTGTGTGTGTGGGTGATGTGTGACTTCAGGAAATGATTTAGGCAAAGAACTAGGGATATCATTGAGAAATTCATTATTAGGAGTGTGTGCAATGAGCATGCTATCATCATCATCATGAGCAATGTTATGAGGTAAAGATTCATCAAATGTTACATGTAGAGTTTCAACAATAGTCTCGGAACTTTTATTGTAAATTCTATATGCCTTACTACGTAAAGAGTAACCGATAAATATGCCTTCATCCGCTTTGGAGTCAAACTTATCTAAGTTATCTTTAGTATTCAGAATATAGCATTTACAACCAAAAACTCTGAAGTAAGATACTTTTGGAATTCGTTGGAGCAATAATTCATACGGGGTCTTTTCAAAAGGTTTTCTAATTAAAACTTTATTTTGAATATAGCACGCGGTTGCTACAGCTTCCGCCCAAAATTTCTTTGGAAGGTTGCTTTCACACAACATTGTTCGTGCACACTCTTGGAGTGTTCTGTTTTTCCTTTCAACTACCCCATTTTGAGGAGCAGCTCTGGGAAAAGCAAAAGTGTGAGAAATACCTTGTTCTTCACAAAATGATTTAAAATGTTCATTTTCAAATTCTCCACCGTGATCACTTCTTAAGGAAATAATTTTCATGGAATATAAACGTTCAATTCTTTTGAAAAATATTTCGAATTCACGGAAGGCATCATTCTTATGAGTTAAGAATAATACCCACGTATATCGAGTAAAATCATCAATTATGACAAATACGTATCTAGAGTTGCATAATGATGGAGTTCTAGTTGGGCCAAACAAGTCCATATGTAGTAGTTCAAGTGGTCCATTAGAACTGAGAGCACCAATATTTTTAAATGAACTCTTATGCATTTTGCCAAATTGACATGAGTCACAGATTTTATCTAATTTAAAACTTATCTTAGGAAGTCCTTGCACCAACTCTTTCCTAGAAATCTTATCCATGTTTTTGATGTTCACATGGCCAAAGCGTCTATGCCAAAGCAGTGGATCGTTTGTTGAAACAATTAAACATACATTTGATTCATACTCATTTAGTCTAAGTACATAGATATTTTCTACTCGCTTACCTTTAACAAGGATATTTTTCATATCTTTGTCATAGACTAAGCATGAGTCAAGAGTAAATATAACTTTCATACCTTTGTCGCATAGTTGACTTATGCTTAAAAGATTATGCTTTAATCCTTTCACCAAGCTTACATCTTTGATGAGCAATTTTGAGTGACTACCGATATTGCCAATTCCGACAATTTTACCTTTCTTGTTGTCACCAAATGTCACGGTTCCGCCATCATACATTTTTAGATTGCTAAGTAATTTTGCGTTCCATGTCATGTGTGCAGAGTATCCACTATCCATTATCCATATGTCCTGAAATAAGATAATCTCTACACGTTTGGTACCCACTTCTAATTGGGTCCGATATGTTAGAAAAAAAAAATTATTTACATAATTTTTAAACGTTTGGGTATCAGAATAATATACATGAAGCATGTGGATACCCTAATAATTTTTTTAAAAAAAGTTACTTGTTTGGAACCCAAATTCGATGCGAATTTGATTTCCTATGAACAAATAAGTCTTTATGGGATCTATGCATACTGCTGGTCAAATTATGAATATAAGCATTTTTATCATTTAAGCCTAAGTGTTTAGGCACCCATATCATGTTATTTCTAGCATTGTGTACAAAATGTGGTTTTTGATGTGTATTGTGTACACTATTTTTGTGTACCTTATGTGTAGCATGTAGATCATGTGAGACGTGAGGTGCGTTATTGTATCTAACATTTTTCCCATACATGAAAGCATACTTTTTAACATTGGCATGCACAACATTTACATTTTTACCCATATCTTTAGAAGTAGAAGCTTGAGCATGAGTAGATTTATTAACAGCATTTCTAGGAGTATAAGAGCAAGAAGAAGTAGAGTTATTCTTGATACAATCAAATTTTGCAATTAGTTCTTCATGCTTTATACGACTAGAAGCAATAAGACTTTCAAGTGAATCTATCTTATCATTTAGACAGGAAACATACAGAGCATGTTCATTTTTCAATAAGTTATTATCAATCAATAATGCATCATATTTTGCCTTTAAGGAATTATGATCATTCAATGAAATATTACTACAATCATTTTTCAAAGTATTGTAATCATCCAGCAAACTATCATATTTCTTGTATAGGTCATCATGATCATTATTCAAAGCTTTGTACTTGTTATTTACACTTTTGTATTTCTTATTCAATCTCTCAAATTCTCTATACAAATTTTCATATGCACTAGCAATGTCAAAATCATCTTCATCGTCAGAACTAGATTCACATACCTTTTCCTGATTGTCTTGACAAGCCATCATGCACATATGATTTTTGGATTGCTCTTCCTCTTCTTCGTTGGTGTTGATGGTGTCAAAAGTCCATTTATCTTCAACAATCTTCTTTTCATACTTTTCATCGTTGGATTTGATTGTCTATATGGGTGTTTGAATTTCTTTTAACTTTGATCCGAATCTCTCATCCAATAAGTTGAGGATTTGGTGTGCGGTTTCAGCCCTTTCTACAATATCTAGCATTTCATTAGTTAAACCAGTATAGAGCAAATGCATTACCTTTATGTTTCTGAAGTAGGCTTCTTCTTGGTCCGGATTCCATTGATTTTGAGGAGTGGTTGGAATCTCATATCGTTCACCGAGAGATCTTGAGTAGCTTAGATCTTGTGCTTCCAAGAAGATCTTCATTCTCCTTCTCCATTGGGAATAAAAATTGCCGTCAAAGATTGGAGGAGCATGGGTGTTGTAGACGTTTGTTGATGCCATCGTTTTAACCTTGCTTTGATACCAAGTGTTGGATCCTGTGGATGGCAAGCAACACTAGAAGGGGGGTTGAATAGTGTTGATCAAATACTAAAACTTTTTCACTCAACGATATTGACACAAATAAATTCCTTCTAACGTTGCCTAAGAAACCAAGTAGAGTGATCTACGCTTGGTTCTTAATCAACAATATAATTAAAGATGCACAGCGAAATTTCACAGCAGGTAGTCGACTCCTTATGAGCAGTAGTCGACTCCCAGTGAATATGTTAGGACAAATAAGATTATAAATATGAATTTCAGCGTATATAGAAAAATTGATCTTTGCTGTAAATAAAAGATATGAATGAAAAGATAATCAAACACAGATCAACAAGCGCAAACAAAAAGGATTTTATCCTGGTTCCCCGCAACCCGGGTACGTCCAGTCCCCGACCAATCCGGTACGAGATTTCCACTATCTGCCTTGAGAAATACAAGCACCTAACTTCACTTGTTAGGATTTCCAACGACCTAGCCTTGACCAGGATTTCCGAACACAACACCTAGACTTGTCTAGGGTTTACCCTTGCCTCACAAACCGAGGACTTTCCAACTGGCAACAACTAGACTTGTCTAGTGTTCCAACAATTAACACAATAAGAGATTTGTTCAATACTCTACAATAAATGATAGAGATTGAAAATACACCCGATTCTATAGCCAATCAAAAGATATACAATTGTGTAGTGGCTTAATAGAATGATAATCTAGATCACACAAAGATACGAGATAAGTTCTTTGTGATCTAGAGCTTTTTCAAAAATCCTTCAAATAAAATTAGAGAGAAATAATAGAGAGGATTTTGAAAAACAATTTAGCCAATAGAAAACAATAATACGATCTTAAATAAGATGAGAAAATATTGCAAGATCAAAACTGAATTTAAAATTGGCTAGAGAAGAATTGAGAGAGCTTTGATTCACGAGAGCTTTTACGAATTTTTGATTTTCAATAATGTGTTTTTCACAAAAGAATTAAGCTCTATTTATAGGGAAAAACTGAGATTTGAATTTTGAATTTCGTTTGACTTTTGTCCCAAAAATTTCGGAGTAAATTGCTCAAAAGATTTTAAAATTCAAATTCAAAACGTCTGAAAATTTCCAGCAGGTAGTCGACTCCATATATAGGTAGTCGACTCCCAGAGGAGTCTAGGAAATTTTCGTCCCTGACAGGTAGTCGACTCCCTACTTTTGGTAGTCGACTCCCAGAGAAGTTTTTCCTGTTGTTCTAGTCAAAAGTGTAGTTAACTCCATAGTGCGTGGAGTTTCACTACGAGAATTATGAAGTGACTAGAAAAAGCTCTTTAAAAACTATTTTTTGAAGATAGTTAAAAATTGTTTCGAAATCATTTGTGTGTGTGTTGTCTATTTGATATGGCTTTGACAAATATCCTAAAAGACACGACACACTCACACTAGACTCTGAACATGTCTTCGGCAGTTTAGTCAACTTGATGAAGTGAAGATGAGCTTCTCTTTGAGCTTCTTGTTTTGTTTGAGCTTGAGCTTCATCACTTGAGTTTAGCCATGTTCGTCTTTGTCGTGGAGTATTGATGCGTGCTTCTTGGAGTATTAGTAGAGCTTCACAAAATCTGTATACTTAAAGTGTAGTGTAGTTAGTACATTAAGCATTCATTTGGTGTGCTCATCATCAAAATTACTTAGGGGTGGAATTCAATTTACATCAATCCTCCTTGAAATTTTGATAGAGGGGAATTTCGAGAATTGTGGAAACATTTACCAACTCCAAATTTGAGGCTCCAGGAGAATGCATGTTACTGAGATGGGTAGAGGAGAGTGATGGAGAGGAATTACCACTAGAGGACCCGCGCGAAGAACGTGGGAACACTCCTTTCCGTTTGATAGGCGAAGACGAGGATGGCGGAGCACTTTTCCGTACGGAGGCCGTCCGTCGAGAGAACCGACGAGGGGGCTGCGAAGATTTTTCCGATTGATCTCTCGCCATTTCTGATTAAGAGGAGAGGAACTTCGAACAAGAAGATTTCAAGAACCCTAGATGGGCAGTTAGGAGAATCTTGGAGAAGTTTGAGTTGAGAGAGAACATGGAAATGCGCCTTGGGAACAAAAAAAGAAACAGAGGGAAATAAATATCGGGTAAAGTTATTAGTGAAAAACAAACCCGACAAAAAGAGATCGCCTGTAACGACCCGCTTTCGGGGGCCCGTTACTTATTTGATATTTGCGCAGGTCCTGCAGGTTACCAGTGAAAACAAAATAGCCACGATGCAGAGATGTACAAAAATACTCAAATAGTGTCCAATTATTACAATCCATATTGTACAAGATGTCCCAACAAATATACATGAAAGAAGAAAAGTACATAAGTGAAAATAGCTCTGGAAGCTGCGGTCGAATTCTGGCGCTATTAGCTCAGGAGCATCTACCTCCATATGTACGTCGTCTGCGGTGCCACGGAGATGGAACCGTAGGAAAGTCACAACAATTCTAAATATAAAAAAGAAGCAGTGCACAAGTATGACAAAAGTAACTACGTACGAGCAGACCAGAGTGAAAAGTAAAGTACTGAGCAACAACTGTACACAACTGAGTAGTAAAGGCAAACTGAACTGAAAGGAGAGAACAACTGTACTGTGGTAGTGTAAGTGTAAAGCATGCTAAGAAAGTGGAACGTACTACTGCTATAGCTAAAAGTACGATAAGTAAAGTACTGGTGACTGTACAAGTGTAGTAAGTAACGTGCAAGGAACGTGTAAATTAAAGGTGACTGTAGTGCGTAAAGTAAAAGTGACTGTGCAAAAGTAACTACACTACGTGACTCAAGTCGGAGAGTACAATATGTGACCATCAAGTCCATCTCTTGCCTGGGCGCGACCCAGACGAATGCCGAAACACAGGCACGGTACATGTATTTTACCGAAACCCAGGCAGCGGGACGGTATGCCGAAACACAGGCAGCAGGACGGGAAGATTGAACTCCAGGCACTCCCGCACTCTCTCAAACTATGAGTTACCCCCAAAATCCCAGTGAAGTGTCAAGTGTTCTATGTACATGTTTATTCGGGATGTTCCACAAGATGTTTCATGAGATGTTCCACCAGATATTCCACAAGATATTCCACAACAAGTTTCACAAGATGTTCCATACGGTGTATCACATGTTAGTCAACCCAAGTCCACTTGTTGACTTTCTCATTGAAAACCAGAGGGTGGTAACTCATTCCAAAGCTGACTGTGCCAAAGCGAACTGAGGATAAAGATAAGTCCAACAACAGTAATACCGATTCCATGCTTCGAGCATGTAGAAGTATTGTTTAGCACACAATTTACCCAAGTTGATGGTTGTGTGCTACAACCACCAAAGTTGAAAGTTAGCAAAGTAATCTGTAGTTGATTACTTTCCTATTAGATTAGGTCTCTAGATCGGTTCAAGTCAAGTAGCCGTTCGGAGGCTTTAGTGATGTTCTAAGTTCATACGGGTACACTTATCTAATTTTCTAATTTTAGAATTAGTCGTGACTTACTGATTTCGAGATCGACGTAGCAAGCCGGAACTGGTTTTAGAGCTTCTACGGACGTTGATGCACAAGAATTTGTACCTGCAAAACACAAGAACAATCGGTTACGGAACACCTATTTTCTATCTATTTAACTTAACGTGTATGATTTTATAATCTATTGAAACGGTGTCGGAAAGCGTTCTAAATTTTTCTATAGGCTAGGTATGATGAAAATAAATTTATCGTAGGAGAAAATAATTTTCTAAAGATTATAGTAATTTTTATAATTTTTTAAAAGCTCAAAAACAATTTAAAAGCTATTTTTCAATTAGTGACGTAATTATTCAAACATTTATTCTGGATACAATCTACATCGGAATGTTGCAAGTGAGCTGTCAAAATGACCGTCTCGGAGAGTTCTATAGCATATATTTTTCTCGTACGTTAGTGTAAATGAAATTCTTAAGACATTGATTTTTAAGTGTAAACATCCTAATTAGTTTTAAACTTTAAAAATTTACTGAGGAAAATGTGCTTGCCCTTTGGCGATGGAACCAGTGCCAATGAGTCCGTTTCACCGTTTCTAATTTTCTGGGCCTAGTCGGGTAATTTTCTGATCAATCTAATTCCATAAACACATATATGATAAGTCTATACGTATTTATATACGTAGTATCATACACATATACGTATTCAAAATCAAATTGAAACTATTAACATAACATTTGAAAAATCGTAACTTGAAATCTAGATATTGGATTGAGACAAAACTAGTGTCTACACGTTCGTGATGAAGCGGGTGATGCACTGGTGGTCTCCGTTCAGTAATCTGATACCTATAACAAAATATCACTATTTCAAATATCATAAAATCTTATACTTTTAATAATAATTTATTAACTTACGCCTTTCTTCTTCTTCTCCTCTGTTCTTCTTCTTTTCCTCTGTTCTTCTTTTCTTTTCCTCTGTTCTTCTTCGTTCCCCTCTGTTACTCTTTATTTTGTGATGCAGCGGAGAGTGGGGGTGCTCCGAGGCGGTGGGCGGTGGCCGGTAGCCGCGACGGTGGGCGGTGGCCGCGGAGGCGGGGTGCTCCGAGGCGGAGGCAGGCGGGGGAGGAGGCCGCGACGTCACCGAGGCCCGGTGGATCTCGGCGGAGCTGTGGCGACGAGAGGATCTCGCGGAGGCGCGGTGAAGGCATCGGGCGATGGTGTTGGCTTCGCTGCCTTGGCAGCTTCGGTGACACGACGACGAGCTATCGGAGGCCAGCGGCAGTCGGGGACGGTGCTCGTCGGAGGGCTGGGCTTCGCCATGACGTGAAGAGAGTGCGGTGATGAGCGGCGCTCGTCGGAGCTTCGTGCTGAAGCGGAGGAGGAGAGGGAGAGCAGTCGGACGGGGCTTAGGAGCGGTGGAGATGAGGTGGGCTTCGTGGCAGTCGGAGGAGAGTCGAGGAGAGGGGAGGCGGGCGATGATGCTGCTGTCGTTGAGTTCGTCGGGGTGGGGCAGCTCTGTTGCGGTGATGGCAGCTCGGGTTTGTCGATGGCGAGGCACGGTGGTCGGAGAAGACGATCTCGGGCCTGGGGGGAGAGAGAGAGAGAGATCATGTGTGCATGTGTGAGTTGAGCGGCTTGGGTTAGGGGACCACTTTGTTTGGATGGGGGTTGGGTTCGACGAGAGTGAGAGTGAGAGATACTTGGTGTGCATGGTTTAGAGAAATGGGTGTTTGGGCTTGTGAGCCTTGGAGGAGAGAGAATGGGTTCGATGGGTTCGGGCTGAACGAAAGAGAGAGGGGAGAAGTCTGAGGGGAGAAGATAAGAGGGGGGATTTAAATAAGTTTTAACTTAATATAAAAATAATTGATTAGTCAATTGGTAATTAATACAAAGCAATTAAGGGTTAAGTAGGTGTTGACGAAAGATGCAAATGAAACAAACGTGGGCTGCCAGGGGGTATCAAAACTATAAACGTAATTGTTAGGTAAAAGCAATTAGGTTAAGTTAATTAATAATTAATGAAATTAGTAGAAACGTAGTAATAAAAATAATAATGAAATTACGATTTTGCCCTTGAGACCAAACGTGTCCGAAAAATTACGAAAACATACCCACAGGATCGTATCGTCACGAGGATCGTGAATACGAAGTCCCTTTCAGGGTTTGAGCCACAGAGATACGAGTTTTAGGCCCAAACGTTTAGGAAGCGGGTTTCCGGGTTCTCTATCGATTTGACTTCAGAAAATTACGAAATTAATGTGGTAAGTCCTAAATTATCATAGAATGATACTGTAAAAGTTTGAAAACGTTTTGAAGATGTTTGAATAGAAAATAAATTCATTAAGCCAAAACGGTAATAACTGAAAATGAATTTTTACCAGAATTGTTTTGAGTATTTGATGAAACTCGAACTTATTAAAATACTTCATGACTAGTCTGATATCTCAAAATGTTTTTATAAGAAATTTTTGAAATCGTAAAACTCCTGACAAACCATTATAAAATAGTTTAAAATTGAAATTACGTGAATAGTTGTATTGAAAAAATACGGACCGTTACATTCTACCATCCTTAAAATAATTCCGTCCTCGGAATTTAAAAATCTCTTTTGAAAATAATTGATGTTATGAAGAAGCTCAAGCAAATAAATGATAGAATAGATAGTAATCTAATAAATCAGATTGTAAATAACATGAAATATATATTGTGATATCATAGCATCAAGAAAACAAGAGATGAATACATACTATTGACATCACCATAGCTTCCGTAACTATTTCTGAGACCAGTATCATCACAATAGTTACTCTGACTTTTCAAGTCGCCCAAAATTAACATGAGATAATAACATCACATGAAAATGAGTGCTATTATGATGTCAACATCTGTTCGAACTTGGAACCTGAGGTGATAAGTCAGTAGCAAGCTATTTAAACCACACCATAAAGAAGAACGTAACGTCTAAAATTTTCAACTCATGATGACTACTGGGTCTGGATCTTAATCATATAAATCATCGCCATAGCATACATAAACGTAAGGGCTAAACCTAGTGCATCTGCGCTGTTACAACTTAACCAGCCGAGCACAAAAGATATCATCTGCATTGCTACCTAATTACAAGCCACTATCCAGATCGACACCAAAAGGCAGATATAAAGCCAACTCTCAAGGATCAAGATCATTGCTACCACTATTTCCAGCAATCTCCACAACATCCAACAATAAGCCAGCAACATAGCTGTCTCCCAAATCCGAGCACAAGACTGGCATCCAATTTCAACACCTAAGGCCAAAAGCAAGCCGATACCCAATCCCAATAATACTGCTTGCCAACACCATTGGTCGATATCCACGGTTATTACCATCAGCCCTAAGCAATTCAACGACCAAAAACTCACGAACCCACAAACACGAAGGAGCGGCTTTAAGAGGGAATCGAAGCGGGGCAGCTCAAGGGGGAAAACCAGAAAAAGGAGCTCCAAATAATTCCAAGAGCGGCGGGTTCCCAATATCCCGACCACACGGCAACAGCGAGGGTGACAGCGAGAGTTGTTGCTAATCCCAACAACCCCCAAGGTCGTCGGTGGGTCATTGGCGGCTGCGGGTCCATGACGGCGAGGACTGCGACTGGCTGTCGATCCATGGTGAGGGCCTCTGATGTGGGGTGGAGCTGGCAGAGCTTCGAGTGAGGCCGAAGGAATTGGAGGTGAGATTGGTCGAGTTCGCTTGGGGAAGAGGCCGGGAGGAGGAGTGGGTGATGCCGAGGCGTATAGGGAACCACGGGGTGGCTTGGTGAGGAAGAGATGAGGGTTTAAAGAGGGGCACCGAAAGTCGTCGTAGGTAGGCTAGGTTAGGCGGAACCGGGGCTCGAGGAGAGGAAGCGGACAAAAGAAATAAAGAGGGGGAGATGGTAGGTGGGAAAAGAGGTTTAACTCATGGAGAATCAGGCATAAAATAGAAAGTAGGGGCTAGAAGAGAAACACGAGCTTAAAAAGACGCAAACAGCCTACACTTGTACGTCAGGTTTGGCTCGTCTCAAAATCTCTAGCACCATCCTCCAATACTTCTGAGCGTCCTTTGATTCACTTCTGTTGTCGAACTCGAACTTCTGGTGATCGAAAAGTCGAATGCTACCCTCCTTAAAATAGACGTGGCTAGAGTTCAAGCAAATTAGAAATAGAAAGATTTTAAGAAGGTCAATCGAAAGGTCATCAAGCTAAAGGAAGGGTGATAGTGATGAAGATCGATGGCATTACATAATCATGATTCACGTCCTTGCGGTCCAGCGGAACACGGCCAGGGAAGTGACTAAGCCAGGATCACTACCCCAAGTCTAGCAAGGGTGATCCAACAAACTTAGCCAATCACATTGACCGTATCATGGTCCATTGAAGGAAGCTTATCATTTTTATGCGTGCCATCATCAACTGAAGGAAAGGTGATGAAGTAGGTAGATGGTTCAACCTATGAAAAATAACTATAACTGTTAGCAAAAGAGGTTACTAGGGAGGGTATATCCAAAGAATGGAACACGAGTTCCTAAGCAAGGGTTAAGAGTTCTAAGGAAGATCAAGGAAAACCTAATGAATATGGTAATAAGGACGCTTCACCTGTATATCCAATATAGGTGAACACTCAAGACATCCCGTACTCGAGGTTAATTTGAGTATTTTATATTGTACACACTGATCTTGCTATATTGTTCACGAGGTAGTTAGCACGGACCTGCGTGGGCCACCAAACTTGTAACGACCCGCTTTTGGGGGGCCCGTTACTTATTTGATATTTGCGCAGGTCCTGCAGGTTACCAGTGAAAACAAAATAGCCACGATGCAGAGATGTACAAAAATACTCAAATAGTGTCCAATTATTACAATCCATATTGTACAAGATGGCCCAACAAATATACATGAAAGAAGAAAAGTACATAAGTGAAAATAGCTCTGGAAGCTGCGGTCGAATTCTGGCGCTATTAGCTCAGGAGCATCTACCTCCATATGTACGTCGTCTGCGGTGCCACAGAGATGGAACCGTAGGAAAGTCACAACAATTCTAAATATAGAAAAGAAGCAGTGCACAAGTATGACAAAAGTAACTACGTATGAGCAGACCAGAGTGAAAAGTAAAGTACTGAGCAACAACTGTACACAACTGAGTAGTAAAGGCAAACTGAACTGAAAGGAGAGAACAACTGTACTGTGGTAGTGCAAGTGTAAAGCATGCTAAGCAAGTGGAACGTACTACTGCTATAGCTAAAAGTACGATAAGTAAAGTACTGGTGACTGTACAAGTGTAGTAAGTAACGTGCAAGGAACGTGTAAATTAAAGGTGACTGTAGTGCGTAAAGTAAAAGTGACTGTGCAAAAGTAACTACACTACGTGACTCAAGTCGGAGAGTACAATATGTGACCATCAAGTCCATCTCTTGCCTGGGCGCGACCCAGACGAATGCCGAAACACAGGCACGGTACATGTATTTTGCCGAAACCCAGGCAGCGGGACGGTATGCCGAAACACAGGCAGCAGGACGGGAAGATTGAACTCCAAGCACTCCCGCACTCTCTCAAACTATGAGTTACCCCAAAAATCCCAGTGAAGTGTCAAGTGTTCTATGTACATGTTTATTCGGGATGTTCCATAAGATGTTTCATGAGATGTTCCACCAGATATTCCACAAGATATTCCACAACAAGTTTCACAAGATGTTCCATACGGTGTATCACATGTTAGTCAACCCAAGTCCACTTGTTGACTTTCTCATTGAAAACCAGAGGGTGGTAACTCATTCCAAAGCTGACTGTGCCAAAGCGAACTGAGGATAAAGATAAGTCCAACAACAGTAATACCGATTCCATGCTTCGAGCATGTAGAAGTATTGTTTAGCACACAATTTACCCAAGTTGATGGTTGTGTGCTACAACCACCAAAGTTGAAAGTTGACAAAGTAATCTGTAGTTGATTACTTTCCTATTAGATTAGGTCTCTAGATCGGTTCAAGTCAAGTAGCCGTTCGGAGGCTTTAGTGATGTTCTAAGTTCATACGAGTACACTTATCTAATTTTCTAATTTTAGAATTAGTCGTGACTTATTGATTTCGAGATCGACGTAGCAAGCTGGAACTGGTTTTAGAGCTTCTACGGACGTTGATGCACAAGAATTTGTACCTGCAAAACACAAGAACAATCGGTTACAGAACACCTATTTTCTATCTATTTAACTTAACGTGTTTGATTTTATAATCTATTAAAACGGTGTCGGAAAGCGTTCTAAATTTTTCTATAGGCTAAGTATGATGAAAATAATTTTATCGTAGGAGAAAATAATTTTCTAAAGATTATAGTAATTTTTATAATTTTTTAAAAGCTCAAAAACAATTTAAAAGCTATTTTTCAATTAGTGACGTAATTATTCAAACATTTATTCTGGATACAATCTACATCGGAATGTTGCAAGTGAGCTGTCAAAATGACCGTCTCGGAGAGTTCTATAGCATATATTTTTCTCGTACGTTAGTGTAAATGAAATTCTTAAGACATTGATTTTTAAGTGTAAACATCCTAATTAGTTTTAAACTTTAAAAATTTGCTGAGGAAAATGTGCTTGCCCTTTGGCGATGGAACCAGTGCCAATGAGTCCGTTTCACCGTTTCTAATTTTCTGGGCCTAGTCGGGTAATTTTCTGATCAATCTAATTCCATAAACACATATATGATAAGTCTATACGTATTTATATACGTAGTATCATACGTATATACATATTCAAAATCAAATTGAAACTATTAACGTAACATTTGAAAAATCGTAACTTGAAATCTAGTTATTGGATTGAGACAACTAGTGTCTACGCGTTCGTGATGAAGCGGGTGATGCACTGGTGGTCTCCGTTCAGTAATCTGATACCTATAACAAAATATCACTATTTCAAATATCATAAAATCTTATACTTTTAATAATAATTTATTAACTTACGCCTTTCTTCTTCTCCTCCTCTGTTCTTCTTCTTTTCCTCCGTTCTTCTTTTCTTTTCCTCTGTTCTTCTTCGTTCCCCTCTGTTACTCTTTATTTTGTGATGCAGCGGAGAGTGGGGGTGCTCCGAGGCGGTGGGCGGTGGCCGGTAGCCGCGACAGTGGGCGGTGGCTGCGGAGGCCGGGTGCATTCGGCGGTGGGCGGTGGCCGCGGAGGCGGGGTGCTCCGAGGCGGAGGCAGGCGGGGGAGGAGGCCGCGACGTCACCGAGGCCCGGTGGATCTCGGCGGAGCTGTGGCGACGAGAGGATCTCGCGGAGGCGCGGTGAAGGCAGCGGGCGATGGTGTTGGCTTCGCTGCCTTGGCAGCTTCGGTGACACGACGACGAGCTATCGGAGGCCAGCGGAAGTCGGGGAAGGTGCTCGTCGGAGGGCTGGGCTTCGCCATGACGTGAAGAGAGTGCGATGATGAGCGGCGCTCGTCGGAGCTTCGTGCTGAAGCGGAGGAGGAGAGGGAGAGCAGTCGGACAGGGCTTAGGAGCGGTGGAGATGAGGCGGGCTTCGTGGCAGTTGGAGGAGGGTCGAGGAGTGGGGAGGCGGGCGATGATACTGCTGTCGTTGAGTTCGTCGGGGTGGGGCAGCTCTGTTGCGGTGATGGCAGCTCGGGTTTGTCGATGGCGAGGCACGGTGGTCGGAGAAGACGAGCTCGGGCCTGGGGAGAGAGAGAGAGAGAGAGAGAGAGAGAGAGAGAGAGAGAGAGAGAGATCATGTGTGCATGTGTGAGTTGAGCGGTTTGGGTTAGGGGACCACTTCGTTTGGATAGGGGTTGGGTTCGACGAGAGTGAGAGTGAGAGATACTGGGTGTGCATGGTTTAGAGAAATGGGTGTTTGGGCTTGTGAGCCTTGGAGGAGAGAGAATGGGTTCGATGGGTTCGGGCTGAACGAAAGAGAGAGGGGAGAAGTGTGAGGGGAGAAGATAAGAGGGGGGATTTAAATAAGTTTTAACTTAATATAAAAATAATTGATTAGTCAATTGGTAATTAATACAAAGCAATTAAGGGTTAAGTAGGTGTTGACGAAAGATGCAAATGAAACAAACATGGGCTGCCAGGGGGTATCAAAACTATAAACGTAATTGTTAGGTAAAAGCAATTAGGTTAAGTTAATTAATAATTAATGAAATTAGTAGAAACGTAGTAATAAAAATAATAATGAAATTACGATTTTGCCCTTGAGACCAAATATGTCCGAAAAATTACGAAAACATACCCACGGGATCGTATCATCACGAGGATCGCGAATACGAAGTCCCTTTCAGGGTTTGAGCCACAGAGATACGAGTTTTAGGCCCAAACATTTAGAAAGCGGGTTTGCGGGTTCTCTATCGATTTGACTTCAGAAAATTACGAAATTAATGTGGTAAGTCCTAAATTATCATAGAATGATACTGTAAAAGTTTGAAAACGTTTTGAAGATGTTTGAATAGAAAATAAATTCATTAAGCCAAAACAGTAATGACTGAAAATGAATTTTTACCAGAATTGTTTTGAGTATTTGATGAAACTCGAACTTACTAAAATACTTCATGACTAGTCTGATATCTCAAAATGTTTTTATAAGAAATTTTTGAAATCGTAAAACTCCTGACAAACCATTATAAAATAGTTTAAAAATTGAAATTACGTGAATAGTTGTATTGAAAAAATACGGACCGTTACATCGCCCGACCCTCATAATGTTGCAACCTGATGTTGCAACAATATTCTCAACATAGAGAACAACATTAGATACGACACAGCCCTAGGGCTTGTCGCAATTCCTCAAATCTGGCAGAATCAATAGGCTTTGTAAAGATGTCCGCTAGTTGATTAACTGTAGCTACATACTCCATGACAAGAGACTTCTTTTCAACCAACTCTCTAATGAAGTGGTGACAGATGTCGATATGTTTAGTTCTGGAGTGCTGAACTGGGTTCTTGGAGATGTTTATAGCACTTTGATTGTCACATAGAATGGTTAGAATCCCTTGTTCCAGTCCATAATCTGTCAACATTTGCTTCATCCATAACAGTTGTGTGCAACAACTTCCTGCTGCGATATACTCAGCATCTGCTGTAGATAATGATATGGAATTCTGTTTTTTACTGTACCATGAAACCAGATTGTTCCCTACATAAAAACATCCTCCGGTAGTGCTTTTTCTGTCATCGGTATTCCGTGCCCAGTCTGCATCACTGTATCCTGAGATTAGTGTGTTTGTATCCTTTGTGTACCATATACCATAGTCTGTAGTCCCACTTACATACCTGTCTTCACGGCAGTGATATGAGATTCCTTGGGACATGCTTGGTAACGGGCACAAACTCCAACACTGAAGCTGATATATGGCCTGCTAGCTGTTAAATACAAAAGACTACCTATCATGCTTCTGTATAGGGTAACTTCAACATCTCTTCCTCCTTCATCCTTGGAGAGTTTTTCAGAAGTGCTCATGGGATTCCGGACATGTCTCGCATTTTCCAAGCCGAATCTCTTGACAAGATTCCTTGCATACTTGCTTTATGATATGAATAGACCATCCGGACATTGTTTCACTTGAAGCCCAAGAAAAACATTTAACTCACCTACCATACTCATTTCAAACTCCTTTTGCATGAGAGTGATAAACTCATGCACCAGCTGTTGTGATGTTGAGCCGAAGACTATATCATCAACATAGATCTGAGCTACCATGACACTTGATCTTGTCCGTTGAACAAATAGGGTTTTATCAGCTCCTCCTCGTTCATACCCTTTTTAAAGAAGGTATGTAGTTAATCTTTCATACCAGGCCCTCGGCGCTTGTTTCAACCTATAAAGAGCCTTCTTCAGCTTGTAAACATGGTTTGGAAGAAATGGATCTGCAAAGGCTTTGGGTTGTTCAACATACACTTCTTCATTCAGAAGCCCATTCAAGAAAGCGCTCTCCACATCCATTTGATGTAGTTTGAACTTCAGACTGCAAGCAACGGCCAGAAGAAGTCTGATGGATTCCAACCGAGCCACTGGAGCAAATGTCTCATCAAAGTCAATTCCTTCTACTTGAATATACCCTTGAGCTACAAGACAAGCTTTGTTGCGAGTAATATTTCCCTTCTCATCTGTTTTATTTTTGAATATCCATTTTGTTCCGATAACATTGGTTCCTTTGGGTCTCTCCACAAGACTCCAGACATCATTTCGTTGGAATTGGTTCAGTTCCTCTTGCATAGCCGAAACCCAGAAATTATCAACAATGGCTTCCTTCACATTTTTGGGTTCAATAGTAGAGAGAAAACTCGCATACCCAGCCAGATCTATGTAGTTGACACGACTAGCACCTCTGGTACGACGACTGTCGTGCACGTCACCACTGATAAGCTCTGGTGGATGGTCACGTATGACTTTTGTGATCCCTTCAGCATCTTGACCATTTTAAGCCCTTCTTGAGTCGTCTCAGCAGTGGTATTATCCTGTGTTGCAATATTTTGTTCAACATTGGTCTGATTAGTTTTAACTGTTGCAACATCATTTTCAACACGAACCTCATCATCATTTCTGTCTTCCTGAGTCCCTTTTTCTCCAGTCAGTATAGATTCTCCCTGATCAAAATCATCAACCACCACATTAATAGATTCCATCATAACGTCTGTGCATTCATTCAACACTCGGAAGGCACGACTCCTTGTAGAATACCCCAAGAAAATTCCTATGTCACTCTTGGCGTCGAACTTTCGTCTTGGTGTACGATCTTGCAAGATGTAGCACTTGCTTCCAAAGATATGGAAGTAGGAAACATCAGGTTTCCTCACTTTCCAGATTTCGTATGGAGTTTTCTCAGTCCTTGGCCGAAGATATACCCTGTTGATGGTGTAGCAAGCGGTATTAACAGCTTCAGCCCACCACTTAACATTAACTTTCCGAGCATTCAGCATAACTCGAGCCATTTCCTGAAGTGTTCGATTCTTCCTTTCAACAACTCCATTTTGCTGAGGAGGCTTAGGTGCCGAGAACTCATGTCATATACCTTGTGTCTCACAGAATGTAGAGAATGAGTGATTCTCAAACTCTTTTCCATGATCACTTCGAATCCGGATGATTTTTCCAATTTTGTCCCCTTTTTCAACCTGAAGACGAGTACATAATTTCTTGAAAGCATCATAAGTGTCTGACTTCTCCTTAAGAAAATCAACCCAGGTGAACCGAGAAAAATCATCAACACATACAAAGATGTACTTCTTACCTCCCACACTCGTTTCTGAGTTGGGTCCAATCAAGTCCAAGTGTAGCAGCTCCAGAATTTTTGAGGTTGTGATAGTCTGAATTTGCTTGTGACTGACTTTCTTCTGCTTTCCCAGTTGGCAAGATTCACACACCCCTTCTTTCTTCTTGATTAACGTTGGCATTCCACGGACAGCTTTGGCTTGGGAGATCTTCATTAAGGTCTTGAAGTTGACATGTCCCAGTTTCTGATACCACTGTTCAGAAACATCCGTTGTGATCCTTAGACACATGTCAGGATCTTGCAACAAATAGCAGTTGTCGCTGGATCTTTTTCCAGAAAGAATACAAACATCATCTCTGTTGAATACAAGGCATTCATCCTTGTTGAAACGGACCAGAAGTCCTAGATCACACAACTGGCTGATACTTATGAGATTAGCTTTTAAGTTCTCAACATGCATCACATCTTTTAGTTTCAGAGTTCCTGTCATATTCAAATTCCCTTTTCCAACAACCATGCTTCTCTGACCATCTCCAAACGTGACATGTCCTTTGTTGCCAGCAGTGTACTCAGATAGGAGTCCCCTGTTCCCTGTCATGTGCCGAGAGCAACCGCTGTCAAAATACCACTGATTTTTCTCAAAAGTAACTAAGGACGTGTATGCAACCATGCTGACCAGTTCAGACTTCTTGACCCATTTCATACTTGTCCGCTGTTGAGAGTGGTTAACATTTCTTCCTTCATTCAAATGCTTCATGCGCCTAAAGCAACTCCAGTCACAGTGTCCAACTTGTCTACAGTATTTACATATTAGCTGCCTGGATGTTGAACCTTTTGTTGAACCTTTTCCTTTCTTCTCTCTTGACTTGTTCTCATTCAGTTGACTCCGTTTACCATGCTCCTTAGTAATGAGACTACTTCTAGTCTTTAGAGTATGTAGATGACTCCCTCTGTGGTAACCAACTCATGTTCGATCTTCAGCCACCTTACCCATGTTGAGGATGTCATCAAGTTTAGATTTTCCTGAGTTCCATCTGTTGAGGGTGTTTTCCGCCTTCTCAGCTCTTAGCAGTGCTCTCTTCAGGCTGCTCTCAAGATTCCGGAGGCTTGTTTCAGTCTTCAATAGTTTGGCTTGAGTCCCATCCCTCTCACTTCTCAGCTTGGAGCATTCACCTTTCAACTTCTTGTTGGCTGCACAAATTTCCAACCATTTGTAGAACATCATTTGATAAGTCGTGCAAATATCCTCATCACCAATATCTTCTTCACTTTCGTTTTCCGATTCAACCTCACTGTTGTAAGTTGCATCATTTGTCACAACATTACGTACCACATCTCCTTACTTGTGAGTGGATGTTGAAGCACGTGTTACAACATTATGTTCAACATGACTGGAAGACTTACCCTCAGACTTGTCTTTCAGGATGGCTGTGAATGCAACATAGTTGCTAGTTATGTCTTCATCTTCCACACTTCCTTCAGAGTCTTCATCGCTCCAGGTGTTGGCAAGAGATTTCCCTTTTTGCTTCTTAAGGGTGTTTGCACATTCGGCCTGTATATGGCCAAATCCTTCACATTCTCTACATTGTATTCCCTTTTCCTTGTTTTTAGAATCATACCTTTGATTATGGCGGCTAGCAATCTTTTCACCAGCAGGTGGACCTGACCGCACCACCTTATTAGGAGCTTTGAAATTCTGACCTCTGTTACTGATCTTCCTCATCATCCTACTAAAATTTTGGTGAGTAAAGCAATATCATCTTCGAGTTCTGACTCATTATCGGATTTTGAAGATTCATTCGCTTCAACCTTTAAAGCAACTCCCTTCTCCATTTTGTTTTGCTTGAGATTCATCTCATAAGTTTGTAGAGAGCCCATGAGTTCGTCTAATCTCATGGTGGATGTGTTTCTTACTTCCTCTATTGCAGCAATCTTAGCCGAAAATTTTTCTGGCAAGGATCTCAGAGTCTTTTCGACTAACTTCTTTTGAGAATATTTCTTACCCAGTTGGAATGCCTGGTTGGCTATATCCCTCAATCTTCCGTTGAACTCTGGAACTGTCTCGTTTTCATTCATCCTCAGGTTTTCAAACTGTGAGGCAAGCATTTGCAATTTGGACGCCTTAACAGTGCTGGTCCCTTCATGCACATTTTGAAGAATGTCCCAAGCTTCTTTTGCGTGCTCACAAGTTGATATAAGCTTGAACTGCTCTTCATCGACGGCAGTGAAGATGGCGTTAACTGCTTTGGAGTTTCCTAAGGCAGCGCGCTCCTCTTCAGGATTCCAATCTTTCACGGGTTTGATGCATTCCTTGCCTTCCTTGTTAACTTCAGTCGGTGGGCTCCATCCTTCAACCGTAGCCACCCAAGCCTTTTCATCTAGGGACTTGATAAAGGCTCGCATGCGTGACTTCCAATATGTGTAATTAGATCCAGTGAGCAAGGGAGGACGAGTAACAGAGGCACCTTCTTTGGTATTCATGATGAGCGTACTGACACACAAGATCACACCCACTTTGAACAATCAAAGTAATACGGGTGACCTGCTCTGATACCAAATGAAATTCAGTACGCAGTAATGAATCTTAAGAACAACGCAGCAACACACAGCAACCAGAGACACACAAGACTTGGTAACGCAGTTCGGTGCGCACACATACATCTACGGTGCCACGCCCAGAAAAGTAGAATACTTCACTATGAAATCAGAGAATACAAACTATAATAACCACGCTTCTAAAAAGAAGAACACACTCTCCCTTAATACAAACCGTGAGGGGTGATCACAATCAACCCCGTGAAGTATTCTTGGCAAGCTCCCCTTGCCTGCAAGCTCCCCTTGCCTGCAAGCTCCCCTTGCACCACCGACTCGATCAACTCCCTTGATCCTACGTGGGTAGTCGTCGGCCTCCCTCCCGGAGTAATCTCACAGAACTTTTTACGCAAAGTCCGTAACCTAGCCGCCAATTGCTCCGAACCCTAAAAGAAAGAATCCCCGCAATCTACGGTTCAATCAGCACTCATGCAAACAGATCTTGATTCGGTTCGTCAACTGCAATACCCGCAACATCTACAGCAAGAAGGAGATCCCAGAATATCCGCAGGAGATTGTTGCCAGGATATTGCCGGCGAAAATCTCTCCAACCGTTTCACAATCAAGGTAACAAGAGATATACAGCCGATCAAATCTATAACAGTTAATAACCTCCATAAATACCTGAACAGTTAGATAGAGATATAAAAGATTACGCGAACGCCAGTCGCACATCCTCGAAACTTTGAGCAGTCAATCGATGCATATAGACTTAGCATGTTGAACATCCTGGTACAACAAACTGTTCAACAATTCATCCAACAACCTAACTGATTCGATTCTCTTCTTCAGACGGCAGTGGCTCAGATGCAACAAAACGTACAACAAAATGTCCAACATTCCCCAGATAACTTGTCTAAAAACTTCAGGAAGTAAAGAGCAAAAGACTATAAGCAGAGTGCCACATATGACAAGAATGCATTCATGAATAGCAAGGATAAAACCTAACAGAAAAAGTATAATATGGATTTAAATATAACAAATAGATAACACATTTTGAACACTTTTTTATAACAAAGGCTAACTTTTTTAAAAATGTTTTACACAATATCATTTTGAACAATAAAAAAAGGTCTTCAAAGATCAAAATGATTGATGCATTCTCTTCTGATGCAGATATATGAAAAAGGGAGAGACTATATACATCTCAATTGAGGTATAAGAAGATGACTATTTGTCAAAAATGAAAAGAAAAATCAGCTCATGAATCACACTATCTCATCTATCCCTCAATTTTTTTTTCATTTTTGACAAAATATCACTTCCATACCCCTCAAAAATTAAGGTGTATACATCTCTCTACGAAAAATCTCGTGGGCTTCACCATCTTGATATGTGGATGAGTTTCGGTGCATTGGTTCAATTTTCTCGGGGAACTCTGTAAGAAACCGACAGATGGCAGCATGTGGCCAATGTCGCCTTCAATCCTGAACCAAATTCATTAAACATACCGAAGAAAAATTATTTTTTTACCCCTGCGTTTCTCCGCCTCGTGATATATGGCGGGCCGTAAAATAGATTACGCGGTGGAGTGACGTGGGAGTGATGACGTCACCGGCGGGATCAGGTATACTCGACGGCCTGTAATAAACAATGTCGGTTGACCTAACAAAACGAGTTTAGACCCTGATTTGTTTTTAATTAATGCTTTTTTCATTTAATTTTATTGTTTAAACATTTGTATACGAAGATAGCATTTAAAGCCTTGGAGACGCCGGAGCGAAGGAAGAAGACTTTGCAATATCAGTGCGACACAGGCCAGCTCTACCGGTCAGTAGAAAAAGGAGGCTTGTTATCCATCTCTCCAAAAACACCTACCAAGACACTTACTTACGTGTTTGTCTTTTTCATCTTTTATCATCCGATGATATCGACACACCCATCCACCCTTTGCTTCTTTTCGGTTGCGCGTGTGCACCACATCCGGTTCGTGTGGGTTTTTTTCCGTAGGCACTGTGTGCACGGAGTCTGACAATAAAATGAGGCAATCTTAAACCAAGTATTTGTTAATTAAAGTAATGGACACGGTTGAATATCACAACCGAGCTGGTTGGCTCGGGCTCGATTTGACTCGATAATGACTCGAATAGATTCAGTTTTACTCGAATTCAAATTTAGCTCATTGAGGCTTAAATATTCAGAGTTAAGATTACGTTCAGAGTTAAGATTACGTTCGAATATTATTTTTTATCAATTTAGGTTTATGCACAATTCTTACTTAGAAAACCTATTAAATCAGAGGTTTGTTGTAAACTTGGCGGCTACGGAACTCCGTAGCCATGTATTTATAGTAATAGGGTTACATAATGGGTGGATACCTAATACCCAGATGTGCCTCCAAAAGCCCGTTTATAACACTTCCCCTTATCCATGCATTGTTGTAAGCCGTAAAGGAGTGCTTCAGGGTTCATAGAGCTTATCTAACTATGGGGTATGGATACTCCTGGATCCTAAGTTAAGAGTTCTTGCCTCGTCAAAACCTTTGCCATGGAAAACCCAGTGGAAAAAACCAGTGGCTAAGGGAAAAGAGTACAAGTCTCTGTAACTTCTCCTGACCGATGGATATCGTCAGAGGTGGATACTTCTGGGTCCTAAGTTAGGGATAACTGCCTCGTTAAAACCTTTAGCTATGGAAAACCCAGTGGAAAAAACCAATAGCCAAGGAAAAAGAGTGTAGTTTTCCATAACTTCCCCTGATTAGTGGGAGTATTTAGGGGTGGATACTTCTGGATCCAGAGTCAATGAGGTTGCCTCGTTAAAACATTTAGCTATGGAAAACCCAGTGGGAAAAACCAATAGCCAAGGGAAAAGAGTACAACACTACATTTGACTTCCCCTGATTTGTACAAGCTGCAGGCTTGCAGATCTCCTAGGCAGCTATACATCAATCTCTTACAGTGTTCCGATAATAAGTACAAAGTACAAGGCATCGCTCATCTATACAAGACATCACTCATCTATACAAGTATCACTCATCTATGGCAGCTACTGAATCTGAGGGAGCTCTTCTGAAGAGGAGTTGTCTGTAGACTCGGTAGATAGCACCACGTCTCTGACCCAGTCGTCACTGTGTCTACAAGATACTGCAGGACATGGCTGTACGTACTTATGATTTTCTTCTTGGATTGATGAGCCTCTCGGGATGGTGGGATTGATGTTGCCTTGGAAGCATGCTTTGCTGGTCTCCAGGAGTTGGTCGTTCCGTTGTTGTAGTAATCACGATGATCTGTAACCTGTATCTTCAAATACATTTAACATGCTGGATGATCATTGACCCTTGGAGATAGCGCAGAAGCTACGTAGCTCTAGTCCAGTGGTGCGCTGCAGGCGCTGCGATGTATCTGGTTAAGTGGTTTACTGCCAATGCTTTCTAGAGTCGCATGCACTTGGCCAGATAAAGGAGTGTATCAAAGACACTTGAGTAAGGCACTTCAGGACCTAGGATATCCTTCCCCTCTTCCAGCGAACGGAAGGGGTCTTAATGTGCATCCATACAACCAATAGGTGTATCAGTTGATTGCAATTATCTATGTTTCTTCATCAAATTGCTGATAATTTCATCTTCAGGATGATGGTTTCATCTTCAGGATGATGGTTTCATCTTCAGGATGATTAATCATCTTCAGGATGATGGTTTCATCTTTAGGATGATTATTCATCTTTAGGATGATGGTTTCATCTTCAGGATGATAATTCGTAAGGGTATGTTGTCACATCATCCATAGCACCATAGCCTAAAATTTTCTTTTCCAATCGCATGGTTTTCGCAACCATGACCATGGAGCCTGATGCATCAGTTTAAATAATTTTGTAAGTGAGTTAAGCTCATCTTACATGGTTACTTCCTGGTTTCTGCGAAATAAACCTCTAAGCTATATCATTTTGCTTATAGCATACGATTTTATTTCTTTATACAATACTTGGTAACCCACAGGTTTGATATCTTTTGATATCAGGACTTCAGGTCCAAACACTTCACATTTCATAAGTGAGTCCAGCTCAACTTATTATTGCATCGTTCCACATAATCTGGCCAAATCTCTGTGTTTGCTTCAGGAAACGGAGATTGTGGACGATATTTATGACAAATGAAATGTGAGTAATCGTCGACAAGTGTGTTTTATCCAAATACCAAAAGGTGCTCTCTCTCAAGTGCAAGAGTCCGTACAAGTAATATAATCTGGGAGTCCAGATGTCGAATCCTCAGGAGAAAATCTGTTGTAACCACAGCTCAAATCAAATAGAAATCCAACGAAAAGAAACTAACCACTTCAACAATGATGACGGTGATGGTGATGTGAATACGTGAACAATATAAACAAGGAAATTCGTGTCTGAAAATATCTATAAAAAGTATGAACATGGTATGGGTTCATTAGGATCAATGATTCGTATTAATTTGGTTGATGAATATAACACAATGAATTCTCTTTTTGAGAGCAATTCACCGGAAAATATCCAATATAACTCAATGAATTCTCCTTTTGGGAGCAACTCATCGGAAGATACCCTTTTGGGGGTTCAAGCACAATATTCAATAAGATCGTCGCTAAAGTTATAATACGATATGAAACTCTCTTTTGGAGAGATCAAAACTACGATATGAAACTCCCTTTTGGGGAGATCAAAACTCACCCTTTTGGGGCGATCATCAACTCAATCACTTCTTTTGGAAGATGAAAAAGACGATTTAATAACAAAGATTACAACTTTAACGACGTTTAACGGTTTAGCACAAGGATTATTCAACCAAACGAACACAAATAATATCCCCTAACTACGCCATACCATGCATAATAAGAATTAGCTACTCATGGTGCAAGAATAAACAAGTTTCATAGCAAAATACATCAATCTTGTTACGACCTAAAGATCATAATAGCCCGACTCCCGCCCGGATCCGCTAACATACCCCTTTAGCTCACCCTTTAACAATCAGGGCCGCCGCCCCGAGGACCCGGGCCATCATGGAGATAGGCACGCCTTACGGCGCCCCCCCCCCCCCCGAAACGGCCGAGGCGAGCAACTGTAGCCGGCCGAGGCGAACAACCGCGGCCGCCCGGCCCCTCGGGGTAGCGCGCTTGGGGACGCTTGGGTATCAAGGCCAGGCCTACGGACGGGCGTGGTCGGGCCGGACAACCCCCGACCGGAACGGCACGTCCGATTCCCACGAACCGCGGCGCCTAAAATGAGCCAGACCTTTAGTTCGACGCTAACGACAAACAGCCTAGGACAAAGGCACAACTGACACATACGTCACCCGACCGCCTGACAAAGCACCCCCAGGCGGCTGACCTGACCGGCGGTTGGTGCTTTCGGCCCTGACATCCCGACAAAAGCACCTCTTGGCCGTTGCGCCGCCTGACAGAGGCAGGTCAGAAACTCCTGTTCCTGATGTCCTTGTCCGAAGCTTCCGCTGACAACCGAGCCAGCTCAGCGTGCCAAGTCATCATCCGTCAGGTATAAATACCCCCCCCTCCTCTTACGAAAAGGGGGTTGCTGCAGAATTCTCTCTCATTCAACTATTCACACACGAGTGCAAAGGTCTTCCATATCTTTGTTCTCCCACCTATAGCTCGCCACGCGCGGTCGACACACCGTTAGTCCGACCGGCGTGACCAGCCCCCCATTTTAAGCCCTATCACTGACTTAGGCATCGGAGGGGCTAAGGGTTGAACCCCCAACCCAGCCCTTCTGACGAGTTGTTCGTGTTGCAGGAGAGCTCGCCTATCAACACCAGTCGGCGTCACCCCCCTGCCGTTCAACCTTGTCCAGCCGCATCCGGCGAGATTCAGCCCCGCGACCGTCACTGGCGTCGAGATCGACTTCTTCACCCCACTAATCGCTTGTCAAATAGCCTACCTAAACCCCCTTCTCCACATAACCACCGTGCCCTTGGTTCCCATTAATACAAATTCATTGTACGCGAGTTCCACCTCGTAACAATTGGCGCCGTCTGTGGGAACGAAGGGTCACACCCATGTTAGATCCCATACCGATCTCGCGGAACCCAGACCACGGCAAAGATCCCGTGGGACAGGAACCGCTCTCCCTACAAATCACCCCGGCGTCCGACCCCCTTCTGGAGATGGGCTCCGAGATCGAGCACACTTCAGTCCCCGCCGTCCTGAAGAGCTTCGAAGCCGTTGCTCAGGCCAGGGGAGGCTGTCAGACGGCTGGAACGGAACCTCCGCCCGGCCCCTCAGAGCCCCTGAACGTGAGGCGAAACCTCCACCCTCAGTTCGAGGAGGAGGGGGAGCATAGGGGGCTCGCTGAGGAGATCGCGACCCAGCAAAGGCTCCTGGAAGAGGAGGTAGAAGTCGCGCAGTGGTGGAGGCGCCTGGGGGAGGCGGCCGCCGCGCAGAGGCGTCTGGACGAGGCGGCCGAGACCACCCGGAAGGCTTACCAGGAAGAGGAGGCCGCCCGCCGCCAGCTTCGCTTCATCATCGCGGAGCGCGAGAGGCTGAGGATGGAGAACAGGAGCAACCGAGAACTCCTGGACGAGGCGACGACGGCCCGGCGGCCTGGGAACAGGCGGGACCCGTTGCTGAACAGGTCCCCGCCTGGAGGGGGCGGCCCCCATCACCAACACCGCCCCTCCGATACCCTGCGCGAGAAAGCCGTTTGTCGGCAACTACGCTTCCTCACCACCGAGCGTGAAAGACTCCTTCGGGAGAATCAAGAACGGATGGAGGCCCGAGGAGAGCTGGCCAGGAGGCGTGGGTGCTGGGAGGACCGTAGCCCGCAACCCGTCGAATCCTCGGCCCAAGGAAGGAGCCCCGCCTGGAGACCGTCGGGCTACTCCCCGGGGACGCAGGACCGTCGGCGGCCGAGGCGCGACCGAAGCCCGACCCCCGAGTGGCGGAGGGGGGATGCGCCGGATCGCCCGACCTACCCGGAGGAGGCCACGCCACTCGCCCGGTGGATCACTTCCGCCCCCAGGCCCGTAAGGTTCAAACCCCCTCACTTGGCCACGTACAATGGGAGGGGCGACCCCCTCACGCACGTGCAACAATACCGGGGGGCGATGGAAGCCCAGGACGTGGATGAGGCGTTCCTTTGCCGACATTTCTCCCAAAGCCTGAGGGACACCGCGCTGGACTGGTACCTCGGCTTGCCCGCGAGGTCCGTAGGGAGCTTTGGCGAACTATCCCATAAGTTCTGCCAAGATTTCCGGGCCAGGCGAACAAAAAAGAAGCCCTTAGACTATCTCAGCACGATAGTCCAAGGGGAGGGAGAGACGACGGGTAGATACCTCCGCCGTTTTCAGGAGGAAAGACGGGCGGTGGTGACGTGTGGCGATGAAGTGCTTATGCTGGCCTTCAAGACGGGGCTGCGGACTCGGAGCCTCCACAAATCACTGCTCCGGGATCCGCCGACCGACTATGAAGCGTTGGTAGCTATGGCGGAGAGACACGCGCTGGCCGAGGAGACTCTCGGCGCCAAGGCCTTATTCCCCCCGGCGAAACCCCCCCAAGGCGAACCCCGGTCACACCCACGGCCGAGGCAGGAAGAGGGGCACCGTGGCCGCGACCAACTGGCCCGACCAAGGAGGGAACCGCTCGGGCCCCGCCCGCAAGACCGACCTGGCCCGACGCGCGATTTCGCTCCGGCCCAAGGGCTCCCTCGAGTCGCCCCGAGACAAGAAGGCCCCCTACGGGCACATTACACCCAACTCAACGCCTCCTTGATTGAGGTGATGGCCGCGGCTACACCGGCCGGACTGCTGCCGGAGCCGCCCCGAGAAATGAAGTCGGACCCCGCCCGGAGAGATTTCAAGAAATACTGCCGATACCACCGGGACCACGACCACGACACCGACAACTGCTTCACCCTCAAAAGGGAAATCGAGCGGCTGATCCAGGCGGGCCACTTGGGGGACTTCGTCGGAGCCCGGAGACCTGACCGGGAAGAGGGGAACCACCGAAGGGCACGGAGGGCAGACCCTCCGGCAAACGACGAGCGGGAAGAGCTTCACCCCCCGAAACCCGTCATGCGCATAAATACGATATGCGGCGGCCCATCTTCAGGTGGGGCATCGTCGTCAAGCAAGAAGGCGTATGCGAGACAAGTAATGACGGCGGGTCTCGGAGGGGACCGGAGAGGGAGAAGGATGGCCTACCCACCCATAACTTTCAGCGACGAGGATCTGGAGGGGATCGAGCTGCCACACGACGATGCCATCGTCATCGAAGCACAGATCGGGACGGCCATCGTCGGCCGCCTCCTGATCGACACGGGGAGCTCTTGCGACATCCTGTTCATGTCCACGATCGAAAAGATGGGGTTAAGGCCGACGGACCTGAGACCCTGTACGGGACCCCTCGTCGGTTTCACCGGTCACTCGACCCCCATCATGGGAGTGATCACCCTGCCGATAACCCTCGGAGAAGAGCCACAGGTCGTCACCCGAATGACGTTGTTCGTTGTGGTCGACATCATGTCGGCGTACAATGGGATCATTGGACGACCTTACATGTCGGCCATCGGAGCGCTCCCCAGCCTACTCCATCAGATGGTCAAGTTCCAGACCCCTCGAGGGGTGGGGATCGCACGGGGAAGCCAGAAGCTGTCTAGGAGCTGCTACGTAGGGTCGACCAAGCACAAAGGACCAGAGGTGAACCTGAAGATCGACTCCTCAAGGCGGAGTTATGACCCTCTCCAGCCAGAGTTAGCCCCAGCCAATGCCACGGCCGAGGGAAACAGGATCGACCACGCGCCCGACTAAACCACCCCCCGAGAAGGACGGGCTAATCACTCCAAGGGGCACGGTGCGCCGGCCGGGGCATAGCCGGTAACTGTAAGTCATGAATGAAGTACTATGTTCCCTTCTTTTTATCTTCAAATTTCGCCTTTCCTACATAACAGTTTCAGTTCAACCCTCTAAAAGACTCCGGGGCAGGACCAGTCCTCGCCACCCAAACCGGAGAGGGGCACGGGCCGAGCTGCACACTCGCTCCCCCCCCAAGAAGACCTCCGGGGCAAGTTCACTGAGCTTGGCCACCCAAACCGGAGCGCCATATGCGGGGTAGGCGACGGCCCAATACCCGTCCGACTATAGAGGCTGCGGGGAGGCGACGGCCCTATACCCCCCCTCTAAAAGACTCCGGGGCAGGACCAGTCCTCGCCACCCAAACCGGAGAGGGGCACGGGCCGAGCTGCACACTCGCTCCCCCCCCCAAGAAGACCTCCGGGGCAAGTTCACTGAGCTTGGCCACCCAAACCGGAGCGCCATATACGGGGTAGGCGACGGCCCAATACCCGTCCGACTATAGAGGCTGCGGGGAGGCGACGGCCATATACCCCCCCTCTAAAAGACTCCGGGGCAGGACCAGTCCTCGCCACCCAAACCGGAGAGGGGCACGGGCCGAGCTGCACACTCGCTCCCTCCCCAAGAAGACCTCCGGGGCAAGTTCACTGAGCTTGGCCACCCAAACCGGAGCGCCATATGCGGAGTAGGCGACGGCCCAATACCCGTCCGACTATAGAGGCTGCGGGGAGGCGACGGCCCTATACCCCCCCTCTAAAAGACTCCGGGGCAGGACCAGTCCTCGCCACCCAAACCGGAGAGGGGCACGGGCCGAGCTGCACACTCGCTCCCCCCCCCCAAGAAGACCTCCGGGGCAAGTTCACTGAGCTTGGCCACCCAAACCGGAGCGCCATATGCGGGGTAGGCGACGGCCCAATACCCGTCCGACTATAGAGGCTGCGGGGAGGCGACGGCCCTATACCCCCCCTCTAAAAGACTCCGGGGCAAGACCAGTCCTCGCCACCCAAACCGGAGAGGGGCACGGGCCGAGCTGCACACTCGCTCCCCCCCCCAAGAAGACCTCCGGGGCAAGTTCACTGAGCTTGGCCACCCAAACCGGAGCGCCATATGCGGGGTAGGCGACGGCCCAATACCCGTCCGACTATAGAGGCTGCGGGGAGGCGACGGCCCTATACCCCCCCTCTAAAAGACTCCGGGGCAGGACCAGTCCTCGCCACCCAAACTGGAGAGGGGCACGGGCCGAGCTGCACACTCGCTCCCCCCCCAAGAAGACCTCCGGGGCAAGTTCACTGAGCTTGGCCACCCAAACCGGAGCGCCATATGCGGGGTAGGCGACGGCCCAATACCCGTCCGACTATAGAGGCTGCGGGGAGGCGACGGCCCTATACCCCCCTCTAAAAGACTCCGGGGCAGGACCAGTCCTCGCCACCCAAACCGGAGAGGGGCACGGGCCGAGCTGCACACTCGCTCCCCCCCAATAAGACCTCCGGGGCAAGTTCACTGAGCTTGGCCACCCAAACCGGAGCGCCATATGCGGGGTAGGCGACGGCCCAATACCCGTCCGACTATAGAGGCTGCGGGGAGGCGACGGCCCTATACCCCCCCTCTAAAAGACTCCGGGGCAGGACCAGTCCTCGCCACCCAAACCGGAGAGGGGCACGGGCCGAGCTGCACACTCGCTCCCCCCCCAAGAAGACCTCCGGGGCAAGTTCACTGAGCTTGGCCACCCAAACCGGAGCGCCATATGCGGGGTAGGCGATGGCCCAATACCCGTCCGACTATAGAGGCTGCGGGGAGGCGACGGCCATATACCCCCCCTCTAAAAGACTCCGGGGCAGGACCAGTCCTCGCCACCCAAACCGGAGAGGGGCACGGGCCGAGCTGCACACTCGCTCCCCCCCAAGAAGACCTCCGGGGCAAGTTCACTGAGCTTGGCCACCCAAACCGGAGCGCCGTATGCGGGGTATGCGACGGCCCAATACCCGTCCGACTATAGAGGCTGCGGGGAGGCGACGGCCCTATACCCCCCCTCTAAAAGACTCCGGGGCAGGACCAGTCCTCGCCACCCAAACCGAAGAGGGGCACGGGCCGAGCTGCACACTCGCTCCCCCCCAAGAAGACCTCCGGGGCAAGTTCACTGAGCTTGGCCACCCAAACCGGAGCGCCATATGCGGGGTAGGCGACGGCCCAATACCCGTCTGACTATAGAGGCTGCGGGGAGGCGACGGCCCTATACCCCCCCCCCCCTCTAAAAGACTCCGGGGCAGGACCAGTCCTCGCCACCCAAACCGGAGAGGGGCACGGGCCGAGCTGCACACTCGCTCCCCCCCCAGAAGACCTCCGGGGCAAGTTCACTGAGCTTGGCCACCCAAACCGGAGCGCCATATGCGGGGTAGGCGACGGCCCATTACCCGTCCGACTATAGAGGCTGCGGGGAGGCGACGGCCCTATACCCCCCCTCTAAAAGACTCCGGGGCAGGACCAGTCCTCGCCACCCAAACCGAAGAGGGGCACGGGCCGAGCTGCACACTCGCTCCCCCCCCCAAGAAGACCTCCGGGGCCAGTTCACTGAGCTTGGCCACCCAAACCAGAGCGCCATAGGCGGGGTAGGAAACGGACCGATGCCATCCCTCCCCCGAAAGGGCCCGTCACCCTTCTCCTCAAACCTCGGGAACCTACTCGCGGTCCGCGAATCAAGGCCACCCCTACGGAAAGCCATCCCCGAGGAGTAACGCTAGACCCCCATAAAGCCGACGCCCGAAACGACTTGTCCAACTCAAGCAGGACCCTTGGGACGAGCGCCAATGACAAATGCCAGGCATGCCTGAGGGGTCACATCACCTGTCACCCATCGGGGTCACATCACCCATCAAGGAAGAATAAATGAGCGCAGACGCTCACCATTATAAATCCCCCCTCTCCTCAGCTTCATGGAGAGGGGGAGAAAGGCAAAGGAAAGGATGTGGAGAAAAACTCGTCATTTTTACCACCCTCCCTCCCTTGAAATGCGCGGAAGACGCAAGCTTCACCGACCGCAAAGATAGACGATCCACCAACCGGATATCCCGCTTACACAACGGCTACCCAGCCTGCTGCTCCCCTCCTTCTTTTGGACAACTTAAGGCAGGAGACCGGGCGCTCCGTGGGCACACCATGCCTCTCCACGAACGCCCGGGGTACGCAGGAGCGGCTGGCTGGCAACCCGATGGATGGGACGGACCTGCCAAATCACCTCACCGGACCCCCCCGGCAGCCGCCAGCGCCACCCCTTCCACTCATCGGCCTCCCCTGAACCGTTAACACCGGGGGGACGCACGGAGGGGATACAACCCGCATCCCTTCGCGCCTACCACGCGGAGCCTCCAATCGAGAGGAGCAACAGGGCCACGTGGGATAGAACAACCACCAAGGACTCCCTCTCCCCCCAATTCTGGGAACGAGGGCCAAAGCCACTGCCGGGCTCCGACGCGATCATCACCCCTACGCCAAGGGGGAACTCTCTGAATCCCGCCACCCCACCTTGTCAGGGGCGCGACGCCAGAGAGGCGGATCAACTGCGAAAAGAACGTCCACTTACTTAGATCGACACACGGTCACGCCTACAATGTTACGCCTACGGGCCGATACAATGTTACGCCTTCGTGCCAATTCAACGTTACGCCTATAGAAAGCCCCCGTTTTATTAAATTTTCGATCATAGCCGATGAAAAGGCCAAAGACAAATCCCGGTTTACCGCTGGTCATAACTCGGATAGACCTAAACCCGAACAACCTACGCAAAGGGAGGCGACCCCGCTGTTAAATCTCTCGGGCGCCATACGCGAAATAAAGGGGCTCGACACGATTCAGCCTACGCCAACATAGAAACGGCCGCACCAAGGCGTAAATCTAAGAAGTAAATTTATGCATACACAGGCGGAAAGCCCAAAAGAGACGGGGGCGAGTCATGCGAATCCTTACTTTCTTTCATTTTTAAACATACACAAGGGGGGGCCTACACAAAACTACTTGGCGCCCCCACCAATCACGACGCCCTCTCCCTCCATAGAATCCCCCGCCGCCCCGCCGCCCTCTGGCTCGTCACCATCCTCGTCCTCTGGCTCGTCACCATCCTCGTCCTCTTGCTCCTCACCCTTCTCGTCTCCATCCCCCTCCCCGCCGCCGCTTGCGACGAGCCCGTCAAGATCGACCTCTATTGGCGGGACCAGGCCAGCCGCCTTCTCCTTCATCCGCGCAAGGCAGTCATCCCACCCCTCCACGCGGCCCTTCCTTATGCCCTCGACCATCGAATTTGTAAGGGCGGGGATGACGGTTGTCTCCTGATACGTCCGGAATTCCTCGACCCTACGGGCCAACTCCTCTTCGGCGGCCTTGGCACGCGCAGCAAAATCCTCCACACGAGCCTCCTCCCTCCGAAGGGCCCCCTCCAGCTCCTTCGCTCTCTCTCCAGCCTCGGTCACGACGGTCTTCAGGCGCTCTACTTCATCCTCATATCGGCCGCCCCGCTCCCTCTCCTTCTCCAGGTCCTCGCCGGCTCTCTTACGAACGGCAGCGACCTCGGCGACCATCCTAGCCACGGCGCCTTCGGCCTGGTGTATGGCCGGCACGTGCCGCATCAGCCCGAGCATCAAGTTGAGGATCTGCGTAAAGAAACACCAAAAAATAGACCCATTTAGGGCGAAAGCTAAAACCCGCCGAAAGACATCACCCGTCTTACATAACATACCTGGACGCCATGCATCACTGCGGTCCCGCACAGACCCTCAGGCTCCACCGCTTCCAGCGCCACCTTGTCGCGAGGCAGGAAGATGTTTTCCGCCAGCCTCGCCGCCACGCTACCATCCTCAAACACGGACTCATTGTTCGCCACTTTGTACCGCGCTCGATGAAGCGCCCCGTCGGGACAGCCCTCGACATCGGCCCTCTTGGCCTTAAACTTGGCCAGGGCGGCCTCACAGTGGGGGTCGGTTGTCGGCCTCTCGAGACCAAACATGGGACAACCATAAGGCCAATGGTCCCATCCTCCTGATCCGATCGGGCCGCTCGACGCCTCGACCCCATGCGACTGACCGCTGGGATCCGCCCCCTCACCCCCTGCAGGCGCCACGGGGCTAGGCGAAGTCGTTCGGGGCAGTCCCCCCCCCCCTGTCGACCCTTCTTCGTCACCCTCCAGGTCGATGATGGGGTCCGCCACGCCATCCCCTGTCGACCTCTTCCTCCTCTTCGTTGACGCCGGCACCCTAGTCGAGCTCCCGGCCCCTCCTTCCGCTCGCGCCCTCTTAGGGCCACCTCTCGTCGTCGATCGCCCCGCCTGATCCGCGGCCCTCCGCATCATTTCCTCAAGTGATAGACTCATCGTGCCACCTGCCAAAGAGAGAAAGTTCAGTGTAAGCATATCAGGCGCAGGAACACCCAAATCTTCTGTACCTTCGGGCCATATATAGGCTGTTATCATCTCAGGCCGAGATAACGTCCGATAATTTCGGCCCTCTGCTGGTATAGCCATTAAAGTCTGGGCCACCAACTTCTCCTCGTCCCCCAATTCCACCACCTCTCTCGCCTCGGGATTCAGCTCGGCCCAATCAGCCCTTATCAGCACTTCCTTCGGCACCTCCACAAACACATACTGCTGGCGCCACAATTTAATTTTGCCAGGCAACCCTTTGATGAGCGGATGAGTCCTCTTCGCGGATAAATAGTAGCACGATCCATACCTCTTGACCAAGAAGAAGTGGCGAAATAAGGACAGGGACGGATTAAACTGATTGCTTACACACAGCACTAGGAACCCCACAATGGCACTGATGGCATTGGGCATCAGACGATACAGCGGCAGTTCCAGGAAGTTCAACACTTCCAGCACGAACGGATGAGGGGGAAAGCGCAAACCCTGCTCAAATGAAGAGACGTACACTCCAACCTCCCGGTCCCCCGCAAAACACACCCTTTCCTGCGGCTCCGGTTCACGAACCGAGTATGGCGGCCTGACGTACTTCGCGAAGATCTCCCCAATGGATTTCCTCAGCACCGACTTCACTCCCGCAATCTCGACAGGCACCCCTCCGGTCTCCGCGGCTGAACTTCCCTCCCCAACTCCCCCAGAACCCTGACCCAGAATCGGAGACATCGTGGAAGACATTAGTCAAATGGGCGTCTTACCTAACGGGTGCTGTCGCCTCGGACTCTCGCTTTGCTCCGCCGACCGCTCCTACGAGAACGGCTCTGGAAAGGATTCTTAAACCTCTTACAAGCCCTAGCTCCTCGACATTCAACCTTTTTTACCCCCCCCACAGGCTATATATCTCTAAAGCGGTCCCGCAAAACATCGGCATCGTGACCGTCGAACCAACGACACGCGTCACCAATCTGGGTCCTGTCCATCACCAACCCACGTGTTCTGCCGCTTCGCGTCCCGTCAAAACCGTCAGTTGCGCCACGTGTCGTAACCACAGTGGTCGGGCCGCCTCGGTTCCCGCCCGCCGTCGATTCGCCAGGATGACGTCAAGTCAGACGACCGCCAACAAATCCCGCCCAAATCCCTACGAAATGATTACCCTCTTTTGAAATTACCCCACGATATCACCGCTAGAGCCAAGATTTGGTCCGGCCTCCGACAGTCCGGCCAAATCATGGAACCAACGCCATACCCAAGATTGGATCCGGCCTCCGACAGTCCGGCCAAATCATGGAACCAACGCCAGATCCAAGATTAGATCCGGCCTCCGACAATCCGGCCAAATCATGGAACCAACGCCAGATCCAAGATTTGGTCCGTCCTCCATCAGTCCGGCCAAAACACCCTCAGAGTTGGACCCAATATTTGGTCTAACACCCGTCAGTACGGCCAAAGCAGGAGCTTCCCTCGCATCATTGCCATTTCCGCTCTCCTTCGGCCCGGCCGTCACGGGAACCCATCTCAATTCCAACACTTGGCACGGGCGCCCAAGCGAACGAACAGAGACCGTGACTCATCTAAACTCCCCTCTACCGGAATCCCCGGCAGAGCGAAGTTGGGGGCAATCACATCCCCACAAATCGTATATTCTACGGGCTAACCTTACACGAATACAGTTTGGCACAAAACAATCAAAATTTATTTACTCAAACCGCTAACCCTTACATGGAACCTTTGACTCTCCACCCACTACAACAACACATCGCTCATAACCCCATCACGAGAAGTTACGGCCCTCCCCGAACCCACGCTTCTAGCGGCGCCGCTTCTCGACCGACCGCTCCCTCACATCCTTGACCACTTGCCGAATCGCCTCCTCCTTATCCTCTTGCAGCATCGGCACAACATGCTCGTCATGATACCGGCGGATAGCGGCTTCGACCAGCTTGCCCTCAGCGTCCCGCTTATCCTCCAGTCGCCGCACCGCTAGACCCTTCTCCCTCTTCTCGGCCGCCAGAGCGACCTTTAGGTCCTCAATCTGCTGCCTCTGCAACCCGATCACAGACTCCTTGCTGGCAACTTCCGAGGTATATTTCGCCCGAATATCATCCCTCTCTCGCGTTATTTCTTGAAGCTGCTTCTCGACCGCCGCTTTGGACAAATCGAAGTACGCAGCCCGCCCCTTCTCCACGCCGCAGGCCGCCCTAACCCTCTCCAGCTCTGCCTCCGTGTCCCTCAGCTTCTCCTTGACCTCGCCAAGGTTCTCCTTCGCTTCACGCAGGGCCACCCGGGTGGCGACCGCGGCGGGACGGCCCCGCAGGGCTAGCACGTTCGTAAGCATCTACTTAAACCTTGAATCAGTGAGACACGGGCACACAAAACCGGCGTGCGAGTAAAGAAAACCAGCTTACCTGTACGACGTGCCATATAGCCGAGCCACACAGCCGCTCCGCCCCCACGCGAGTCAACGACTCACGATCGCGCGGCAACCCGCAATACTCGGCGAGCCGCGTCGCCACTCCCGCATCTTCGAATACCGACTCGTCGCGGCTGACTCGAAAGGGAAACTTGCGGAGATGGTCATCAGGGTACGCCTCGACCTCTTCTCGGGTCCTCTTAAAACGAATGAGAGCACCCTCACAGGCTTGACTCGACGACGCCCCCATTTCCCGCAAAGGGATCCCGTATGGCCACTTCTGAACCACATGCGCCCGGCGGGGCGCAACCACCTCGGATACCCGCGGGGGGACGGAGGGTCGGGCCCCTCCCTCGGGCACGCCCTCGGGACGATCCTCGCTGGACCCACCGGCGGAGCGGTCTCGTCCGACTGACGTCCGTCCTGGGTGCAATCTCTCCCCCCAGGGGGCCCCGCCCCCACGGTCCGGGGATCCCGCCTCACTAGCCGCCCCCTTGCCTTTCCCGCGAGGATCAGTACCCCCCGAGGTCGGGGCACCGGCCGAACCAGACACCACCTCCGGCTCCCTCATCGGGTCTTCGCCTGAAAGGAAAAGAAAGACCATCAGGGCGAGCCTAGCCCAAAGTTAACAAAACGTCAAAGATACCTAGGGCCCAAAAGTCCTGGGCGAGCCGACTGCTTTGCGTTAGACTCGCCCAATGACGACACGCCTCGGGCAGCTCCCTCAAAATCTGAGCTTTGGCAATATCCTCCCCGGTCAGCTCCACCCCTTCATTCACGAAGGGATTCCGCGCCCCCCAATTCGACGTCAGCGCCACGTCACTTGGCACCGTCACGAAGACGAACTCCCTCATCCAATCGCCGACATCATCAGGCACTTCGAGGATGAGTTCTCGCCCTCTCCTGGCGCAAACGCGATGATACACCCCCCACTTCCGAACCACGAAGAAATGCTGAAACAACGCCAAGGAGGGACTCAAGGAGCAAGCGAGACACAAAACGACAAACCCCACTAACAGGCCCCAGGAACGGGGCGCTAAGGCGAATATCGGCAGCTCCAGGAAATTCAGCAAGTGAAACAAATACGGGTGGATCAGAAAGCGGAGCCCCAACTCAAAGGACCGGACATAGACCCCGACCTCATCATTCCCCGGTGAGCTCACCGCTTCCCCCGACCCGGGAACCCGCACCTCATAGGGTTGTCGCACAAACCGCACGCGAATCTCCCGGATGTTGATCCTATCCAACCTGCGTCGGGAGGACTCAATGTCTCTCGGTGCAACGGATAACCATGACCATCTTTCCCTGATCCGCTGCACCCTCGGCTGCGACGCCCCCTCGCACGCCGACTCTTCCTCCCCCACCCGGCTACTCCCTCCAATCTCGAATCGAGAAGCCATTGATCGGAAAGGAAGGAAATTGATTGTTGTTACCTGTTGCTCCCTTGAACCTGGAAGACGATCGGAAGAAGACGGCCGGTGATGGAAGGGACAGGTTAGCCAGTAAGCTCCAAATAGAAAAATCGGGCGCCGGAGGAGAATCGGAGAAAGACAAAAAATTCCCGTCGACCGCCTCCCAGACCATTTTAGGCGGTACAGGGGGCCCCCGGGCCATCTCGGCCGTCAAACTTTCGCCACGCGGCGCCCATCGAGACATCCCCGACGCCTCGACTGGCGTGAGAGTCACCTCATCCACGTGTCGCAAACTCAATCGCAGAGACGCTTCGTTTTCCTCTCCCCCCTTTTTTCTTCAAATCGTAATGATGACCACTGAAGCGGGAGTTCCGAAGCCGCCGCCGTCACAACCCGGTGGGTCCAAGGCCCACATTGAGGGTCCGGAATGTTGGATATGATTCGCCCTCCGAGCCGAGTCGGGCTGCCGCCTCAGACTCGAAGGCCGGGGGCAATTGTTACGACCTAAAGATCATAATAGCCCGACTCCCGCCCGGATCCGCTAACATACCCCTTTAGCTCACCCTTTAACAATCAGGGCCGCCGCCCCGAGGACCCGGGCCATCATGGAGATAGGCACGCCTTACGCCGCCCCCCCCCCGAAACGGCCGAGGCGAGCAACTGTAGCCGGCCGAGGCGAACAACCGCGGCCGCCCGGCCCCTCGGGGTAGCGCGCTTGGGGACGCTTGGGTATCAAGGCCAGGCCTACGGACGGGCGTGGTCGGGCCGGACAACCCCCGACCGGAACGGCCCGTCCGATTCCCGCGAACCGCGGCGCCTAAAATGAGCCAGACCTTTAGTTCGACGCTAACGACAAACAGCCTAGGACAAAGGCACAACTGACACATACGTCACCCGACCGCCTGACAAAGCACCCCCAGGCGGCTGACCTGACCGGCGGTTGGTGCTTTCGGCCCTGACATACCGACAAAAGCACCTCTTGGCCGTTGCGCCGCCTGACAGAGGCAGGTCAAAAACTCCTGTTCCCGATGTCCTTGTCCGAAGCTTCCGCTGACAACCGAGCCAGCTCAGCGTGCCAAGTCATCATCCGTCAGGTATAAATACCCCCCTCCTCTTACGAAAAGGGGGTTGCTGCAGAATTCTCTCTCATTCAACTATTCACACACGAGTGCAAAGGTCTTCCATATCTTTGTTCTCCCACCTATAGCTCGCCACGCGCGGTCGACACACCGTTAGTCCGACCGGCGTGACCAGCCCCCCATTTTAAGCCCTATCACTGACTTAGGCATCGGAGGGGCTAAGGGTTGAACCCCCAACCCAGCCCTTCTGATGAGTTGTTCGTGTTGCAGGAGAGCTCGCCTATCAACACCAGTCGGCGTCACCCCCTGCCGTTCAACCTTGTCCAGCCGCATCCGGCGAGATTCAGCCCCGCGACCGTCACTGGCGTCGAGATCGACTTCTTCACCCCACTAATCGCTTGTCAAATAGCCTACCTAAACCCCCTTCTCCACATAACCACCGTGCCCTTGGTTCCCATTAATACAAATTCATTGTACGCGAGTTCCACCTCGTAACAAATCTAATAGCAAAATACTATAGAAAAGCACCAAATACGAGGTTTAAGTTAAGAAATTTATCACCAAATATCCTTGAAAAGACACCAAAATTCTCTGGAAATAAGAAAATAGTCTCTGGAATTTTACAGAATTTTGTGGTGGCGAAATACGGCTACTAGAGCCTCCAATACGCTCAAAATACGCCAAAATCTGCTTGAATACCCCCAAAAACCCCTAGGAATACCTTAAATAGAGGCATTGCGGGTTTGGGGGCCTTAATGGGTTTAGAATTCGCATCCGATTTCGCTTAAACCCAAACCCGCACGCGACGCAAATTGAGGCCGTTGGATCAATGCGGGATCACCCAATACGTCGCCACGTTGCGCTTTAAGATTCGTGCGACCCGCTCCGCGCCTGCTGCATCCGAATTCGTTTCGGGGACGATATCGGCCGTCCGTTCGAGCGGCGATCCGTTGGATTTTCGCCGTGTGTCCCCATTTATCCGATGTCGCTTCGTTCGAGCGGGGTCGCTCTCAGCCGCAGGATCATCATCGAGCGGCCCACGCTGTGTCGCGTCGTCGTCTCGTAGAGGAGCGCTGTCGGCCATTAGATCTTCATCCGTCAGTCAGAGAGCCTCCACGTAGCCGCGTATTCGAATCAAATGTGGGCTTTTGCGAGCCGTTGGATATTAATCCAACGGCGACTAAATTTGCACGTGCCGACGCCTGATAGCCGTAGGATGAAGCGGGAAAGTCAGAGATCGCGCCACGTGGCCGTTGCTGATTGGATGCCGACCGTATTTCCGTATTTTCGAGCGTATTTCCCCATTTAAATTGTATTCTGCATTCAAAAATACACAGTAATTAGCACAGATCTCAGAAAAATACAAATAAATAGTCGTTGGAATCGTGAGATCGAGACCAAGCTAGGAAAAATATTAAAAGTGCAGAAATACTTCGTTAATTACTGTTTTATGCTCAAATAAGGTGTTTTCTCTAATAAATGATGGTGTAGAAAATACGAATGTATTAGATAATAATATAGCATCACATGAGCACAAAATAGGGCTAAATGGGGGGGGTTAAATATGTAATATTGAACCCGAATCACACCCCCGAACTAGCGATTTGCTAGTCTCTAGCAAAAAGAGCGATTAATACGGATGATTAATAAAACAATAAATTCTATCAATTGCTTATGGCATGGCCCAATAATACGCATCCCAACATGGTCTTGACCATCAATATACACAATCCATGACTAAGATCAATCACACGATATTTTCTCTAATTTAATTTGAATAAATAACATACAAGCATCGTTTTGCTTAAGGGAAAGTATAACACATCGTTTTATCCTAGTTTTCTCATTTCCAAGGAATTGGCCTATCAAAATAATCATTCAAGACATGGGTATTGAAGTTGCTTAGTATATTCACCATTTCTTTTTTTTTATTAGTTCCGCGTAACGCGCATCAAGCAACATTCGCAGAAAAATGTATAACTTGGATCACTCCATCAAATGAGTGAGTTTCCTGTCAATGGCTCCCAAATCAGACGATAGTAGGGCATTAGGCCAAAAAGGACCCCTCGGACTGTACTACTCGAGCCAACCAAGTTATTTATTTAGTGACATACTTATTCATTCATTTTTTTCTTCTTTCATTTATCATTCATTTTTTTTCTTCGTTTCTTTTCTTTTTTCTTTGTAAGCAACTCAACACCCATGGATATGAACATAAACATCAATAACAAAGGCCAAATTCCTCTTCAACTTGAAGACTTTTCTAATAAATCGTGTATACTTAAGCTTTTTCATCACATTAGCATGCATGAAATAAATTCAAACTATTTCAAGATATTAATCATGGAAATTGAAAGTTTTCATGAATAGCATATTAACGGTGATTCCATGAAGGAAAAATAATTTAATCAAGCCATAAACAATTTTTAGAACTCAAGTAATGCATAATCATCCGTATTTGTGGGCATATGAAGGAGTTTTAAAATGATGAGATTTGGTGACTTATTCTTCTCAAAAAAAAATCCTAAGGTCTCATACACACCCCCAACTAAAGATGGACATTGTCCTCAATGTCGAAAGGGGTACGAGTTTATTCAAAGCAAGCAACCTAGAAAGCATATAAAAACTACACTACTGGAAAGAACACACCGTGATCAAATGGCGGATCCCGAATCTTTAATTGTGGAGGAAGTTGTTCAATTTGCTCCTTGCGCTCCTCGGCGAGTAATTTTCCTCCAAAAACTAAATTGGACCCCATCAACACAACTCCAAGCATCTCTATAACTTGTTTGCCAATGTCCTGCGAGAGATGAGTTATGTCAGTCCAAATTAGTTTAAGATTCTTCTTGATAAAAGTATTCCAAATGTAGTCATCAAAATAGTTGAAATAAATTAAAGCAAGTTGACGACTACTCCCTAAAATATTTGCACTACTCTCGGTATGATGCTCAGTCATTAGGGAGAGGGATAAATGATTTTGGGATAAAACTGGAGGAGGGCATGGTTCTGACTCCATGGCGATAATCTCAAAACCCTTGTCCCTAGCTGTCTCCTCCTCTCGTTTATCCAAAATTGCTAGCTCGTCCTCTCTTTTGCACACACTTTCTGCCATGTGGATATTTTTATTCGTGTCCTCAACGTGACATGGCTTGCTCGATATACCTGCAATAGAAGATAAACTCGTATTAAATTCTTGAAGTTGAATTTCAAAAGAATTACTTTCTTCTAAGCAAGCGGCAATCAAATTAAGATCTTCAATAGATTTTTGAATCTGCCGACTCCGAGCAAGAAAATTCTCCTGGAATTGATGGGATGTAGCCTCCTGTGTCTGAATAATCAGGTAAACTTCCTCTTTCAAGGATTGCAAAGGTACGTCTACGCTTTGCTCTTCTTGATCAAGGCACGAAGGCTCCGTTGAATCACACTCTGAAGTCTCTTCCATGGTTTCTTCATTTTCCTGCAGAGACTCCATGTATTCCCACGCCTCTGTCAGCGTCATGCCTCCCAAGAATTCCTACAGCTGGGGTTGTAGTCCATCTAGGAAGAACTCCATAAGCTCGTTCTTTGTGTACCCATGCTGCGGATAGCTCGATATTAGGTCTGTGAACCTCCTCCAGGCCTGAAAAAAAGTTTCACAGTCAGTTTGATTAAAATTAACAATTTTGAGCTTCTCCATCCTATGTTTGTGTGCATTAGCATACCTTGCATCATACAGATTGTTTATGCAATAGAAATTCATATACTCCATTTTTCAAAAAAAAATAAAGAAAATAAAAAGTTTATGTATAGTAAAATTAAACAAAAATTTATATACAGTAAAGTGGAAAGATCTCACCGAAGGTCCTCTAAATGAAATAAACCGTGGTAACAAACCATTCCTCCCCGGCAACGGCGCCAAAAACTTGGTAGGACCAAAAAGGTGCTTCTCTCAAGCGCAAGAGTCCGTACAAGTAATATAATCTGGGAGTCCAGATGTCGAATCCTCGGGAGGAAATCTGTTGCAACCACAACTCAAATCAAATAGAAATCCAACAAAGAGAAACTAACCACTTTAAATGATGGTGATGGTGATGTGAATTTGAATACGTGAGCAATACGAACAAAGAAAATTCGTGTGCTAAAATATTTATAAAAAGTATGCACATGGTATGGTTCGTTAGAATCAATGATTCGTATTAATTTGGTTGATGAATATAACTCAATGAATTCTCTTTTTGAGAGCAATTCACCGGAAAATACTCAATATAACTCAATGAATTCTCCTTTTGGGAGCAATTCATCGGAAGATACCCTTTTGGGGGTTCAAGCACAAAATTCAATAAGATCGTCGCTAAAGTTATAATACGATAAGAAACTCTCTTTTGGAGAGATCAAAAATACGATATGAAACTCCCTTTTGGGGAGATCAAAACTCACCCTTGTGGGGCGATCATCAACTCAATCACTTCTTTTGGAAGATGAAAAAGATGATTTAATAACAAAGATTACAACTTTATCGACGTTTAACGATTTAGCACAAGCAATACAACCAAACTAACACAAATCAAGTGTGAGAGACAGAGAAAAGGTAGGGTCTGAGACAGGAGAAGCGGAGAAGCTAGGGTCTGGGGATAAGGGGGCGACCGAAAACGATAGGGGAAACATTTGGGAAGCCTGCCCTTGCGAAATTTTTTGAGCTCTTTGATCTATAACATTGCTTGCAAAAAGACAAACGCCGTCTATTGTCAAACCTATAATAGCGCTTGCAACAAGACAAACGTTGTCTATTGTCAAACCTATAACAGCGCTTGCAGAAAGAAGCGTTGTCTATTATCTGACCTTTAACAGCGCTTGCAAAAAGAAGCGTTGTCTATTATGTGTGCCTCTAATAAACATCGCTTGCAGAAAGAAGCATTGTCTATTATCCGACCTTTAACAGCGCTTGCAGAAAGAAGCGTTGTCTATTCTCCGACCTTTAACAACGCTTGAAAAAAGAAGCACTGTCTATTATATGTGCCTCTAATTAATATCGCTTATAATTGGCAAGCGCTATTAAAGTTGTGCTATTAAAGGTCCTTTTTGTAGTAGTGATACTTGGCACCTAGGTATACCATCCTCTCAGACCTTCTTCCACCTTACATTTCTCATCCATAGCTCGGCCTGAGAACGCGTGCTTGGTCTCTCCGTGAACCAAGCTCGGTTCCACCGAAGCACTTCTCAGTCAAGATCTGACTTAGGCATCGGATGGACTTGGTCGGAACTAAGGTCCGACCCCCTGACGAGCTTTCTCGTGTTGAAGATCGAAGGAGACGTCACACAGCCTAAGCTTACCTTCGGCATCCCATCGACCGGTCACGAGCATCCTCGACCGGGAGCCTGCTCGGCCGACAAATTTCGGAGGTTGCTAACTCGCCGAAGCTTCCCTTCGACGTGCCGTCGCTCGGATCCGCACATTCTCGCATCAGAGCCCGCTCGTCCAATCGGCCCCGAAGGTCATCCACGTCCTCCACGACAGCGACGACCTTCGGACCCCCGTACTATCAGCAAGTGGTGAAAAAACACCCCGAAACAATACTAATTTGAGAGACATAAAGTTTATTATAATTTTTTTAATTAAAGTTTAAAATAAAATTTGAGAACATAGTAGGTAATTTTTTAAAAAAACTTAGCATATTGTTTAAACAAATAATAACAAAGTATGGAAAGGAACGCCAACATGCACACGCAACACAAGTAAATACTTTTGTACAAGTCAATTACTTTGATGGTGTTCGAGATTCTTAATACGACCATCCCCAAGGCATCCACACTATAAACAAATCACGGACACGCAACTTGTATGCCACTATCTAATTGTAAAACATTCTTGCCTTGGAATAACTAATCAAGTTTAACTAAGCCCTTCTAATTCTAATCAACCCACATATATTAATCAACTTTTTTAAGACGAAAGGCAAATGCAGGGCACATTCATCTCCCAGGATAAGACCTCACATACTCAAAAAATAAAGGCAAAGGCCAGTCGTGGCAGTTCATTGAGTGGTTATTTGATGCAGGTTGTGACAGTGGTTTGACTTTGATCATTTCAATTCCGAAAAAAAAAAAAATACTTCGCCAGCTAACTACTCCTCGTCCACTTGCATGACATGGAGTATAAAGAACTACAAACACTAATCAAATTGCTTTTTAGTCTATATACAAATATATGCTACTCTTTGCTCAAACCTCAAGAACTTACAAAGGGTATCATAGTTTTCTCTCAAGCATGCATGTTGATAGACAAGTAATCCTTTGGTCAAGGTCACAGGATCTGTTTTTTAAGCCATTTGATTTGATCCCAGAATAAATGCTGCTTACCTATGTGACTATGTCACTGGTGTTGGGTGGAGGAGGAGGAGGAGGAGAAACAAAACAGTGGGATATTATCCCCTCACGATTTAATTAAAAAGAGATTTGCCAACACATATAGCTTAGCAAAAACCCATCAATTATTTCGATAATTTTCAAGCATGGATCTAAAATTTTAAACCCTCATCCTTATCGGTGGTGTGTTCGGTATACAAGTTGACGTGCGGTATGCAAGCAGTTGTATGTCAGTGATGAGTATAAGATGGCTGATTTGGTAATAGCCGGCCCGTATTAACTAATGAGGCTGTACATTTGAACTGCTAGGTTCTTTTTGTCATGGGCAATGCCTAGGCAAGAATGACCGACATGTACTGCGTCACTCTCTTTTTTATAAGATGATGAAACTTCGTGTAAATATGCATATTGATTTCCAAATGCTGTGATCATCAAGAAGAAAAATATTATTCTCTTGACTTCAAATGCCATGCCAGAGAGAGCACACTAGGTAGACCCATTCCAGTAATCTTTTGTTTAATTGATCTCTCTAACCTTCATCTTCTATAAATTGGCCCAATCCCACCTTCACCAACAAATACAAGAGCCAATCGAACATACACAACAATGTCTTCTTTTTCTCCGATGATGTTGTTTGCGCTGCTTGTTCTAGCAGCTCGTTTCCCTTCCTTCGATGGCGCCGGACTGAAGATTGGATTCTACGACGAGACCTGCCCTTCGGCCGAGAGCTTGGTGCAGCAAGCGGTGGCCGCCGCCTTTGCGAATAACTCCGGCGTGGCCCCCGGCCTCATTCGCATGCACTTCCATGACTGCTTCGTAAGGGTGAGGAACACTAACTAATATGGCTCACATTTGTGCATATTTCGTTGGGGAGGGGCTGCTGACTTGAAAGCATGTGATGCTGCGGAACGAAACTAATGCAAACTTGCACACCTTTGTAGGGATGTGAAGCATCCGTACTCCTCGACTCGACGCCCGGCAACCCGGCTGAGAAGGAGTCGCCGTCCAACAACCCGAGTCTCCGCGGCTTCGAGGTCATCGACGCCGCCAAGTCCGCCGTCGAATCCCTGTGCCCGCGCACTGTCTCCTGCGCCGACATCCTAGCCTTTGCGGCCCGCGACAGCTCCGCCCTGGCCGGCAACATCACCTACAAAGTCCCCGCCGGCCGCCGCGATGGCCTTGTCTCGATCATGAACGAGACCTTCACCAACCTCGCCCCGCCCGTCTTCAACTCGTCGCAGCTGGTCGCGGCCTTCGCGGCCAAGAACCTGACCGCCGACGAGATGGTAACCCTCTCGGGGGCACACACCATAGGGGTGTCGCACTGCACGTCTCTTACCAACAGGTTGTACAATTTCAGCGACACTGAACAAGTTGACCCGAGCCTGAGCACGGCATATGCGGCCCTGTTACAAAACATGTGCCCGTTCAATAGCAGTGCAAACGTGAACACCACGCTTGCGCTGGATATCATAACGCGCGATGTGCTCGATAACAACTACTACGTAGGGCTGCAGCTGAACCTGGGGCTGCTGACCTCGGACCAGACGCTGATGGGCGATCCGGCGCTGCGGGCGGAGGTGAACAGCAACGCCAGGCACGGGCACGGCTGGGCGAAGAAGTTTGCAAGGGCGATGGTGAAGATGGGGAAGATCGAGGTGTTGACGGGGAGCGAAGGGGAGGTCCGGGAGAACTGCCGTGTTGTGAATGGGGCGAGCCTAGGGTTTTTGAAGGGTTTCCAAGTTGCCAGCAGCTCGGCTATGTGATGCATGATGCCGACTTGGGTTCTGATCGGCTCTCTCTTCAATCGGTTATTGCTTATCTATGTGATATATATTGGCTTTCTTGGAAATATTCTGAGAACAAGGTTCTTATGTTTACCGATATTATGTTACATGTAAGAAAAAATAGAAAATAAATTAATAAACATTACGCAGGATGGTAAGAAGAAGTTTAATCACCAAATAAACAGCGTATGAATACTAATGATGATTATGATGGACACAATGAATAAATTATAGGATTAAAGAATTGCTTCTTTTTAGATTGTTAGGAAGGTTATATTAGATTTTAGCTTTAAAACATATATGGATCGAAGCCCCAATGCAATCCTCTGATTCAAAATAGCTCATTGGAGATTCCGATCTAAGCACCCAAACATGCCCCCCCCCCCCCCCCCCCCCCCCCCCCCGAAAGATTGTATAGCTACTTGACTATCCCAATTCCGTGCGGCATTTAGATCACTCAACCTCTTTAGAATGGTTAAGTCAGTCTTCTCTCAAACTCTCAAACTCTCAAGAAACTCAAGAACACAAGAGAAAACTTAGAAGTGGAGAATGCCTTCGCTTCTATTGCTTGCAGCTCTTGTTGGATACAAATGGCCTCCTCTTGCCTCTATTTATACGCGATGCACATTTACGATCAATAGTGGAAATTAGGCTTCTAGACTCTTTCATGATCCAATGGTTAAGGATAGAACCATTCCCATTATTTTACATTAAATTCATTCTTTAAACAATATACATGAATATCCAAGAACATTCTACATACAATATTTACAAGAGTACCCCTAGAAACTCTCTAAAGAATAATATGTGCCAAATAAGCGCCAATTAGACGATGACGCGGCGTCCGTGATATTCTTCCCATCCTATCTCGGCGATGCCATTTCACTTGGCATTCTCCTTATGAAACTCCTTCACTAAGTTCTCAAACTGCCATAGTGCTCTCGCATGTTCCCAGCTTCTCTCACTTTCTGACAATCTCATCCATTTGATTAAGTACTCAAGCCATGGATGGTTATTTGCCTCACGAACCACCCTATCGCGATGATCTTATCGGCCTCCTTGTCGAATTCCATCCGTACTCCTGTAGGCGCACAAGAAGACTTCGCTCGAGTCCTCTGGATCTCCATGGTATAACGTCAATATACTTATATAAAAGACTGGATGGTATTTGATGGTTGGAGGAAGTTCTACATTGTAGGATAGGTTCCCCACTATTTTGATGATCGGAAATAGGCCATCATACTTCCTTATCAGGCTTTTGTGTAGTCCTTTGTGCTGATCTAGCGTTAAAAGCCTGACAAGTACCAAGTCCCACACTTGGTATTCCACATGTCTTCTCTTCTTGTCAGCCCACTTCTTCATTCTTTTCGCAACCTTGCTAAGGAATGATTTTGTTAACTCAGTTTGTTCTTGACATCCCTTAGCAAATTTTTACGCAGCTGTACTACTTACCTTGTAGCCCGTAGCAATGGCGTTCGGAGTGAGTGGTTGTTGCCCCCATCACGATCTCGAACGGACTCTTTTTCATCAACTCACTCCTCTGAAGATTGTACAAAAACTGAGCCACATCCAGTAATTTTGCACAATCTTGCTAGTTGGCACTCACATAGTGTCTTAGGTACACCTCCAGTAGAACATTTACCCTCTCTATCTGGCCATCTGTCTGAAGGTGGAAACTTGGTAGAGAAGCTCAAGTCAGATCCCAGCAATATAAAGAGCTTCGACCAAATTCTTCTGGTGAGGCGAGCATCCCGGTGGCGAACAATGGTCTTTGGTAGCCCCAATACTTCACCACATACTTAAGGAATAATGGGGCCACTATCTCCACTAGACACTTTGCTGGTGCTGGAATAAAGATCCTATACTTGGAGAATTTGTCGACCACTGCCATGATGATGTTGCACCCCTTGGACTTGGGCAATCCCACGATAAAGTCCATGGAAATGCTCTCCCACAGTTTCTCCAAAATCTACAGAGGATCGAAGAGTCCCACTAGTGCTCTTTGCTCCACCTTGTCTTATTGGCATACAAGACACGTCTTCGCATAGGAATCAAAATCGTCCCGCATACGATTGCAATAGTATGCATTCTCGAGTAGTGTCAATGTCCGATGCACCCCTGGATTCCCAGTCCAAGGAGAGTCATGTCATTCTTTTAGAACTTCCCGCTGTAGGTTCCTGAACGATAGCATGTAAACCCGACTTCCATTGGCGTATAGTAAACCATCCTAAAGCCAAAATCTCTGAGAATTTCCTTCCATGGCATACTCGACTAGTGACTTTGCCATCAGATCTTGCATTATGCACTCTCTTATGCGGTTGAGCAAGAAACTTTGTGGATGACTCACCATATAGATGCGAGTTCCGCCTTACGACTTAGCACATCTGTCACTAAGTTTGCTCAGCACAGCCTGTACTCTAACACATATTCGAACTCTGCCAAGAAGTCTTGCCATCTTGCTTGCTTGGGGGATAGCTTTTTCTAAGTTTGGAAGTAGGTGGTGGCCTATTTGTCTTCACTATGAACTTGGAACCAAGTAAGTAGTACCTCCATAGTCGCAAACAGTGGACCACCGATGTAATTTCCTTCTCTTAGACAGTGTACCTACCGCTCGGTGTCATTTAGCTTCTGACTCTCATAGGCGATGGGGTACCCTTCTTCCATTGTAACGACCCGCTCTCGGGGGCCTGTTACTTATTTGATAATTGCGCAGGTTCTGCAGTTAACCAGTGAAATCAAAATAGCCACGATGCAGAGATGTACAAAAATACCCAAATAGTGTCCAATTATTACAATCCAAGATGTCCCAACAGATATACATGAAAGAATAAAGTACACAACTGAAAATAGCTCTGGAAGCTGCGGTCTCATGGCCGAAGTCTGGCGCTATTAACTCTAGAGCATCTGCCTCCATATGTACGTCGTCTGCGGTGCCACGGAGATGGAACCGTAGGTAAGTCACAACAATTCTAAATAAAGAAAGAGAGGTACTGTACAAGTATGACAAAGCAGACCAAAGTGAAAGTAAAGTACGGTGCAGTGTCTGTACAAGTGTAGAAAGTAAAAGTACGGCAAGTAAAGTGCGGTGACTGTACTGGCAAGGAAAGTAAAGTGCATGTACTGTAAAGAAAGTAACTGTGCAAGTTACACTAGAACTACGTGACTCATGTAGGAGAGTATGATATGCAACCATAAAGTTCATCTATTGCCAGGGACCGTTTTGCCGACGCAGGCAGACCTTGTAATTTTGCCGACGCAGGCAGACCTTGTAGTTTTGCCGACGCAGGCAGACCTTGTAGTTTTGCCGACGCAGGCAGACCTTGTAGACAGACATGCAAGTAGATGAACTCCCGGTCATAGCTCCCACACTCTCACTACAATGAGTTACCCCAAACCCCAGTGATGTGTCAAGTACAAGTTCTTCACAAGATTGTTCCCCAGGATGTTCCACAGGAATGTTCCACATGTTAGTCACACCAGGTCAACTGGTTGACTTCCTCATTGAAAACCAGCAAGTAGGATAAAGACAAGTCCAACACCAAAAACTGTTACTTCCGTGCTTTGAGCACGTGGTAGTGTGGCTAGCACACAATTTACCCAAGTTGGTAGTTGTGTGCTACAACCACCAAAGTTGAAAGTTGGCAAAGTAATCTTTGGTCGATTACTTTTATTTATTTCTCTAGTTCGGTTTAACTTGAATAGCCGTTCCGAGGCTATAAGTGAAGTGTCACAAGTTCACGCAAGCACAGTAGACTAGTTTTCTAAACTTAGAATATGTCGTGACTTACTATTTTAGAGCTCGTCGTGGCAAGACGAGGTTGGAGCTGGAAGAGCTGGTGCACGAAGATTGGTACCTGAAATCACAAGAACAATTGGTTAAAGCGTACCCTATTTTCTATTTATTAAACTCGATCGTTTTGATTTTCAAAACTAGTTGAAACGTTCTCGAAAAGCGTTCTAAATTTTTATATAGACTATATATGGTGAAAATAATTTTACTGCAGGAAGGAATATTTTTCTGAAAATTATAGTAATTTTTAGGATTTTTAAAAGCTCAAAAACTATTTAAAAACTGTTTTTCAATTAGTGACGTATTTATTCCACAATTTCTTCTGGGTGCAGTCTACATCGGAATGTTGCAAATGAGGTGTCAAAATGACCGTTACAAAGAGCTCTTTAACATATATTTTTCTCAAGTATTAGTTTACGTAAAAATAAGAAGATACGGATTTTTGAACGAAATTATCGGATTTAACTTATAGGCTTAAAAATTAATTCTGGAAAAACTAAGCGTCGGATTGAGATGAAACTAGCGCCATTGGGTCCAGAATGTCATTTCTGATTTTCTGGGACTAGTCACTCATTTTTCTAGGCTCTATATTATTTATTATGAATTAAAAGCCAATAAATCCATTTTATTAATTAATTAAAAATACGAAAAACGAAAACTTCGTTATATTTACAAGTTTGCCATTGACTTACGCTGCTTCGTTCCGTTCTCCGTCGTTACGCTGAGGGGGGAGCTGTGCGTGCGGTCCGACGGCGGCGGAGCGAGGGCAGGCGGCGGCGGCGAGGGCGAGGGCGGAGGGCGGCGAGCGTCGAGGCAGGCCGTCGGCAGGTGGGGCTCTTCGTCGGAGATGGCGAAGCGGCGGCCATGGCTCGAGAGCGCTCGGAGGATGACGTCGGTACTTCGCCGTCGTCGGAGAGCTTCGTGCACGGCGGCAAGGCGGCTGTGGTGGCGGTGGGAGGCACTGACAGCGAGAGAGAGCGTGGTGAGGCGAGGCGGTGGCGGGGTACGTCGGCGTTCGGGGCTTGGCGGTGATTGGTGATGGCAGCGTTGTTCGAAGACGCCGCCGGCGGGGTTTGTCGACGTGGTCGGAGGGCGAACGAGGCGGAGTCGCGGGCGGTGTCGCTTTGTGGAGCTCGGTGGCGAGCACACGTCGGAGGGGGAGAGTGAACAGAGAGGGAGAGAGTTGTGCTTGAGAGAGAGAGAGAGAGAGAGGGAGGGGGTCCTCTGGGTTTCGAAATGAAATGGGAGAGAGAGAGAGAGAGAGAGAACGAGTCTGTGTTCGAAATTAAACAGGGGGGAGAGAGGGTAATATATAGGGTTAAACGAAGGGGTAGATGGGGTTTTTAGGGTTAGCTGTGGGTGTGGGTGGGGTAGATGAGGGTGTGAGGATTAGCCACGGGTTAGGTTAGGGTTTAGATTAATTAGGGGGTAATTAGGGTTAAGTAGGTAATTAGCAAGATAAAACCCACTTAACGAAAGGTCATTAGTGTAACGAAATTACGGAAATGCCCCTACTAGTAAACGTGTCCGAAAAATTACGAAAACATACCCACGGGATCGTATCATCACGAGGATCGCGAATACGAAGACCGTTCCAGGGTTTGAGCTACGGAAATACTAGATTTTGGCCAAAACGTTTAGAAAACGGGTTTGCGGGTTCTCTATTGAAATGATGTCAGAAAATTACGAAATTAATGTAGGGAGCCCTAAATGATCATAGGATGTTACTGCAGAAGTTTGAAAACATTTTGAAGACGTTTGAATAGAAAATAAATTCATTGAGTCAAAACTGCAATATCTGAAAATGAATTTTTATCAGATCTTTTAGAGGTATTTGACGAAATCCGATTTTACTAAAATACTCCATAACTAGTCTGGTACTTCCAAATATTTTTATAAGAAATTTTGAAATCAGTTTAAGACTCCTAACAAACCATTATAAAATACAATTAAAAATGAATTTACTTTAAATACTTGATTTAAATGTATTGGAAAAATACAGGCCGTTACATTCTACCCTCCTTAAAAATAATTCCGTCCTCGGAATTTAAAATATTTTTGAAACAAATAATTGATATTATAAAGAAGCTCAAGCAAATAAATGATAGAAAAGATAGTAATCTTTGTAAATCAGGTTGTAAATAACATGAAATGTGATAAGAAAATATGGGATGTCACTAATATACTTTATCACAATAGCTACTTCAGATTCATCAAGTAGGCAAAACATAAAATAATGGCATTACTCGGAAATGATAATGAGGATGATGATGACATCTGATCGAACTTGGGACATAAGGTGACAAGTCAGAAGCAAGCACACCAAAGAGAAGAACGGGACGTCTAGAATACATAAACGATGATCACATGGTCTCAATCATGTAAATTATCGTCATAACATACAAAAGCGTAAGGGATAAACCTAGTGCGTCCTTACGGTTACAACTTAACCAGCCGAGCACAAAGGGCTTCATCTGCCACGCTACCAAACTACAAGTCAATATCCAGATTGATACGTATAGGCAAATGTAAGGCCAACTCTCATGGATCAAGATCATCGCTACCACTTTTTCCAGCAATTTCCATAACATCCAACAAGAAGCCAACATCCTAGCCGTCTCCCAAATCCGAGCACAAGACCGACATCCAACTTCAACGCCTAGGCCCAAAAGTATGCCAATACCCAATCCTAAGGATACTCCTTCCCAATACCATTGGTCGATATCTACGGTAAACACCATCAGCCCTAAGCAGTTCAACGACCAAAAACTCAGGAACCTACAAGCACTAAGGAGCACCCCTAAGAAGAACTCGAAGCTGGGCAGCTCAAGGGGGAAGAACCAGAAAAGGAGCTCCCAATGATACCCATAGCGGCGGGTTCCCAATATCCCGACCACACGGCCAAAGCATGGGTGGCGGCGAGGGTTGCTGCTAAGCCCAACAGACCCCAATGTCGTTGGCGGGCCATCGGCGGCTGGCGATCTGCGGCGGCGAGGGCTCCGACTGGCTGGCGATCCATGGCGGGGAGCTAGGGCCTACGGGATGGAGCGAAGCGGAAGCTGGCGGATCTTCGGGTGAGGCTGGCGGATCGGAGATCGGAGTGGCGATGCGGGGTCCGATCGAGCTCGCTTGGGGGAGAGGCCGGGAGGAGGAGGGGGCGATGTCTGAGCAGAAAAAAAAAAGGGAAAGCCACGGGGTGGCTTGCGGAGGAAGGAGCGGGGTTTTTTTTAAAAAAATGGGGGGAGAGGGGCAGCGAAAGTCGGGGTTAGGTAGGGTAGGGTTCGGCAGGCACGGGTCTCGAGGGGGGAAGCGGACAAAGGAATTAAAGAGGGGGGAGGTGGTCGGTGGGAAATGAAATCAAACCCTTGGAGAGAGAAAATCGGGTACAAGATAGAAGTAGGGGCTAGAAGAGAAATACGAGTTCAAAAGATGCAAACAGCCTACACTTACACGTTAGGTTTGGCTCGTCTCCAATCATCAGCACTATCCTCCAATACTTCTGAGCGTCCTTCGATTCGCTCCCGTTGTCGAATTTGACTTCTGGTGATCGAAAATCGAATGCTACCCTCCTTAGAATAAACGTAGCTGGAGTTCAAGCGAACTAAACGCGATTTAGGAAGAAGAAAAATAATCAGGAGGCCATCATTAGCTAAAGAAGGGGTGATAATGATGGAGATCGATGGTGTTACATAATCACGATTCACGTCCTTGCGGTCCAGCGGACACGGACAGGGAAGTGACTAAGCCAGGATCACTTATGCCCAGTCTAGCCAGGTTGATCCAACAGACTTTAGCCAAGCACATTGACCGGTATCATGGTCCATTGAAGGAAGATCATCATTCATATGAGTACCATCATCAACTGAAGGAAAGGTGATGAAGTGGGTAAATAGTTCAACCTATGGAAAATAACTATAACTGTTAGCAAAAGAGGTTACTATGGAGGGTATAACCAGGAATGGAACACGAATTCCTAAGCAAAGGTTAAGAGTTCAAAGGAAGTAAGGAAGACCTAATGAAGATGGTAATAAGGACACTTCACCCGTATATCCAATACAGGTGAACACTCGAGACAACCAGTGCTCGAGAGTTCAATTTGAGTATTTTATATTATACATCCTGATCTTGCTATAATGTTCACGAGGTAGTTAGCGAGGACCTGCATGGGCCACCAAACTTGTAACGACCCGCTCTCGGGGGCCCGTTACTTATTTGATAATTGCGCAGGTTCTGCAGTTAACCAGTGAAATCAAAATAGCCACGATGCAGAGATGTACAAAAATACCCAAATAGTGTCCAATTATTACAATCCAAGATGTCCCAACAGATATACATGAAAGAATAAAGTACACAACTGAAAATAGCTCTGGAAGCTGCGGTCTCATGGCCGAAGTCTGGCGCTATTAACTCTAGAGCATCTGCCTCCATATGTACGTCGTCTGCGGTGCCACGGAGATGGAACCGTAGGTAAGTCACAACAATTCTAAATAAAGAAAGAGAGGTACTGTACAAGTATGACAAAGCAGACCAAAGTGAAAGTAAAGTACGGTGCAGTGTCTGTACAAGTGTAGAAAGTAAAAGTACGGCAAGTAAAGTGCGGTGACTGTACTGGCAAGGAAAGTAAAGTGCATGTACTGTAAAGAAAGTAACTGTGCAAGTTACACTAGAACTACGTGACTCATGTAGGAGAGTATGATATGCAACCATAAAGTTCATCTATTGCCAGGGACCGTTTTGCCGACGCAGGCAGACCTTGTAATTTTGCCGACGCAGGCAGACCTTGTAGTTTTGCCGACGCATGCAGACCTTGTAGTTTTGCCGACGCAGGCAGACCTTGTAGACAGACATGCAAGTAGATGAACTCCCGGTCATAGCTCCCACACTCTCACTACAATGAGTTACCCCAAACCCCAGTGATGTGTCAAGTACAAGTTCTTCACAAGATTGTTCCCTAGGATGTTCCACAGGAATGTTCCACATGTTAGTCACACCAGGTCAACTGGTTGACTTCCTCATTGAAAACCAGCAAGTAGGATAAAGACAAGTCCAACACCAAAAACTGTTACTTCCGTGCTTTGAGCACGTGGTAGTGTGGCTAGCACACAATTTACCCAAGTTGGTAGTTGTGTGCTACAACCACCAAAGTTGAAAGTTGGCAAAGTAATCTTTGGTCGATTACTTTTATTTATTTCTCTAGTTCGGTTTAACTTGAATAGCCGTTCCGAGGCTATAAGTGAAGTGTCACAAGTTCACGCAAGCACAGTAGACTAGTTTTCTAAACTTAGAATATGTCGTGACTTACTATTTTAGAGCTCGTCGTGGCAAGACGAGGTTGGAGCTGGAAGAGCTGGTGCACGAAGATTGGTACCTGAAATCACAAGAACAATTGGTTAAAGCGTACCCTATTTTCTATTTATTAAACTCGATCGTTTTAATTTTCAAAACTAGTTGAAACGTTGTCGAAAAGCGTTCTAAATTTTTATATAGACTATATATGGTGAAAATAATTTTACTGCAGGAAGGAATATTTTTCTGAAAATTATAGTAATTTTTAGGATTTTTAAAAGCTCAAAAACTATTTAAAAACTGTTTTTCAATTAGTGACGTATTTATTCCACAATTTCTTCTGGGTGCAGTCTACATCGGAATGTTGCAAATGAGGTGTCAAAATGACCGTTACAAAGAGCTCTTTAACATATATTTTTCTCAAGTATTAGTTTACGTAAAAATAAGAAGATACGGATTTTTGAACGAAATTATCGGATTTAACTTATAGGCTTAAAAATTAATTCTGGAAAAACTAAGCGTCGGATTGAGATGAAACTAGCGCCATTGGGTCCAGAATGTCATTTCTGATTTTCTGGGACTAGTCACTCATTTTTCTAGGCTCTATATTATTTATTATGAATTAAAAGCCAATAAATCCATTTTATTAATTAATTAAAAATACGAAAAACGAAAACTTCGTTATATTTACAAGTTTGCCATTGACTTACGCTGCTTCGTTCCGTTCTCCGTCGTTACGCTGAGGGGGGAGCTGTGCGTGCGGTCCGACGGCGGCGGAGCGAGGGCAGGCGGCGGCGGCGAGGGCGAGGGCGGAGGGCGGCGAGCGTCGAGGCAGGCCGTCGGCAGGTGGGGCTCTTCGTCGGAGATGGCGAAGTGGCGGCCATGGCTCGAGAGCGCTCGGAGGATGACGTCGGTACTTCGCCGTCGTCGGAGAGCTTCGTGCACGGCGGCAAGGCGGCTGTGGTGGCGGTGGGAGGCACTGACAGCGAGAGAGAGCGTGGTGAGGCGAGGCGGTGGTGGGGTACGTCGGCGTTCGGGGCTTGGCGGTGATCGGTGATGGCAGCGTTGTTCGAAGACGCCGCCGGCGGGGTTTGTCGACGTGGTCGGAGGGCGAACGAGGCGGAGTCGCGGGCGGTGTCGCTTTGTGGAGCTCGGTGGCGAGCACACGTCGGAGGGGGAGAGTGAACAGAGAGGGAGAGAGTTGTGCTTGAGAGAGAGAGAGAGAGAGGGAGGGGGTCCTCTGGGTTTCGAAATGAAATGGGAGAGAGAGAGAGAGAGAGAACGAGTCTGTGTTCGAAATTAAACAGGGGGGAGAGAGGGTAATATATAGGGTTAAACGAAGGGGTAGATGGGGTTTTTAGGGTTAGCTGTGGGTGTGGGTGGGGTAGATGAGGGTGTGAGGATTAGCCACGGGTTAGGTTAGGGTTTAGATTAATTAGGGGGTAATTAGGGTTAAGTAGGTAATTAGCAAGATAAAACCCACTTAACGAAAGGTCATTAGTGTAACGAAATTACGGAAATGCCCCTACTAGTAAACGTGTCCGAAAAATTACGAAAACATACCCACAGGATCGTATCATCACGAGGATCGCGAATACGAAGACCGTTCCAGGGTTTGAGCTACGGAAATACTAGATTTTGGCCAAAACGTTTAGAAAACGGGTTTGCGGGTTCTCTATTGAAATGATGTCAGAAAATTACGAAATTAATGTAGGGAGCCCTAAATGATCATAGGATGTTACTGCAGAAGTTTGAAAACATTTTGAAGACGTTTGAATAGAAAATAAATTCATTGAGTCAAAACTGCAATATCTGAAAATGAATTTTTATCAGATCTTTTAGAGGTATTTGACGAAATCCGATTTTACTAAAATACTCCATAACTAGTCTGGTACTTCCAAATATTTTTATAAGAAATTTTGAAATCAGTTTAAGACTCCTAACAAACCATTATAAAATACAATTAAAAATGAATTTACTTTAAATACTTGATTTAAATGTATTGGAAAAATACAGGCCGTTACATCCATCAACACCCCCCGATGGTGAAGTCGCTCACATCGATGTGGACTTCATATGGCTTGCTGAAGTCTAGAAGAGAGAGGATTGGCTCCTCCGTCACCACCCTCTCCAATCCTTCGAAAACTTCTTGGTATTTTTGGCTCCAGCTCGGATGAGTGGTTATTGTATATAGTTTTTCCCTCGTTTTCATGCACGTTTTACATCATTTTCTTCACCATTCCTCCCCGTTTCCCGTTTTTGTTTTCTCTTTTGCTTTTGTGGTCCCTCCTATACTTTCACTACTACAGATTTGGGTTTGGGTAAATCCACTTAGATAGCGCTTATAAAAAACGCTATCTAAGTAAGCTCTTGTATAGCGCGTTTGCACTTATAGAAAATAAAATAAATCTAAATTAAGATAAAAATCACTTAGATAGCGCTTTTTGTTAAAGCGCTATCCAAGTAACACCTTAAATAGCGCTTTATTTTAGCACTATGGTATTAATCGTTACGTAAAAACTATTATTAAAAAATATACATATATATAATCTCTTAGATAGCGCTTGGGGAGGAAATTTTCCGATTTCCGCTAATTTTCTCGGCCATCTGCTAAATTTTCCAAACGCTAAGTGAATCCTCTCGTTATAAACGAGCCCTAAATTTCCCCCAAACGCTCCTCCGCCTCCCTCAAGCCCAAACGCTTGATCGTCCTCCACAGTATCCAATGCCCAATCGCCGCTCATCCTGATCACGTCTCTCATCAGAACCTCGACCTCGGACGCCAACGACTCGAGATCTGTTAGCACCCATGGGTTGGCGTTGAAGCTGGGAAATAGCGGGAGCTGTCTTGACACAGGGCCGTTGGATTAAGCGGAGAAGATGTATCCGCAGCAGTTGGATGATCATAAGGGGAAAGATCTAACGCTTCAGTGGGATTTAATCGTGGCCGTCCGTATTGAAGACCGTTGGCTTTATTTTGAAGAGATCTGTTGATTGCTGATCCGGTTGTTAGAGAATTTAACAAACTCGAAGAGCGCCGAAGATTCCTTATCCTTTCGCTCGTCCTCAACTGCTCGTCCCCGCCTTCACAGCTGTCTGATTATCCTCAAGGTTGTTAGGAGTTTGTTAGAGGTCTGGAGGGGTATAAATATGAGTGATTGTATCGATCGTAGTATCGAATATCTGAAGTAATTTCTCTTTTGCATTTTTCCCTGTATTTTTCCCTTCTAGTTAATAAAATTCCTCTAAGATCTCGCCACCTTGGCGAGGTCTCCAGCTTCAATCCCTTGTTAAGGCATGGGTCCTTATCATTTGGTATCAGAGTCAGCTACCATCCATGGGAAAGAAGAGAAACGAAATCCCTGAGGGTGATAACGGGCAGGGTTCTAACCTTGACTCCATCACGCCTGGGGAGCGTTTGGATGATTCTCTTGAGTGGAGAGCTCAACAAGAAGATCAAATCAAGGCAATCGCTGCCAAGGTGGAGGCACAACATCAACTGTTAGAGGCGAAGTTGGGGGCACAGATCCAGCAACATGGTCAACTATTGGAAGCAAAGTTAGGAGCTCAAATCCAACACATGGCTTCGCAGATCCAGATGATTTTGAATAATCAACTCAAGGCTGATGAACGAACTCAAGGTGATAGGAGTTCCGGCCACGACTCCCATGGTGACCGTAATGTGGAGAGAAGAATCATCCATCCAGACACTCATCCTTCTTCGCAACTGAGGATTCTCAAACCAGAGATACCCATCTACAATGGAGATGAAGATGTTCTCACATGGCTGAGTCAGGTACAACAGATTTTTGCTTACTATTCTACACCGTATCCTAATTGGGTTGGTACTTGCTCATTTTATTTACGGAATGATGCGATGAAGTGGTTTGATTGGGGTAGAATTAATATAGAGAATTTCTTCAACTGGGAAAAGTTTAAAGAAGAATTGATTGTACGTTTTGGCCCTACTGAAGTAGAAAAACCATTTTCCAGTATTTGCAACCTTAAACAAGTGGGTACGGTGAAGGATTACTTGGGAAGGTTTGAACAAATAGTTGGGTTGTTGAGAAAGTTGCCAGAGGAGTATGTATTGCATAAATTTGTGAGTGGGTTAAAGGATGAAATTCGTTTAGATGTCTTAGATCACAGTCCAAATACACACAGGAAGGCAGTACAATTGGCTAGGACCTTTGAAGAAAAATTAATTCTAGCAAGGAGATCTAAGCCATTGGTGGTACCTCCCATATTCCCTAGAGGCCATCAACCACAACCCCCTGGAATCCATAAAGAAGGAGGAAGTAAAGGAGTCAATACAGGACTTAAGGGTAGATTGCTAACTCATGAAGAAATACAGGAAAGGAGGAAAAATAATTTGTGTTTCAGTTGCAATGAGAAATGGGAGAGAGGGCATAGGTGTAAGAAACAAATTTACATCCTGGATATAAAAGGCGAAGAGAGTCCTACAGTTGAGGAACCACAAGCTGAAACTGAGGAGACATTAAAAGAATTACAGGAGATATTAGTAGAAGACCCACCATCCATCTCAATACATGCCTTAACTGGCATCCCAGCTGCACAAACACTGAGGCTTAAGGGAAGTATCAAGGGATACAATGTTTGTATCGTGGTTGACACAGGCTCAACTCATAATTTTATACATCCTAGGTTGGTTAAGTCCCTTAACTTGGAAGTAGAAAAGTCTGAGAACTTTGATGTTGTGGTAGCAAGTGGGGATAAGTTGCAATGTACAGGGCTATGTAGAGGGATTAATATCCATTGTCAAGGAGTCATAATTCCTGTCAACCTGTTAATATTACCCTTGGGGGGACAGCAAGTTGTGTTGGGTACTCAATGGTTGAGGCAATTAGATGATATCACTTTTAATTTCAAAAAGCTGCATATGAAGTTCAATTTGAATGGAAGGGAATGCCATTGGCAAGGTATCATGCCACCAACATCTCAGGTTGTGGATGGAAAAGAACTGGGCAGGATTTTTAGGCAACAAGGAGAAGGGTATGTGATACAACTTAATTTGATGGACTTGGATAGCCCTCAGCAACAGATTCAAATGGAATTGACACAATTGCAAAATTTTCCCCTTAAACTGAAGGAAATCTTGGACCAACACACAGAGGTGTTCCGTGAACCAAAAGGGTTATCTCCCAGGAGAGAGTGTGATCACAAAATACCCACAGAAGTAGGGGCAAGACCAGTGTGCATAAGGCCATATAAACATGCCTACTTCCTAAAATCTAAAATTGAAAAGCAAGTTAAAGAGATGTTGGCTACAGGGATCATCCGACCTAGTTTTAGCCCCTACGCATCTCCAGTAGTCATGGTGAGGAAGGCAGATTCCAGCTGGAGGATGTGCATAGATTATAGATATCTTAATCAACAAACAATCAAGGAAAAATTTCCCATCCCTATTATAGATGATCTCTTAGATGAACTTCATGGGGCTCAATTTTTCTCCAAACTGGATTTAAGATCAGGATATCATCAGATACGCATGTCAGAAGATGATATCTATAAAACTGCCTTCCGTACACATGATGGCCATTATGAATTTCTTGTGATGCCATTTGGCCTAACCAATGCTCCCTCAACCTTCCAATCCCTAATGAATTCCATTTTTAGAAGATGTCTACGGAAATTTGTGTTGGTGTTCTTTGATGATATACTCATCTACAGCAAGGACTGGCCATCTCATTTAAAGCACTTGCATTGTGTGTTACAAATCCTGGGGGAGCAGCAGTTGGTAGTTAAGCTATCCAAATGTTCTTTTGGTCAAACTTCAGTTGAGCATCTAGGACATATCATCTCACACTTGGGGGTAGCCATGGACCCTAAAAAAGTGGAAGCTGTTAAGAATTGGCCAGCCCCCAAAAAAGTTAAAGCAGTAAGAGGGTTCCTTGGCCTTGCTGGCTATTATAGGAAATTCATAAGGGGGTTTGGAGGAATAGCAGCTCCCCTCACTGATTTGTTAAAAAAGGAAGCATTCCATTGGGGTCGGTCCTGAAGCTCAAGAGGCCTTTGAGAAGCTGAAGGATACTCTCACAACAGCCCCAGTTTTGGCTATGCCTGATTTGGAGGATGAGTTTGTACTAGAATGTGATGCCTCTGGCAGGGGTATTGGGGCAGTATTGATGCAGAAAAATAGGCCTATAGCTTACTTGAGCACCAAACTCACTGGGAGAAATTTGATGTTGTCCACCTATGAAAAGGAATTACTAGCTATAATAGTATCAGTTACAAAATGGGGCCAGTATCTCATGGGTAAGAGGTTTGTCGTCCGCACAGATCACCAGAGCTTAAGACACTTATTGGAGCAAAAATTGCAGCAGGGTATGCAAGGGAAGTGGCTAATGAAATTACAAAATTATAATTACAAAGTATAGTATAAACCTGGGAAAACAAATAGAGCTGCAGACAGTCTATCAAAAGAAGTGGATAATAGTGCTGATACTCCAGGAGATTATAGTGCTATTTATCATATTTCCCAACCTCAGTGTGAGTGGTTAGAGGATATTAGACAGATTATGAGCAGTGATCCTTATTACAAGCAGATTGAAGGAAAGATGAAGCACTCCCAATCAGGAAGAACTAAATACACCAAAGTGGATGGAATTTATTATTATAAAGATAGAATTTTGATTAGTCCAGACTCAAAGGAAATTCAGCAATTATTCCTCCAGGAATTTCATAGCTCAGCTTTAGGGGGACATTTAGATGCTGTGAGGACTCTCCATAGAATGAGGAGGTCAGTTCATTGGGTGGGCATGAAAGCAGATGTAAAACGGTTCGTAAGAGAATGTGAAGTTTGTCAGAGGAATAAGGCTGAAAATGTGGCTTACCTAGGTCTTCTCCAACCCCTGCCGGTGCCTACCCAAGTTTGGGAAAGTATCTCCATGGATTTCATCTTGGGTCTCCCACCTTGTCATGGGTTCAGTGTGATCTATGTTGTTGTTGATAGATTAACTAAATACTCACATTTTTCCCCCTTAAACATCCTTTTTCTGCCAAAATAGTAGCTCAGGTCTTCTTCGAAGGGGTCTTCAAGCACCATGGGCTACCAGCCGCCACCATCAGTGATCGGGACACTGTCTTCACCAGCCAATTTTGGGTTGAGTTGTTCAAGCTGCAAGGAACTTTGTTGGCTCATAGTTCAACCTACCACCCCCAAAGTGATGGACAGACGGAGGTCACCAACCGGAGCTTGGAGTGCTATCTTCGATGCTTTTGCGGCCATAAGCCAAAGGAATGGGTTGATTGGTTACCATTGGCGGAATTCTGGTATAATATAACTTGGAGGAGCTCCACTCAGATGACACCCTTCGAAGCACTCTACAGGCGCTCTCCCCTCACTCTCCTGTCTTACATCCCACATACTTCAAACGTCGCAGTTGTGGATGAAGCTCTGTTTACTAGAGAAGTCACCCTGCAATTTTTGAGGGACAACCTGGAGAGGGCTAGGGAGAGAATGCGAAGGAATGCGGATAAGCGACGGACGGAACGTGCTTTTCAGGTGGGTGATTGGGTCTATTTGAAATTGCAACCTTACAAGCAGATCAGTGTCGCCATGAGGAAGACACACAAGCTTTCTCCCAAGTACTATGGCCCGTATCAGGTTGTTGGGAAAATTGGGGAAGTCGCTTATCGATTGAGGCTGCCAGAAGAAGCTCAGATACATCCCGTCTTCCACGTCTCCCAATTGAAGAGAAATCTCGGAGCACGAGTAGTGGTGCAGGACAATCAACCCCGCTACTTTGAGGAAATAATTGATGAACCGAAGGCTATTGTCGATAGGAGAACCGTGAAAATCCGAAGGGCTTTGGTGTCTCAGGTCCTCATCAAATGGAGGCAGCGGACACTGGAAGAATCAACATGGGAATCTTATTGGGATCTAGTTAAGAGGTTTCCTCATTTTGACCTTGAGGCAAGGTCCCGTAATGGAGGAGGGATTGTTAGCACCCATGGGTTGGCGTTGAAGCTGGGAAATAGCGGGAGCTGTCTTGACACAGGGCCGTTGGATTAAGCGGAGAAGATGGATCCGTAGCCGTTGGATGATCATAAGGGGAAAGATCTAACGCTTCGGTGGGATTTAATCGTGGTCGTCCGTATTGAAGACCGTTGGCTTTATTTTGAAGAGAGCCGTTGATTGCTGATACGGTTGTTAGAGAATTTAACAAACTCGAAGAGCGCCGAAGATTCCTTATCCTTTCGCTCGTCCTCAGCTGCTCGTCCCCGCCTTCACAGCTGTCTGATTATCCTCAAGGTTGTTAGGAGTTTGTTAGAGGTCTGGAGGAGTATAAATATGAGTGATTGTATCGATCATAGTGTTGGATATTGGACTCCCCGGATTTGGTTTTGGATGATGAACAAACATAAATATAATGTGAACTAACACTTTGTGAGCGCAGTTATGGAGATCGTCGCCAAATTCACATGAATATCAATTACGACGTCTCAAGACTTCTCAAAGCACGTGATCGTATGCCTAAAGCTTCGTTGAAGCTTATGGACCAATCTAGAAGTCATGAAGATTCGATTGAAGCTATTGAAGACGGTATCGTCAAGTTTAATTTATAGTCTTTAAGCTTCTTTCGTAGAATGTTAAGCCTTGAGTAGTTCTTACGTTTTAATTATTCATAACGTTCATATCTTAGCTCTAGGATCTTTATAGAAGTCCATACAATTCTTCCCGAAGCTTCGCGCTTCGATTCGGGACTTCTTGTGCATGTTAGTTGGTTCAAGAAGAAGAACTGACCGACTAGATGGTGATCTAGTCGGTCAGCCAAGCTTCTTGGACCGACTAGTTCTTCTCAGTCATTCATAGCTCTTTACTGTTTACAGTTAGTCGGTCTAAGTTGACTCACCGACCGACTAGTTTGTGAACTAGTCGGTCAGTGATGCTTCTGTGACCGACTAGTTGAGCTTTCCCTGTACATACCACATTTGAGCTTGAGCTACTGTTTATCATTAGTCGGTCTGTGTTCATTGATCGACCGACTAGTTGATGAACTAGTCGGTCAACTTTCCTTCTTAGACCGACTAGTTTAGTTTACTGTACATGCCAAATTTTTCACCATACTTACTGTTTATTGTTAGTCGGTCTATGTTCATTTGGTGACCGACTAGTTGGTGAATTAGTCGGTCAACATCTGTTCTTGGACCGACTAAGTCTAATTCTTCTCAGACTTCAGTTTTATCTGTTAGTCGGTCTCAGTTGAGTAACCGACCGACTAGTTGTAAAACTAGTCGGTCAGCTACTCTTCTTGGACCGACTAGTTTCTTAGTCTGTACTTTGATCTTTTCTCAGTTTACCCATTAGTCGGTTTACGTTAATTGACCGACCGACTAGTTGATGAACTAGTCGGTCGGTGGTTGTTCTTTGACCGACTAGTTGGGTTCAGAAAAGAGCCGTTGGAGCCTTTAATGACTCGAATTTCTTTCTCTCTCTCCTCTATCCTATATATACTTGATGGGCTGCATTCATTGCTGCCAAGGCTGATATTATTGCAAGTTTAGAGATCAAGAGAATTCATTCCAAGTTCATTCAAAGCTCATTCATTCCATTCAATAATCTCTCCTCACTCTTACTTCCAAAGAGAGATTCATTGAGTGTGAAGCCTTCCAAGCCAAGTGCTTGATTCTAGGTCACCAACATCCCCAAAGCTCTCCATCGCTGATCTACATCTTGGAGCTAGGGTTTGGTGCCACTTCTTCCCCAAAATCATCCTTGCCCTAATTCGTAAGCAATATTCAAGGCATAGGTATTTTGTTCGGTAAGAAGTTTTCTTATTTCATTTAATATTTGATTTGTAAGTTTCACTCTCGGTTGTGAGAGTGTGGTTGTGATCCCGGGTTGTGGGAGTCACAAATTGTATTTTGTATGATTTGACTTGTGGAGGATTTTCACAAGTATTTCATAGTGGAAATCTTGAGTTAGGGTTTCTAACTCAAGTATCCGGAGGGGATCCGGGTGGTTGGGACGTAGGATCACCGGGAACAAGTCGGGGAGACTTGGGTGGATCCGAACCCAGTAACATCTCTTGTTAGCATTGTTAATTTTGTTGTTGTCATTCAATTTAAGCTTCCGCAAATTGATTTGGTAGTTGTTTGCATTATAATTAGGAATTATACTCCTTGTTATTTTTAAAGTACTATTCACCCCCCTCTAGTACTTGTGCAGTAGCTTGTAGGGCATTACATTTGGTATCAGAGCCAGATACTTAGCTATGTCTGCAAACGACAACAAGACCGTGTGTCCACCTTCCAACTATGACACCTTCAGGAACCGTGAAGGAGCGTCTTCGGTGATGGAAGGACATTCCTCTACGAGGCCTCCATTCTTCAACGGTACCAACTACGGGTACTGGAAATGCCGGATGGAAACCTTCCTCCGAAGTGCATCTCTATGGAGGACCACAATGAAGGAATACATCGAGCCCGAAGAAGAAGACTTTGAGAAATGGACAACCGCGGAGGTCGCCGCGGAGGTAAGCAATGCCAAGGCAATGAACGCCTTGCAATGTGCGTTGGAGCCCGAGGACTTCAATAAGATATGCACATGTAAGAGTGCATATCAAATTTGGAACTCCCTCCTCATTCTTCATGAAGGGACGAGTAGGGTAAGAGACTCTAAACTCGTAGTTGTAAACAAAGATTACGAAATGTTTCATATGCAACAGGGCGAGAAGATGAAGGAATATTACGCTCACTTCATTGACATCATAAACGAGTTAGAGGCTCTCGGCAAATCCTACACCCAAAAGGAGAAGTGCTCGAAGCTTATCGAAGGACTTCCTTCTTCTTGGGAGAAACGTACCTTCACCATCGAGGAAGGTAATGACATGAATAAGTACACCGTAGTTCAACTAATGGATACTTTAATGTCGTACGAGGTACGCAAGGATAGCAAGCTCAAATTGCAGGAAAAGATGAAGTCCTACCTAAAGCAAGACGAGCCAAAGAAGAAGGCCATTACTTTCAAGGCCGCTCCATCCACATCCACATCAACCGATGATGAAGACTCGGAAAACGAGTTGGACTTGGAGTCCATGGCACTCATGGCCAAGAAGTTCAATCGTTTCTTCTGAAAAGGTAACTATAAGAACAAAGCTAAATTTGGTTCTTCTAACGCATCTTCCTCTCCTTTGTGTTTCAAGTGCAATAAGCCAGGACACATGAAAACGGAGTGTCCTCTCAACAAGCAAAAGGAGAAGTGGAAGGCGCCTAAATTCGATAAGTTCAAGAAGTAGGCCGGAGACATCGTCCGGGGGGCGATCCTCCAGCCAGGAGACGTCGGCGACGAGGTAGGGTTTGGATCGGAGGATCTTGTTAATGCGGAAGCGCTCCTGGCCCTTGGCGATAGGAAGAATTGGTCGTCGGCGAGCTTCTCATGCTTCACCACCTCGACGACGCAGCCGACGGCGGTGGCAGAGTCCGACGACGAGGACGAAAACAGAATGCCGAAGCGGAGGTCGGACTGGAGTAAGGTGTGCATCATGATGCGGTATCAGAACTCGAAGATCTGAAGCGTGAGGATGGTGCCGGGGAAGAGGACAAGAGGGAGAGGAAAGACCGGGAGCTCGACCGTCGATGAGGATTCCGGCGGAGGAGGAGGAGGAGGGGAGGAGGAAGAGCAGCGGAGGCGGCGTCGGTTGGGAGCTAAGGGTTTGAGAGAGAGGTAGCGGCGAGAAGCGAAACGGGGGAGGAAGAGGGTGGGGTTTGGGGGGAGGAGAGATGCCGCCATAGATTTGGGTGCGAAATTCTTTTGTTGGGCCCCACGACTCCGATTCCCGCCTCATCACCTTTATCTTGGACTCGTCGGCCAGATCGGAGCCGGGTCCGGCGAAAGGTGAGGGGTTTGACCCACGATCGGAGATGGTGCTGAGACCCGAGAACGTTGCCGCAGAGGCCTCCTCCTCTGACACGGCCACAGAGAAGCGGAGACTTACTGGGGAGGCATCATCTTTCCGCAGCCTTTGCTTGACAAATAGATCGAATCCCATCAGGTACACCATAAGGATTGCCTCCCCCATCCGGAAAACGCAAAAGCAGTAAAGATTGTTTTTTGTTATTTGCAGAAAGAAATGGAAGAATTCGACACGATGGAGCCCTCCTCTGTCGCATGCAAACAGTAAGCGATCCATACCCCCCAAATCTTCTTCTTGTTGCCGTTAATTTTAGCACTGATTGAATGAATTCTTCGGGGTAATCTCTAGCACAGATCGCTTGCCCGACGCCCTCCTCCAAGTGTAAGCATTTTGTTTGATTTTCTTTTTTTTGTTTTGACCAAATAATTGGATCGTGTTTTTTCAGTATTCATCTTATTGTTGATTGCTCCTGTCAGGACGAGAGGGCCCGAGGACGCTTCATGGGAGCGGTGGTTCCAGCGCATCCGCAGCTCTAACCGCACATTTAAGCTTTGGTTGGTACTGTTTTATTGGGGGTTTCCTTTTTAGGTGTGCCATGGCTCTTGTTATAATGGGTCTGCTCAATATACGTGCTTTTTTCTAATTTTATCTTACCTTTTCCCTCCAATGTTGTATCTCTAATTGTCTGCATTGCTCGTGGGGAAATTTGTAGTGCAACAGACCGATTCATGGATTTTTGGAAGTTTTGATCTTGGACATCGGAAGTACGTGAAGGTAAACTTCTTTGATGCACTTCAAATGCTTGTTTGTTTCTCTCAAAGAACTTAGATTTAAGGACACTGGCCAATGGAACAGAGAAATAGAACTGTTCCTTTTTTTGTTCATTTGTATTTAATTTTAGGGAAATTTGGGTCATTTTCTTTCTACTTATTTTGGTGGCAAGTATGCATGAGCACATGCTTTTGTATCTCAGGATATCTATTCAATTGTGAACTGGATGAGGATATGCACTGGTATCGTGTTTGATATCCAAGGGAACAATTAGAATTGCCTGGAACTCTGTTGGTTGATCATCATTACAACCTTGTTTCTCTTAATTGTCTGGCTATGGTTTCCAAAGATTTCTTGAAGGAATCAGCTTCCAGCCTTCTGTGTCAATTCCTTGTCTCCAATATGAACGGTAGCTCAATTCATGCTGAACATCTTGCTCGTGGCCTTCAATTTCAACCAAATGTTGTACCCCATTACTGATTCTTGAATTTCATACTGAACATCTTGCTTCTAGCCTTCTGTGACATTTTCTTTCTACTTATCTTACTTTTGATTCTTGAATTTCTTCCTATTGGTCGAGTTCCAGTCTTATTTGAGTGTGCAGTCGCTAGTATTAGCAAGTTTGGCTTGAAGGTCTAGCTATAGTTTGTAAGCTTTAAATACAATTCTGGAAGTAGTTTAAGCCTTACAGGTCGAGAATCATATATATCTGGTGATGTGATTTCAGCAAGTAAGCCTGTTAGGTAGTCCTCATTCTGCAGTCAAGAGGATTTTGTTTTAATCTGTTCTTTGCTGACAATCATTTGTAGAGAGAAAGTATACCCGGTCCTAAGAGCTTAAGAATAGAAGTTAAGCAAATTGCTTTGTAAATTTAATCCTTACAGTTTTCTTTTCTGTTTATACTGTGTGTTGGCAAGGAGCTTGTAAAACCATACCATTTCAATGAGCATATTCATTCACCATCTTCCATAGAACCTCTTTGATTATTAACGCTTAATTCCCTTTAATCAATGACCTGGAAGGTGCTCTTTTGTCTGATAGAAACCATTCCGACCTTAGCCTATTAAAAGCATAAGCATGTCCTCGAATACAGTGCTGGGGAGATGATAGATCCCTCCTTTTGGGGGGTACACTTCGTGTCACGACCCGCTTCCCTAAAATGGAGGCGAGACGTGAAAAGGTCCGCACGGGAGTGGAGCGGTGAAACCCCAAACCCGATAAGCGTCAATTTAGTATAAGCAGGTCCCTGTAATTGCAATCGAAACAACAATAATAATAATATGAGACGGAAAAGAAACACCAATCCCAAGGGTTGTCCACAAACATTCAACATCACAGAAAAGCCACCAGGCTAAAGGAAAGAGTCTAAGGGCCCAGAACAAGGCCAAACAAAACAACGACATAAATAAGTATAGGTGCCACGCACCAATAACAAAACAACTGTCTCACAAAACAAATAAAGCACAACGGAAACACTAGGACTGGTCCCCAGTGTCCACGTACTCCCCGTCCAACACGGGCTCAAGCTCGGCGTCCGCAAACACCTCACCCTCAGCGGGCAACTCAGGCTCAAGGTCTAACATGCGTCACCCAAAAGAGAAAGGGGCACATGTCAGCAAGTCCGAAAGGACTTGGGCAAGGAAACTGAAAGTGACTAACAACCTAGCATTTAAATGTTAAACAATGGCATGGCAGTTGAATATGATGCAACATTTTAAAAAAAGAGACAAGCATGCACAATGTAGCCAAAGCTACCAACTCACTAGTTCACGAATCACTTATCACTGTTTTCACTTATCACTGTTAATCACTTAAACACTAGAGATTTCGCCTGCAGGCTGGAGTGACGGATCAGGCCATCTCGTGCTCTGGTGACGCATATCTCTTACTCACTTAAACACTAGAGATTTCGCATGCAGGCTGGAGTGGCGGATCAGGCCATCTCGTGCTCTGGTGACGCATATCTCTTACCCCACCCCTACGTGTATCGAGCATTTGCTCGCTTCTGGATCACGGGCCAGGAAGTGTAATTGGCATAGGGTTGTGCCCACGAAAAGTGGGTGCCTAGCCGGTATCCGAGCGTTGGGGTTTCCAACTACAGGGCTCGCTTCTGGAACACGAGCCAGGAATATAATGTTGTAGCGTGTGCTACACAATCACAATAATTTATTACTATGCAATGACATGAACAAATGATTGCGTACTGTTAATTGAATTTAAACGTGACATACAAGCATGACGAGGGTGACGGACCAAGCTTCGTTGTCAAGCTAGGTCAACGGCGTCTAAACGGCTATCCTTTCACCGTTTAGTCTCTTTTACGCTAAAACAAGGTAATGGCCTAAGACATGGCCCAAATCAAGAGATGCAAGTTTCACTTGCCTATCACCGGGGAGAACGGTTATGAAAGTTTGTTTCCGCGGATGCTAGCCTACGGGGAATCGCTGTTATGGGGAACAATCATCAAAACATAGGTATTTTATTAGGGTTTCATAAAAATTACAATAAGGCACGAAAACAACGGTAGATCGATTTCTTACCGAGAGGAGGCGGAAGAAACACTCCGGGGAACCCTAGGACCAGATCTGGAAATGATTGGGGAAGTTTGGAGAAACTAGGGTTTAGGGGGGATTTTGGGGATTTGATGTATTTTGGTGAGATTTTGGGGAAGTTGAGAAGTAGTTGGAGTGAACGGATGGATTGGATGATGATTCTAGGGCTTGGAATGGAGGATTGAAGCTTGGAGGAAGATGGGGGCTCAAAGGGGAAGTTTCTAGGGTTTTGGATCGTGTTGGAGGGAGAAGAAACGTTTGGGAGGGGTATTTATAGGTTGGGCTGGCGGCTGCCCAGAAATTAGGGTTTTAACACAGACTAGTCGGTCAAAGAACAACCACTGACCGACTAGTTTGGCAACTAGTCGGTCGGTCGACCAACGCAAACCGACTACGTGTAAACAGTAACTCCTGAACGAAAAATAGGATTTAGAGTTAGTCGGTCCATGAACAAGTACTGACCGACTAGTTTATCAACTAGTCGGTCGATGAACGTTCTTAGACCGACTAAGAGTAAACAGTAACTCAACTAAAATTAAGATGATGTGTTAGTCGGTTCAAGAAGCATCGCCGACCGACTAGTTTGCAACCTAGTCGGTCAATAACTCTTCTTAGACCGACTAACGATAAACAGTAGCTTCCTCAGGAAATTAGAAAACTCACTAGTCGGTCCAAGAAGGATTTCCGACCGACTGGATCGTCATCTAGTCGGTCGGTGCCCCTTCTTACACCGGCTAATAAGCACCAAAAGTTCCGATACGGAGCGCGAGACCCCGTAATCGAATCCTAAGACTCCTAGGCTTGATCTAATAGTTAGATATGACCGTTATGAAGCCCGTCACAAACGACGTACTTCGAAATCGACGATCCTAAGGAAGAATCGAGAGAAAACGACGAATCGATCGAAAATGAAAGTTACGGAGACGAAAACCACACAAGAGGAGAAAATCCACCAAAACATATATTATATTATAATAAGTTCAGATACAAGGAAACCAGTCGTTACATCCTCCCCAACTTAAGAAAAATTCCGTCCTCGGAATTTCCGAATATTCACGAGTCCGGAAACAAAAGTGGGTAGCGCTCTCGCATCTCATCTTCTCTCTCCCAAGTAGACTCTCCCGGCGAACCGTGCCGCCACATCACTCTAACAAGATCGACGACCTTGTTTCGAAGTGACTTCTGACGTCTGTCCAGAATCTGCACCGGATACTGGTCATACGTCAAATCTGAGCGAACGGCGATCTCCGAGAAATCCACGACATGAGATGGGTCGCTAATGTATCGACGAAGCTGCGACACATGGAAAACATTGTGAACTCCTTCCAAAGATGGCGGCAAGGCCAAGCGATAAGCTACCTCGCCAACCCTCTCCAAAACGTCAAATGGTCCAATGTATCGCGGGCTCAATTTCCCACGCTTCCCAAAACGAATCACACCACGATTCGGGGAAATCTTCAAGAACACATGGTCGCCCGGCTGAAACTCCAAAGGACGACGTTTAGCATCCGCCCAATGCTTAAAACGGTCCTGAGCAATCCTCAACCTCTCCCGAATATTCCTGACGATCTCCACGGCTTCCACGATCATCTCAGGTCCCAACAACTCCCGATCACCAACGTCATCCCAACTCAATGGCGATCGACATTTCCTCCCATAAAGAGCGGTGAAAGGTGCCATGCCAATACTCGCCTGGAAGCTGTTGTTGTAGGAAAACTCCACCAAATGCAGATGGTCCTCCCACGAACCCTTGAAATCCAACATGCACGCCCTCAACATGTCTTCCAAAATCTGAATTGTCCTCTCGGACTGGCCATCCGTCTGCGGATGGTACGCCGTGCTGAAACTCAGACGCGTACCCAAACTCTTCTGCAAACTCTGCCAAAACTGAGATGTGAACCTCGTGTCTCTGTCCGACACGATACTCACGGGGACTCCATGAAGTCGCACGATTTCCTCCATATATCTCCTCGCTAGCACCTCCGTGGACTGTCCCACTCGGAACGGAATAAAGTGCGCAGATTTGGTCAATCGATCCACGATCACCCAAATCGCGTCATTCTGCTTCGGACTCCGAGGTAGTCCAGTCACGAAATCCATAGTGATGTGCTGCCACTTCCACTCCGGAATCGGAAGCGGTTGTAACAACCCGGCCGAACGCTGATGCTCCGCCTTCACTTGCTGGCAAACCAAGCACTTGGCCACACTCCGAGCCACACTCCTCTTCATACCATGCCACCAATAATTCAGACGAAGATCCTGGTACATCTTGGTGCCACCAGGATGCACAGAATACGGCGAACTGTGTGCCTCCACCATCAACTCCTCTCTGATATCCCCAGCCGGCACACACAACCTGGCTCCAAACCTCAGCGAGCCATCCTCATGAATCAAAAAGTCAGTCCGCAGATCGGCCTCCACCTGCTCCCGAATCCTTACCAACTTCGGATCTCCGGCCTGGCCAGCCTTAATCCGATCCACGATCGTCGATTGTACCTGCATGTACATCAACGAAGAAGCCTCCCCAGGAAGAACAATCTCCACGCCAGACTCGCAAAAATCCTGCTGCAATCTCCACTGCGAGGTCAAAATCATCACCGCTGGAAGCCTACTCAAAGCATCAGGAACCACATTCACCTTGCCAGGGTGATACTGCAAATCGATCTCATAATCCGCCATAAGCTCCAACCATCGACGCTGTCGCATGTTGAGCTCCTTCTGAGTGAAAATATACTTCAAGCTTTTGTGATCGGTGAAAATCTTCACTTTCTCACTCAACAAGAAGTGCCTCCAAATCTTAAGAGCAAACACAACGGCAGCCAACTCCAAATCATGCGTCGGATAATTCTTCTCATGAACCTTAAGCTGACGAGACGCATACGCCACAACATGCCCGTGCTGATGCAACACACAACCGAGACCCTTGCCAGAAGCATCGCAAAAGATCTCAAATCCACCGCCGCGATCAGGCACGACAAGAATAGGGGCACTCGTCAACCTCTCCTTCAGAATCCCAAAAGCACTCTCACAATCACCCGACCAAACATAAGCAACATCCTTCCGCGTCAACCTGGTCATTGGCTCAGCAATACGAGAAAAGTCCTTAATGAACCGACGATAATATCCCGCCAAACCAAGGAAACTCCGAATCTCAGACGCAGACGACGGAACAGGCCACTCCCTGATAGCCCTAATCTTCTCGGGATCCACAGAAATACCATCTCCAGTCACCACATGCCCCAGAAAAGCAACTCGGTCCAGCCAAAACTCGCACTTCGAAAACTTAGCATACAAACGATGCTTCCTCAAAATTTCCAACACCGTCCTCAAGTGCGATGCATGCTCTTCCTCCGACTTCGAATAGATCAGAATGTCGTCGATAAAGATAACGACAAACTTATCCAAAAAGTCGTAGAAAATCAGGTTCATCAGATTCATGAAAACAGCGGGCGCGTTAGTTACGCCAAAAGGCATAACCACAAACTCATAGTGTCCATACTTCGTCCTGAACGCTGTCTTCGGAACATCATCACTCTTCACCTTCAACTGATGGTAACCACTCCTCAAATCCAACTTAGAAAACACCCTCGAACCTCCAAGCTGATCAAAAATATCATCAATGCGAGGCAACGGGTATTTATTCTTAATGGTTACCGCATTCAATCCCCGATAGTCCACGCACATGCGACGCGAACCATCCTTCTTCTTAACCAGCAACACCGGTGCTCCCCACGGAGACACACTAGGATTAATATAACCCTTCAGCAACAGCTCATCCAACTGCTTCCGCAACTCTTCCAATTCAGCAGGTGCCATACGATACGGCGCCTTCGAAATCGGCTGCGCACCTGGAACAAGATCGATAGAAAATTCCAGAGCGCGATCAGGCGGCAAACCAGACATCTCCTCGGGGAAGACGTCGCCAAAATCTCGCACCACAGCTGGCCACTCCAGCTCCATCTGCATAGCTACAGCCTCCACCGGCCTGGCCCGAAATCTGACAGGACCAAGCGAACTGCTACCACGACTGAACTCAAATACTGGATGTCCGGGAATCTCGAACACCACCTTCTTCCTCCTGCAGTCGATCGTAGCATAGAAGCTCGCAAGCCAATCCATCCCAAAGACCGCATCGTAATTGGTGATGTTGTGGACAATAAAATCAGCATAAAGCTCATGTCCACAAACCACCACAGAGCAAGGACTGCACCCACGATGCACCGTGACTACTCCATTCCCTGTGACGATATTCCAACTCTTGGAGAGAGGGGACGTCGACAAGGAATGCTTCTCCACGAAGCTCTGGGCCAAAATGCACATTGACGCACCTGAGTCAAAGAGGACTCGGGCAGGGAACGTGCAAACCAAAATCACACCTAACAAACAGTCTAATCAATCAAATCTTACTCTAGCAACATTCATACACAAGCATCCAGCATAATTTAACAATCAATTAATTAAGGAAGGAACAACCTAGATCGAAAGTTACCTGCAATGACCTCATCCATGGCCAAAACCTCCTCCTCGGTCATCAGAAATGCCTGCCTCCTCGGCGGAGCAGCCCGCTCAAAAGCCTGCCTCTGCGGGACGAGGGGCACCCCACGACCAACGGGCACCGGGGCTCTCTGCTGCAACGGCGGGGCAGCAATAGGTGTCCGCCAAGGTTGCCTCAACTTCGGGCACTCCCTAAGAGCATGGGCGGGATCTCCACAAGCAACACATTGCCCCAAGAACTTCCTACACGATTCCTTGATATGACCCTCCTTGCCACAGAAATTGCAAGTCCTCCGAACAGGCCCTCCTGGCCTCTTGAACTGAACAGGCCGGTTCGGCCTGAATCCAGGCCTAACCACAGCTCTCGCCTGCTCCACAGGCCTCCTCACAGCACCAACAACAGACCCCTTCCTCTGGTTCACAAGCAGCTCCTGCCTCTTGGCAGCGACCAAAACCTTCTGATAAGATTCCTGGTCAGAAGAGGTCACAAAGCTCTGGAGCTCTGAAGCAAGCCCCTGCAGAAACCTCTGAGCTCGCTCCTCAGCGTCCTGCACCATCTTTGGTGCAAACCGACTAAGCCTCATGAACTCATGGTGGTACATGTCTACCGACGAGTTCCCCTGCTTCAAATCGATAAAACGCTGCAGCATCTCTTCCCTGGCAGCCTTCGGGAAGAACTCACCATCAAATCTGGCCTTGAAGGTAGCCCAGACGATCGGCTCTACCAACATCCTTTCCTCAGCATCCCACCAATTCCTGGCGTTATCCTTCAGCTGGCGCTTCGCCAAGTCAACCCAACTAACTTCGTTGACCTTGGACATCTTCAGATTGTCCTCAATATTCCTCATCCATTCATCAGCAGCTAGGGGACCTTCGGTTCCATCAAAATACGCAGGACCCAGCTCTCTGAACTGCTTCGCCCCGGGCTCTGGGCGAGGGGTTTCCACCACCCGAGCAGCTCGAGCCACCGGAGCATTCTGCACCTGCAGAAGCACACCCTGCTGAACCTGCATCATTTGCAACATCATCCTCATCATCTCCCCATTAGTGGGCTCCCGCTCAGGCTCCTCGTCGTGAGGGGGCGCACCACTACCACCACCTCGGGTGATCCGTCTTCCTGCCATCTAATGACGCAGAAAACGAAACAATTAGACTCATAGCTTAGGGCTCAGGGGTCGAAATTATTTGTAGGACAACCTTGCATTATTATCGTTATCCCGATAATTGCAGTTACAGAGGACCTGCATGGGCCACCACTAAAACCTGTCACGACCCGCTTCCCTAAAATGGAGGCGAGACGTGAAAAGGTCCGCACGGGAGTGGAGCGGTGAAACCCCAAACCCGATAAGCGTCAATTTAGTATAAGCAGGTCCCTGTAATTGCAATCGAAACAACAATAATAATAATATGATACGGAAAAGAAACACCAATCCCAAGGGTTGTCCACAAACATTCAACATCACAGAAAAGCCACCAGGCTAAAGGAAAGAGTCTAAGGGCCCAGAACAAGGCCAAACAAAACAACGACATAAATAAGTATAGGTGCCACGCACCAATAACAAAACAACTGTCTAACAAAACAAATAAAGCACAACGGAGACACTAGGACTGGTCCCCAGTGTCCACGTACTCCCCGTCCAACACGGGCTCAAGCTCGGCGTCCGCAAACACCTCACCCTCAGCGGGCAACTCAGGCTCAAGGTCTAACATGCGTCACCCAAAAGAGAAAGGGGCACATGTCAGCAAGTCCGAAAGGACTTGGGCAAGGAAACTGAAAGTGACTAACAACCTAGCATTTAAATGTTAAACAATGGCATGGCAGTTGAATATGATGCAACAGTTTAAAAAAAGAGACAAGCATGCACAATGTAGCCAAAGCTACCAACTCACTAGTTCACGAATCACTTATCACTGTTTTCACTTATCACTGTTAATCACTTAAACACTAGAGATTTCGCCTGCAGGCTGGAGTGACGGATCAGGCCATCTCGTGCTCTGGTGACGCATATCTCTTACTCACTTAAACACTAGAGATTTCGCATGCAGGCTGGAGTGGCGGATCAGGCCATCTCGTGCTCTGGTGACGCATATCTCTTACCCCACCCCTACGTGTATCGAGCATTTGCTCGCTTCTGGATCACGGGCCAGGAAGTGTAATTGGCATAGGGTTGTGCCCACGAAAAGTGGGTGCCTAGCCGGTATCCGAGCGTTGGGGTTTCCAACTACAGGGCTCGCTTCTGGAACACGAGCCAGGAATATAATGTTGTAGCGTGTGCTACACAATCACAATAATTTATTACTATGCAATGACATGAACAAATGATTGCGTACTGTTAATTGAATTTAAACGTGACATACAAGCATGACGAGGGTGACGGACCAAGCTTCGTTGTCAAGCTAGGTCAACGGCGTCTAAACGGCTATCCTTTCACCGTTTAGTCTCTTTTACGCTAAAACAAGGTAATGGCCTAAGACATGGCCCAAATCAAGAGATGCAAATTTCACTTGCCTATCACCGGGGAGAACGGTTATGAAAGTTTGTTTCCGCGGATGCTAGCCTACGGGGAATCGCTGTTATGGGGAACAATCATCAAAACATAGGTATTTTATTAGGGTTTCATAAAAATTACAATAAGGCACGAAAACAACGGTAGATCGATTTCTTACCGAGAGGAGGCGGAAGAAACACTCCGGGGAACCCTAGGACCAGATCTGGAAATGATTGGGGAAGTTTGGAGAAACTAGGGTTTAGGGGGGATTTTGGGGATTTGATGTATTTTGGTGAGATTTTGGGGAAGTTGAGAAGTAGTTGGAGTGAACGGATGGATTGGATGATGATTCTAGGGCTTGGAATGGAGGATTGAAGCTTGGAGGAAGATGGGGGCTCAAAGGGGAAGTTTCTAGGGTTTTGGATCGTGTTGGAGGGAGAAGAAACGTTTGGGAGGGGTATTTATAGGTTGGGCTGGCGGCTGCCCAGAAATTAGGGTTTTAACACAGACTAGCCGGTCAAAGAACAACCACTGACCGACTAGTTTGGCAACTAGTCGGTCGGTCGACCAACGCAGACCGACTAAGTGTAAACAGTAACTCCTGAACGAAAAATAGGATTTAGAGTTAGTCGGTCCATGAACAAGTACTGACCGACTAGTTTATCAACTAGTCGGTCGATGAACGTTCTTAGACCGACTAAGAGTAAACAGTAACTCAACTAAAATTAAGATGATGTGTTAGTCGGTTCAAGAAGCATCGCCGACCGACTAGTTTGCAACCTAGTCGGTCAACAACTCTTCTTAGACCGACTAACGATAAACAGTAGCTTCCTCAGAAAATTAGAAAACTCACTAGTCGGTCCAAGAAGGATTTCCGACCGACTGGATCGTCATCTAGTCGGTCGGTGCCCCTTCTTACACCGGCTAATAAGCACCAAAAGTTCCGATACGGAGCGCGAGACCCCGTAATCGAATCCTAAGACTCCTAGGCTTGATCTAATAGTTAGATATGACCGTTATGAAGCCCGTCACAAACGACGTACTTCGAAATCGACGATCCTAAGGAAGAATCGAGAGAATACGACGAATCGATCGAAAATGAAAGTTACGGAGACGAAAACCACACAAGAGGAGAAAATCCACCAAAACATATATTATATTATAATAAGTTCAGATACAAGGAAACCAGTCGTTACACTTCGGCTTTTCCTATGATCCTTTTGGATGTGCAATATCTGATACTGACTTTTTATATGACCTTTATATTCATGAACACAACATATAGATGGTATCCGTATGATTTTTACTTTGTACATTGCAGATTGGATGCTACAGTTCTTGACTTGGTTGCAGATGATAGTTCTGGTTTACAAAAAGCAAAAATTTGTGTATCACTGGGATAAGGTATGATTGTATGTTTATATTCCTAGTTCCTAAGTTTTTTAAGTAAATCTGAACATTACAATTTTGTTTTGACAGAAAGGTAAAAAGTACATTAAGCTGAAAAATGGGGAGCATGTTACTGCGACCGGCAAGGTAATGTTCTAAACATCACTATCAATAATCAGCACGAATATCTCTCTTCTTTTCATGTTACACTTGTACGGACACAATGCTAGTTTTCCAAGTAAGGATAGCTGAGTGTGGACGGTTATGCAACTATTTGGGTGGGAATGTACTATCAAAACAGAGAGAAAAGGAGTATGAAAGAGTAAATGAAATTGAACTATAGTTAACTCGCTTGAAACAAATTTATTAATTGAAGATTATGTGGAGATTTTTTTTAAAAACCAAAACAATAGGGCTATTAAAAAGACCTGTGAATAAAAGAGTTAACTTTTCTTTTTCGGTCAAATCCAGGTTGTAACATTCAAAATTTTTTGAGGTGTACATCCATCCTATTTTCCATAGATAAATTCAGTGGTATACAAGGGGAGTGATGACATTTTGATGGGCTTCTCTAGGTTTCTATAAGAATAAAGCACTAGCACCGTTGATGGTCCTTCGAATACTGAGGACGCTCCATCACAATCGTGATTATTGTACGAAGTCGGTGGAGGAACGTTGTTGTTGTTGGATGTCATAGCTTTAAACCAGTGCTCTGATACCAATTGTAAGGTCCGTGGCTATGAGGAAAACACTAGAAGGGGGTTGAATAATGTTTATGCAATTTAAAAAGATAGTTACACAAAATTAAATTCCTAACCAACAATTAATGCGGAATAATAGTAAACCCTAAAATAAAACAATGCAAACGTAAGGATGTCTCAAGGGTCCGGATTACCCAAGTCACTTCCCGACTTGTTCTCGGTAATCCTACGTCCCTTCCACCCGGTAACCACCGGATACTCAAGTTAGAACCCTAACTTGAGGATTCCTTAAAACCCCACTTGTAGCAACCCTACAAGTGAAATCGAAATACACTCGATGTTCTTGATTCTCACAACTTGGGAGCAAGCAAACCACTCTCATAACCCGAGAGTAAATCAAATAACGAAAGTTATGAAATCTGAAATTAAAAACCACTTACAATCACATATGCCTTGAAGGAGAACTTGAAGGAGAAGTGTGTTGTGTTGAATGACTCTCTTGGAAGAGAGAAAAGCCCTTTCTCTTGACTGTACCAAATGCCTAGAAGATTTCTCTTTGGTTCTAGGTTGGAGAGCAAGAGATTGAAGATTGGAATTCTAGGGCTTTAGGATTTAAGAGCTTTGATTCTTGAGAGAAAGAAAAGCTTGAATGTTTGAGCAAATGATACTTGAATAAATCAACCTCTCAATGGAACAATAAATGCTTATTTTATAGTTTTCTCAAACCCTTCAAACAAAATCCCCAAAAGCCCCTTTCAAATCCATTGAGAAACAGCCAACGGATAGAATCTGCACTCGCGAAGTCGACTGTAAAACAACAACCAATCAACTGATGCACTGTATCAGAGGGTATGTGAGAATTCAAACGGTAACTTACCACGTGGACAGTCGACTGGTAGGACGTAGACAGTCGACTGTTAAACCAACATGTGACTGTAAATCCTTCTACAGGCGACTGACCGTAATGAGAGTAAGTCAAGATGATCCTAGAAAAGTCTGGGAATACAGAGCATGCGACTGATGAAGAGAAGACAGTCGACTGTAAATCCAACAGGCGACTGTAATTCCTTCTACAGACGAATGTCAAAAACCCTGACATTTTCCAGAGAGTTGAGTCTATAGAGAGGCTCAAAGACAAACGACTGTTGCAGCATTGACAGTCGACTGTGCCATTGGACAGTCGACTGTAAATACAACTTCAGTCGACTGGGCTGATCAAAACTGATAATTAGTTTGGGCTGAGGATAGACATGCGACTGATTAACAAACCACAGTCGACTGTCACTTGGACTGGTGCCTGTGAAATGTATAGCAGTCGCCTGATAAAATAAAAGCTTAGAAGCCCAAGAAATAATCAATTAAGTTTGTGCATAACATGCGACTGTAGAACAAAACACAGTTGACTGGTTTTAGACAGGCGATTGTAAATTGTTTAGCAGTCGACTGTTGAGATCATGAGATGCACAATCTTGATTGAAATGAATTGGAGTCAAAGGAAAAATAGATCTAATGATTTCCTAAGACTGAAATGAAGATGTGTGTGTGCTCCGACATAGTTCTACTTCTAAGCTACATACTAGAAGAGAAAAAGAAAATTAAACTTGTAGAAATCTCTCTTATTTTCAACATATGAGCTTGAAGTCTTCTAAAAGCTTCAATCACCATCTTTGATCATCCAATCCACGTTCTTTGCTTTCATTGATATTTGAGTGACATCCATTGCTAAATGATTTTCATGATATGCTTAGGCAGTGGATTAACTGCAAATAGGAGATTAGTCACAAGTATTTAAGTTTGCTCATCATTAACACCAAGTAGGGAGAAGTCCAATACTCAACATGATGGATTGAAGAAATTGCCAGGAGGAAGATGATGGGCTGTTGATGGGTTATCCTTTAAGAAATAAGAGGCATGAGACATGGTTTACGAGTAGTCAACAGATTAGGTTTTTCATTAATACGGGAGGAAGAATTTAGCCATGGAAAGGATTTGAACGTGGAAGAAACGTGTTTGTTGCAAACTGAATCGAAATGTAAACTTGATATTAATGAAGGGAGGTTGGGGGTTTAATCTTTGACTAAGCAAGTGCATGAACCTATGAGCTAGAAAGGAAACTCATGGGTTGCTGATCCATCATGGCTTGTGGGTGTTGGTAACTAGATAAGTCATTAAAAAGAGAGGTAATTAATTAATTAGCCAAATTATTTAGTAAGCATAATTGGTAATTAGTAAAGCAAATTAGCTAAAGTAATTAGTTAGGATATGGTGAAAAATTCTTAAAACAGAGACGCGCTTGCGTCGACGCGTAGGAAAGAAAACACTCGGATAAAAACACTCGAACAATTGTAGTAAATGCGTGAAATCAAAGACGCCTAAAAATATAGGTCGTTACATGTTTGATTGTTTTAATGAAGGAGGGGGGAGACGATTTTGATTTTTCTTTGGGTTGATGAAGATGATGACCAAAGTGGGGGAATTGTGCTGCTTCCTTCCAACAAGGAGGAAGGTGAATATAATGCTGTGAAATCATACGTGAGAGGGTGTCGTGAGAGAGAGAGAGTGTGTGTGCTGAAATTGAAGAGGGAGAGAGGGTGGTTGCCGACAGATGGAAAGGAGAGCTATCGACACTATCGGTTAGGGGATTAATTAGGTAAGGTTAATTAGCTTACAGGTAATAGTAATTAGGCTATGGCGGAAATAAAAAAAGGAGCGTGCTCGCGTCGAATCGTAAAAATAGAACACACGGACGAAATAAAAATATTCGGACTACTGAAAATAAAATATGGTCACACCACAATCAAACACGCCTAAGAAATACCGGTCTTTACACTAATGGTTTGTCCTAGTAGGACAAACATCCCATCAAAGCCCTTTTTCTTATTCATCGGAAACCAGTAAAGAACTCTCGACCTCACATATAGAGATGGAAGGCACATGTGTCGTGGAAAGACGTACGAGGTGTAACGCCTCGCTTCCCGGGATCCCCGATAAGTACGAATCCGAATCAGGTATTCCCGAAGAGACGGGTGCTACGGAAGAGAAGTACCAAATTTCAAAGCTCAAGCAGGCTCACTGCACACTGCTAGGTTAGTACCTGTAACATTCCAGTCATCACGGATAAACAAGAACCAGCAGCTCAACACCGCTATAATTAAAACACTGTAAGATATAAATACACAACTAACCAATATTAACATTACTAATACAAATCTCATATACAATGTTCCACCCAACTCACCCAAGTACAATAACACACCCTAATCTCTCTCACGTTCACCCCCACTCTCAAATCCAGCCAACTGGGCTTGCGGGCCTCTATCTCCAAGATCCAACACCTGAAAAATATCAACGGGGCACGTCAACGCGTGACCCAGTAGGAATACCCATTTCCCTGTAGATTATTATTCAATACATGAAAGTGACTACCATGTAACATATTTCAATGGAGGGAAACAAGCAACACTAAGTGGCATGTCATAACATTATGGAATGAAAACATGAGACTAAACATAAGGCAACAAAGAGTGGTTTTACATGGTATCGTACGATGTGACATGGAGATAAACCATAAGCAAATTGTAGTGGCAACTATAAAGTAACTTGTTACATAATGACATGATGCATTAATAGCGTAAGCATTCTCATGGTATTGAAGAAGGAAACTACATCAAGTTAACATTTTACGATACAACTTGCCTTAGGCATTTCCTCGGAATAATACAACTTTGGGTTAATATCAAGGTGACTAACTCAATCCAGTTTCATAAGGCAACCTATGTTCATTTTAAGATTGAAATCCCATAAAATGCAACCAACCAATTACATGTAAGCTAGACACGTATTCTTTTAAAGTCAACAAATCTCCATGAGCCATCAGTAGACTATCAAGGATGCAATCTCATAAATACGACCAAGTGGCGTAAGCTTAAATTGAATGAATCACGGCATCACTTAAGGGAGTGAATGTTGGTGCATGCAATAGCAACATTAGTATCTTTGCATGGTCTTTAATGAATAAGAATTGGATCTTGGCTTTCTCTAGTAACTAATCATAGTCTATCACTGCTACTAATCTACAACAATTCCAATTTAACATTTAAAACACAAGTAGGAATCCTATAGCAACTACGAGTGAGCTACATACACACATGTATTAGCAAGCCAACCATTTCTAACTTCCTAAGGTCCAAATCAAGGAAACAACAATAATGACCATGACATCAACAACAACCACCCTAACCAGACTAACTTTAATAGCATCCGCATTACCCCTAACAACAACAACTACAACCACAACCACAATGGCACTTATTTTTAATTTACAAGGGAAACACAACATCAACTCGAATCCAAATACTAGCAACCACCAAAAACCATGATTTCCAACATACACCCATTTCAAGCATCTAATGCAACCATGGCAACATTCATTCTCATAAGATAACATTCACACATACATAACCACAAATCACATATAATGCTCAATGATGCCATGATGCGCATGAAACACAATAATGCGATGCAATGGGTTGCAATGAGATCCAATGAGTGAGCCGGCGTGCATGTGCATGTGATTCTACTCCGTTATCCACGTGGAGTCACCTAATGGTATCAAGAAGTTGCCCACGGCGACTACACCCGTCTCCTACCGTAGCAACTTTGTCCATGCACGTGCACTCCACCTTCGTGTCCTAACATGACCATGTCACCCCTTCCATAATCCACATGTTTCCAACATCCCACTTCCACATTTCCAACTCAATTCATTTTCACATGTTGCTCATTTCATACAATTTAAATAGATTAAATAGTTTTCAACAATTCAAAATGAGAGCAATTTCATGAAAGTGGGCAAGTATAGCTTCCAACAAAATTAATGAAAGCAAATAAGAGCAAATTCTCTTGTTATTGAAACATGACATTAAAGGGCATCATGATCCTTATCATAGCCTCATATTACACTACTCAATTTATTCTAACATACTTCACATTTTTTCTTCAAGGAATATTGCAATTTTATTTAATCCATAAGACAAATGAGAGTTATTTCATGTGAACCATGTAACAAAGGAGAATAATTTCATTTAATCAACCTAACACAATGAGGACCATTGCATTTAATTAACGAACCCAAAATGAGAACAATCTCATAAAGGAGAGTAATTTCATGCAAGGAACTTGAATGTTAACTTCCAACATTTCATACCAACATCCAACACCCCAATATTTCATACAACTTCCAACATTTCCTAATAAATTTCCAACATCCTAACATTTCATCATATATCAAGAATGAGAGCATTCCAACCTACTTAACTTAAAGCTTCCAACATTTCAAGAGGGTTTGAAATAATTAAGCTTCCAACGCTTCGTTATAAAATGAGCACAATTAAGTTTCCAACCTTATAAAATGAGAACAATTTAACTTAATCAATGTAAATGGAACTCAAAAGGGCAATTCAATTTATTCAGTTAAATATAATTTCCGGACATCTTATATTTACAATTAATCCAACACCTCATACTATTGGGTATTAAAGCAACCCCATGGAAATTGGGTAGTAACGCTAAACCATCACATAATTTCATTTAATCCAATAACATGAAAATTGGATATTGAAGCAACTATTTTCCCAACACATCTTACAATGCCAATTATACAAAACTAGTGAAACAAGCATTCAAGAACAACTCGAAGCCTACTCATGGAAATTGAGTTCAATTGAACCATAGGAACCAATCATAAAATAACAACTTAAATCAATTCTCTTGGTTCACACTTGCCAACTCTTAGCAACATAACCCAAACAACTCTTTTGAATATGCTTCATAGTATGAAGGGAAATGATCTTTGTAAATAAAACTAGCCTCTACAATTTGGGTCATGCTTAGCTTGTTGGGTTGGTATCATTACTACCTCCCCTTTCCCACTTCCACCCATATAAACCTAGTACCACTACATTGTTCCCCTAGCCAAATGTGCAAGCATTTCTCTCTAATTCCCTTCTTGACTTCATGCAAGCAATCCAACAAACACATGGTGGGCCTAATAACAAACCCACTAATTCAAGTGAAACAACACAATCTTCTTGAAGCCAATATCAATTTGAGACCACATAACAACATAGACAACATGGAACAAAGTAAAGCCATTAGTAAGTTGTCATTTGATAACATGTTGATTTACTTCATTACATAAAAGGAAGACTTACAAGCTTGGATGAAATTTGATTAACAATCTAAGTGGAGAGGAATTCCTACCTCAAATAAGAGTCAAATCCCTCCATTAATTTCTTGAGAGCTCCACCAAGAATCCAACTTCAACTCCAACCCCTAGCTTCCACATCAAACCCCATGGATCCCAAATCTTCTCAAGATCCCACCTCCTCTTTCTCCTTTTCCCCTTCTTTTTGCTTGGAACTTTCGGCAACACTGAATTCGGCCAGCAAAGGGGATTATCGGCCACGGGAAAAGAGAGAAATCTGGAGAAGATGAAGGGTAGAAGGAGAGGTTGGGTTAGGCTTTACTTCTTCTCTTCTTCCTCTTCTTTTTCTTTCTTTTTCCCCATCTTTTCTCCTCCGATTTCCCCCCACATTCGGCAGCAAGAGGGGATTTTTGTTTTTCGGCCATGGGCAAGGGGGTTTCGGCTGATGCTTTTTGGGGGAAGAAAATGGGGAAAGGAAAGGGAAATAAAGAATGAAGTGAAGGGTTCTAAGTATTCACCAATTTGCCATTCTATCACAAATATCACAACCCCCTCTTCTCATCTCATATTCTAGCCCAAACATCAAGCCAAAACACCAAGCCCAACAACCCACACTAGCTAGCTACGAAAATTAATTAAGGCCTTCACACTGGCAATAATAATATTAATCAACATCAATAATAAGAAAAATAGTAATACCCAAAAATACTACCACATCACCAAAACTAACAACCAAACATCAGTAATAATAATGTCATCCATTGGTAACTATCTCAGCATCACCAATTACTATACACACATACCGTCTTACCATACATACTCACCAACTAAAATCACCAAGCATGCTAATGAACACTATTAGCATGCTAACAAAAATAATCCAACCGCACGCATTCACTCATATAGCCCAAGCATATCATAGTCACTATAACCATTTATGTAAAGAATTACTAAACACACTACAAGATTACTATACGCACACACGCAAACAGTATTTTACACATACGGGCATTACACGAGGACTTCCCAGAAAGCCGCCCATCTTGGTACTACTCTTATCCTCAAATACTTAACTTCGGAATTCTCATGAAACCGGAAGAAGCCGGTGAATCAGCCCCATCAAAGTCCTTTTTTGTATAATAGACTAGCGAATGCACATGCCCGGAGGGCACGACGAAGGTCATCTCCCAGGTGCGAAACCGAGTGGACAGCTGGTTTACAGGCGAAATGGCGACTGGGGCAGTCGTCTCCCGAGCGCAAGAATGACGGGGATCGGACGCAATACTTACGGCGAAAAGAAACCATTTGCTAGTCATCGCAGGGGCACAAAAAGTAGGGAATAAAGCGCAAAAAACATGGGTGCAAAGCAGAAACAGAGCGATTGCAAATCCGTAAATAGAGGGAAGATGAAAGGTCTTTGTGTTTTATAAAAAAACAATGGCAAACTTGCAAATATGGTGAATGTGGTGGTGGGCTTTTGTTTGAAGGTTTCACCAAAACACTCAACTCCACATCCAACCACTCACCCACATTCTATTAGGCCGCTCACTCCCAAACATTTTGTCTTAGTCATATTTTGATGCCATAAAGGACAAAGATTTAAAAAAGTCCTCAATTATATAATAGATTAGTCATTACCCGTGCCCATAGGGCACTGTTTATTTAATGGCTGAGTTTCCCCCCAACAAATTTCAAGTTCTCCAAAATTTCAAGTTTTCCACAAAATTTCAAGTTTTCCCCCCAAATTTAAGTTTTCCCCCAAAATTTAAGTCCCCCTAAAATTGTCATTGCCATTTAGGACAAACTTGCCACATAGGACAAAGCTTTGTCCTAGTAGGATAAGATTCAAAATCTTCAAAGGACTGGAAAAAAATGGTCGGAAGGGGTGGAGAATAAATAGTGTGTGTGTGTGTGGAGGGTCCAGTGGCAAACATGCAAAAAACGGGGTTGTATGTGTAAAATTCCACACCTCCTCTCTTATCCCTCAAAATCTCATCTCTTATATTTTCTCTTATCCAACATAAGATTTCCCCCGCAGAACAATAAATTAGTATAAAAATATTTAGTGGCACGGACACCTTCGGCGTTGGTGCATTCGGCACGGAACAACAAACTCGGTGTCAAACAACAAATTTGGCGACCGCGCCTTCTGCGCGGAACAACAAACTAGCGTAAAAAAATTTCGCGGGGCCTTTGGCGCGGACGCGGAACAACAAATCTCATGGTATTTTTACACTAATTTGTTATTCTGCTAAATTGTTTTACGTTAAATTTTTTATTTTATTTTATTTAATAGATCATGCTTCTACACAATTTTTCCCAAGACACTTTTAATTTCATAGTTTATATTTCCAAGGCACTTTTCTCCCAACCCAAGTCACTTTTCCTCTCAAATTTAATCTCCACAGTCTTTCCCAATGCACTTCTAATTTCAAAAGTTTAGGTTCCCAATGCACTTTGCCCCCAAATTTAATCTCCACAATCTTTTCCAATAGTTCAAATTTCAAAGTTTTGGTTCCCAAGACACTTTTTCGCTCAAAATTTTCACAAAATCCAATCTCAACCATTGATTTACTAACATCAAATCTCAGCCACTCTTTATCGTGTCCTAGTCAACTCTAAAATTTAAATGAAATGTGTAATAGACCTATGCACCTCAAAACCATGTCATGCTCTGACCGGAGAAAAAACGAAACCATCCCCTCGCCGTATGAGTCCTGCCAATCCTCCCAACTCCCGTGTACCGACACGTGTCAGTCACAAATAGACTCGATCTCAACAGCTTTGGGTTGGTGGAAATGCACCATCCCAACTTACCACCTAATTTTTTCACCCACCAAATTTGGTTGTCAAACGTGGGATCCCAGAGTGCCACGTCATCGTCAGCCGCCCCTTATAATTAGCACTGATTGTGACCCGTATCTGACCCCAGCCAATTGCATTCTTTAGCTAAAATTTCCTTGTTTTTTCGAAAGGTAATAACCCATCAACTTGGCAAAAAAATTACATATATTTACGAGTAAACTGAAAGAAAAGATCCACTGTTCTTAACTTTGAAGCATAAACGAAAATAAAACATTTTTCTTACCCATCACACCGTTTGTATGGAATAGCACATCCACTAACAATATTATAGCTTAGAAATCTTTTTTTAATACATCGGAAGACTGTCTAAAGGGCGTGTGCGTTTCGCACCAACCAAGTATCGATCCCTGGTTGACCCATTAAAAAACGGAGATACATGCCGCTGCACCAGAGTTATTTGGCACCTTAGGAATCTTTTATCAAAACCTAAAAAAAATTTCCTCTTATTCGTTCTGCAGCAATATTTTTGAGAGATCGGATGAAAATTAAGCGCTCTATTTTTATTTCTTTCAGTTTTGAAGTTTTCGACTAGCTGATGCCATTTGGTAATGATAGAAGGCAAATCGTATGAGACACATTCTGATGCATTATGATGTCCAGCCAAGAAATTAATTTAATCATCCATTTAAGTTTCTTGTTTTAATAAGTAATAAATAAGCATCCATCCTTTTAGTTTCAAGCCATTCGAATGTCCATTGGGTATTCTTAGAAAGCCACATCTATGCCTTCTTTTTGTTTTTCATTATTTCACTAACGTTTGAGGCCACAGTTGATGCACGAAAACTTGCAAGGACCGAGCCAAGCCGTAGGGTGTCTGAGCAGGGCTGCTAGTGCAAGCATTCCCGCAACAGTAAGCCCTGATATATTGGTTTCACCAGTCTGAGAGGGTCCCCTTTGCCATCGACTGGAATAGAGAGAAAACAGGTCAGAGGAATCGGATGGAGATGACCATCTGGTTTCGATGCTGAAATCAATATAAACAAAAGGAGGGGCGTGGTTGTGAGCAGTTGTAATATTTTTAGGATGAGAGTTTATAGTATTTGAACGGTTAACATGGTGGCATTTAACAGGACGTAAAATATTATGTTGAGACGCAGCGGGTGCACGGAAGATCTCGTCATAAAAGTTGGTGGCTGAAATACCCTTGCCGCCGCCGCCGTCGCCATGAGAAGCCCAAGTAGCAGTGGCGGAGACGGAGGCGGAGGCATGAGTGGTGGCAGTCGTAGAACATAAAATAACATCACCAGAGAGAGAACCGCGATGACAATCATGAGTGGGCATCCATAGACATTGCTAAAGTTGTCGATTATGGCCAGTTCTTTTGTGTTTTAAATTTGTCTTTGTTGGAATGAATGAATATTGTTGGAAAAGTAGAGTATTGTGTTTTTTTGGGTTATGTGGGGTTGTGAATGTGGACGTTGGAATTTTTTGTGGGGTCCACACAACTTTATTATGTTTGTTTGTGTTGAAATGAGTTGTCAATGTTGTTGTGAATGTTGGAGAGAGAGATAGAGATAGAGAGAGAGGTGGGCCCCCTCCCCATTCCAAGTTTCCAACACCCGTAATCACAACATTTTCTGGTTTCTACATTTGTTGGAATCTAGCTGTCACGTAGGCGAGATCAACGACAAAATAATCCAGCACAAAAGAACATATTGTGTTGAAGTGGCTGTTGAAGTGAGTGAATAGTGCCGTGAATAGTGGAATCTCACCACGTCAACACACACAACAACACAAAAGAATATGCCTTTAGCTTATCATCGATATTCGGAGGCACCTCTGGGTGATGGTACCGGAAGTGTTGCTGATGGTGGGCATCAATAATAACATCCTGATCGTGGTCGTTGTCTTCACTTGGGCTTCATTTATTCAATTATACACTATACATTTGCAGTTATGAACTATATATGTTAACATCTACATAATGAACTAAATCAAGATTATAAAAGAGAGAATTATATCCTTGTTATTGTTCCATGTGGCATGTTTTCTCTAAGGGGCATGTTTGCTTATGTGACAATATCACTTCGTCACATAGGCAAGGTTGTAAAAAGCGCTAGGCGCTAGGCGTTCGGATTGCTAGCGCCTAGCGCCCAGAGCATTAATCGGGGATTAATCGGGGATTAATCGGCCCAGACGGATTTGCAGTTTTTAATTATTTTATTTATTTTTATATAATATATTTATGTTTATATATAAATATATATATATATATATTATTTAAAATACATCAAATATTTAATACATACTAAATCAAATCCAGTTTACCTACTTTAGAGTATTTGTGTGCAACAAAATAAAATTTAAAAGATACTCTTGTGCAATTAAGCAATTTACCAAAAACGCCCAGAAACCGCCCAGAAACTGCCTAGGAACCGCCCAGGAACCGCCTAGGAACCGCCCAGAGCGCCCAGACACCGCCCAGAACGCTTAGGCGACCGATTAATCTCAAAAACGCCCAGATTGACCGCCCAGACCATAATCGGGGCGTTTACTGGCCGCCTAGCGCCTAGGCGCCGCCTAGGCGGCCGCCCAGGCCGATTTTTAGAACACTGCACATAGGATGTCACCTCACCCCAAAAAAACCACAAGTCCCACTATTTACATGTTTGTCATTGTCCTTTCATGAATCTGATCAACCTAAAAAAAACCTCACTCTTCCTCATATTTACAAGTTTGCCAGTGATCTTTTTCCTCTTTGCCTCCAATGTTTTTTGCACTTAAAGCCTTACTTTTCTCTCTTTTACTCGAGACGATAATCAAACACACATATACTTCTTTCTCTTTTTGTTAGCACCCAAGCGTTGGCGATGAAGCTGGATAATGGCGGGATCTGTCTTGATCCTGTGCCGTTGGATTAAGCGGGGAAGATGAACCTGCAGCCGTTGGATGATCGTAAGGAGAAGGATCTAACGCTTCGATGGGATCTAATCGCGGCCGTCCATGTTAAGACCGTTGGCGTTGCTTTGAAGGGAGCCGTTGATTAATGATCATGTTGTTAGGGAAATTAACAAACTCGGAGGGCGCCGAAGAGATTCCTTATCCTCTCGCTCGTTCTCAGCTGCTCGTCCCCCGCCCTCACAGCTGTCTGACTGCTCGCGAGGTTGTTAGGGGTTTGTTAGAGGTCGGAAGGGTATAAATATGAGCGATTGTATCAATCGTGTTATCAAAGAAGTCTGTAGTAATTTCTTTTTACATTTTTCCTTGTATTTTCCCTTCCAGTTAATAAAATTTCCCAAGATCTCGCCATCTCCGGCGGGGTCTCCAGCTCCATTACATCGTTAAGGTCCGGGTCCTTATCATTTGGTATCAGAGCCAGCTACCATCCATGGGAAAGAAAAGAAACGAAGTCCCTGAGAGCGATAACGGGCAAGGTTCTAACCCTGATTCCCTTACTCCTGGGGAGCGGTTGGACGATTCTCTCGAGTGGAGAGCTCAGCAAGAAGATCAAATCAATGCCATCGCGGCCAAGGTGGAGGCACAGCATCAGCTGTTAGAGGCGAAGCTGGGAGCCCAAATTCAGCAACATGGTCAACTCTTGGAAGCCAAGTTAGGAGCTCAAATTCAACACATGGCATCGCAAATCCAGTTGATTTTGAATAATCAACTCAAGGCTGATGAACGAACTCAGGGCGATAGGAGTTCCGGCCATGACTCCCATGGAGACCGGAATGCGGAAAGAAGAATCATCCACCCAGACACTCATCTTCATTCGCAACTAAGGATTCTCAAACCTGAGATTCCCATCTATAATGGAGATGAGGATGTTTTGACTTGGCTGAGTCAGGTACAGCAGATTTTTGCTTACTATTCTACACCGTATCCTAATTGGGTCGGCACTTGTTCATTTTATTTGCAAAATGATGCTATGAAGTGGTTTGATTGGGGTAGAATTAATGTAGAGAATTTCTTCAACTGGGAGAAGTTTAAAGAAGAATTGATTACACGTTTTGGCCCTAATGAAGTAGAAAAACCATTTTCCAGTATCTGCAACCTCAAACAAATAGGAACAGTTAAGGATTATTTGGGAAGGTTTGAACAAATAGTTGGATTGTTGAGGAAATTGCCTGAAGAATATGTATTGGATAAATTTGTGAGTGGGTTGAAGGATGAGATACGTTTAGATGTCTTAGCTCACAGCCCAATTACATACAGGAAGGCAGTACAATTGGCCAGGACTTTTGAAGAAAAATTAATTTTAGCAAAGAGGTCTAAATTGTTGGTGGCACCTCCCATATTCCCTAGAGCCCATCAACCACAACCCCCTGGAATCCATAAAGAAGGAGGAAGTAAAGTAGTCAATTCAGGACTCAAGGGTAGATTGCTGACTCATGAAGAAATACAGGAAAGGAGAAAGAACAACTTGTGTTTCAGTTGTAATGAGAAATGGGAAAGAGGGCATAGGTGTAAAAAACAAATTTACATCCTGGATGTAGAAGGTGAGGAGAGTCTTACAAATGAGGAGCCACAAGTTGAAACTGAGGAGAGCTTACAGGAGCTACATGAGTTAGTAGTAGAAGACCCACCCTCCATCTCTATACATGCTTTAACTGGCATCCCAGCTGCACAAACATTGAGGCTTAAAGGAAGTATCAAGGGATACAATGTTTGTATCCTGGTTGACACAGGCTCAACACATAATTTTATACACCCTAGGTTGGCTAAGTCCCTTAACTTGGAAGTAGAGAAGTCTGAGAATTTTGATGTTGTGGTCGCAAGTGGGGATAAATTGCAAGGTACAGGGCTATGTAGAGGGGTTAACATCCATTGTCAAGGAGTCATAATTCCTGTCAACCTGTTAATTTTACCCTTGGGGGGACAACAAGTTGTGTTGGGTACTCAATGGCTGAGGCAATTAGATGATATCACTTTTAACTTCAAAAAATTACACATGAAGTTCAACTTGGGTGGCAGGGAATGCTTTTGGCAGGGTATCATGCCACCAACATCACAGGTTGTGGATGGAAAGGAGCTGGGTAGGATTTTCAGGCAACAAGGAGAAGGATTTGTGATACAACTTAATTTGATGGTCATGGATAGCCCTCACCAACAGATTCAAATGGAAGTGACGCAATCGCAGAATTTTCCACTTGAACTAAAAGAAATCTTGGACCAACACCCAGAGGTATTCCGTGAGCCAAAAGGGTTACCTCCCAGGAGAGAGTGTGATCACAAAATACCAACAGAAGTTGGTGCAAGGCCAGTGTGCATAAGGCCATATAAACATGCCTACTTCCTAAAATCTGAAATTGAAAAGCAAGTTAAAGAGATGTTGGCTACAGGAATTATCCGACCAAGTTTTAGTCCCTACGCATCTCCAGTAGTCATGGTGAGGAAGGCAGATTCCAGCTGGAGAATGTGCATAGATTATAGATCTCTCAATCAACAAACAATCAAAGACAAATTTCCTATTCCTATTATTGATGACCTGTTAGATGAACTTCATGGGGCTCAATTCTTTTCCAAACTGGATTTAAGGTCAGGATACCATCAGATACGCATGTCAGAAGATGATATCTATAAAACTTCCTTCCGTACACACGATGGCCATTATGAATTCCTTGTGATGCCATTTGGTCTAACCAATGCCCCCTCAACCTTCCAATCCTTAATGAATTCCATTTTCAGGAGCTATCTACGGAAATTTGTGTTGGTTTTCTTTGATGATATACTTATCTACAGCAAAGACTGGCCATCTCATTTAAAGCACTTGCATTGTGTATTACAAATTCTGGGGGAACAGCAATTAGTAGTTAAGCTATCTAAATGTTCTTTTGGTCAATCTTCAGTTGAGTATCTTGGACATATCATTTCACATTCAGGGGTGGCCATGGACCCTAAAAAGGTGGAAGCTGTCAAGAATTGGCCAACCCCTAAAAATGTCAAGGCAGTGAGAGGGTTCCTTGGCCTTGCTGGCTATTATAGGAAGTTTATAAGGGGTTTTGGGGGAATAGCAGCTCCCCTCACTGACTTATTAAAAAAAGAAGGATTCCATTGGGGACCTGAAGCTCAAGATGCCTTTGAGAAACTGAAGGATGCCCTTACAACAGCTCCAGTCTTGGCTATGCCTGATTTTGAGGATGAGTTTGTACTTGAATGTGATGCTTCTGGCAGGGGAATTGGGGCAGTATTGATGCAGAAAAATAGGCCTATAGCTTACTTGAGTACCAAACTCACTGGGAGAAATTTGATGTTGTCCACCTATGAAAAAGAATTATTAGCCATAATAGTATCAGTTACCAAATGGGGCCAGTATCTCATGGGCAAGAGGTTTGTCATCCGCACAGATCACCAGAGTTTAAGACACTTATTGGAGCAGAAATTGCAGCAGGGTATGCAAGGGAAGTGGCTAATGAAATTACAGAATTATAATTACAAAGTAGAATATAAACCTGGGAGAACAAATAGAGCTGCAGATAGTCTATCAAGAGAAGTTGATAACAGTGTTGATATGCCAGGAGATTTTAGTGCCATCTATCATATTTCCCAACCTCAGTGTGAGTGGTTAGAAGACATCAAACAAACTATGAGCAATGACCCTTATTACCAGCAGATTGAAGAAAAAATAAAGCATTCTCACCCAGGTAGAACTAAATACACCAAAGTAGATGGAATCTATTATTATAAAGATAGAATATTGATTAGCCCAAGCTCAAAGGAAATTCAGCAATTGTTCCTTCAAGAATTTCATAGCACAGCTCTAGGGGGACACTCAGATGCTGTGAGAACACTCCATAGAATGAGGAGGTCAGTTCATTGGGTGGGAATGAAGGCAGATGTTAAAAAATTTGTGAGGGAATGTGAAGTTTGTCAGAGAAATAAGGCTGAAAATGTGGCTTATCCAGGCCTTCTTCAACCACTGCCGGTGCCTACCCAGGTCTGGGAGAGTATCTCCATGGATTTCATCTTGGGCCTTCCTCCTTGTCATGGGTTCAGTGTGATCTATGTTGTTGTAGATAGATTAACTAAATACTCACATTTTTTCCCTCTTAAACATCCTTTTTCTGCCAAAATAGTAGCTCAGGTTTTCTTCGAAGGGGTCTTCAAGCACCATGGGCTTCCTGCTACCATCATCAGCGACCGGGACATAGTCTTCACTAGCCAGTTTTGGGTTGAGTTGTTCAAGCTACAGGGGACTTTGTTGGCGCATAGTTCAGCCTACCATCCCCAAAGTGATGGACAGACAGAGGTCACCAACCGGAGCTTGGAATGCTATCTTCGGTGCTTCTGCGGCCATAAGCCTAGGGAATGGGTTGATTGGTTGCCATTGGCAGAGTTCTGGTATAATACGACTTGGAGGAGCTCTACTCAGATGACACCCTTCGAAGCACTCTACGGGCGACGTCCCCCTACTCTCCTTTCTTATATCCCACATACTTCTAACGTCGCGGCTGTTGATGAAGCTTTGTTCACCAGAGAAGTTACCCTGCAATTTTTGAGAGACAACTTGGAGAAGGCTAGGGAGAGAATGCGAAGGAATGCAGATAAACGACGGACGGAGCGTGCTTTCCAGGTGGGTGATTGGGTTTATTTGAAGTTACAACCCTACAGGCAGATCAGTGTCGCAATGAGGAAGACGCACAAGCTTTCTCCCAAGTACTATGGCCCGTATCAAGTTGTTGGGAAAATTGGGGAAGTTGCTTATCGATTGGGCCTGCCGGAAGGAGCTCAGATACATCCCGTCTTCCACGTCTCCCAATTGAAGAGGAAGCTCGGAAGTCGATCAGTAGTGCAAGACAATCAACCCCGCTACTTTGAGGAAATCGTTGATGAACCGGAAGCTATTGTCGATAGAAGAACCGTGAAGGTCCGGAGAGCCTTGGTGTCACAGGTCCTCATCAAATGGAGACAGAGAACGTTGGAAGAGTCGACCTGGGAATCTTATTGGGATTTAGTTAAGCGGTTTCCACATTTTGACCTTGAGGCAAGGTCCCGTAATGGGGGAGGGATTGTTAGCACCCAAGCGTTGGCGATGAAGCTGGATAATGGCGGGATCTGTCTTGATCCTGTGCCGTTGGATTAAGCGGGGAAGATGAACCCGCAGCCGTTGGATGATCGTAAGGAGAAGGATCTAACGCTTCGATGGGATCTAATCGCGGCCGTCCATGTTAAGACCGTTGGCGTTGCTTTGAAGGGAGCCGTTGATTAATGATCAGGTTGTTAGGGAAATTAACAAACTCGGAGGGCGCCGAAGAGATTCCTTATCCTCTCGCTCGTTCTCAGCTGCTCGTCCCCCGCCCTCACAGCTGTCCGACTGCTCGCGAGGTTGTTAGGGGTTTGTTAGAGGTCGGAAGGGTATAAATATGAGCGATTGTATCAATCGTGTTATCAAAGAAGTCTGTAGTAATTTCTTTTTACATTTTTCCTTGTATTTTCCCTTCCAGTTAATAAAATTTCCCAAGATCTCGCCATCTCCGGCGGGGTCTCCAGCTCCATTACATCGTTAAGGTCCGGGTCCTTATCACTTTTTCAGCTACGTGCGGATCCTGCATCATCTGTGTGTGTTTTTTTCTGATACACAGTCCATAAATTATTTCTAGTAAGTAAATAGTCGAGAGCATGCGGATCAACTCCACGTGACATTTATAACCGATGCAATTTAAATATTTTAATTTATGTAATCATATTATGTGTATTTTGATATTAGTCCCTTAAATCTTTGTAATTTGAATTTAGTCCCTTAAATGTTTAATATTAACCTAAATAGTCCCTTTTGTTAACCTAAATAGTCCCTTAAATGTTTAAAGTTTAACCTAAATAGTCCCTTTAAAGGACTAAATTCAAATTACAAAGATTTAAGGGACTAATATCAAAATACACATTATTTAAGGGACTAATATGAGAAAAACCCTTTAATTTATGTAATCACAATCTGCATGCTCTTACGAATTACGATGTCTAATCTCAAATTTTTTAAGGGAACCAAATTACAATTTTTATAGTAAGTATCTTAATCTTTTTTCACGTGGGAAGCGCATATTTTTCCCATAAATCATCTCAATTAGTCTTCTTCCTTTATGAAGAAGATTATTTGTAGTGATGTGCTAAGTAAAATTAATTTCGGAGTATAATAAATTCCCAACACAATTGATTGGACCTCTAAATGCTGTTGCCTGTTTTGGTTTAACGAATCTACCCCTGAAATGGGCAAAAGTGGAGGTGGGGTGTTAGCTGGAGTGGTACTCCACCAAATTTGTGACTGGCTACAGCCGGTGGACACGGGGCCCGACCAGATCCAACGAACCGGAGGCGCCGGTTGACAGGACCGGGGAGAATCGTCAGATCTCGACTCCCCGCTATAAATTACGGTCTGAGTCAGAGAAGAAGGGCGTGATAGTTGGCCTCTTTTGACTCGAGAGAGCGGAGCTAGGGTTTCGGCTTCGATCCAAACAAAAGGTTAGCAAAATATCTCTCTCGCTCGATTTTTTAGCTGTAATTTAGCTTTTGCCGACTGGATGTTAGAGATTTTTGTAATAGATCTTGGTGTTGCAGGCCTTAGTTTAGAGAGATGATGATATAGAGCTAGGGTTTTTTTGTAGATTATGTCTGATTGTTGAAGTAGATCTGTTGATTCTGCGGAAAATTAGATTTTTGAATCATTTTGGAAGGATTTTATACAGGAGGAGTTGACAGATCTGATCGGTTCTTGTTCGATCTATTAGCTGTAGTAGATTTTCTGCTCTTTTTGTTAACATTGAGTGATGCGATTCCTCTGTTTTCTTTGCTGGATCTGTATTAGCTTCGTTAGCTTCAGATCCGTTCTTTTTTAGTTTGGTTTGAAATTGATGGATCTGATGAAATTTGGCTGTTTTTATTGTGTTTTATACTTCCTTTTGTTGATATAGCTATTAAAGCATACTACGATCTAAGTTTTGTTAACAATTTGTTGCCAGGTCTGCTTGATTTTATTTTCTGCTTTTTTTGTTCAGCTAGTTCTGTATCAGATGTATTCTTTAATTAGGGATGATATTATTTACCGTTGGTTCTCATGATATTACTTTGTTTAAATCCATTGCATATTTTTTTTGAATAAAAGAAATAAAGAAAACCTGTGAGATTTACCTGCAACACCGAATTTATGTTTTTTAAATTTATTTTTAAGGTTGTTTATGTCCGAGATGTATCCCTTTGCTATTTAGTTCCTTTTAAAAGGAGTTGTGTGCTATATTGCGGTTTATATTCAGGTGCGTGCCAAATTCAAAAAAAAAAAAAAAAGCTTGTTTGATGATATTTCCATCGTTTGGTGTCCACTTTACATGTTGTTGGTACCGTTGGAAAGCTCATGAAGACTAGAATTTATTGATACCAATTTAGTGGTCTTTCTTTGGCGTTTTTATGTCAGATTTTGGTCTTTCGAATAAAGCATGATCTACTCGATAAAAACACCAAAGAAAGGTCACGAAATTGGTATTAATGAATTCTACTTTTCATAAGCTTTTCAACGGTACTAACGACTCATAAAACTGACACCAAAAACTTGGAATATAGCCGGTGAAAGGTTATTTTTTTGTGAATTTGACACGCCTCCGATATAGATCGGTTGGTTTATATTGCACAACTCTTTAAAAGTTGAACTGATTCGATGGGTCTTTTGATTTTGCGGTGTACCTTTTTTTGGTTTTAGATGGTTTCTTATTCTCTATAAAGTTGTAAAGTGCTCTCCTTTATATGTCCAAGGCATTCTTTATTCTCGGCTTTTTATCTTTATCATATTATCTTATTAGAACATTTAGAGTCCTAATTTTATTAGGACTGAAAAAATGTTGCTTTATGGGAATTCGAAGTAAATACGTGCACATATTTACGATCATTAATTTGATATTTGTTTAGTATATACTAAACCAATTTTCTGTTGAATATATCACTGTAATAGGCCGTCTGCATTACCCAATTCTTCTGCTTGTTAACTCAAATTTCATGTTATCCATTCAGCGCAAAGAAATGGCCGACACCTTCCTTTTCACCTCCGAGTCCGTCAATGAGGGACACCCTGACAAGCTCTGTGACCAGGTCTCTGATGCCGTTCTTGATGCCTGCCTTGCCCAGGACCCCGACAGCAAGGTCGCCTGTGAGACCTGCACCAAGACCAACATGGTCATGGTGTTTGGAGAGATCACCACCAAGGCCGATGTTGACTATGAGAAGATCGTTCGCGACACCTGCAGGAACATCGGGTTTGTCTCTGATGATGTTGGCCTCGATGCTGACAACTGCAAGGTCCTTGTCAACATTGAGCAGCAGTCCCCCGATATCGCCCAGGGTGTCCATGGCCACTTCACCAAGAGACCAGAGGAGATTGGTGCCGGCGACCAGGGTCACATGTTTGGCTATGCCACAGATGAGACCCCCGAGTTCATGCCCCTCAGCCATGTGCTTGCAACCAAGCTTGGTGCTCGCCTGACCGAGGTCCGCAAGAATGGAACTTGCCCTTGGCTGAGACCCGATGGCAAGACCCAGGTCACTGTTGAGTACCAAAACGACAACGGTGCCATGGTCCCTATCCGTGTTCACACCGTCCTCATCTCCACCCAGCACGATGAGACAGTTACCAACGACGAGATTGCCGCTGACCTCAAGGAGCATGTGATCAAGCCTGTCATCCCGGAGCAGTACCTTGACGAGAAGACCATCTTCCATTTGAACCCATCGGGCCGCTTTGTCATCGGCGGGCCTCACGGTGATGCTGGTCTCACCGGCCGCAAGATCATCATTGACACCTATGGTGGATGGGGAGCCCATGGCGGTGGCGCTTTCTCAGGCAAGGATCCAACCAAGGTTGACAGGAGCGGTGCATACATTGTGAGGCAGGCAGCTAAGAGCATTGTCGCCAACGGCCTTGCTCGCCGCTGCATCGTGCAGGTGTCCTATGCTATTGGCGTCCCCGAGCCGTTGTCGGTGTTTGTCGACACATACGGCACCGGCAAGATCCCGGACAAGGAGATACTGAAGATTGTCAAGGAGAGCTTTGACTTCAGGCCCGGCATGATCACCATCAACCTCGACCTGAAGAGGGGAGGCAACCGTAGGTTCCTGAAGACAGCTGCATACGGGCACTTTGGCAGGGACGACCCCGACTTCACCTGGGAGATTGTTAAGCCTCTCAAGTGGGAGAAGCCCGCGGCCTAACTCAAATCAAGGTGGTTGATCATATGGTAGAGAAGATACGTTCATTTGGTCTTGGCGCCCATGCGCACTCCGTTACTGCGCCGTCTCTTTAATTGGTCTCTTGTGTTCAGGTTCGTCGTTACATCTTTTGTTTGATGTCTTTATGTACTTGTGTGTCTGGGTCATGGTCCTAAATTATGCTGAAATAGAAGCCTTGAATTGTTCCTGTTTGAACCGGCTGGATTGTTAATACTCTTGAAGTATCATGTAATCGATGAAGTTCATTGCGATATCTGATGTGTGATTAGTGAAGTTTCTGAAGTAGATTTGAAAGTGATGGCACAACGGTAGGTTTTGGCAATGGGAGCCCACCGTCTACAGAGAAGTGATGGCAGGCTTAAAATCATTTTAGTAAACATGACGCCATATATGATATTGGTATCAATGTTATCAATGTTGGCCTTGTGAGTGTGGAGGGCCTTGTGATTGTTAAGTTGGATATGGAGAGGGCTTATGACCAGGTGGCTAGGCTTTTGGCAATAGAGGAAGGAAGCGGCCGGCTCAGATTGAAAGTAGTAAAGAGCTACGTTACGTCATTTGCGAGTTGAATATGCTGCACGAATTTCTTAAAGATGACGAGAGGAAGCGAGTAATGATGCCGCAAGGGCATGGGTAAAAAAGAGTGAGGCTGCAAGCTTACACTGTCGAAGACTGCCTTGATTACTTCTCCCTTCACATTGGGCATCAACATCGAGGCAACCATCTAACATCATTGGCTTGCCTAGTTTGCTCACTCCAATAGTAGATAGCTTGCCATCAGATTGCAACCCAAATACAGAACATTGAATGCAGATTAGAGGAGGTGAGCAGCATGAGAAATGCGCAATGGCATCATTAACAGTGCTGCGAGCAGAACAGCGGGTTCTGCTGGTACTGGTGTTTGTTAATATGGTTCTTGAATGTTGGTCCTTTTCGTTGAGGATTCGCAGTTGGATGGGATTGATGGCCCTAGAACGATGCTTGTGGTGGGTTGTTATTAGATGAGACCGAATGCCAGCTGAGACTCATTGCTGCCGTAGGTAAGGGCGGTCCAGGTAAAACTACCATCATCAAGAAAGCATATGACAACCCAAATGTCAGCGATGAACACTCAGGGTCTGTTTCATTGTTGTTTCTTTTGTTGCTTTGGGCCGAGAAAGTGCAAAATTGGCACTGTAGCTTGTCTTGTCGGCTTCTATTTGGGGGATTCCTCTCTCATTTTCTCCTCGTGTGTTCCTTTGCTCCGCTACTCTTCTCCGTTGCTTTTCTCCCCTCCGGCGACGTCTCTCTTCTAGTTGGCACCCCCAGCTGCTCCATCTGAAATCCGTGGATTTCACAGGGATTTCATTCCAAAGCCGTGATTTTTGCGCCCCACCGGCTGTGCTCACCCCTCCTCTCTCCTTTCCGCGGGTTTCAGTTGGGTTCGGAAAAAACCCTAGCTCCGGCTGCGGGTTTGTGTTGGAATCGGTTGCTCCATCGGATTTTTAGGTCGGATTTGAAGGTGGTGTGCCGAGCTTGGTCAGATCTCAATGCCGGCAAAGCTACGAGCAGAACCCTAACGCCGATTTGTTCCCCAATTTCTCGCTGGAGTCGGAGCCACCTCGTGTGTGCTTCGATTGACTGCGAGGGACTATAATCTGAGGAGATCGTCAGGATCGGTGAGCTTTACCATTTTATTTCTGCGATATTAGCGACGAGGTATAATTTCTGCAGCTCTAATTTAATTTTTGCTGAAATTTGATACTGCCTTGGGTTCCTATATGCGATGATCTTTGCTGTCTTGGTGTTATTGCCTTGCTACATTGCTGTCCTGTTGTGCATCCTGCTCGGGTTTCAAATTTGGGTGGTTTAGGGCATATGTCGGATAGTATTATGTGAAATTGGTAATGATGGTTGCATGAATTTTTTGTATGATGATTTATTTGTATGATGAATGTAAAGAATTGTGCAGTCTAAAAAAGCCCAATGATGATAAAAAAAAAGGAGGAACGATGGAATGGATTTTTGATGACATACGTACACGTTGGATAGCTTGCTAAGATTGTTCCCTTTAAGCCCCAATTTGATTTTTACAATGTTGGATCCCCATGTCAGCTGAAAGTTTATGATTTTATTTGTTTTAAATCAAAAATATTTAATCTTAAATTTTCTAACTATTAGAAATTAAAATTTAATTTTACGTATGGACATGGCTCCTTGTATCAGTTTTTTTGGGGCATGGATCCTCGTTGCAGTATGTGTTTTTGTGGAGTTCATTGAGGCTCATTGTATCAGATTTTTGGGGAATGTCTCCTTATTGCAGTTTGGGTTTTTGTTGTTGTTATGTTTGTCTCATTGTATCATTTTTTGGGGCATGGCTCCTAGCTCCTTGTTGCTGTTTTGGGATGGAATAATCATGGCTACTTGTATCAGATTTTTGGGGCATAGATCCTTATTGCAGTTTGTGATTTTGTGGTGATCTTTTTTGGTGCATTGTATCAGATTTATGGGGCATGGCTCCTTGTTGTAGTTTGGGTTTATGGGGTGTTATTTTTGGGGCATGGCTCCTTATTGCAGTATGGGTTTATTGGTGTTCTTTTTGGCTCATTGTAGCATATTTTTATACTAATACAATTTAAATTTGAGACGTGCTATCTGCACCGCACTATGCGGTGCAGGCACGGAATTTTATTTTTGAAGGTGCGGATGGTGAGGCGACTACTCATAAGACGTGTCCGAAATAAATTATTGAAATTAAAAAATAATAATAAAGCCCAACGGCCCCAAACCATGCGGCAAATCGACACGTTGCTTTCTTCCATTCCCACATGGCATCATCCTCGTCCAATACATATATAATAATAATTCATATTTTGATATTAGTCCCTTAAATCTATGTAATTTGATTTTAGTCCCTTAAAGGACTATTTAGGTTAAACATTAAACATTTAAGGGACTATTTAGGTTAACAAAAGGGACTATTTAGGTTAACGTTAAACATTTAAGGGACTAAATTCAAATTACAAAGATTTAAGGGACTAATATCAAAATACACATAATTTAAGGGACTAATATGAGAAAACCCCATAATAATAATTCATATGAGATGATGAAACATTCATGTTCCCATCTCCTCTGTGCTCCCCTCTCCGCTCGTCGCTCGCCGTCGGCGCCAACTGCTCAGAGCCCGCCGAGCCGCCGAGCACCGTGTCGTTCTCCTGAGTTCTCCTCCGGTGAGAACCATCTCCGACCACTCCCTTTGCTTCACCGTCTCCTCCGTGGCCACCACCTCCTCCGACGAGCGATCTTAATTCCAACAACTCGCTCTTGGAGCGAAGATGAAATAGAACCCAAGCTTCACTGCACCCCTGTGTGAGCCTCCGCCGTTCCTCAACCGCTGGTGCTCCACTGCCGATCACCAAAACAGAGATCCCCTCTCCAGTGAAGCTCCGGCGACGCCTCACACCATCGACAAGCCTTGTGTCATTACCTTTCTCGTCGACACTTAACACTTTCCCACCGTGAGCTCTGAACTGCGAGTCGCCATCGACCCCTCAAGATCTCGAGATGAACTCATCGGAGTAGCGCAGTAGTTTACAATGAAGCCATGAGGATCTCCACATCTTCTTCTTGCCTTTCATATGCCCGACCACATGATCCTATGGTGGATCTCGCCACGATCTTCAACTCTCGCGGCATCAAATCCACCATCGTCACCACCGTTGGCAACGCTCCCTTGATCCAACCCACGTCGGCCGCTGCTGCAGCTCTAACTCGAGCAGCTGATGAAAGTGTAAATCTAGGGGAAGGACGAAGAACAAAATATACTCTGTTAATATATCTTAGTGGAATTTCAAGCATTAAATCGAAAAAAATAATAAAGATAGCACTCAGGAGTCCATGCAGTCTCTAGGTGAAGGAGAGACGGTCTTTTATGATGAAAGACACTCCATTGTAGCTGCAGTATTATCCTAGTCTTTATGATATTACAATATTCTATCTGTTCTCGTTCTAAGTGGAAGTTGAATGATTCGCCTTCGGCGCCAATTTATCCGCCTGATGCCAGCATCCATTAGCTCTCTTATTTCTTGTTGTCCCCGGAATAGCAGAGCTAACTTCTTGTCTCATGAGTTTGGTTCCCAGATGTAACCTATTATGGTCATGTGTGACAGTTTTCTCCAGTAGCATGAATGGCTCTTCTTCACATCCACGGGGCGAAGTGCATACTTCACGAGGTGCGTGCTGTCACGACGAACGTCAAGTATGTTTTGTGGTCCGATCGATGAAGTGTTTGCTTGACTGCAGAGAAAGTCAAGTTGGAGTAACATTGCGCTTAAACGAAAACATCTATAAAGGAGGATGGTTAAACTTGGAATTCTTTATGGCCATTAAGAATGAAACATGCAAGTGCTGCAATAGCCATCCAGATATCAAGAATGAAACATGCAAGTGCTGCAATAGCCATCCAGATGTGTTGCATTTAGATCGTTTCAAGGTTTATCTAAATTTTAACCCTCCATCTTCCGGTTTCCTTTGTCGAGAACGTCTCCGCCCTCCCTTTGTAAGTTGGTTATGTCCTGATATGGCCAAATCTGCTTGTAACCGACCCGATACTCGGTTGAGGATTTTCCTCAACCGAGAGACCAAGTCTCACATGGCCGTTGAGGAAATCGTGGGCGGTTGAGCAAAATCCGGGGCGGTTGAGGGATGGAAGATATGGCGGTGGCCCCTATATAAGAGGATGGAGTTTCTCTTATTCAGTATCAAATACTCTCAGCCATATCTGGAATCCCCAAACAACAAAATATCTTTTCTTTCTCTTTTTTTTTCTCATTGGAGTTCATTCTGACATTTGTGGGCCCTTGAGCATAAAGACACGAGGGAATAAGGAATATTTCATAACTTTTATAGATGATTATTCCAAGTATACTTTTGTGTATCTTTTAAGCAGAAAGTCGGAAGCCTTTGAAAGCTTTAAAAGATACAAGGCAGAAGTTGAAAGAAAACTTGGAAGGAACATAAAGGTGTTAAGAACTGATAGAGGTGGAGAATTCAACTCAAAGGAATTTGAGGAATACTGTATTCAGTACGGTATAAAGAAGCATACTACTATGCCTTTTACGCCACAACAGAATGGTGTGGCTGAAAGGAAGAATAGGACATTAATGAATGCAGTGAGATGTATGCTATCGCATTCTGGTCTCTCCAAGGATTTTTGGGGAGAAGCCATATTGACTGCAAATTATGTTCTGAATAGAATTCCCACAAAATCAGTCGAGACAACACCGTATGAGATATGGAATGGACGCAAACCCAATTTAAGTCATTTGAGAAAATGGGGTTGCGTGGCACATGTTCTCATTCCATATCAGGTTAGAGATAAGCTGGATCTCAAAACCGTAAGATGTGTCTTCATAGGATATTCTGAAAAGTCTAAGGGATATAGGTTCTTCCATGAAAATAAGGGAGTCATTGAAAGTAGAGATGCTACTTTTCTAGAGAATCTAGAAGAAAAGGAACAAGTCCAAGAAAATGTGCCACCCTTGCTGGACTTAGATGATGTTCCGAATGACGACTTGGATATAGTGGATGACGTACATCATCCAGCTATGGAAGATGAACCTGTAAACGAGAATATACCTATGGCAAATCAACCAGCTGAACCTGTCCAGCCTGCAACCCTTAGTGGCAACAAAAGACCTAGAACAACACCCGCATGGATGGATGATTATTATCTATATTCATGTGAACCATCTTGTTTCTCTGTGGATATTGATATAGATGAGCAAGCTGATCCCTTGAATTATACAGATGCAATGAAATCATCTGAGTCAGATCAATGGCTTGAGGCCATGAAAAGGGAGCTTGACTCAATTGAGAGAAACAATGTATGGGAGCTATGTGACTTACCAGAAGAGAGGAAGTCCATAGGATGCAAGTGGGTGTTAAAGAAGAAATATCAGGTTGATGGGTCTATTGATATATTCAAGGCCCGGTTAGTTGCAAAGGGATTTACTCAGATTGCAGGGATTGATTATCAGGAGACTTATTCTCCGGTGGCTAAGTTTGCATCCATTCGGATAATCTTAGCGATTGTTGCGCATCTTGACTTGGAACTCTACCAAATGGATGTCAAGACTGCATTCCTCAACGGAGAGTTGAAGGAAGTTATATATATGGATCAACCTGAGGGATTTAAGGTTGAGGGACAGGAAGACAAAGTTTATAAATTGAAGAAATCATTGTATGGTTTAAAACAATCATCTAGACAGTGGTATCTCAAATTTCACAACACTATTATCCAACTTGGTTTCGTTGCAAACAAATTGGATAACTGTGTGTATGTCTTGAAAAGTGGGAGCAGTTTTACGATATTATCCCTGTATGTGGATGATATTTTGCTCGCTGGAAATGACATTGAAGTGTTGAAAGGAATTAAATCAGCACTTTGTAGTGAATTTGAGATGAAGGACATGGGTGATGCATCCTATGTTCTTGGAATACAGATCCTTAGAGATCGGAAGTCTAGAATGTTAAGTTTAAACCAAGAAAAGTATTTGCATACAATATTGAGAAGATTTGGAATGTACAATTCCAATCCGGCCCCTACACCATTGGTTATGGGGAAGCCGTTAAGTAAAGAACAATGTCCTGGAGAGGGACAAAGTCGGCTGAATGTTCCATATGCTCAGGCTATTGGAAGTTTGATGTATGCAATGCTGTGTACTAGACCAGACTTAGCGTACCCAGTTAGTCTGGTTAGTAGATATCAAAGTAATCCCGGTCCAGCTCATTGGGAAGCTGTTAAGAGGATTATGAAATACATAAAGGGTACGGTGCACCACAAGTTAGTTTATCAAGCAGATTCGCTTGAGGTTCTTGGTTACTCCGATGCAGATTTCGGAGGGGACAAAGATGACAGGAAGTCAACTGCAGGACATGTGTTCATCTTTGGTGGTGCAGCTGTTTCTTGGGGTAGCAAGAAACAGGGTTGTGTAGCGAGATACACACAAGAAGCTGAGTACATAGCCTGTAGTATGGCGGTTACTCATGCGGTCTGGATCAGACGGTTCCTATTGGACTTGGATCTCAATTTGGTGGATGGACCAATTGAGATGTACTGTGATAATCAAGCAGCCATCAGCTTGATCCACAGTGGTGCAAACAGTTCCAAAGGAAGACATATTGAAATACAATATCATTACATACATGATATGGTGGAAAAGAAAGAAGTCAATGTGACTTATATTCCAACAAGTGATATGATTGCTGATCCCTTGACGAAGGGTATTCCAGCAGGTACATTCATCAAACATGTTGGTTTGATGGGACTTAGAAATATCTAAGTCAAGAAAACTTTCATGAGTAATGAAAGGAGACAATCATATATAGTGATTGTACTCAGTAAATAAAATGTGCGTATCCCACGGATAGTGGGAGTATGTGAAATTACATCATGTGTTATATCTCACGGATAGTGAGGGTATGACTGGAATACACTTGGCCATTTCAGGCCAAGTGGGAGATGTAAGTTGGTTATGTCCTGATATGGCCAAATCTGCTTGTAACCGACCCGATACTCGGTTGAGGATTTTCCTCAACCGAGAGACCAAGTCTCACATGGCCGTTGAGGAAATCGTGGGCGGTTGAGCAAAATCCGGGGCGGTTGAGGGATGGAAGATATGGCGGTGGCCCCTATATAAGAGGATGGAGTTTCTCTTATTCAGTATCAAATACTCTCAGCCATATCTGGAATCCCCAAACAACAAAATATCTTTTCTTTCTCTTTTTTTTTCTCATTGGAGAGCTGTGGCTTTCACGGCTCAAAAAAATCATAATTTTGTTGAATGCCTCGAAAAATAATCTCAGGATAATGAGGCGAGCCAGACGGTTGTTTTATCAAAACGAAGTAGAAAGAGGAATTGAGTGCTTCTCGGGAAAACAAATAATAACTGAATGGAATACCTCAGATTTAGAATGGTGCAGCTTTAGAAAATGGAAAATAAACAAAGAGAGATGAGAAACGGGGAGGGTGAAAGGGAACTGGTGCTTGCTTTAAAATGGTAGAGAAAAATTGAGGCTTGCGTGAAAAATGGGAACAAAAATCAAATTCTGGAAATGAGAATTTGATTGGGAAAAAATAATCCCGCAAATTGTGGCTTTGTGGCTTTGTGGCGGCAGTGTTTGGATCTGTTATAAAAATATTGGTAGCGGGGGTGGAAGCCGCGTCACCTAGCTTTTGAGGTTGACGAACGAAACACTGCAGCCCTTGCTTCGCACTGTTTCTTCTGCTGGAGCCGATGACTTCTTGGTGGTGGCGAAACGTCTCTCGCTGGAAGGAAGAATTGCTGCAGTGTATGCCTTCCGGAGAAGATTATCGGATCAAAGGGTTTGCTCGGAGACAGAGATGATAGACAGTGGATGGTAGTGCCCAGATCAAAGAATGGACCTGGCTCTGATACCAATGAAAAAAAAAAGAGAAAGAAAAGATATTTTGTTGTTTGGGGATTCCAGATATGGCTGAGAGTATTTGATACTGAATAAGAGAAACTCCATCCTCTTATATAGGGGCCACCGCCATATCTTCCATCCCTCAACCGCCCCGGATTTTGCTCAACCGCCCACGATTTCCTCAACGGCCATGTGAGACTTGGTCTCTCGGTTGAGGAAAATCCTCAACCGAGTATCGGGTCGGTTACAAGCAGATTTGGCCATATCAGGACATAACCAACTTACACCCTTCCCCTACTCTACGTACTGCCCGACTTGGTCGACGCCGTAGATTCCCTCAACCACCTCTTCCAGGCCCTCGTCACGAGCATCGTCCCGACGCCATCATTTCTGATGTCTTCAACCCATGACTGCCGCCTGTAGCGTCCCTATGCTACCCTTCTACAGAACCAATGCGTTTGGCTCCGTAGCTCCTCCCCTCAGCCCGTCGCGCAAGCGGGTTGCTGGAATTAGGAAAATAGAGGAGAAGGAGAGCACAAACGAAGAAGAAAGAGAACAGAGCAAAATAGAAGAAGCAAGAGAAGAGAACGAAAGAGTAGAGGAGAGAGGAAAAAATAGAAACAGAGTAAAAAAATAAAAATTAAATTCCCACAACATTCATTTGTCGCGGGCCCATTCCTTTGCTTCACGGGCACACAGCCATTTGGAGATGTCCCTTCGTGGGCCCGTCTCATTCTTGATGTGTACGAGCAATTGGAACCCATAAAATTCCGTGTTTGCACCGCACTCTGCGGTGCAAATAGCACGCCTCTTAAATTTTATGTGTAAGTATAAAAAATGTTTAATTACTTCAATCGCTTGAGTCGGCTTTTAATACGATGTTTGTATTTAAATTGATTTAGAGATGGGGTATTTATGGGGTGAAAAGGCGGGAGCAACGGCAAAGCAACCGCATGTGTGACTATGATTACACATTATATCTGAGGGCTAATGATTTGGATATGCACAATTTTATCTAAAATGTGTTATTCATATGTAGTATGTTATGTATATAATTAACATTAAATATATATGTTATTCAATTAAGGGTGACATGTATACACAAGGAGACCATTCGGCTTGTGAGTTATGTACCGCTGCAGCGGCTGCAATAACGTTTGTTGTAGTAGCCTTACAACTTGACAATAATGATAGGGCCGACCCTATACCCAGAAAGCCCTCAGCTATGCGGGGTCTGCATAGAAAATCCCACATGCGGAGAATTCTGTGGGGGTCTGAAAGTAGCTGTTTGGACTACTTACGGATGCGAAGACATATTTTCATGACTCTTGCATCAATAATGTGTCAGCGTGATCTTCTCAAGGACAATATACATGTATCCATCGAGGAGCAGTTGGCAATGTTCCTGCATATTGTAGGGCACAAGTCAAAGAATAGAGTCATGCAAATGGATTTTATTATGTGAGGGGGGATTGTGAGCCGGTATTTTAACAAAGTTATGGGGGCAGTGTGTGCAATTCGGGATATGTACATGAAGCAAGCTACTAATGAGACGCCACCAGAAATAGTCAATAATCCAAATTGGTTCCCATTTTTAAGGTATGTGTGATTATCTGTATATGTGTCAGTCTAATAAGTATCGTCGTGGTGATTGAAAATTGGGCTCATTGATTACGTTGTAGGACTGCATTGGTCTCATTGATGGGACACACATAGATGCCATGCTACCAGCCAGTCTCGTACCCCGCTTTAGAGGTCGTAAAGGGATTACGCAAAATGTGCTAGCAGCTGTTACTCCAAATAAAAGATTCACATACGTACTGGCCGGATGGGAAGGATCCGCAAATGATTTTACGGTCCTGAAAGATGCATTATTTAAACCACCCCCTGGGGCTACGAGTGTATGAAGGTAATAGGCATAAATTTACATTTACATACGAAATACTTCTCTCAGAGATCGTTGGCTCATAAAATGGGTTTATTTTTCGAATGTAGGTAAATATTACCTTTGCGATCTGGTTATACTACTATGCCAGGGTTCATATCTCCATACCGGAGCGTTAGATACCATTTGAAGGACCATACTGATCGGGTTTCTCGAAATCGAAGAGAGATATTCAACCTACACCATTCTACCTTACGATCAAAGATCAAGTCGACATTTGGTATCCTAAAGAACAAGTTTAAAATAATGACAGCCAAGCCTCACTACCCATTCAAAAGTCAGGTCGATACCGTACTAGCTTGCAGTGTTTTGCATAATTACATACAAATAGAAGATCCGCATGACCCCCAAATAAATTAAGATGGAGATGGGGTTGAGGAGGCTGTAGATGGTATCGATGACCATGATGATGATGATATGTATCTATCCCAATAGGTGACCGTTCGTGAACAAACCGAACAACGTGATAAATGAAAAATGCAGAGGGAACAGATAGCTTGGGATATGTGGGTGGACTTCTGTAACAAAAATAATAACGGAAACACAATAGAGCATGGGCTATGATGGTTGTTTTTCCAGTATTTGCTTTACACTTATGCAATTTTATACCCCAATGCAGTATAGGTTCATGTTATATGATGGTTGGATGTTTATAGCCAAAACATTGCATTTTCAATTTAATTTGATTGATGTTGATGGATGAAAGGCTCATCAAACTCTGGTCAGAGGGTGAGCCATACCTGGACGGGAGTGATCCCATGCTCCCCAGCTATGATAATGTATATGGGTCCCAATAGGGAGAAGCTGACTGAAGGGTTGATCCCATTGTCAACCGACCTATGCCCATGAGGATGCCAATGGTGCCATATCACATGCATGGCTTCCAATCAGGTGGGCATGGGTACCAATCAGGTGGGCATGGGTACCAATCAGGTGGGCATGGCATGAGATATCCCCAGTATCCAAATTTCAACATGCCAATGCAGATGCCATCGCTACCTGGAATGGGGTATATGAATATGCTGCAAGGGGAGATCCACCCTCTTTCAGAAGCCCAGATGCATTCGCTATACCTACGCCACCAAGTGGCGATGAACGAACACCCGGTAGTGACTCTTCTAGGAAGTCGAGTCGGCGTAGTGAAGATGCCAACATGTTTGTTTCAAGCCCACGGAAGAAGTATAAGCAGCCTTCATCTTCTGCACAACAGAACAAACTTTGGACGAATGCTTACGATGAAACCATCATTCCATTCCTAGCTGAGCTTGCACTGCAGGGGTATAAAGCCGATAAGACTTTAAAATACAGCCTTCAATGCCGCTGCAGCCGAAATAAATAACATACATGGGACTTCATTCACAAGTGTTAATGTGAAGAATCACATGAAATCGTTGAGGAGACGTCTCAAAGACGTAAAGGAGTGCATGGATCTTAGTGGAGCTGGATGGGATAAGGAGAGGAAGGTCATTGATCTTGATCCCGAAAAGTATGCTACGTGGGCGGCGGTAATTACGTCTACCGTATAGATATGCTATGTGATAATACATTAAATATAGCTTTGCGTACCCTTTATCATATTTGATATTCTAATCGTTCAGGCTAACCATCGGCTGCAACCGTCCACTTTCATGGTATGAAGATCTTCTAATTGTCATTGGTGATGACGCTGCTAAGGGGGATTTAGCAAGGGGTGTTTTTTAAAATTTTGGTGGAGAGTACCATGAAGGCGAAGGCGAAGGAGAGCACGTAAGTCAAGAGCCGATACATATAGATTTGCCATCACACAATGTCCCAGAAAAAATTCTCACCCAAGCTTCGACCGGGCATGTTCATCAGGGGGGACAAGCCAAGCAAACCCACCTACGCTCAGTAAAAAGAAACAACGTAGACGGCACATGCAGCAAGATTCCGACATCATGCGGGAAATATCAAAAAAATATGAAAGGGGACACGGCTGCTATAATGTCCACACACTCTCATTGGACTGAACCGCTTGCCCAGCTTGTCTACGAGTTTACTGAGTATACGTCGGGTATATTGTTTAAGGTATTTAAGGCCCTACGCAAGGATGAGATGGAGGCACGAAGCATTTTGGCTTTGACTCAATCGGCTAGGAAAATGATAATTGAAGATATAGTAACGGGGTTGGATTTGGACTAGTAGTATAGCAGGCTAGGAGGTGAAGATGTTTGTGAGGTGAAGATGTCATGTTGATGGAGATGTCATTATGGTGGTTGGGTGATTGGGAATGAGTGGGATGGTGTTAGGAGTTTTGGTATGTATGGGTTGGTATTCTATGATTCATTTGTGTGGTACATGGTAATGGTAACAAACAATCTATATGGTTTTGTATATAATCGTTTGTGTTGGGGGCATGGCTACTTGTTTCAGTATGTGTTTATGGGGTGGTATTTGGGCATGGCTCAATGTATCAGTTTTTGGGGCATGGCTCCTTGATTCAGTTTGTGTATATGGGGGGTTTTGGTGCATGGCTCATTGTATCAGTTTTTGGGGCATTGCTACTTGATTCAGTTTGTGTTTATGGGGGGTTTTGGGGCATGGCTCAATGTATCAGTTTTTGTGGCGTGTCTCCATGTTTCAGTGTGTGTTTATGGGGTGTTATTTTTGGATAATTGTACCAGATTTTTGGGGCATGGCTCCATGTTGTGTGTTTATGGGGTGCTATTTTTGGATAATTGTATCAGAATTTTGGGGTATGGCTCCTTGTTGCAGTCAGTGTTTATGGTGTGTTATTTTTGGATATTGGATCGGGATTTTGGGGCATGGCTCCTAGTTGCAGTGTGAGTTTATGGGGTTTTATTTTTGGATCATTGTATCAGCTTTTTGGGGCATGGCTCCATGTTGCAGTAAGTGTTTATGGGGTGTTATTTTTGGATCATTATATAAGATTTTTGGGACATGGATCCATGTTACACTGTGTTTATGTGGTGTTATTTTTGGATATTTGTATCAGATTTTTGGGGCTTGTCTCCTTGTTGCAATGTGTGTTTATGTGGTTTTATTTTTGGGGCATGGCTCCATGTTGCAGTGTGTGTTTATGGGGTGTTATTTTTGGATCATTGTATCAGATTTTTGGGGCATGGCTCCATGTTGCAGTGTGTGTTTATGGGGTTTTATTGTTGGATCATTGTATCAAATTTTTGGGGCTTGGCACCATGTTGTATTGTGTGTTTATGGGGTAATATTTTTGGATAATTTGATCAAATTTTTGGGGCATAGCTCCTTTTTGCTGTCACGACCCGCTTCCCTAAAATGGAGGCGAGGCTGTTGGATATTGGACTCCCCGGATTTGGTTTTGGATGATGAACAAACATAAATATAACGTGAACTAACATTTTGTGAGCGCAGTTATGGAGATCGTCGCCAAATTCATATGAATATCAATTACGACGTCTCAAGACTTCTCAAAGCACGTGATCGTATGCCTAAAGCTTCATTGAAGCTTATGGACCTTTTTAGAAGTCATGAAGATTCGATTGAAGCTATTGAAGACGGTATCGTCAAGTTTTATTTATAGTCTTTAAGCTTCTTTCGTAGAATGTTAAGCCTTGAGTAGGTCTTATGGTTTAAATCTTCATAACGCTCATATCTTAGCTCTATGATCTTAGTAGAATTCCATACAATCCTTCCCGAAGCTTCGCACTTTGATTCGCGACTTCTTGTGCATGTTAGTTGGTTCAAGAAGAAGAACTGACCGACTAGATGGTGATCTAGTCGGTCGGCAAAGCTTCTTGAACCGACTAGTTTCTGTCAGTTAATTCTAAGCTCTTTACTGTTTACAGTTAGTCGGTCTAAGTTGACTCACCGACCGACTAGTTTGTGAACTAGTCGGTCAGTGATGCTTCTGTGACCGACTAGTTGAGCTTTCCCTGTACATGCACATTTGAGCCTGAGCTACTGTTTATCATTAGTCGGTCTGTGTTCATTGATCGACCGACTAGTTGATGAACTAGTCGGTCAACTTTCCTTCTTGGACCGACTAGTTTAGTTTTACTGTACATGCCAATTTTTCACCTAACTTACTGTTTATCGTTAGTCGGTCTATGCTCATTTGGCGACCGACTAGTTGGTGAATTAGTCGGTCAACATTTGTTCTTGGACCGACTAAGTCTATTTATGCTCAGACTTCAGTTTTATCTGTTAGTCGGTCTCAGTTGAGTAACCGACCGACTAGTTGTGAAACTAGTCGGTCAGCTACTCTTCGTGGACCGACTAGTTCCTTATGTCTGTGCTTTGATCTTTTCTCTGTTCACTCATTAGTCGGTATACGTTAATTGACCGCCCGACTAGTTGATGAACTAGTCGGTCGGTGGTTGTTCTTTGACCGACTAGTTGGGTTCAGAAAAGAGCCGTTGGAGCTTTAATTGAAACGTTTTTATATCTCTTTCTCCTCTATCCTATAAATACTTGTTGGGCTGCATTCATTGCAGTCAATGCTGATATTATTGCAAGTTTAGAGATCAAGAGAAATCATTCCAAGCTCATTCAAAGCTCTTTCATTCCATTCAATAATCTCTCCTCACTCTTACTTCCAAAGAGAGATTCATTGAGTGTGAAGCCTTCCAAGCCAAGTGCTTGATTCTAGGTCACCAACATCCCCATAGCTCTCCATCGCTGATCTACATCTTGGAGCTAGGGTTTGGTGCTACTTCTTCTTCCTCAAAATCATCCTTACCCTAATTCGTAAGCATTGCTCAAGGCATATGTATTTTGTCGGTAAGAAGTTTCTTATTTCATTTCAATTTCATATTGTAAGTTTCACTCTCGATTGTGAGAGTGTGGTTGTGATCCCGGGTTGTGGGAGTCACAAATTACTTTGTGTATGATTTGACTTGTGAAGGTTTTTCACAAGTATTTCATAGTGGAAATCTTGAGTTAGGGTTTCTAACTCAAGTATCCGGAGGGGATCCGGGTGGTTGGGACGTAGGATCACCGGGAACAAGTCGGGGAGACTTGGGTGGATCCGAACCCAGTAATATCTATTGTTAGCATTGTTAATTTTGTTGTTGTCTTCAATTTAAGCTTCCGCAAATTGATTTGGTAGTTGTTTGCACTATAATTAGGAATTATACTCCTCGTTATTTTTAAAGTACTATTCACCCCCCTCTAGTACTTGTGCAGTAGCTTGTAGGGCATTACATTTGGTATCAGAGCCAAGTCTATAGCTATGTCTGCCAACGACAACAAGACCGTTCGTCCACCTTCCGACTATAGCACCTTCAGGAACCGTGAAGGAGCATCTTCGGTGATGGAAGGACATTCCTCAACGAGGCCTCCATTCTTCAACGGTACCAACTACGGGTACTGGAAATGCCGGATGGAAACTTTCCTCCGGAGTGCATCTCTATGGAGGACCACGATGAAGGAATACGTCGAGCCCGCCGAAGAAGACTTTGAGAAATGGACAACCGTGGAGGTCGCCGCGGAGGTAAGCAATGCCAAGGCAATGAACGCCTTGCAATGCGCATTGGAGCCCGAGGACTTCAATAAGATATGCACATGTAAGAGTGCATATCAAATCTGGAACTCCCTCCTCATACTACATGAAGGGACGAGTAGGGTAAGAGACTCTAAACTCGTAGTTGTTAACAAAGATTACGAAATGTTTCATATGCAACAGGGCGAGAAGATGAAGGAGTATTACGCTCGCTTCGTCGACATCATAAACGAGTTGGAGGCTCTCGGCAAAACCTACACCCAAAAGGAGAAGTGTTCGAAGCTTATCGAAGGACTTCCTTCTTCTTGGGAAAAGCGTACCTTCGCCATCGAGGAAGGTAATGATATGAATAAGTACACCGTAGTTCAACTAATGGGTACTTTAATGTCATACGAGGTACGCAAGGATAGCAAGTTAGAATTGCAGGAAAAGAGGAAGTCCTACCTAAAGCAAGACGAGCCAAAGAAGAAGGCTATTGCTTTCAAGGCCGCTCCATCCACATCCACATCAACCGATGATGAAGACTCAGAAAATGAGTTGGACTTGGAGTCCATGGCACTCATGGCCAAGAAGTTCAACCGTTTCTTCCGAAAAGGTAACTATAAGAACAAAGCTAAATTTGGTTCTTCTAACGCCTCCTCCTCTCCTTTGTGTTTCAAGTGCAATAAGCCAGGACACATGAAAGCGGAGTGTCCTCTCAACAAGCAAAAGGAGAAGTGGAAGGTGCCGAAATTCGATAAGTCCAAGAAGTACAAGAAAGGGAACAAAAAGGGACTTGTCGGAGCAACATTCACCGACTCCGAGGATTCCTCAAGCGGAGAGTCGGACGATTAGCAAGTGGAGCAAGCACACATGTGCTTCATGGCAAGAGAGGAGAATGATCAAGGATCCTCCTCTTCCGATGATAGTGACGACGAAGGCGATGAGGTAACTATGGATGACCTTAGGAATGCTAATTCTCAATTATGGTCTAAATACACTAAATTAGTAAATAGATATACTAAAGTAAAAGATGACCTAGCTAGCATTCAAACCTCGCCTAAGACTATCATCACCAACAACGACACCGTTGTTGAAGAGTTAAGAAATGAGATTGTTAATCTCAAATCTAAACTTGAACATGTTAGTGTTGAGGATTTGGAAGAACATAGGATAGCGGATTTGACTTCTCAAAACTCAACTTTGAGTATTGAGAATGAAAATCTCAAGTCTTGTGTTTATGTGCTCACATCGCAAATATCCAATTTGGATGCTTCGATGCATTCTCTCACCGAGAAATATGAGTGCACGATAGGCCGAATTAATAAGTTCAATAAGGGTAAAGACCATTTGGATAACATCCTAAATGATTTACTTCCGGGCAATCACCACATTCGCTTGGGGTATAAGATAGGGAGTTCATCCAAATCGGCCACTACTTTTGTTAGGCCTACTTCCGATGCCTCACCGAGTAGGAGCAAACACTCTATTGGTAGTTTTTCTACCAATGGTGCTTCCACCTCGTCCACACCCTCTTTCGGAAAGAAACCCACTTTGGGTGGACCTCCAAAGAAGGGGCATGCTTATATGTACACCAATACTATGCCACGTAGGAACACTCGTCCTACTCCACCGGCTCACACATATGATGATTTTTATGCAACACATTCACGAGCACGTGCACACCATGTGAGACACCCTCACGCACGTGTTCCCACACATGCATATGTTCACCCACAACATCATATGAATAATTATCCGCATGCACCATTCCATCATGTTCCTTATGCCTATCCACGACATGCATCACGTAGAAACCAACAACGCATGCATGCACCCAATAGGATGAGGGCTCCCAAGATTTTCACTATTTGGAGCCCAAAGGACACAAGCATGGATGAAAAACAAGTCTACATGAATGCTTATTTTTCGGATGTTGTGCATAGTAGAAATTATGTGGGGAAGTCTAAGTCCAATTGGACTTGGCTTCCAAAGGTCTAATCTTTTGGACCCAATGACCTTGGGTACCATGATATGAAATTTTCTATCTATAGGTACTCAAGGAAAAGAAAAAGAAAAGGAGCAACAAATTTAAATTTAGCTCCAAGGGGAATTGGATACTCGATAGCGGGTGTTCAAAACACATGACGGGTGACGCTCAATTGCTCTATGGAGTGGTTCCCATTGCAAATGGAAACCGCGTCGTATTTGGAGGCAACGAGAGCGGAACCATCATAGGTGTTGGTAAAGTGGGTAATCCTTCTAAACCCATTATATGTGATGTTTACCTTGTTAAAGGATTAAACCACAATCTTATTTCAATAAGTCAACTTTGTGACAAAGGTTACAAAGTTAACTTTGCGAAAGGAATGTGCCATATTTTAAGAAAAGATAATAATGAATTATTGTTTTCCGGCACACGCCATAAGGATATATATATCCTAGATCTTCCAAGATCACATGAACAATGTCTTATTGCCAACACAAGTGAACAAGACTTATGGCATCGACGTTTTGGTCATGTGAACTTTGGAACACTTTTCAAGCTTTCCAAGTTAAATTCTATTAGTGACTTCCCTAAGCTTGTCTTTCAAAAGAAAAGCTTTTGTGACTCGTGTCAACGAGGCAAGCTTCCAAAATCTTCATTTAACCTAAGAAAAGCATTTCTTCTAAGCGGCCTCTAGAGCTATTACATCTAGATTTATTTGGGCCAACTAGAGTTGCTTCATTAGGTAATGCTAGATATGGACTTGTCATCGTTGATGACTTTTCTAGGTTTACTTGGGTATTTTCATTGTGTAATAAAAATGAAGCTTTTGAAAACTTCACAATTTTTGTTAAGAAAGTACAAAATCTCTTAGGAACCACCATTGTCACTATTCGTAGTGATCATGGAGGTGAATTTAAGAATGAGTCTTTTGAGACATTTTGTGATGAAGTTGGTATTACACACACCTTCTCTTTCCCTCGTGCACCTCCTCAAAATGGTGTAGTTGAGAGAAAGAATAGGACGCTAGTGGAGTGTGCTCGCACTATGCTTGATGATAGCCAACTTGGCCATCAATTTTGGGCGGAAGCGGTACACACCGCTTGCTATGTGTTTAATAGAATACTTTTGAGGCCCGGCACTAAACAAACTTGTTATGAATTGTTGTTTGGTAGGTTGCCTCAAGTTAAACATTTTCGTGTTTTTGGTTCGAAATGTTTTATTAAGAACACGTATGGTAGTTTGGACAAATTCGATCCAAGATCCGATGAGGGGATTTTTGTTGGATATTCTTCGCGTAGTAAAGCCTACCGGATATTCAACAAACGAACCTCAACGATCGAGGAGTCGCTTCATGTGTCATTTAATGAAGGATTTGTTCCAACTAGAATTACTAATGATGATGACTCTAAAACCTGTCACGACCCGCTTCCCTAAAATGGAGGCGAGACGTGAAAAGGTCCGCACGGGAGTGGAGCGGTGAAGCCCCAAACCCGATAAGCGTCAATTTAGTATAAGCAGGTCCCTGTAATTGCAAACGAAACAACAACAATAATAATAATATGAGACAGATATAAAATACCAATCCCGCAATTGTCCACAAAGTATTCAACATCACAGAAAAGCCACCAGGCTAAAAGAAAAGAGTCTAAGGCCCAGAACAAGGCCAAACAAAAGCAACGACATAACAGAGTAAAGGTGCTACGCACCGACAACCAAACCACTGTCTAACAAAAGTAAACACAACGAAGACACTAGGACTGGTCCCCAGTGTCCGCGTACTCCCCGTCCAACACGGGCGTAAACTCGGCGTCCGCAAACACCTCACCCTCAGCAAGCAACTCAGGCTCAGGGTCTAACATGCGTCACCCAAAAGAGAAAGGGGCACATGTCAGCAAGTCTAAAAGACTTGAGCAAGGAAACTGAAAGTAACTAGCAACCTAGCACTTATAATATTAAGCAATGATATGGCAGTTAAGTATGATGCAACAGTTTAAAAGAGAGGCAAGCACGCACGATGTAGCAAAAGTTACCAACTCACTAATTCACGAATCACTTATCACTGTTTTCACTTATCACTGTTATCACTTGTGCACTAGAGATTTCGCCTGCAGGCTGGAGTGGCGGATCAGGCCATCTCGTGCTCAGGTGGTCGCATATCTCTTACCCCACCCATATGTGTATCGAGCATTGGCAATGCCAACACACTGGCTCGCTCCTGGATCACGGGCCAGGAAGTGTAATTGGCATAGGGGTGCACCTAGCCGGTATCCGAGCGTTGGGGTTTCCAACTACAGGGCTCGCTTCTGGAACACGAGCCAGGAATATAATGTTGTAGCGTGTGCTACACAATCACAATAATTTATCACTATGCAATGACATGAACAAATGATTGCGTACCGTTAATTGAATTTAAACGTGACATACAAGCATGATGAGGGTGACGGATCTAGCTTCGTTGTCAAGCTAGGTCAATGGCGTCTAAACGGCTATCCTTTCACCGTTTAGTCTCTTTTACGCTAAAACAAGGTAATGGCCTAAGACATGGCCCAAATCAAGAGATGCAAGTTTCACTTGCCTATCACCGGGGACGACGGTTACGAAAGTTCGTTTCCGCGGATGCTAGCCTACGGGGAATCGCTGTTATGGGGAACAATCATCAAAACACAAGTATTTTATTAGGGTTTCATAAAAATTACAATAGGATAAGAAAACAACGGTAGATCGATTTCTTACCTAGAGGAGGCGGAAGAAACACTCCGGGGAACCCTAGGACCAGATCTGGAAAAGTTTGGGGAAGTTTGGAGAAACTAGGGTTTTGGGGGATTTTGGGGATTTGATGGATTTTGGTGAGATTTTGGGGATGGTGAGAAGTAGATAGGGTGAATGGATGGATTGGATGATGGATTTAGAGCTTGGAGTGAAGGATTGAAGCTTGGAGGAAGATGGGGGCTCAATGGGGGAAAAACTAGGGCTTAGGGTCGTGTTGGAGAAGATGAAAACGATTGGGTTGGGTATTTATAGGCTAGGCTGGCGGCTGCCCAGAAATTAGGGTTTCAACACAGACTAGTCGGTCAAAGAACAACCACTGACCGACTAGTTTGGCAACTAGTCGGTCGGTCGACCAACGCAGACCGACTAAGTGTAAACAGTAACTCCTGAACGAAAATAGGATTTAGAGTTAGTCGGTACATGAACAAGTACTGACCGACTAGTTTAGCATCTAGTCGGTCGATGAACGTTCTTAGACCGACTAAGAGTAAACAGTAACTCAACTAAAATTAAGATGATGTGTTAGTCGGTTCAAGAAGCATTGCCGACCGACTAGTTTGCAACCTAGTCGGTCAACAACTCTTCTTAGACCGACTAACGATAAACAGTAACTCCTGAGAAAATTTAGAAAGCTCACTAGTCGGTCCAAGAAGGATTGCCGACCGACTGGATCGTCATCTAGTCGGTCGGTGCCCCTTCTTACACCGGCTAATGAGCACCAAAAGTTCCGATACGGAGCGCGAGGCCCCGTGATCGAATCCTAAGACTCCTAGGCTTGATCTAATAGTTAGATATGACCGTTATGAAGTCCGTCACGAATGACATACTTCGAAATCGACAATCCTAAGGCAGAAACGAGAAAATACGACGATTCGATCGAAATGAAAGTTACGGAGACGAAAACCACACATGAGGAGAAAATCCATTCAAAACACATATTATATTATAATAAATTCAGATACAAGGAAACCAGTCGTTACAGTGTAGTTGAGAGAAAGAATAGGACGCTAGTGGAGTGTGCTCGCACTATGCTTGATGATAGCCAACTTGGCCATCAATTTTGGGCGGAAGCGGTACACACCGCTTGCTATGTGTTTAATAGAATACTTTTGAGGCCCGGCACTAAACAAACTTGTTATGAATTGTTGTTTGGTAGGTTGCCTCAAGTTAAACATTTTCGTGTTTTTGGTTCGAAATGTTTTATTAAGAACACGTATGGTAGTTTGGACAAATTCGATCCAAGATCCGATGAGGGGATTTTTGTTGGATATTCTTCGCGTAGTAAAGCCTACCGGATATTCAACAAACGAACCTCAACGATCGAGGACTCGCTTCATGTGTCATTTAATGAAGGATTTGTTCCAACTAGAATTACTAATGATGATGACTCTATGGATGTATTATGTGATTCAATTGGTAATTCTAACTCTAATGATTCTATTGATTCTATTGAGACTAACCCATCTAATGAAGTTGTTGAGAATGTTCCTAGTGACCAAGGTATTCCCAAACGGCTTCATACCGTTCGTGACCATCCTCATGAGCAAGTCATTGACAATATCCATGATAGTGTCAAGACGAGATCGCAAGTGAACTACTTCGCTCATTGTGCCTTTGCATCCTCGATAGAGCCAAAGAATGTTAATGAAGCATGCGAAGATAGCGCTTGGATCTTAGCCATGGAGGAGGAACTCATTCAATTCGAGAGGAATGAAGTTTGGGAGCTTGTTCCATTGCCATCGAAGAACCACACCGTCATAGGGACAAAGTGGATCTTCAAGAACAAAACCGACGAAAACCAAGTCGTCGTCCGGAACAAAGCTCGGTTAGTTGCTCAAGGCTACCGTCAAGAGGAAGGTATTGATGTCGAAGAATCCTTCGCTCCGGTAGCTAGATTAGAATCAATTAGATTATTATTGTCTTTTGCATGCCATAAGGATTTTAAATTATTTCAAATGGTTGTTAAAAGTGCATTTTTAAATGGAGATGTTGTTGAGGAAGTTTACGTTTCTCAACCTCCGGGTTTTATTAAAGAAAAATTTCCAAATCATGTTTTTAAACTAAAGAAAGCGCTTTACAGCTTGAGACAAGCTCCTCGAGCTTGGTATGATCGCCTAAAGAATTTTCTTTTGGATTTGAATTTTAAAATGGGAGAAGCCGATTCTACACTTTTTGTTAAGCATTCGAATAATGATATAATTTTAGTTCAAATATATGTTGATGATATCATTTTCGGTGCTACTAACTTTGCTCTTTGCGAAGAATTTTCTAATGTTATGAAGGAACAATTTGAGATGAGCCACATGGGTGAGCTCAAATATTTCTTAGGTCTCCAAATTCGCCAAATGGACGATGCAATCTTCATCCACCAAACGAAGTATACGGTGGAGTTGCTTAAGCGATTTGGAATGGAGAATGCCTCCGGAAAGAAGACTCCAATGAGCACGACTACGCATCTTGATAAGGATACGGGCGGTAAGGATGTAGACATTCGTCTATATCGAGGTATGATAGGTAGTTTACTTTATCTTACTGCAAGTAGGCCCGATATTATGTTTACCATATGCGTATGTGCTCGTTATCAATCTCAACCTAAGGAGTCTCACTTAGTAGCGGTAAAACGTATTTTTCGCTATCTAAGTTACACTTTAGATTTTGGATTACTTTATCCGAAATCTAGCACATATGAGTTAATCTCATATAGTGATGCCGATTATGCGGGATGCAAATCCGACAGGAAAAGTACTAGTGGCACTTGCCATTTTATAGGAAATTCCCTTGTCTCTTGGTTTTCCAAGAAGCAAAATTCCGTATCACTTTCAACCACCGAGGCGGAATACATTGCCGCCGGTGCCGCGTGTGCTCAAGTTCTTTGGATGAGACACACACTTAAAGACTTTGGTATAAACTGTGATACTTGCCCTATCATGGTGGACAACCAAAGTGCAATATGTCTTTCCAAGAACCCGGTACACCATTCCCGTTCGAAACACATAGATGTCCGACACCACTTTTTAGATGATCATGTTGCTAAAAAGGACATCATTTTAGTGTACGTTGAAACCCAAAAGCAAATCGCTGATATTTTCACGAAACCCCTAAAGGAGGACTCCTTTGTGAGGTTGCGTCGAGAATTGGGGATTATGGGTGAATCCGAGATATAGGATTCATGTTTCATTCAATAATCTTGCATGCTATTATATTTCACAATATTTCGTTCATGCTAGACTTATTGGATTTTTTTTCGGGATTTTATGTGATATTTTGAATTTTTGCTCGAATTCATGTTTGAATGTCGTATTTGAGATTTCGATGATTAATGGGGTAGTTTAGATGATTTTTGAGAGGATTACGATGTATCGTCCAAGTATTTTGAGGAGAGAACTTCATTATCAATTTTTGGACTCATCTAGTCGGTCTCAGTTCATCAACCAACCGACTAGATTCACATCTAGTCGGTCAGCTAATGAACTCAGACCGACTAGCTCTATCTCTCAACTTTTGAACTCCTTTAGTCGGTATCAGTTCAATCACCAATCGACTAGATTCATATCAAGTCGGTTAGTAAGAGAACTTCGACCGACTAACTCAAGCTATTTTGAGTTTCCTCTCCAGCTTAACTCTTTAGTCGGTTCAAGCTTACTTATCGACCTACTAGATTGAGTTCTAGTCGGTCAGTATTTGAGCGTAGACCGACTAATTCTCGTTCAAGAAATCTTCGACTGGTCTCTGTTTCCACTTAGTCGGTTCAAGCTCATTGACCGACCGACTAGATCGTGATCTAGTCGGTCAGTGCTTGAACTGTGACCGACTAGTTGTGCCAGGGACTGTTTGGTCTTTTGAGCTCCCGACCGACTTAATCTCGATTTAGTCGGATTTTTCTCATTTTATTCGATCAAAACCTCTCTCTCTCAGCTCAAAACCCCCAACCCCCGCGCTGACCCTTCGACTTCCGGCCATTTTTCGACCTAATCCGCCGTCGCCGACCGTCGCCCTCTCCTCCTAGGTGATCTCTCCTCCCTCTCCTACCTATCTAGGGTTAGTTTCCTGTTCCTAGGGTTAGGGTTTCTATTAATTTCGACCTAGGGTTTGCTAGGGTTCCGGCCATCTAGGGTTTCGTAGATTTGATCTTTCTTGCGTCGTGTCGTGCCTCGATTATGGCTCGTACACGTATCCCGATCACTCCATCTAGCCCCTCGCCGATGACCGTAGAACCTAACCCTACGGAGCCCGTTCAACCTTCGAGAACCCCTCCGAAACGCCGTGCTAAGACCACCCAACCCTCTTCGTCTTCGCCTCCTCTTAAGCGTAAGAGGACGGCGACTGCGAAACCCCGAGCCCGATCTCAGCCCAAGCCCAAGCCAGTTATTTTTCGTGCTCCCACTCCACCCGGTGCTTCGGATTCTGACACCGAGTATATCCCCGAGCCTGAGACTCATAGGGAACCCACTCCTCCTACACATCCTGAGTTTAGCTCCCGACCTTGTACGTCTATTCGTAAGCCTAAGGGAAAGGCTCCGATGCCGGTTGGCGGTGTCGATATCTCGTTGTGTCGCGACGACCCTATGTGTCTCGCGGCTTACAACCGTATCGAACATTGTCCACTGCTTCTGGAGCATTTCGTCCAGTTTAGTGACTTCATAGGGCTAGCTGATCTTCTTTAGTCCTCGGGTCTTCTCGATTACCTTCGATATGACCCGAAGGCGAATCCTCACCCCTACCCTCGATTAGTAAAGCTATTCTATGCCAATAGGATCCGGGGTCAGTACGATGCGACCCACTCTGTTGAGACGACTGTTTTGGGGACTCCTATAGTCCTCACAGCAGAAATCTTAGGAGAGATTTTGGGTATCTCCTCGTCTGGCCTCCTCCCCTCAGACATTTCTGTTGATGATATTTCTTCCCTTGATCAGACCATCCTCTCTGAGATTTTCCATCAGATTCCTCCCGCCATGATTGGCGTACCCTCCAAATCCTTCAAGCCAAATGCATGGGTCCTGAATTTGATTCTGAAGTCGTGCTTGCTTCCCAAGTACGGCTCCTCATCTCTACCGTCCCAGCCTTTTCTGAAGCTGATTTATGCCATTTTCATGGGGAGCTCGATTAACTGGGCTCGCATTATACTCGATAAGATGGACTCTTTCGAGTGTATTCGCAAGTCCACGAAATCGGCTCATATCCCCTTTCCGTGCTTGTTGACCCTTGTTTTCCGTCACTTCCGTGTCACTTTGCCTCGTGACGATGAGCGTCCTCTTGGTCCTCCCCTGAACGCGACGGCCGTCAAGAAATCTCTTGCGGCACTCCGTCACGTTCAGAGGACGACACCTTCAGCGTCTGCCTCTGCCTCTGCCTCAGCTACTCCCTCTGCCACCCTTGATGATGTCGTTCGGTTACTTCGTCGTCACGAGTCTCGTTTGGCTCGTACCGAGGAGGTAGTTTGCCGTATGGCTAGTCTGATAGGTATTCAGCTTCCTCCTCCTGTTTCTGAGGATGAGGAGATGGATGATGAGGATATCAATGAGCTTGTCACCTCTTTAGCTCGTGGCGCTGAGGCCACTGCTGCTGCTGCTACCACATCTGCTGCTGGTGCTACCACTTCTGGTGCTGTTGTTGCTGCTTCGTCTGCTGGTGCCCCCGAGAGCACACCTGTTGCCACCGCTCCTGCTGTGGATACTCCGACTGGTGCTCCCGAGGCCACTACTGTTGCTGCTCCAGAGATTGCCACTCCTGCCGTCGCTCCTGTTGACATTCCAGACGTTCCTGCTGATCCAGTTTCCACCACTTCTCCTGCAGAGCCTGCTGCTGCTGCAGATCCTGCTGCTGCTGCAGATCCTGCCGTTTCCTCTTGAGCTTCCTCGAGGACTCTCCGATTCTCCTTGGATGATACATCTAGTGTGAGAGAGTTTGGTTAGGATATAGTGGGGTTTTGGATCTTTTTGCTGTACTTTGATGATCTTTTTGATGATGTATTTTGATGATGTTGTATGTTTTTTTGACACTCCGATATCTGTGATATGATGATGTATTTTGTGTCCCGATCGGTGGATCGATGTTTTGTATGTCAGTGATGTTCATTTTTGATGTACTCTGGTTCATATTTTATATATATATACATCGCAGTTGACATTTCATTCTATTGTGCACAATTTATATTTTTTTATGTCTCTGATGTTTGATTTCGTCGCTCGACGATATTAACTTGGTTTAATAGAAATTTCTTCTATGGAAACATAGAATTGTTTTTCATGCACTCAATTAACCAAGAATGTTGATATTGGAGAGTATATTCCATAACTCAATCCGTAAAAATGATTTGAGTTTTGATGATTTCGTATTACGATTTTCGACTATGGTTTCATTGACACGCCTTGATTTTATAAGTATTTCTTTTGGTGTCACTTGAACCGTCGCCGTATTCTACGACTCCCGTGCTTTTTTATTTGAGGCCATTGTTGTTGTCGTTGTTATCCTCCCGCTCTTTTTGCTTATGCCAAAGGGGGAGAGATATAATAATAACGATGTGCTAAATGAAAATTTAAAGCATTATTCCAAGAATCTAACTTGATATGTTATATTCATGGGGAGTTAAGATATATAAATGGATTTTCAAATCCGATATTTCAATAACCTACATTTGGTATTCGATATTTCAATAATCAATTCTCATTTTATATACTTCACTCGTCTTCTTGATGCGTATTATTATTGTTTAAATTGGAATTAACGTGTCATCAATGCAGGGGGAGTAAGTAAATTTCATTTGAATTATTATTTTTGATTATTATTTATGTTGGTTTGTCATCACCAAAAAGGGGGAGAATGTTGGATATTGGACTCCCCGGATTTGGTTTTGGATGATGAACAAACATAAATATAACGTGAACTAACACTTTGTGAGCGCAGTTATGGAGATCGTCGCCAAATTCAGATGAATATCAATTACGACGTCTCAAGACTTCTCAAAGCACGTGATCGTATGCCTAAAGCTTCGTTGAAGCTTATGGACCTTTTTAGAAGTCATGAAGATTCGATTGAAGCTATTGAAGACGGTATCGTCAAGTTTTATTTATAGTCTTTAAGCTTCTTTCGTAGAATGTTAAGCCTTGAGTAGGTCTTACGGTTTAAATCTTCATAACGCTCATATCTTAGATCTATGATCTTAGTAAAATTCCATACAATCCTTCCCGAAGCTTCGCGCTTTGATTCGCGACTTCTTGTGCATGTTAGTTGGTTCAAGAAGAAGAACTGAACGACTAGATGGTGATCTAGTCGGTCGGCAAAGCTTCTTGGACCGACTAGTTTCTGTCAGTTAATTCTAAGCTCTTTACTGGTTACAGTTAGTCGGTCTAAGTTGACTCACCGACCGACTAGTTTGTGAACTAGTCGGTCAGTGATGCTTCTGTGACCGACTAGTTGAGCTTTCCCTGTACATGCACATTTGAGCCTAAGCTACTGTTTATCATTAGTCGGTCTGTGTTCATTGATCGACCGACTAGTTGATGAACTAGTCGGTCAACTTTCCTTCTTGGACCGACTAGTTTAGTTTTACTGTACATGCCAATTTTTCACCTAACTTACTGTTTATCGTTAGTCGGTCTATGCTCATTTGGCGACCGACTAGTTGGTGAATTAGTCGGTCAACATTTGTTCTTGAACCGACTAAGTCTATTTATGCTCAGACTTCAGTTTTATCTGTTAGTCGGTCTCAGTTGAGTAACCGACCGACTAGTTGTGAAACTAGTCGGTCAGCTACTCTTCGTGAACCGACTAGTTCCTTATGTCTGTGCTTTGATCTTTTCTCTGTTCACTCATTAGTCGGTATACGTTAATTGACCGACCGACTAGTTGATGAACTAGTCGGTCGGTGGTTGTTCTTTGACCGACTAGTTGGGTTCAGAAAAGAGCCGTTGGAGCTTTAATTGAAACGTTTTTATCTCTCTCTCTCCTCTATCCTATAAATACTTGTTGGGCTGCATTCATTGCAGTCAAGGCTGATATTATTGCAAGTTTAGAGATCAAGAGAAATCATTCCAAGCTCATTCAAAGCTCTTTCATTCCATTCAATAATCTCTCCTCACTCTTACTTCCAAAGAGAGATTCATTGAGTGTGAAGCCTTCCAAGCCAAGTGCTTGATTCTAGGTCACCAACATCCCCATAGCTCTCCATCGCTGATCTACATCTTGGAGCTAGGGTTTGGTGCCACTTCTTCTTCCTCAAAATCATCATTGCCCTAATTCGTAAGCATTGCTCAAGGCATAGGTATTTTGTCGGTAAGAAGTTTCTTATTTCATTTCAATTTCATATTGTAAGTTTCACTCTCGGTTCTGAGAGTGTGGTTGTGATCCCGGGTTGTGGGAGTCACAAATTACTTTGTGTATGATTTGACTTGTGAAGGTTTTTCACAAGTATTTCATAGTGGAAATCTTGAGTTAGGGTTTCTAACTCAAGTATCCGGAGGGGATCCGGGTGGTTGGGACGTAGGATCACCGGGAACAAGTCGGGGAGACTTGGGTGGATCTGAACCCAGTAATATCTATTGTTAGCATTGTTAATTTTGTTGTTGTCTTCAATTTAAGCTTCCGCAAATTGATTTGGTAGTTGTTTGCACTATAATTAGGAATTATACTCCTCGTTATTTTTAAAGTACTATTCACCCCCCTCTAGTACTTGTGCAGTAGCTTGTAGGGCATTACATTTGGTATCAGAGCCAAGTCTATAGCTATGTCTGCCAACGACAACAAGACCGTTCGTCCACCTTCTGACTATAGCACCTTCAGGAACCGTGAAGGAGCATCTTCGGTGATGGAAGGACATTCCTCAACGAGGCCTCCATTCTTCAACGGTACCAACTACGGGTACTGGAAATGCCGGATGGAAACTTTCCTCCGGAGTGCATCTCTATGGAGGACCATGATGACGGAATACGTCGAGCCCGCCGAAGAAGACTTTGAGAAATGGACAACCGCGGAGGTCGCCGCGGAGGTAAGCAATGCCAAGGCAATGAACGCCTTGCAATGCGCATTGGAGCCCGAGGACTTCAATAAGATATGCACATGTAAGAGTGCATATCAAATCTGGAACTCCCTCCTCATACTACATGAAGGGACGAGTAGGGTAAGAGACTCTAAACTTGTAGTTGTTAACAAAGATTACGAAATGTTTCATATGCAACAGGGCGAGAAGATGAAGGAGTATTACGCTCGCTTCGTCGACATCATAAACGAGTTGGAGGCTCTCGGCAAAACCTACACCCAAAAGGAGAAGTGTTCGAAGCTTATCGATGGACTTCCTTCTTCTTGGGAAAAGCGTACCTTCGCCATCGAGGAAGGTAATGATATGAATAAGTACACCGTAGTTCAACTAATGGGTACTTTAATGTCATACGAGGTACGCAAGGATAGCAAGTTAAAATTGCAGGAAAAGATGAAGTCCTACCTAAAGCAAGACGAGTCAAAGAAGAAGGCTATTGCTTTCAAGGCCGCTCCATCCACATCCACATCAACCGATGATGAAGACTCAGAAAACGAGTTGGACTTGGAGTCCATGGCACTCATGGCCAAGAAGTTCAACCGTTTCTTCCGAAAAGGTAACTATAAGAACAAAGCTAAATTTGGTTCTTCTAACGCCTCCTGCTCTCCTTTGTGTTTCAAGTGCAATAAGCCAGGACACATGAAAGCGGAGTGTCCTCTCAACAAGCAAAAGGAGAAGTGGAAGGCGCCGAAATTCGATAAGTCCAAGAAGTACAAGAAAATGAACAAAAAGGGACTTGTCGGAGCAACATTCACCGACTCCGAGGATTCCTCAAGCGGAGAGTCGGACGATTAGCAAGTGGAGCAAGCACACATGTGCTTCATGGCAAGAGAGGAGAATGATCAAGGATCCTCCTCTTCCGATGATAGTGACGACGAAGGCGATGAGGTAACTATGGATGACCTTAGGAATGCTAATTCTCAATTATGGTCAAAATACACTAAATTAGTAAATATATATACTAAAGTAAAAGATGACCTAGCTAGCATTCAAACCTCGCCTAAGACTATCATCACCAACAACGACACCGTTGTTGAAGAGTTAAGAAATGTGATTGTTAATCTCAAATCTAAACTTGAACATGTTAGTGTTGAGGATTCGAAAGAACATAGGATAGCGGATTTGACTTCTCAAAACTCAACTTTGAGTATTGAGAATGAAAATCTCAAGTCTTGTGTTTATGTGCTCACATCGCAAATATCCACTTTGGATGCTTCGATGCATTCTCTCACCGAGAAATATGAGTGCACGGTAGGCCGAATTAATAAGTTCAATAAGGGTAAAGACCATTTGGATAACATCCTAAATGATTTACTTCCGGGCAATCACCACATTCGCTTGGGGTATAAGATAGGGAGTTCATCCAAATCGGCCACTACTTTTGTTAGGCCTACTTCCGATGCCTCACCGAGTGGGAGAAAACACTCTATTGGCAGTTTTTCTACCAATGGTGCTTCCACCTCGTCCACACCCTCTTTCGGAAAGAAACCCACTTTGGGTGGACCTCCAAAGAAGGGGCATGCTTATATGTACACCAATACTATGCCACGTAGGAACACTCGTCCTACTCCACCGGCTCACACATATGATGATTTTTATGCAACACATTCACGGGCACGTGCACACCATGTGAGACACCCTCACGCACGTGTTCCCACACATGCATATGTTCACCCACAACATCATATGAATAATTATCCGCATGCACCATTCCATCATGTTCCTTATGCCTATCCACGACATGCATCACGTAGAAACCAACAACGCATGCATGCACCCAATAGGATGAGGGCTCCCAAGATTTTCACTATTTGGAGCCCAAAGGACACAAGCATGGATGAAAAACAAGTCTACATGAATGCTTATTTTTCGGATGTTGTGCATAGTAGAAATTATGTGGGGAAGTCTAAGTCCAATTGGACTTGGCTTCCAAAGGTCTAATCTTTTGGACCCAATGACCTTGGGTACCATGATATGAAATTTTCTATCTATAGGTACTCAAGGAAAAGAAAAAGAAAAGGAGCAACAAATTTAAATTTAGCTCCAAGGGGAATTGGATACTCGATAGCGGGTGTTCAAAACACATGACGGGTGACGCTCAATTGCTCTCTGGAGTGGTTCCCATTGCAAATGGAAACCGCGTCGTATTTGGAGGCAACGAGAGCGGAACCATCATAGGTGTTGGTAAAGTGGGTAATCCTTCTAAACCCATTATATGTGATGTTTACCTTGTTAAAGGATTAAACCACAATCTTATTTCAATAAGTCAACTTTGTGACAAAGGTTACAAAGTTAACTTTGCGAAAGGAATGTGCCATATTTTAAGAAAAGATAATAATGAATTATTGTTTTCCGGCACACGCCATAAGGATATATATATCCTAGATCTTTCAAGATCACATGAACAATGTCTTATTGCTAACACAAGTGAACAAGACTTATGGCATCGACGTTTTGGTCATGTGAACTTTGGAACACTTTTCAAGCTTTCCAAGTTAAATTCTATTAGAGACTTCCCTAAGCTTGTCTTTCAAAAGAAAAGCTTTTGTGACTCGTGTCAACGAGGCAAGCTTCCAAAATCTTCATTTAAACCTAAGAAAAGCATTTCTTCTAAGCGGCCTCTAGAGCTATTACATCTAGATTTATTTGGGCCAACTAGAGTTGCTTCATTAGGTAATGCTAGATATGGACTTGTCATCGTTGATGACTTTTCTAGGTTTACTTGGGTATTTTCATTGTGTAATAAAAATGAAGCTTTTGAAAACTTCACAATTTTTGTTAAGAAAGTACAAAATCTCTTAGGAACCACCATTGTCACTATTCGTAGTGATCATGGAGGTGAATTTAAGAATGAGTCTTTTGAGACATTTTGTGATGAAGTTGGTATTACACACACCTTCTCTTTCCCTCGTGCACCTCCTCAAAATGGTGTAGTTGAGAGAAAGAATAGGACGCTAGTGGAGTGTGCTCGCACTATGCTTGATGATAGCCAACTTGGCCATCAATTTTGGGCGGAAGCGGTACACACCGCTTGCTATGTGTTTAATAGAATACTTTTGAGGCCCGGCACTAAACAAACTTGTTATGAATTGTTGTTTGGTAGGTTGCCTCAAGTTAAACATTTTCGTGTTTTTGGTTCGAAATGTTTTATTAAGAACACATATGGTAGTTTGGACAAATTCGATCCAAGATCCGATGAGGGGATTTTTGTTGGATATTCTTCGCGTAGTAAAGCATACCGGATATTCAACAAACGAACCTCAACGATCGAGGAGTCGCTTCATGTGTCATTTAATGAAGGATTTGTTCCAACTAGAATTACTAATGATGATGACTCTATGGATGTCTTATGTGATTCAATTGGTAATTCTAACTCTAATGATTCTATTGATTCTATTGAGACTAACCCATCTAATGAAGTTGTTGAGAATGTTCCTAGTGACCAAGGTATTCCCAAACGGCTTCATACCGTTCGTGACCATCCTCATGAGCAAGTCATTGGCAATATCCATGATAGTGTCAAGATGAGATCGCAAGTGAACTACTTCGCTCATTGTGCCTTTGCCTCCTCGATAGAGCCAAAGAATGTTAATGAAGCATGCGAAGATAGCGCTTGGATCTTAGCCATGGAGGAGGAACTCATTCAATTCGAGAGGAATGAAGTTTGGGAGCTTGTTCCATTGCCATCGAAGAACCACACCGTCATAGGGACAAAGTGGATCTTCAAGAACAAAACCAACGAAAACCAAGTCGTCGTCCGGAACAAAGCTCGGTTAGTTGCTCAAGGCTACCGTCAAGAGGAAGGTATTGATGTCGAAGAATCCTTCGCTCCGGTAGCTAGATTAGAATCAATTAGATTATTATTGTCTTTTGCATGCCATAAGGATTTTAAATTATTTCAAATGGATATTAAAAGTGCATTTTTAAATGGAGATGTTGTTGAGGAAGTTTACGTTTCTCAACCTCCGGGTTTTATTAAAGAAAAATTTCCAAATCATGTTTTTAAACTAAAGAAAGCGCTTTACAGCTTGAGACAAGCTCCTCGAGCTTGGTATGATCGCCTAAAGAATTTTCTTTTGGATTTGAATTTTAAAATGGGAGAAGCCGATTCTACACTTTTTGTTAAGCATTCGAATAATGATATAATTTTAGTTCAAATATATGTTGATGATATCATTTTCGGTGCTACTAACTTTGCTCTTTGCGAAGAATTTTCTAATGTTATGAAGGAACAATTTGAGATGAGCCACATGGGTGAGCTCAAATATTTCTTAGGTCTCCAAATTCGCCAAATGGACGATGCAATCTTCATCCACCAAACGAAGTATACGGTGGAGTTGCTTAAGCGATTTGGAATGGAGAATGCCTCCGGAAAGAAGACTCCAATGAGCACGACTACGCATCTTGATAAGGATATGGGCGGTAAGGATGTAGACATTCGTCTATATCGAGGTATGATAGGTAGTTTACTTTATCTTGCTTATATATGCACTAGGTAGTCAAGCAGTAACACTACCAACACGTATATATTTACGCCCATTCTAAACTTACACCTATTATAGTCAGTCAAATTCATACACGTACTTCAATCATTCATATAATCATGTACATCCTTATATAACTATTAAACACTCATTACATACTCTGGTACACATACTCACAAATAAATAAATAGTTCACACCAGCAGATACAATCGTAGTACTTCACGTATAGATAACTACATATACCCAACACAACATGGGTATACTACTCCCTAATATTTCCTAGTATACATCCAACACCAAACACATCCTGTCACGCCCCGCTTCCCTAAAATGGAGGCGAGACGTGAAAAGGTCCGCACGAGAGTGGAGCTGTGAAGCCCCAAACCCGATAAGCGTCGATAAAACATAAGCAGGTCCCTGTAACCACGTACGGAACAACAATAATAACACAAGGAGAGACAGAAACAAAAGCTCAATATCATAATTGTCCAACATTAAAATTTAAGTTCAACATCCAGAAAAGCCACCAGGCTAAAAGAAAGAGTCTAAAGGCCCAGAACAAGGCCAAACAAGACAAACGTAAATATAGTATAGGTGCTACGCACCGACAACAAAACAGCAGTCTAAAACAAAAGAGGAAAGCACAACGAAGACACTAGGACTGGTCCCCAGTGTCCACGTACTCCTCGCCGAACAGAGACTCGGGCTCGGTGTCAGCAAACACCTCGTCCTCTACAATGTACTCGGGCTCGGGATCTAACATGTGTCACCCAAAAGAGTAAAGGGGCACATGTCAGTAAGTCTAAAAGACTTGGGCAAGGAAACTGAAGGTAAGGTAAACTAGCAACCTAGCAGTTATAGTATGATGCATGACATGGCAAGTATAGTATGGAAGAGACAAGTAAGGGAAGTACAAGTAGCAAGTATGTCACGGACGACAAGTAAAACACGGACAAGTACAAGTCAAGTGGTTCACGTCAAGTGAACAGTCAAGTAAACAAGTTGTGCACAGATATTCCGCATGTTGGCTAGAGTGGCTGATCGGGCCAACTCCTAAGCTCAAGTGACCGTTTATCTCTACCCCTCCACGTGTATCGAGCCAGGGAATTACCCCGAACACGGAATGCTCGCTTCTGGAACACGAGCCAGGAAGTGTGTTTAACATGTATGGCGTAGGGTTATGCCCACGTATAGTGGGTGCCTAGCCGGAAACTAGTAGGTCGGGCATTGGCTATCAACCAACACATGGCCCGCTTCTGGAACATGAGCCAGGAAACGCAAGTATTGTAGCGTGTGCTACGAATGCGACATACCACATGGATAACATGGATGACAATTTATTCGTGTACCGTTAATCAAAATTAAACATGACATGGTAGTTATGCAACATGGTAAACGACGGTCCTAGCTTCGTTGTCAAGCTAGTTTCGAAATTTGCGCCTAGGCGAGTATCATTTCGTCGCCTAGTCTCTTTTACGCTTACAACAAGCAAATGGCCTAAAACATGGCCTAAACCCTAAGTGGCAAGTTTCACTTGCCTAGCACCCAGGATGACGATCCACGGGGGTTCGTCACACGGACGCTAATCTACGGGGAAGTCGCTGTTATGGGGAAACAACATCAAAACAACATTGATTTCATTAGGTTTTCACAAAACACAACGGGTTATGAAAACATCAAGAGATCGATCATACCGTATCGGAAACGGAAGAATGATGCCGAGCAACCACGACGACGGAAGAGACGCTCCGGAGAACCTAGGGTTCAGATCTGGAAAAGTTGGGGAAAATCTGGAGAAATGGGTTTTGATGGGGATTTTGGGGATTTGATGGAGATTTGAGGAAGATGAGAGGTAGAATGTGTTAAGGGAGGGTTTGGATGATGGATTTTGGGCTTGGGATGAAGGAATAAGGGTTTGAGGTAGTAGGGGGCTCAATGGGGGAGAAATTAGGGTTTTAGGTCGTGAGGAAGAAGAAGAAAACGTTTGGAGGGGCATTTATAGAGATTGGCGGCGGCTAGGGCAAAACTAGGGTTTCCTGCACTGCTTAGTCGGTCAAAGAACAACTGTTGACCGACTAGTTTGAGAACTAGTCGGTCGGTTGACCAACGCAGACCGACTAAGCGTAAACAGTAGCTCCAGTCGAAAACCTGAACTAAGAGTTAGTCGGTCAAAGAACAACTACTGACCGACTAGTTTGACATCTAGTCGGTCGATGAACGTTCTTAGACCGACTAAGAGTAAACAGTAACTCGACTGTACAGAAGAACTAAGACCGACTAGTTAGTCGGTCTGAGTACAAAACTTAACCGACTAGTTTAACAACTAGTCGGTCGAAAGATGAACTTAGACCGACTAAGAATGAACAGTTCTGATACCAAAAATTAGTAATTGAGTTAGTCGGTTAAAGAAGCATTGCTGACCGACTAGTTTGCAACCTAGTCGGTCAACCAACGTTCTTAGACCGACTAACGACAAACAGTAACTCCTGAATAACTTTTCAAGCCCGCTAGTCGGTTCAAAAAGGTTTTTCGACCGACTGGATCGTCATCTAGTCGGTCGGTTCCCCTTCTTATACCGGCTAACGTGCACCAAAAGTTCCGAAATGGAGCGCGAAGCTCCGGGATGGTTTCCTAAGTCTCCTAGGCTCGTTCTAACTCTAAGATATCGACGTTATGAAGCCCGTCACGAATGACTTACTTCAAACACGCCGACCGACGGAAGAATCTAGAGAATCACGAAGAAACGAACGAAAATGAAACTACGGAGACTGAAATGGAAATCTCAACAAGGGAAAGCAACCAAATATATAAATATTCATAATAAAATCCATACATGAAAAACCAGTCGTTACACATCAACACATGTAATCACATTATACCATTATTAAATCAGGTTTACTATATCTAATATACATTCACTATTACTATAATTTCACAATATATAGTCATTCAAATGCATGCAAATATTTCACCATATATTCACATCACATACGGTCCTATAACTATATTCACGACACGCCACACATACCATAGTCACCAATACCTATAACTAAGCCCATACTTACTCGTGCATGGTGCACACCCACACACGCTAATATTTCATTCATATATACCAATCATACCACTATATACTCAACACATCTACACACCTAGTTTAGCTAGCACACATACGTTCACACAGGCAAGGCCTTAGTAAATAACTATACCACAAGACCAACACCTATAACTATATACTGGTATAGCGACCCACAATCATGTGCGTAACACAACCAGGCACAAACAATCCTATCACTATACATACATCATCCAGCGCTATATTCATGGTACTACACGCAAACCACAGACATATGTAACAATATACTTAGAGTATACCCACCCAAGCTTGAGTGAAACTCAAAACACATATCAGAATACTCTATATACGTAACACGGTATCTATACCTATACCAATACCACTCCAATGTATATACATCTACCAACATAACCATATACATACCATAATGTCAATCACACTTAATATTTAGTCAGGTAAAACCCACGTAGTTCAATCACTTTATATACCATAATAATATTACAGATATCAGCACATGTATAATTATAATACCCTTCCTAATACATGCATTCATCGTATATTCACACACATGTAACATATATATTCACACCATATTCATTTACCTATAATTAGTATACCAACACATCTACTTATCCAAACCTAGTTTAAGACATACCATAACCGTGTATACCTCACGGTATGCACGCATACGCACAACATCTTGTAAAAGCAAGCGATATCAATCAAAATTATAATCCTACTACCATACGTATATCACATATATACTCATGCAGCAATTACACAACTACTTACGTCTAAGCACACTACATATTTACGTACGAGCACACACTCACACGTACTAACATATAGGTCATATAATAGGCCTACTCACTTAACTATAGGTACACCTAATATCATTACACCTAACATTCACCTGACTTATATATATATATATATATATATATATATATATATATATATATATATATATATATATATATATATATGGGTAAAGGGATCCTAAGGTGCCTCCTTAGATTCAATCTAAGGAGGCGCACCCATTTCCCACCATCTCTCACATTTTTTTTGAAATTTTTTTCATGGGGTTGTTGTTCACCTTCTGGATGATCAACATACCAAATTTTAAGGGATTCAAATACTTTTTGAGTCTCCATCTACCCCTTGCAACTTTGTGGGTTTTTCAGCACGTTTTTAGACCGTTGAAATAGTAAGGGGTATATGGTGGCTCAAAAAGTATTGGAATCCCTTGAAATTTGATATGTTGATCATCCATGATGTGAACAACAACCCCATGAAAAAAATTTCCAAAAAAATTGTAGGAGATGAGGGGAAATGGGGGCGCCTCCTTAGATTTTCATCTAAGGAGGCACCTTAGATCCCCTTTTTCCTATATATGTGTGTGTGTGTGTGTGTGTGTGTGTGTGTGTGTGTGTGTGTGTGTGTGTGTGTGTGTGTGTGTGTGTGTGACTAGGATCCATTCGGATGGATCAAACATGCGGATCCATCCAAGTGGAATTTAAAGCTAGACAATGTAAATAGAAAATCCGACCGTTGGATGTCATCTAACATGTCTAAACTAGCTCCCAACAAAATTTCAACTAATTTGGACATGTTTTGCCCATGCATCAAGTGGTTGCAAAATCGATGTTATGGAATAGTTATAAAATCGGCTAATTTTGCAACCACTTGATGCATGGGCAAAACATGTCCAAATTAGTTGAAATTTTGTTGGGAGTTAGTTTAGACATGTTAGATGACATCCAACGGTCGGATTTTCTATTTACATTGTCTAGCTTTAAATTCCACTTGGATGGATCCGCATGTTTGATCCATCCGAATGGATCCTAGTCAACATATATATATATATACTAGTTATTACCCGTGCCCATAGGGCACGTTTTATTTAATGGCTGAGTTTTTCCCCCCACAAATTTTAAGTTCACCGAAATTTCAAGTTTTCCCACAAAATTTCAAGTTTTCCCCCAAATTTAAGTTTTACCCCAAAATTTAAGTCCCCCCAAAATTGTCATTGCCACGTAGGACAAACTTGCCACGTAGGACAAAGCTTTGTTCTAGTAGGATAAGATTCAAAATCTTCAAAGGTCTGAAAAAAATGGTTGGAAGGGTGGGAGAATAAAAAGTGTCGGTGGGTGTGTGGAGAGGGTCCAGCGACAAAAATGCAAAAACCGGGGTTGTAGGTGAATAATTCCATACCTCCTCTCTTATCCCTCAAAATCTCATCTCTTATATTTTCTCTTATCCAATTTCCCTCTTTTATATAATAGATATCCAAATTCTCTTATCTAATTTCTCATGTCCAAATTCTCATATCCAATTTCTCATGTCCAAATTCTCATATCCAATTTCTCTTGATAACATCCCTTTGTTATATTATATTTTATATATATATATATATATATATATATATATATATATATATGAGGTTAATGAAGCCGTGAATCTGTTTTTTTACATACTTTGTATTTTTTGTATAGTTTGCCTGGGATGAGATTTCTCTAATTAAGAGTGACGGTGCTTGTGCCCTCTCCTCTTTTTATTGATTTCTCAGTCCAACTTACTATACTCCTGTAAAGTACCAATCCATCAATAAAGATCTACTAACTTTTCAAAAAAAAATATGAGGTTAATGGGCCAATGCTGACAGCGTTGGAAATTTTTCCAGCGCTGTCCGCATTTTGGACGAGATAAAAATATTTTTTTTGAAATTTTTTTTGCAGTATTTAGATATACGTGTTAGGAAGCTCCCCACAAAATTTCAGGTCAATCCGACACCGTTTGAGCCTCCGTTCATCGATTTCAAAAACGTTACGCAAATCTGTCCACAAATTTACGTAACGTTTTTGAAATCGATGAACGGAGGCTCAAACGGTGTCGGATCGAGCTGAAATTTTGTGGGGAGCTTTCTAACACGTATATCTAACTACTGCAAAAAAATTTTCAAAAAAATACTTTTATCTCACCCAAAATGCGGACAGCGCTGGAAAAATTTCCAGCGCTGTCAGCTCTTCTCCATTTTTCACTATATATATATATATATATATATATATATATATATATATATATATATATATATATATATATATATATATATATATCTATATATCTATATATCTATATTATAAGAGAGGGATGTTATCAAGAGAAATTGGATAAGAGATATTGGAAAAGAGAAATTGGATAAGAGATATCTATATTATAAGATAGGGATGTTATCAAGAGAAATTGGATAAGAGATATCGGAAAAGAGAATTTGGATAAAAGATATCTTTATTATAAAAGAGGGATGTTATCAAGAGAAATTGGATAAGTGATATTGGAAAAGAGAAATTGGATAAGAGATATCTATATTATAAGAGAGGGATGTTATCAAGAGAAATTGGATAAGAGATATTTATAATATAAAAGAGGGATGTTATCAAGAGAAATTGGATAAGAGATATTGGACATGAGAAATTGGATAAGAGATATCTATATTATAAAAGAGGGATGTTATCAAGAGATATTGGATAAGAGATATTGGACATGAGAAATTGGATAAGAGATATCTATATTATAAAAGAGGGATGTTATCAAGAGAAATTGGATTAGAGATATTGGACAAGATAAATTGGATAAGAGATATCTATATTATAAAAGAGGGATGTTATCAAGAGAAATTGAATAAGAGATATTGGACAATAGAAATTGGATAAGAGTGATGTTATCAAGAGAAATTGGATAAGAGATATCTATATTACAAACGAGAGATGTTATTAAGAGAAATTGGATAAGAGATATTGGACAAGAGAAATTGGATAAGGGATATCTATTATATAAAAGATGGATGTTATCAAGAGAAATTGATAAGAGAATTTGGACATGAGAAATTGGATAAGAGAATTTGGATATCTATTAAATAAAACAGGGAAATTGAATAAGAGAAAATATAAGTGATGATATTTTGAGGGATAAAAGAGGAGGTGGGGAATTTTGCACATACAACCCCGGTTTTTGTATTTTTGCCTATGGACCCTCCCCACACACACACCCACACTTTTTATTCTCACCCCTTCTGGCCATTTTTTTCCAGTTCGATGAAGATTTTGAATCTTATCCTACTAGGACAAAGCTTTGTCCTACGTGGCAAGTTTGTCCTAGGTGGTAATGACAATTTTGGGGGGACTTAAATTTTGGGGGAAAACTTAAATTTGGGGGGAAACTTGAAATTTTGTGGGAAAACTTGAAATTTGGGTGAACTTGAAATTTATGGGGGAGAAAAACTCAGCCATTAAATAAACCGTGCCCTATGGGCCCGGGTAATGACTAGTATATATATATATGGGTAAAGGGATCCTAAGGTGCCTCCGTAGATTCAATCTAAGGAGGCGCCCACATTTCCCCATATCTCCCACATTTTTTTTGAAATTTTTTTTCATGGGTTTGTTGTTCACCTCATGGATGATCAACATACCAAATTTCAAGAGATTCCAATACTTTTTGAGCCCCCATCTACGCCTTGCAACTTCATGGGGTTTTCAACACGTTTTCAGACCGTTGAAGTTGCAAGGGGTAGATAGGGGCTCTAAAAGTATTGGAATGCCTTGATTTTTGGTATGTTAACCATCCATGATGTGAACAACAACCCCATGGAAAAACATTTCCAAAAAAATTGTAGGAGATGGGTGGAAATGGGGGCGCCTCCTTAGATTTCCATCTAAGGAGGCACCTTAGATCCCATTTTTCCTATATATATATATATATATATATATATATATATATATATATATATATATATATATATATTATAAAACATGGATGTTATCATGGGTTATTGGATAAGAGTTGTTGGATAAGAGATTTTGGTTAAGAGAATATGGATAAGAGAATTTGATAAAAGAATTTGGTTATGTTTGTTAATAGATTGTGTATAAGAAATTGCATATGAGAAATTGATATGAGAAATTGGTTTGAAAAATTGATGACTAAGACAAAATCACCTGTGGTGGGAAATTTGTGGGGGAAACCAAAATTGAAAGTTGGTTTGAAAAATTGAAAGTTGGTTTGAAAAATTGAAAATTTGAAACCTGCCTCTCTCTATCTCTCTCCCCTGAAATTTAGAAACCAAAAATTGAAACAGCCCGCATAAAAACACACGGCCTCTCTCTCTCTCTCTCTCTCTCTCTCTCTCTCTCTCTCTCCCTCCCTCTCCCTCTCTCTCTCTCCCCTGAGCTCCCAAAAACACATGTCGATCCTGAGCTCCCACAAACGCACACCTTGCCATCTTCAGATATCGTGGAGCTTCTTTAGCTCGGGACCCGAACGCAGATGTTGGCGTGCTCAAAGACCACAACCCCAGTCCTCAAATCCAGGTAAGTACAATTTCATGGACTTTCTTGGGTCGTTGCTACCAAATTCCATGAGAATGCATTTGGGTTTTGTAGCTGGTTTAGGATTAGAGTGGAGTACGGGAGGTTGGGGGAATCTGAGAGGGTGCAGAAGGCGATGAGGCGATTCGCAGCGAAGGTGTCTGAGAAAATGCCGGAGAGAAGCATCTGGGCTTGGATTTGCTTAAGGTGGGTGAAGTTTGTGCAGTGTTGTTGGATGAGAGTAAGGAGGTGGATTTTGTGCCTGTGGAGAGAGGGAGGAAGGGTGTGGAGGAAAGAGATGGGGATGAAGATGAGATGATGTGGGCGTTTGAACTTGAGCTTGGAGCGAAGGTGGCGGCGCGTTAGCATTGTTTTGTCAGTCGGAGAGTCAAGATGTTGGGTTGGGCGCCAATCTGCCAAGAAAAGCATCAGATCCGACCATCGCAGGCAAGGCACCGGCTGAGGAGACATCTCGGCCGCCAACGTGGGCGGATGGGGTACTGTAGCCGGTGGATCTGAAAAAATACTTGGACTCCCAAGATTCGATCCTAGAGATGATGCTTCAGACCTGCTCGAGATCCAAGATCAGCCTCCTCTTGAGCTCCCAAGTCTCAATTATTGCTCTGAGATCAGCCAGTTCGAGATTTCTCCAGTTCGAGAATCTGAAGCTGTCAATTTTCGCTCAGCCTCCTCTTGAGTTCCAAAGTCTCAATTGTTGCTCTGAGATCAGCCAGGCCGGATCTTCGTTGACGCGCCCAGGCTGCGTTTCTTTGATTTTAGCGGGAATGTCAAAATGCTTCAGATTCGGGACACCTCAATGTTGGTTAAGGCTGATATTTCACTGATTTATTGATGTGTTTCATTCTAAATTTATTTGGGCAACTAGGCCGATAATGATTTTGTACGGGGATGACAAAATTCGAGACTCTTTGGAGAGGAGGCTGATCTCAGAGCAACGCAGTTCGAAAATATACTCTCATCATGGTAATCATCATCATCATCATTGACCCTCAATTTTAATGGATATTGATTTAGTTGGAGTAATGGGTCTGACTTTTTTTAGTCCTGGGAGTAATGGGTCTGTTTATTTTTCAGCATTCTTTGTTTATTTCATCTCAGTTGATGAGAAACAAGAGGTTCAGGTATGGGTTTCTATAATGTTGTAGATTCATGCTTGCTCGATATACATTGTGTTATCTGCAAGCAGATATTTTGAAATCCCATTTTGCTGATTAGATTTTTGCGAATTTTTTTCCAAGTACTGTTCTTGAGTTGTTTGTATTAGAATCCAACTAGGTTTCTTCAGTTTACTTCCATTGTTTTCTTCATGGCCATAACATTTGTATTCCTGCTACTACATTGACAAATTCAGAATCCAAATATAAAGAACAAAGTAGGAATTATTTCTAATGTTGGACATGATATAAATTATTTCAGATTTTTTTGACAGTTCATGGCAATTCATTAGACATGGATAATGAGTATATCCTATCCACATTGGAATTGGACAGGATATGCATTGGACAGGATATGCATTGGACAGGATATGCATGGTAAGTTCTAAATTGATGTTTAATTCTAATGTCCAATATCACATATCCACTTTCAAACCATTTATTAGAAGTATGTTGTTAGCCATTCCTTGATTATTTAGGTGAAAACTATATATTGTACAGCATTACTGGATGAAAATGCAACTGTTGTTTAGTTCATCAACATTTTGTTGTATACATTTGAGTGTTAATTTTGTTAATCATCTAGCAATTATTCTTTTACATCTAGCATTACTGGATGAAAATGCAACTGCTGCTGAACCTATTCTCATAACTGTGTCATTAGAGGAGGATAACTCCAGCTTACATATCCAGAAATTGGAGGAAAGGGTCCGACAATTTGAACGGGAACTACCTCGCCCGTCACGATCCTTGAAGACGCCTTAAACATAGCAAACGTGAGCATTTTTGTTTGTTTCTTTTTTTGTCAATACGTAATTTTATTCCTTGAAGTATGATTCTGTCTTATTCATTAGTTAAAAAAATCACGAGCATGGAATATTTTGGTTCTTATTTCTTAATGTATATATGGCTAGGGGAGAACTGGGGGAAAAACGGAACACAAAGAATCTATAATGAGGGTAACGAGGAGAATATAAGTTAAAAAGCGATTCTGCATATTGATTTTGTATATATTTTGGAGAATATAGTTACATTGTTGTGGTACAATTGGTTGCGCGTTTGTGATTCAATTATTTCTTCCTATTGATTTTTTGAAGTCTGGAAATTGAAATGAGTACTATATTCCCTGTTGCAAGGAAAGATGATAATGTAAATTGAAATGAGCATCTGAATCAAAGATGTTCACCGGGAGGAATGATGGAATGATACATGTGAACGTGCTTGACCTTGGGCTTCAAGAAGATCAAATCACGGTTTCAGAAGATGAATCCAGAGTCTTATATGGACATAAATAGGGTACGATTTTGAGCTTTTTTGGCTATGTAAATTGTGCACAATATGTGAGCTTCATATTTATGAATATATACACTAGCAAATGTCAAACATATTTATGTTTAATTCCCCATCACTTTAATGAATTACAGAGGACACATCACGGCATTGGTCTTCAATTCAGTAGGATTTATGTTGATCTTTGCATCGGAGGATTGCTCGGTTTGCATATGGGATGTCACGAGTTGGCACATCATCCAAAGGCTTGCCCATGGAAATGATAACTTGCTTTATTTTTCTGTCCCTTGCATCCTGCATTCTTCAGTTTGAGTTGTGAAACTTGCATATTCTTCTTGGCATATAAAATGATATATGAAATATAGTACTGTGTCATTCTGTTGGCAAGTTCTTGGAGTAGTTTAGCTATTTATATAATTGAAGTAATCACATAAAGTCCTGTCATACTCCCTCAGTAACTTTCTATTGAGAGTTTCAGTCTTTTGACACATTAATGTCACTAAACTTTACATCTTTTACATTACTAAAACAATTGGCAACTATAAATTAAATTGTGAAATGAGAATGGAGCCGGTCAATTTTCAAAAACATGGAGCACAATAAGATAAACATAGTTTGTATCTGACTGAATTCACGAAAGACATTGGTGCATGTTCCTAGGATTAATTTTTTTTATTGTTTTGGTTGTTTGTGCAATATCGAGCATATTTGTTTGCCACTGTTGATAGTATAGCTTCATGTGTCCTCAAAAGATGATTTTCATGGGCTAGATTATCTTATGGTAAGGCAAATCCAGTTGTTTTAGGCTTGACTCAGGTCAAGTTTATTTGTTAAGACATACAAGCTTGACCTATTTGTGAAAAGAATAGCCAACGGATCATTGTCTCCTGAATAGCCTCAACTGTCTAATAGGTTAGTAACCCATCAATGACTCTCAACCATTTAAATTTTTGTTTCAATAGATGACCAAACTAAACTTCAGCATATATTCAGTAGATGATTCGAAGCAAGACTCATTCGACAGAATCGGGTGAATTTGCGATCCATCGGAGCAAAGTCTCTCCCCGATCCTGACACTCTCAATAAATCATCGCCTGTTAGCGGCCCCAAATTCTTACAGGTAATTGATTTTCGGGATTTTTTTGTTAGAGAAACTGGGGATCCTAAAAAATTATTTTTTAAATTAGAGAATACAAAGAACTCCTTTGACGATAGACTTATTTTAGTCGCCATAATCATTAAGGAGATAATAATTATCCATTAAGATTTTTTAATCAAAAATAATTCATGAGCAAATTTATCATTTGAAGGCTAAAATGCAGTGGCAGCTACACAATGTTTTTGGTTCATGATGTAGTTGGACAAATATCTGGAGTGTTAGATACCAATTAGTGCAGAAAGAAATTTAACAAATGATGATGCACAATTCATCAGGACGGGAACCATTTTAAATAAACCTTCTATCATTATGCATTAATCTTTACATGGTTAAAAATCTCTCGAAAAAATTGTCTAAAAAGCACAAGCGATTATCCATTCATTCTAAAAGGAGAACATTTTATTAGAAAATCTCTGTATTATTTTGCTATCGGTGGTTTGTGGCTATGATAGTTGCGGTTTATTGAAGGTTAATTCCATATTTTTGTACTTAAACACAGATACATTTTTATTCTTGCAGCTACATGAAGAAGCATGGTTCAGATTTGTCATCATCAGCCTAATCTCAGCGGGTATTTATGCATTCTATGTGCAGTAACATGCAAATCCAGCAGTTCGAACCAATCCATAGGTTACCAAAGAGTTCCAGCAGAAGAAGCCTAGCTACAGAGTATATGGCCCCTTCAGCCGCTTCAACGAGTTGCCTTAAGCAAGGTGATGATAACACTATGTGTATTCTCGATTATAATCATTCATTCAAAAAGGCCCAGAAGAAGTCTCTTTGTTGGCAACTTCAGAAGCTTAGTGGGTTAATAAGAATGACTCCATAATTCATTTCAAGAAGCCAATTCAATATTTACACTTGATACGTCTATTTTGCGGAAGCCCAACACCATAGGCCCAACGGCGCAGCCTACTACGCGAACTCGTGGGAGATCCAAGCCCACCAAACAAAGCCCGACAGACGTGGGCCCAGATACCTGACTGTCGATCGAGAGCCCATCGGTGCGATCAGGCTCGCCCGGCGAGGCCCCGCAGGGGACCCCCAGATATCGATCCGACCCGGCCCCGATAACACGTAAGCCACTCGCCCACTCCAGCGATAACCGTTCCCCCAAATCCCGTTACCACTTAATGGCCGATTATGGGGAGGTGCTGGCATGGCGCGGGGAGCGGCGACGGGGAGGCGGATTGAGGGGGCACAATCAACGGCGGACGAGGGACGTAAGTCATGGGCAGTCACGACGGGAGGCCTATAAAAGGGCTAGGATGGCGACTGGACAAAGGGACCGCATCTCAGGTAACTAAAACCTAAGGTACTCCATCAACGACCTAGTTCCCCCACTTTCATCTCCTTCCTCCACCGCTCGCGTCGGTAGACGCCGTTCCGATCTCCTTTCGAGTCGAACCGTCTCCGCCGAGCCTCCTCTTTCAGATCATCGTCTGACTTAGGCATCGGAGGGGATTTGGCCGGAACCAAGGTCCGGTCCCCCTGACGAGCGTTCTCGTCTGCGCAGGAGGAGATCAGATCCGCGGGCCGAGGCTTCCCCTCAGCCCCACACCGGCCACGTATCAAGCAAGACGACTGAGGCTACCCCTCGTCGTCCGAATCGACCGAGGCCGAGCACGTCCGTCCGAGCCGAGGCTTCCCCTCCGCTCACGTGGCGCCGAGGCTACCCCTCGCCATCCGACTGTCCGAGGCCGAGCGTCTCACACCGGGTCGAGGCTTCCCCTCACCCTGCTTGTGGCCGAGGACCCAGACTCGGCTCAGCCGAAGTTCTCCACGTCATCCACAACTCCGATTTGTGCCGCGTCTGCACGGACTCGACGCACTCGAGGGACCCAAGTCGGCCCCTTGACCACATTGACCGGGTAGTCCACGGTCAATGCTTTTGTAGTGAGAAAACACTCTGAAACATCTGGCGCCGTCTGTGGGAACGAACTGTCCCACGAAGAAACAAACCGCACCTGCAATGGCATGACCCTGCAACGGAAAGAGACGCATGCCCCCCATCCCGAAGGAGGGGAATGGCGCACCCAACAGCAACCTTGAGGACACACCCGACGGCAATCACCCCGCCCCCTCAACCGAAGAGATTGGCGGGTCGGAACTGGCCACGCAGGGGCAGCTCCGCGCCCTGGCCCAGGAGACCAACGCAAGCATCCAGACGTTGGTCGCGACGGTACAGCAGCTCGTCGGCACTGCGCCGGCCAACGGAGACGTGTTGGGCGACGGCCATCGTTGGGCGGGAGGCCCCCCGCTCTTACGGTCCGCTGTGGTCGATGACCACGGGAACCAAAGACCGAACACGGAGCGTCGGTTCACGTTATCCGGCTCCCGTCAGGCAAGATCGCGCGCCTCCTCCCCTTATCATGAAAGGAGCCGAAGAGAAACCGAAGGCACGGGGGACGAATCAGTGACCGCTTCGTCCCGTCGGCCACGATCACCCCACCGCAGGAGAAGCGATCGACACCACTTGAGAGACCAATCACGGTGGAGCGGGAACTCCCACCGGAGGAGTCGGGAGCGCCGGGTCAGCCCGACCCCCAGTGTGGTGAGGGCCGTGGAGCCAGCCCCGCCGGCGCCTGTGCCCCCTCCACCACCGAACGAGCCGGAGGTAGGCGGGTGTCGGACCCCCGGGGGCATCCACGGAGACCGGTGCCCCCTGTCGCGGAGAATAACCGACGCGCGGGTCCCCTCTCGATTCAAGATCCCGGCACTGGGGAAGTACGACAGGATATGAGACCCGGGAAACCACGTGATGGACTACGAAGGGGACATGTCCTTCCAAGGAGCCGACGATGACCTGCTCTGCAGGGGCTTCTATTCGACCCTCAGGGGAGCGGCAAGAACCTGGTACCGCAGCCTACCCAGCAGCTCCATCGACAGCTTCGAGGAACTCACCCAGCTGTTCTGCAAACAGTTCATGGCAGGGCGACAGGTAATGCCTGACGCTGAACATCTGTTTAACATAGTGCAGGGCCCGACCGAGCCGCTCCGACAGTTCATGCGCCGCTTCAACGCGGAACGGCTGAACGTAAACAGCCCTCCCGACCTTGTTGTCCAAACGGCCCTAACGAAAGGGCTGCGCCATAGAGGCCTGAAGAAATATTTGCACAACGATCCCCCGAAGGACCTCCCGGGGATCATGGCGAGGGCCGAGCGCTTCATGTTGACCGAGGAGACTTTGGCCATTGAGGCAGGAAAGGCTAGACGAGGAACCAAACGCGGCGATGGTGAGCGTCACAGCCCCGAAGGGTACCGGACCGAGAAGAGGACGAGAAACAGGCAGCGGGGAGAGGGTACGAGGGACGCCACCCCAGACGCCGTCCTCGCTCAAGTGCAGAAGGAAGAGCGCGCCGATCGCCCCCCACCAAAGACAAAAAGAGGGGGAAGAACGGGGAAAAGTAATGCAAATACACAAGGACAATGGCCACGACACTGAAGACTGCTGGCACCTAAAGAAGGACATTGAGAAGCTGATGAGCCGAGGGCACGCAAGGAATTTAGCCGACGAGCCAGCCCACGGAGAAGGAACCTCCATGCAGCCGGACAAGGGGAAGAAGGTCAACACCGTCCAGGGACCCCTCCGCATCATACAGTGAGAGGGCGAGGCCCCTCCCCCAGTCGCAGCCTAGTCCGGAGGAGATTATCTAGGTTTACATCCCTCCGTCTAGCTTTATTTCCTTTTTCTTTCCTCCAAATGTACTAGTCCAATAGGACCCTTAAGAGTACAAATGCATTCCCTTTCGTCTTTTCTTTATCTTCGACGGAATCAACATTTCGCTAAGGATGCATAAGAGTGAAGACCGCCGCCTCTCCGGATGGGGGGGATCAGACAAAACCAGTCCTAAGACGAGGAGCTTCGCCCTCGCCGACCGACTCCATCGCTTGTAAGTCTGGGGGCAATTCCCCCAGCCGGCCCGGACGCCGACCGGTCCTAAGCCGAGGAGCTTAGCCCTCGCCGACCGACTCCTGCGCTCGTAAGTCTGGGGGTAATTCCCCCAGCCAGCGCGGACACCGACCGGTCCTAAGCCGAGGAGCTTTGCCCTCGCCGACCGTCTCCTTCGCTCGTAAGTCTGGGGGCAATTCCCCCAGCCAGCCTAGACGCCGACCGGTCTTAAGCCGAGGAGCTTCGCCCTCGCCGACCGACTCCTGCGCTCGTAAGTCTGGGGGCAATTCCCCCAGCCGGCACGGACGCCGACCGGTCCTAGGCCGAGGAGCTACGCGCCCGCTGACCGACCTCGCTGCTCATAAGACCGGGGGCAGCCCCCCAGTCATTGAGGATGTCAACCGAGTTGATCATTCGAGGAGCAAAGGGCGACCTCCCGGAAAAAAGAAACGAACGACCACCATCAGCAGAGGAGCCGAGGTCGCAACAACAAATCAAAACGCGCGAGGAATTCAAGTAAGTCAATTTCATTTCCAACAATTAACCGAGGTACAAAATTGTGTCTTATTTACAGGAAATCGAAGTGGAGAGATCTCCTTACAAATGATCCGGCAGACAACAAAATTCGTCACCTACGCAAACTAGGATGGCAACGGCAGAGCAAAACTTGTTGACCCAGAACCCAAATTCGTTGGCCCAGGCGAACATCCATGCAACCAGCAATTATTTGCTCTGAAGCAGGGAGCTGGTAACGGAGCCGATGGAGATTGCGAGGTCAGGGATCCATTTCAAGTAGGCCGGGCCAAAGCGAAGCGGATGCTAAAAAATTTGAGGATAAAAACAAGGGTGGCAGGCCGGGAAGGATGACTTAAGGAGCCCGAGATCGGGAGGACGCATCCCCAGGCACCTCACCCTGCTCGGAGCGAGGGGGATCGACCGGCGGAGGGGCTTGCCGGACACGCTTCGCACAGTCCCGAAAGGAGGACTGGACGACTTCAACGATCCGAGGGCCGATAAGGTCTTCATACTGACCAAAGGCCTCTCTAAGGACCACGAAGATCCTCTCCCCCAAGGTCTCGACGACGCCCCTCTCCACCTCATCCGCAAACCGTTCCACCTGGCGTAGATATGACAATTCCCTCTGACACTCCTCCCTCTCCAGGCGGAACGACTCTGCCGCTTCCTCGGCCGACCGCCGAGCGTCCTCCAACTTCCCCTGGAGGACGTCCACTCGTCCCTCCAGCTCGGCCACCCGGAGCTTAAGTTGCCGAGACTCCATCTGGGCCGCCACCATGGCTACCTCTGCCGCCCCAGCCCGCTCGTGGTCCTTCGCAGAAGACTCCTCCAGCTCCCTCAGACAGACAACTCGACGTTGCGCCTCGATGGCGAGTGCTGAACCCTGAAAGACAAGACATAAGCCAAGAAGAGAGCGAAGGAAAGGAAAGGACAGCAGGATAGCCGAACATGTTGAAGGATCCAGACCAAGGAGTCTGACACCTTGTCGGCGGGGATCATCTCGAGGAAGCCGCGGTCCCGAGGGAGGACGGAGCCCTCGGCGAACTGCTGGGCCAAGGCTCGGTCGACAAACACCGAACTCCCGGGGGTGACCTCGAGGGAGGCTGAGCTGCTCGCCAATAGGGCACCGATTCCCGGCAATGGAGGCGAAGACGCTGCGACGGGGGTGGTTGTCAGGGCCACCGGAGGTCCCCGGCGGTCGCCGCCGGGGGCACGGAGCACACCGGACTGGAGGGAGCCTCTCCTTCCCTCCTCTTCTTCCCCTCGTGAGGCTCAGCAGGCGCTGAAGGGGAGCGCTTCCGCCTCGTGCCACCTCCACCCTCGGGGACAAGAGGGGGCACGCCAAGCGCTAGGGAAGCTGCACCGGACCCGTCGTTGCCCCCCGCCTCTTGGGCTGGCGGGGCGGATCCGGCCCTTGCAACTCCCCCGGGGAGGAGATCGCCAGAAGAAGAGGCGGGAGGCGCGGCCACCACCTTGCCCACGGAGGGCTCGGCTCGACGCACCTCCTCCTCAACGGTCCGCCGAGGCGCCCTTCCAGAGGTACTACCTCGGCTCCGAGCAGCTCCGCGATGGATCAGCTCATCGACATCGCAGATGAACTCACGACCAGCCATTCCTGCAAGGGAAACCGAAATCAGGGTAAGCCACAGGGCAATCCAGAACTGAAAAAGCGACCTACCCGGAGACCACAAGACGGCCTTCAGGAGTAGGTCGTCCAACAAAGACCAGATGGACTTCGCTTCCAAATGGAGGGTCGACAGTAGTGCAACAGCTGCCTGATCAGCCTCAGAGAGGGCTAGCATTGGGCAAGGCTGGACCGACCCACCCCAACCTGTCAAATTCTGGGCATCCTCCAGGAAGACCACGAAGACATAAGCCGAGCTCCAATCTCCCGACCAGCGGGGTAGCCCGATCAGGCATTCCCTCCCCGAGCGGGCTCGGAGGTGCAACCATGACCCTGGACCGACCGTCTGGATCTGATAAAAGTAGAAGAGGAGGGGGAGAGATGGCTCCAGACCGCGGGTGCAGCAGAGCATCACAAATCCCGTCAGAACTGCTGGGTTTTCTGGGACCCTTAGGGCACAAAAACTCTAGTCCCGTCCTAAGTCGGACGTAACATAGACAGAAATGCATCGGAAAATTTTTATGTTAATCTAATTAACATGCAACCCTAAGGAACCAGACCCTGTTAGCCAGGATCTCTGCCAACTTGGTGTGGATCTGACCACCCCAAGAGGGATCTAACTACTGCGAATAATTAAATGAAAACTTAAACACATACCCGGAATCTCAACCCTGGGGCAGGCGAGATGTTCCGCACCGTCTTCCGAGCTGCTCCCGTCCCACGCCGAGCCGCTCCTTGAACCGCTCCCCGAACTGCTCCTCGAACCGCTCCGCATCCCGAGGCGATCAATCCCATGTCGCCGAGCCAACCACGCGCGGAAGAAAGTTTCACGCGAGTGAAACCTTCGCCTAGATTTCGGATCTGAATCCGAACTCCGTTGCGGCTTTGCTAGAGCCCTCAAGAGTAAGGCAGAAATTTATAGAGAGATAGAGAATATTTATTTTAGCCTAGATCCGTGTGTGCTCCAACATTTACGAGAGCCGCTCAGATCTAGAGCTTGGGACGAGTTTTGAGGAGGAGAGCAGACCCCTATTTATATAGGCGGCTGACTACTCCCCTTTCTCAAAATTCGATGTGGGACTATTAATTTGAGTTAATCAAAATCAAGTTAGTTTGCACTTCACAAAGTGCATACTTCCGTGAATTTTAACTCACTCACCGTTGAGCTTCATGATTGATACAACCTATCAATTCGAAGGTTGTTCAACGGTGAACGCGTAGGAAAAAACGGCTCGTCAAACCGAGTCTGTTTGACCCTTCAAACAATTGTCCAAAGATAGCCAAAAGTCATGCTTCTCTTAGAAACGTAGCCGTCAAGAAAATCCCAGGTTTCAAAAACCCTAACCAGAAAATTCGGGCTTGGTGGGCCTCCATTTTCGCAGGTTTCAGCCCAACAGTTTGGGCTGACTTGTTTTGGCTATAACTTGTGCATTTGGACTCCGTTTTTGACGCGGTTTGAACCTGCGTTTAGAGCGGGACGATCCCGTCATCTAGGTAACCTTTTCAACGCATTTATTTAATTAAATATAGTCTTAAATAATTTAAGACACATTTAATCTCTTTTGCATCAAATGCAAAATAGTCCATATCTAAGCTTAAATTATCATTTGCATCAAATACAAATGATCCGAGGGCATATTCCTCTACATCTCCCACTTGCACTCAGGATCATTTATCCCGAATGCAGGAGATGATTTTTGCAAACATCTTTTGCAATACTTTATCCCTTGCATCAAATGCAAATTATTCTCCCTAACTAATTTCTACCCATTACTAGACGAAGAATCGCACTCTGTGTGAGACCCTACAGCCTGACCCTTACAACAGGTTGGGCTCGAAGCCCTATACGGCAGTGACCACGAGCAGTGGCTGCCGTCCCTGCTTCAGGAATCATCATTATGTGGTTAACTCATTGACATGAGTATTGTCGGGACCACCCTGACTGTTTCCGTGATGAATTCCGCAGTTATAGTCTCTTCGTCTAAACTATGTCGTGTAGATCAAGTCTAGGGTACGGTTAAACTGTCAACCCCAATAACTTGACTCCGGTTAGTTTCTATCAATCTTTAGTCAAATCATGTTGGACTTGTTCCAACATACTCTGGCCAGAGTTTTTACCAAAGATCGAACTAACCCTACGACACTAACTCCCATTGACCGGGAGAGACGAATCCTCTCTTGGTCATTACTCTCCTCATACGCTTCAAGTGTCACCCAATCAAAGACCTTTCGACGCGGCTTGCCTCGAAGCTAGGTCATTTGATCTAAGTGGCACCGTTCACGCACAGGTTCGTCAAAATGACCTCAAGTCAAAAGACCAACTAGCCTATCATCACTCAGAGTCATCATTGACAGATTGGTCAATATAACCATATGATAACTCTTGTGGATCGTTCAGTGAACTCATTCTCTAATGAGCACCTGTGTCTTGTCAACGACTTCGCCAAGTCAAGCGATCATGAGATCATCGCCACCGCTATACGGTGAAGACTAAGACACAATGGTCTATCCGATGTTTCGATATCCTAGTCTCGAAACATCTACGACCACGAACCCTTTTTAGACTTATGCTACAGACAGTCAAACATTTCTCCATGATCGAGATACTCATCTCGATACCTGTTTGACCTTGCATAAAGTCTCAGGACTTTACCTAAGTTAATATCTAATGTTAACTACATTATAACATAACTTAGATAAATTTTTACCAAACAGCTTACTGTTATTTCGAACAAGATGTTTGTGCTATGCACACATGAAGATAGATAGCCTTGAGGGTATCATCTCTCAACATCTCCCACTTGCACTCAGGCCCATTTATCTCGGTATCTCATACCATTTTTACACATAAGTTTTCCCGACTTCATGTGGTAGAGCCTTCATGAGTGGATCTGCTAAAACCGTCTACATTATAGACTTAAGGGTTTCTATGTTTAGACCAACCATTTGAATCTCATTCAAATAATTCATTTGGTCTTTCAGAATCCATAATATTTTAATTTACTTGGATCTTATCCAATTCATCGTACCTTACGATAATCATTTAAATTAGTTACTGGTCATTTCAAATGGCTCATATTTATTTCTGATAAAGAATCAAACTCTTTTGATCACTTTGTCAAAATATATGTTCCATCCCTTTGATGCCTCACATGTAATTTACACGCTCCCACTGACCTTGAAAATTATCTGGTTAATTCATATAAGTTGGTCCGTCTAAATCATATTTAGAAAAAACAAACTTGTAAGTGAATGCTCCAATTTTCATGGTCAACTTAAGCGTTTACATCGAGTTTGGTCCGAGTAGTTCTGTACATCTGCTGGTGGAAAGCGGTTTCATTATAATCCGTTTTATAGGAATTAGTATGGAAAAACCGTTCTCGACCAACATGATTGCACTTCCCTATTTTCCTTTTCTGCACCAATCTTTCAACTTAAAGATTTACTTGCAGTAAGTGAGGAAACATTTTCCTTGGGCACGTAAACTAAATTCCAAAATTTATTTACGCACACAGACCTATTCTGGTTACATCAAGTTTTTAAATCGGAGTTACTTCTCCGAATTTCATCCCGGAAGTTGACTAAGTCATCATCAGTTATGATGTCTAACTCGACTCTTCGTCTCACGAGATTCGAGTAATTATACAACTTCTTAATGTTTGATTTAATGAATATCTTATTGATAATGTCCTCATAGAACATTATCAAAACCTAGGCATTATTATCTGGGACTTAACCCAGCGGAAGGACTTAACTCAGAGTCACTTGTTATGGATCGCACCGAGTCTAACTAAGTGTGATTCATACCATTTAACACACTGATGTGTTAACAGACTTGACCTGAGAGAAAATCACATTTTCTTTTAATTACACAAGATTTTATGTATCTAAGTATTTAACCATTCGATCTAATCGAATCAGTTTAAATACTTTTGTCTTTTCGTTCTTTATTTTTTCAGACTTGTGTTTCATCAAGAACACGTGTCTTAATAAAATATACGAATAACTTATTTTGGTTGATCTAGACTCGGGTACATCAGTATGTACCAGACTGAGTTCGACAACTCATTTTCCCATTGTCTTACAGATGGGTTTCGGCCAATTTTATCTAAGAGGATAAGACTCACAAGTGTCCGTAGACTTCATAATACGAGAGGTCAGACCCCTCTTTATGTGACTTGTGAAGCTTAGTCTCTCGATACGGCCTAGTCTATTTTACCATATAAGTTTGATACTATCTTGTGTATTTATATATTAACATTTAATATATATATATATAGCTATTACAAATTACTTAACACAAAACATTGCTTCCGAAGCAAGGTGACGACATTCGTCCAAAAAATGTGTTAGACGTTTTTGTATAACTATTTATTCTGAAATCGTGACATCAAAATATATCACATTTTCATTTCCTCCTACTTATGCCTTTACTAATGATAAATTAAACTAACTTTCTCAATTGACTTTCCGGAGTGCCTTCTTCCTTTTCTAAATCACATTTAGATATTAATTAACCCAACACAAATAGCTATGCAAGCATCTTATGTATCCAAACGCTTGAGCTTTGCAATCTCGAGTTTAGCTCAAGAAGTTGCTTGTCTCAAGATCCTGTTGGGATACATAGTCTTGCACCGCTCATGCACTCGTATTCGACTCAAACGGTTTGATCGAATTTTCGAACTTTGCGGATCGGAATTGTTTGTCCATACAACCTTGAGGGTAGCTCGACAATTTGTAGGGAGAAACATACTTCGAATATCCTATATGTTCAAGCTGCCTCATATAGAGAAGAGTGACATGTAGCTTAATTTATTTGTTGGACCCAGAACTTAATGAAATCATATTTCTTAAGTCTGTTCTTTAGAAGGTCATTTAATGTCAACGAGAATATGGTTTAATTGCATCAATTAGAATTTAACTTGATATTCAATCAATCAACTATTTGACCAGTTAACTTATTCCAATATTATATTTTGATTCCTTCGGTAAACATAGTCTTGCCCTAGTTTTTGCATATGTTCAATATTAAATATAGGTAGATTGGCTTTCATCTATCTATATCCTCCCACTATTTTTACGATCGTTTTAAAGCTTAATAACGAACGATTTAATCGAATTTAAAAATTAGTGAAAGATGGATCCAATCATCCCGAACCTCACAACCTTGAGGAGACTCAACAAGTTGATTGGTTCCATGACTGGTAGACTAACTCTTGGTCAATCACATCACATGTGATTCCCTGTCGATTTTTACCCACAGTCACTTATGATCTTGAGGAGACTCAACAAATCATAATGACTGGTCTAGTCAGACCCTTGATTTCGTGTCCAGATTTGACTTAAATCGATACTCGAGGAGACCCGACGCATCGATTTGGGTCAAGTCTAGACTACATCACATGTATGTTGGAGTTTGTTCCTTAAAGAAAAAACAAGTCACAGCTTGAGGAGACTCAACAACTATAATTGTCTTCTTTGAGTTACCAAGCTCCAAAATCAAGGAGGGATACGAATTAATCTTTAATAAGATTTATAACGCATTGACTAGATATAGTCCAGGGTGTCATACAATCATGATTCACGACATTGCGGTCCAGCGGAACACAGCCAGGGAATTGACTAAGCCAGGATCACTGCCCCTTGTACTAGCAAGGGTTGACCCAGAACTCTTAGCCAAGCACATTGACTGGATCATGGTCCATTGAATGAAGCTTGTCATTTTTGTATGTGTGCCATAGACTAAACAGCTTTTATTAACAACTAATTAATCCTATCAACTAGTTGCATCCTTAAATTCAAAATTTTAGGATTTGTTTAATAACTTTTATTAAGTCCTTATCAACTATAAGGTTCACGTGCTATCCTAATCATTATTAGGATTTTAATAAATTTTATTAACAACGCTAAAAGCGAAGTCCTTTAATGAAAATTAATTATAACAATTAGAATTACAAATTCATTAAAGGGACTACCCTAATCAGGAATTAGGTCTTGAAGTGTTGTTAATGTTTTATTAAAACACAGCATGTCATTAAAATTCAAGTAATAAATTTTAATCATTATTTAATGGCTAACCTAAAGGGTTGTCTTGTGTTATCAAATAAGGGACAAGAAGACATAGCCATTAAAAATTTACACTAATTTTATCGCATAAAAAGTGTACAACTATTTAACAATTAAATAGACTAAAGTTTATCGCATAAACAATTTTAGCATGCATACTTAAATTTAACATTTAAATTTAAAAATACGATTTTTAAAACATTTTATTTTATCTCATAAAGTAAAAGCTTGTTTTAAAAAATCATAACATTTGCATGCTACTTTAAAATATTTATCGCATAAAAATTTTAAACTTTTAAAATCAGTTTTTAAAAATATCTTATAAATTTAAAACATCATTTAAAAAATTCCATGTTTAAAATTTATCACATAAAATTTTAAACAACATTTTAAACTTATCGCATAAAGTTTTAAAGCTTTAAAACAATTTTAAAATTTATCACATAAATTTAAAATTCCATTTTAAAACTTTCATGTTTAAAATTTATCATATAAAATTTTTAAACAAAAAAAAATTTAAATTTATCGCATAAATTTAAAGAAAACATTTTTCTGTAAAAGCATTCAAATAATAAATTCGCAGTCCTAGATCAGCATACAGAGATGGCTCTGATACCAATGAAGGGTTTTCTGGGACCCTTAGGGCACAAAAACTCTAGTCCCGTCCTAAGTCGGACGGAACATAGACAGAAATGCATCGGAAAATTTTTATGTTAATCTAATTAACATGCAACCCTAAGGAACCAGACCATGTTAGCCAGGATCTCTGCCAACTTGGTGTGGATCTGACCACCCCAAGAGGGATCTAACTACTGCGAATAATTAAATGAAAACTTAAACACATACCCGGAATCTCAACCCTGGGGCAGGCGAGATGTTCCGCACCGTCTTCCGAGCTGCTCCCGTCCCACGCCGAGCCGCTCCTTGAACCGCTCCCCGAACTGCTCCTCGAACCGCTCCGCATCCCGAGGCGATCAATCCCATGTCGCCGAGCCAACCACGCGCGGAAGAAAGTTTCACGCGAGTGAAACCTTCGCCTAGATTTCGGATCTGAATCCGAACTCCGTTGCGGCTTTGCTAGAGCCCTCAAGAGTAAGGCAGAAATTTATAGAGAGATAGAGAATATTTATTTTAGCCTAGATCCATGTGTGCTCCAACATTTACGAGAGCCGCTCAGATCTAGAGCTTGGGACGAGTTTTGAGGAGGAGAGCAGACCCCTATTTATATAGGCGGCTGACTACTCCCCTTTCTCAAAATTCGATGTGGGACTATTAATTTGAGTTAATCAAAATCAAGTTAGTTTTCACTTCACAAAGTGCATACTTCCGTGAATTTTAACTCACTCACCGTTGAGCTTCATGATTGATACAACCTATCAATTCGAAGGTTGTTCAACGGTGAACGCGTAGGAAAAAACGGCTCGTCAAACCGAGTCTGTTTGACCCTTCAAACAATTGTCCAAAGATAGCCAAAAGTCATGCTTCTCTTAGAAACGTAGCCGTCAAGAAAATCCCAGGTTTCAAAAACCCTAACCAGAAAATTCGGGCTTGGTGGGCCTCCATTTTCGCAGGTTTCAGCCCAACAGTTTGGGCTGACTTGTTTTGGCTATAACTTGTGCATTTGGACTCCGTTTTTGACGCGGTTTGAACCTGCGTTTAGAGCGGGACGATCCCGTCATCTAGGTAACCTTTTCAACGCATTTATTTAATTAAATATAGTCTTAAATAATTTAAGACACATTTAATCTCTTTTGCATCAAATGCAAAATAGTCCATATCTAAGCTTAAATTATCATTTGCATCAAATACAAATGATCCGAGGGCATATTCCTCTACATACTGCAATTGAACAGGGGGTGAACTGACAAAGGGGCACCATGCGGTACTCCATGACTCGGATGAAGAAGGGATTGAGCGGGAAACGAAGACCCAGGCGGAACATCTCGACGTAGACGCCGACTTCATTGCTCCTCGGAAGACAGATCCGCTCGTCGACGAAAGGGACTCGAACATCATACGGGCAACAGAGATACTTTCCCCGGATCTCCGCAGCCGTTAGAAAAGAGGTCCTCGACGGCGTTCTAAGGACAACTGGAGGAACATTGAGCCGCGCGGCAGCCGGCGCCACATCATCGCCGGCGTAGTCTGGGAAGAGCTTCCCCTTCCCTTTATCTCGGAGGAAGCGGCTCCCTGAGGAGGAACCGGACCCCACAGATCGAGCCTCACCCCGCCTGGACTCAGGAGGATCCCTTGCCCCTTGGCCGGAGCCTCCTATCCTAAGAGCAGCCATAATATGAAGATGGGAAAGGAGTTACCTTTTTCCAATTTGGAGAAGACGAGGAAACAAAGGCGGCGGGAGACTCCGAGTTTGTGGAAAGCCCGAGACAGAGAGAAGAACAAGAAAGAAGCTAGGATCAACGCAGCCGGAGCACTTATATACAAGGCCCAGGGGCGAATTCGAAACGCCTGACAGGAACGCGTGGCAGGTCTCAAGGAGCCGGCGGCGTTTCGAAATCGGCGCCAAGGGAAGTCCAATCGATCCGCCTCATCATAACCATCATTTATGACCACGCCTCGACTGACGCGCCACTCGGAACCCCAGGAGTCACATCGGTCGAACCGAGCTGGCCAAGGCCGCTCGGCCCCACCGATGGGGGCAATTGATACGTCTATTTTGCGGAAGCCCAACACCATAGGCCCAACGGCGCAGCCTACTACGCGAACTCGTGGGAGACCCAAGCCCACCAAACGAAGCCCGACAGACGTGGGCCCAGATACCCGACTGTCGATCGAGAGCCCATCGGCGCGATCAGGCTTGCCCGGCGAGGCCCCGCAGGGGACCCCCAGATATTGATCCGACCCGGCCCTGATAACACGTAAGCCACTCGCCCACTCCAGCGATAACCATTCCCCCAAATCCCGTTACCACTTAATGGCCGATTATGGGGAGGTGCTGGCATGGCGCGGGGAGCGGCGACGGGGAGGCGGATTGAGGGGGCACAATCGGCGGCTGACGAGGGACGTGAGTCGTGGGCAGTCACGACGGGAGGCCTATAAAAGGGCTAGGAGGGCGACTGGACAAAGGGACCGCATCTCAGGTAACTAAAACCTAAGGTACTCCATCAACGACCTAGTTCCCCCACTTTCATCTCATTCCTCCACCGCTCGCGCCGGTAGACACCGTTCCGATCTCCTTTCGAGTCGAACCGTCTCCGCCGAGCCTCCTCTTTCAGATCATCGTCTGACTTAGGCATCGGAGGGGATTTGGCCGGAACCAAGGTCCGGCCCCCCTGACGAGCGTTCTCGTCTGCGCAGGAGGAGATCAGATCCGCGGGCCGAGGCTTCCCCTCAGCCCCACACCGGCCACGTATCAAGCAAGACGACTGAGGCTACCCCTTGTCGTCCGAATCGACCGAGGCCGAGCACGTCCGTCCGAGCCGAGGCTTCCCCTCTGCTCACGTGGCGCCGAGGCTACCCCTCGCCATCCGACTGTCCGAGGCCGAGCGTCTCACACCGGGTCGAGGCTTCCCCTCACCCCGCTTGTGGCCGAGGACCCAGACTCGGCCCAGCCGAAGTTCTCCACGTCATCCACAACTCTGATTTGCGCCGCATCTGCACGGACTCGACGCACTTGAGGGACCCAAGTCGGCCCCTTGACCACGTTGACCGGGTAGTCCACGGTCAACGCTTTTGTAGTGAGAAAACACTCTGAAACAACACTGTTTAAGGAGAATGATATGTAAAAAAGCACGAGTCATTATCCTCATCACGAAAACTGTTGCCGATCAATTTAAAGGAAAATTTTGAATTCAATTCCATTGTTTCGTTACCATCAATTGGAAGTAAATATATGCTAAATTTCAACCAGCTACTGAAAACTGAGTTTATGTGTGAAATATGAATCTGTGATATTTTTTTGAAATACATAATAGGGAAAACTGAGGATATGTGATTATATGTTCAATTTCCCTGATGTATGTGTGAAATACATATATGGAAATTAGATATTGGGAAAACTCAGGATACACAAAACCATTTCTCATTTTGAATCCTGATGTTAAATTTCCTTGATGTATCATCATTTTGAATAGTATAGGGGTGTTATGAGGGGCCTCCACACAATGAAACAGCCCTCATCATCATCATTTTGAATCCTGATGTTAAATTTCCTTGATTTTGGAGGGAATTGTTAAATTTCCATGATGTATCATCAGATGTTAAAATTCACTGCTTTTGTTCTATTCATTATCTTCTGAACATTGCCATACTAGGGCTGACAAATATATATCTGAGGAAAGCTTCACCGAGTCCTATATCTAGCAGTGAGCATTAATTTCAAATTTCTGGGTCTCTCCAGATTCACTGTCAATGAAATTGTGGTTATGATGGTTTCTCTTGGCTAAATTTAAAAAAAATCTGTTCATGTGTAGGAATTCTAAATTATGCATGCAGATAAATTCAAGTAATCAGCAACCAGGAAAATTTTCTATGGTAATATAGAATACAGCAAAACGAAAACTAGATTTGATGTCTGGGATTATTTTTAGCTCTTAACGCATGATTTAAAGCCAAATTTATCAAATAATAGACATTTCTAGGTCACTTTTTACTTACAAATAGAAGTCGACGAAAATTTGATTGTGTATCTCACAGCTGGTTTTTACTCTTTTTGTTTCTGTTGCTGTTTTTTTGTTTCCTTAGCTATCCTTTTGCCATTATGATGTATAGGCTAAGGTGGTGAAGGACCTTTCGGCCAAAGAACTATTTGCTAAAAAGAAGTTTCAACTAGCAGAAATTGGAAAGCAGCTACTTGAAAATAGAAATAGAACAAGCTCTTTTTTCTCAACGCCTCAAATCCATTTGATCTTCTGCAACGCAACAAGAAAGGTACGATCTTTCTAATAATCGATGGCTAAATTCAATTGATTTTTGCAGAAATTGTGTCTCTCGAATGAGCCTTTTACCGGCATTATAGAAATTGGCTAAATTCATTGTTAGTTATATAATAATAGTAAGCTTTAAACCTTTTGTTTGTGTTACATAAATTTTGCTAAATCCCTCTTTCTTATAGCCTACACAATGTGCTCTTGCCTGACATCAAGGTCTGTAATATTTGTTAAAGGGGGCGTTTGGAGCCTTTGGCCCATATTATAAAACTTATGTGAACAACAGTTTTGTGAGGGATGATATGAAATATTTGGAGCATTTGGCCTAAAATATTTGAAGTAAAAACAGGAAAAACAGTTTTGTGACTAATTTGGAAGATAATCATGAGTTTTGAAGTTCCGAAGAGGTCTCCTTGCATTCTTATCCAAATACTTGCCTGATGAAATATTATGGATTTCTGTTTTTTCCCAAAAATTTCTTAAAATCATTAAAAGTGTTGAGAGAGATAGAAAAAGAGTAAAATAATCTCTCCATACAGAGTAGCCATGGCATAAGCCATGGCTCTCAATATATTCACTTCATCATGGGATTTGGAGTCCAAGGGACTCCCCACTAACTTAGTGGGGAGTAATGGTGAGATGATGAGGGGAGGGAGGCCAAAAGCCTCCCTCAACTCACAACACTCCCCCTCATCTCTCCATTACCTTGGGTTAAGCATATGAATACTTCAGGATTCAGTATGCTAATAGGGTGGATACTTCTGGATCCAGAGCCACTGTGGTTGCCTCGTTAAAACCTTAGCTGTGGAAAACCCAGTGGGAAAAACCAACAGCTTAAGGGAAAAGAGTACAACTATCGAGGGACTCCCCCTGATCTGTACAAGCTTCAGGCTTGCAGATCTCCTATGTATCTATACAATCATCTCCTATTTGTCTATACATCCATCATGTTCTGAAAGCAAATACAATCATCACTCATTTATACAAGTTTCACTCATCTAGCGGCTATTAGAAAGCAGTGGCGCTCTGGAGTGGAATGCTGCTTGAAGTTGGTAGATGACTCCACTGAAGTATTCTTTGAATCAGTCTTCACTGTGTCTGCAAGGTACTGCTGGACATGGCTGAGCATTTTCAATACTTGTTTCTTGGATGATGAGCTTCTCAAAAGATGTAGACTTTGGAGGATGATGTGTAGATATTTGGGAGGTGGCCGGCCTTTTGTGTTTTAGTCATCGCGATGATCTTTAAACCTGCATATACAATATATATTCCTTGACCCTTGGAAGTTGCGCAGAAGCAGCTTATCCTTGGTCTAGTGGTGCTCTCCAGGGCAACACTGTATCTGGTTAACAACTTTAATGTAGACGTTCTATCAAAGACACGCGCAGTTGGCCAGATAAAAAATGTAACAAGTACACTAAGGCTAGGCTCTTCGGGACCTAGGATGTCCTCCCCCTCTTCCAGCGACTGGAAGGTGTCATACATACAAATATATTTTTAATAGGTTGCAAATGGACATCATTCTTCATAAACTCCAGGTGTATGAAGGATATTAACGAGTTCCACCACGAAGGTGTTAAATATATAAGCCGAGACAATACCTTGTTATACCTAGGTTTTTCATTTCCAAGGTATGCTTAAAGCTATCTGATATATCAATGGTCTCTGCAGGAGATCCTATTAGCTTTAAGTTGATCACATGTACGGCGAATATCACAAATCCTGTCAACGATCTTTTGAAAAAGATAAATGGGCAGAATATTGCTTAAGATCAACTAATGATCTTTGTAGCCTTTGTGGAGAAGACGTTTCTATGTCTCTATTTCACCTCTGGGGGGTAGAGTATACCCTTATGGAAGGTTTATATAGATCTCTATATCTATATTGCCGTATATCTATGCAGTCACAACGTCCATGAGCTGCATTTATTGGCTTTTTCAGAGAAGTTTAGGCTTTAGTAGGAAAATGATCATATTTCCTTCATTTCAATTTCTTATGAAATCCAACTTATATTTCACAGGTTTTACACATTCAGGTGTATGGACTACTGGTCCAAAGATTTTGGTTTTCAAGAGTGAGTCCAGCTCTACTCTTATTGCCTCGTCCCACTTTGGCCAATCTATGCGTTTACGCTATAGAAAAGTGGGTAGACGTCATCGACGTATTCAGCGACGTGAACGGCAATAGCGAAAGCAAAACCGTCGTCAACGACTGTGCTATATCTGTCCAGTATCTCTCCAGTACGTACGTAATATAATGATGTTTATCCTGTTGTTTCCTCTGCAGGGGAAATTAGGAGGGGAGAGGTTGCTGGTCTGAGCTCAGCATCCTGTGGTTGGATCATTTTGATATATCCAGGAATCTTCCTCTTTTGAGGAATTTTATATTTTGAACCTGGCAGGCGTCCTCTTTTCAATTGAGGTACAACCAATTCTGCTGCCGGTGGATTGCATCCATCTTTGGGAATGTCAATCCTAGCTGGCGTGTTGGCAACAGGGACGTGTGAACGAACAATCTTCTGGTTGTCCGCAAATTTATCCGGCAATTGATGTACTTTAGTCTGAATGTGAAGGGTCTTCTGGATCTCATCTTCACACAGAAAAAGTATGCGGATCATGACGAGATTAGGACTTTTATGTCCATGATATGGTCTCAGAAGCTTCAGGCTTCTTTAGACTGTGTGCCTATTTCAATGAGATTTTTCTCATCAAATTCACATTTATCAAGACTTGGTGGTAAACCATAAGCAAGTAGCATCAGCAATAAGATATTGCAACAAGCGGGCCGTATCGTGATAAGCGATGTGGAATGCAGTGTGATGGTCCCTAAAAATCAACAGGCAACTGCGATTTTACAATGGACGTGAAATCCATTGGAGTCTCTTTACCAGAGACTCTGATAACCCATTTTGAGTATGAACATGCTACAGGATGTTCAATTTCAATGCCAGTTGCTTGGCAGAAGTCTTTAAAGATATATGTAGTGAATTCACCCACATTATAAGCTTTGAGAAAGCTATGTTGCGAGTGAATATAAAAGCACACATAAGACCATCTAGTAGATGCATCAATCAGTACAATGAAGTACCGAAAATTGGCCACTTGCGGGGTGAATAGGCCCGCAAAGGTCACAATGTATTCTCTCAATGAAGCCAGGAGACACTCATCCCACATTCAGGAGGGAAGGTCTCTCTCAAAGTATGCCCTTACGACAAAGGAAACTCAATCTTTTGAAGAATCTTCAGGTTCTCCAATGGATTCATTTGATGATGCGTCCATCATCGCTGATCCAAGATGACTAAGTCCATTTTTCCCGAGTTAAAAACTATGGCAATGAAAGGCACTTCTGGTGCTCAGTCAAGTTGGCTTTCTATAGGATGAATATCTGTAATTATAGGGGCTCGACGGGGGTCCAATAAAATCGTAAGTAGATGGGCTTCTGGCCATCCTCTTTACGAGTTACATATTGATATTCAATATTTATTATCCACGGTTTTCAAGTTATGTTCGTTTAAACGAAATATCCTTGAAACTTGGAAAATTCCTATATGTTTAAGGGGAGAAGTTTGCATCTTCTAGTCTCGTTGTATGTGGGAGTAATATTAATGCTACATCTATAAGTAAAACGAAATTTTATTTAAGTCAATGAAAAAGACATTCAAAATAAAAGTTCGTACTTAAGCAAATTAAAGATGAAGCAACATTGAATTTTAAATGCATAGATAAAAGATGAAGCTTAATCGAGCAGGTCGTCGTTCTCGAAGTCTTTTGTAGTGAACATCGTTGGTAGCTGAACAGCCGCCAAGTTTGTTTCAGGCAGAGACTTCTGGCTCGCCTGATATAGTGTCTAGAGGTGGCGAGGAGTGCGGCAGATTCTGGACCAATGGCCAGTCATGCCGCATCTATGGCATTTATCCTCCCAGTTCTTCTTAGGAAGTGACACGTAGTCAGTGTTCTTTTGCTTCCATGTGAAGTTACTCTTTCCTGTATTGTTGTTATTGGACGGGGTGCTGCTCCTCGTCCATTCTTCATCACAGCTTTCCCTTTGTTATTATTAACCTTCTTCTTGTTTTTCCACTTCTGGGGAGAAACGTGGTGGGCTTCAGGGATAGGTGCAGTGCCAGCTGGACGTAAATTATGAGGGGCTAGCAGTAAATCTTGATTCTGCTCTGCCCTAAGTAGGCATGAGATCAGATCAGAGAATTTCGTGAAGTTGCGTTCACGATATTGCTGCATGAGGATTACATCTTTCTCGTGAAACGAGGTAAATGTCTTGTCCAACATGCGTAGTTCTGTCATTTCTTCACCGCACAACTTCAGGCGTGAGGTGATATTATGAAGTGCAGAGTTATACTCAGCGACGGACTTATAGTCCTGAAGTCTGAGGTTTTCCCACTTATAACTGGCACGCGGTAATATTACATCAATTTGATGTTTATACCGTGCCTCCAGCGCTGTCCACAGCTCCATTGGGTCCTCTACCGTTAGATATTTGGCCTTTAAGGTCCGATCTATATGTCTCCTAATATAGATTATGGCTTTCGCCTTATCCACATCAGAGACGGTGGTAGGAGTTCTGCTAGATGATTGTTCCGCTTCTGGGGCCTTACTAGCAGAAGCATCGGTCGCTGCTGGGACCGATGAAGGAACCAAAATTAAGCCAAGGAGGGCCATCGAACGCAAGTGGAACTTCAGGTCCACTCGCCAACTCAGGTAATTATTTACTACAGCATCAAGAACTTTGAAATCGACGCTTGCCAATTTTACCATTTATCTATGCAATTTAAAATAAGCATGAATTAATTAAAGTGTAAATTCATGCATAAACAATAAAATAAGTAAAATGTGGGGATCGGCCAGATACCCAAAGACATACAAAGACCAAAGTCCGAATATACAGTCCATAAATAAAAGAAAAATACAACTTGGAAACCCAGAAGGGTCCCTATATTTTCCAATTTTCGCATCCGTCTTCATTTATCGGTACACCGGTCTTTGGCATTAATACATTTAATCCTCACTTACAAATTCTCTCAAAAAGAAAATAAAATTGCAAGGAATTTAAAAAGGATATCAAAATGGCCGATCCCAAAAATCACATTTTAGCTTATATTAACAACCACGCAGTTTATAATATGCTACAGGCACAAAATAAGCAACCACGCAGTTTATATAACACAGGCATATATAATATGGAAAAAGAGACTATAAAATATAATAATCTCTCGGACCACGGGGAGACGTCATACACCGTTAAGTTAGTTGACTAACGGCAGAGCGGTCGCAGGATCCTTAAGATAATTATATTTTAAAAAAAATCATAATATTCCATAAATTAATAATAATACGAGAGTGTTATAATATTAGCAATTTGACTAATTGGGCTACATGCCCAAACAAGAATTTAAAATGAATTCTTATTTTTATTGGGGCTGCATGCCCATAAATAATTTAATAATTAATTTAATGTTTGGGCTGCAGGCCCATTTACAAAAATTTAATTAACATATTCATTTTGCAATTGGATTAACTGGGCTGCATGCCCAATTTAGGATTCAAAATTAATAATTAATCTCACTGGGGCTGCTAGCCCATAAAACTTATATTCATTGTTATAAATTGGGCTTCAGGCCCAAATTAGAACACAAAATTTAACTATTATTCTAATATGGGATGTAGGCCCACAAGCAAAATGAAAATCATTTTAATTAGCAATGTAAATTATCTGGGCTTCTGGCCCAAATAACCAGATAAAATACGTTATTATTATGTAGTAGGCTTCAGGCCTAATAAACAGCCCAACAGAAATAGTTTTGAGATAAAAATTAAAATCTGTTTTAACTCAAACCCCAAAACAAATTTTAGGGTTGATGAATGCCAAAAAACCCCAAGATGTGTTAATTAAAATAAATAGCCTCACCCTGATTTTTCCCGATGCATCTGGATTTTTCAAGAATATTTTGGAAATGTCAGGGTTTAAAAAGGGTATTAACTGAATAATCTATACTAATATCTTAATAAAATTAATTTGGCCTAAAGGCCATAGCCCGCGGACTGGCTGCGGGCTGCAGGCCCGTTAACAAAAATAATACAAATTTAATTTTTCAATTTAATTTACTGGGCTTCTGGCCCAAACGCCCATCAGGGAAAGCCCAAACCTATTCTCCCCCTTACCCTAGGGTTAAGTCTTTAAGGAGAGAGGATGAGTAGGGAGGGCAGCCGTCATAGGAGTTTATAAATTTTTTCTTTCAGAATTTAGAAAGCCTCCCCAAACACGGCGGCCACAATCCGATCAAGATCCCCCTCCGTCGGGGAGGGGGAGGTACGTCAGGCCCCCCGACAGGGGGGGCGTTCGTTCCGGCGGGGGTACGGCAGGCCCCCTCCCCCGACGACATGGGGGGCGATATCTCCGGCAAAAGGGGCGAGCTCTCCGGTGAAGAACCCCGACCGGGGGGCGTTCTCTCCGGTGATGAAAAGCAATTCTGAAAGGGGTTCACGGGTGTTAGCTCTGACAGGGGTGTAACCCCCCTCGACAGGAGGGGGGAAAGCCAATTGAGGCCGCAACCCGACGGGGGGCGGAAGATCAGAATAGTTATTCTTACATCATTCCACAGCCTCATTAGTCTCATTGTTCTCGCTATAGCAAAAACTTTCTATACAATTATTGTTTGGGGGAAACCAATTATTCCAGTAGTCCTCCAACTTTTACAATGCATAATCAAAATAATTGTTCAGACCAAATTTCTGTTTGAATTCGTCAAAATACTCAAGAGCTCATTGCATAATCTCAGGGAGATTCGAATGCCCAACAGCAAAAATATGCGATCTGAATTACCAATTTCAATTTCTGCTGTCCAATTTCGAGGGAAATTTCGAGGAAAAATTCCTAATATCGATTCCAGTTTTGCCCAATTTTGCAATCGGAGAGCATCACAGATTTTTTTTGTTTTATTATATTCTAAATTTTTTTTAATATGTTGATTTGAGTAATACAATCAACAAAAATAGAATATATTTCAATAATATTAGATTATTCTAATCTAGTTTTAGATCTAAAAATTTATTATGGATCGATGAATTACCTTTAACCGGAAAAATCTGGAAAAAGATATCCGAAGAGAATAATACGATCCACATCCTTGCGACGTCGACGAACGAGCCGCCAATGAGAATAGATTCCATAGCGCAACCTCCATGCGATGGTGGCTATCCAAATAGCCAAGAAATTGATTCCTTCGATTTTAGAGGAGAAGAAAATTTATGTGTAGAAATTTTTCTTAGAGCAAGGTGCTGATAACGTGTTGAGAGAGATAAAAAAAGAGTAAAATAATCTCTCCATACAGAGTAGCCATGGCATAAGCCATGGCTCTCAATATATTCACTTCATCATGGGATTTGGAGTCCAAGGGACTCCCCACTAACTTAGTGGGGAGTAATGGTGAGATGATGAGGGGAGGGAGGCCAAAAGCCTCCCTCAACTCACAACAAAAAGCACATTTTTTTTGATTTTGTTAAGACATTGCCATATGTCTGCATTAATTTTGTAAGAGTTTGTGTATAATATAAGCTAGATAAAGTGTTAATCAGACTTTGAGTTTTTTTAAATTCAGTCAGGATGTAAATGTATTATTGCTGAGACTCCCTAATAATTTTAAGCCTCAGATAAATTCTCACAATCTTCATAATTTAAAAAATCTTCATTATACATATCAACATTATTGACTATGTAGAATGGATATGTAGATATATAATGTTTTCAACTAAGAAAATTTTAAGAAATCTTCATTATACATATCAAAATTAGTGACTATATAGAATGGATATGGAGATATATAATATTTTCAGCTAAGAAAAATTCACTAATACTTTGTATCTTTAATGTGTTCGTCTTTAGTCCTCCAAGAATTTATGCATGGGTTTGTCGTAGTGCATATTCTTTTGATGTTTGATTCTATTTGGAAACACATTTAATTTTTGGGCAGAACTAAATTTTTTGGGTGGTAGTAAATAACAATTATTGCGCTTTACTTTTTGTTGTTCGTTTAAAATACTTTATGCAAAATCACTCTTCATCATGAATCCCGTGCATTAGAAAATCATGTGCATTAGAAAAAAAAACTATTTTGTTGTTTGTAAATTTTCTGTTTGTCCCCATTTATTTGGACATTTATATTGGTAGTCGGCTTTCTGGACATTTTCATCATCAGTAGATATGCTTCCCCATCAAAATGAAATAGAGTAGCACTATACTGAGAAGTCTCTGACCAACGTATGGCTAGGCAAGATTCCCCTACAATTTTAGTTCATTACCAAATACTTTATTTTGCAAACAAACAGAGGTTTCAATTGTCAATATAACTGGACATAATTGCCTTAAATAATGTGTATTCCATAGGCAGACATGAAACTTTGGGATATTGATGTTGGGATAAGCCACATTACCAGTTTAGATTTTGGTTTAGAAAGATACATTTTTTTCAGTTTACAAACTTTTTGTTCCATCATAATTTTTAACTATGAAAATCCACAACATTCACTCTCAAAAAAACTGTTTTTTGCATTTCATTCACTCTCAAAAAACATTGTTTGCAGCCAAAAAAAGTGTTTGCTTGGGAGCACGGTGTTTGCTTGGGTGCACTTTGTTCTTTGCCGGTACATTTTTTAAAAAGATGTGTTAATTTATGTTTTCCTTGATTTATGTGTTAATTTATGTTTTCCTTGATTTATCAACCTGTATTTCAGCTACATCAATTAGCTATTTGAACTTCCAAACTGAAAAAAATCAAGTAGCCATGGAACACAAAAATCCTGTTTACATGCAATGTTTTATGTTATTCTTTGATGTTTAAATAGACTTCTGGGTCCAGTTGATTTGACTCAGAAGATGACCCAGAAGTCCAGTTGGAATAGAACTAATCTCATATCCAAAAATCTTGTTGTTTTAATTTAAAACGAAGTAATTTTCTTGACATCGTCTCACATTCAAAAAGTCACAAAGTTTATTAACCTCACCTTGAAAAATGAAATTGTTGTTGAGATGTTTTGGAATTATAGTTGAACTACATAATGTTCTTTTTAAAGTGAAATTACTATTTTTTTATTTTGATATCTTTTTATGGAAGTTTAAAAAAAATAAGAGAAACGAGAAATAGGTGCCATAAGAGATGATTTCTCATGTATCAGTGATGTGGATAAATCTGAACTACATAGATCTAAAATGATTAGCAACCATATGTTTATTTTCCAATTAAGCTCTCATTTAAGAGTTATTTTTTGGCACTTAAGCCTCTTTAATTATGGGAGCCCTCCTTCATTATCTCCTTAAAATGATTAATTACTGAAAAATACTAATACAAAATGCTACTATGCAGCCTTCTATGCATGTGGAGATCAATAAACCAATTCCATGACTTCCAGAATAACATTGTTCAATAAGTATTAGTGTTCTAATGTGTAGCATGGCATTCAAATTTCAACTGCCTCATCAAGTATCAACGTGAGTATGTTCGATCTCTTTATGTTTGGCTCAAAAATAGTCATTCATGTGGGCAATAATGACAACCATCAGATCAAACACTCATCTTCTGTATCAGTCAATCTCATTGCCTTTTGCGATGAGGGGAAGAAGGCCCATGAGCGACTACCGGACACTTTTGCATCTGAGGCCATCAAAAGCTTTGTGAACATCGTCCATGTCATATACACAAAGCGTGAAGAAGAACTGCGCATAAAAAAGCGAGCCAGGACATATTTAAGAGAGCTGGACAAGAAGTCCATAGCTTTGAGGACTATTGAGAAGTTCTAACAGTCTTCCTCAATTGTGGGCATTGGTATTTTGGGCGTCACGCACAACGGTGATGGGCAGGTATTTGATAGCTCAGACCCTCTTGCAGAGAAGGAACTTGAGATTGCGATATGCAAATGGAAGGTGGAATATTAGATGATGATGCATGCCAAGGAAGTGGTCACACAGTCATTAATTCTTAACAATATTCAGACAGGCTTGCTGGCAGAGGTGTTTCACGCAAGGATGGATTCTCTGGCATATTTGTTGAGGCACTTGAAAGGGTTTGATAGAGGACCGAGTCAGTTATATAAGGCATCACTTCTCTTATATATTGCTTAATTTTTTTAGTTCATATAAGTATAGCTAATAAGTATATTGGTACAAGTAGAAGATTCCTCATCTTCTAAAGTGAGAAGGTTATTTGGTGTGGATATAAATATATCAATTTTGTTGGTATTCTTTTTGCTCCTTTTGTAAGAGATTGGGGATTTGAGTCTTTTTGTACATGAAATGTGATTTGGTTGGAAGAGGAAATGGTTGGTGTGTATGCCAATAAGAAGAACTATCTGTAATTTGAATTATCAACGTTTTGGTTGATCTTATTAAGTGTTAATTCAATTTTAGTTCGGTAATATTTTTAGTCATTTCTCTTTGCCTTTATACTGGAGAAGTTTTTGTTCTTTCTGATTTTTTTTTGTATTGAAGTTGTTGGAAGGCTAAGGGCCACTGAAAACTGTAAATTTTATTGATGTGTAAGATTTGGCATAAGACTGAAGCGTAATATATATTTTATTTTGATAATGGAAATAATTTAATTACAAAGAAAGAAGTATTGAAGTAGACAACTCTTAAATGAGGAAGGGTCCCCATGATTAATGAGGGCTTAAGTGTAAAAACACTCTTAAATGAGTGCTTAATTGGATCATTTAAAATCTGCACTTCAGATTTGTTTACGTCACTGACACTAGAGAAATCCTCTCTTAAGACACCATATTTCCCGATTTCTCAAAAAATAACATATATATGTCACACATGATTTGCACTAAACTTTTCCTTAATTTAATAATGTTGGTTGATAAGCATGTGCAAGATGTACCCATGTTTGGCTGAGTAGAGGATCACATCCATCAAAACCATGATTCTTGCGATGGCACCTCAGAAAGAGTCAGTACCTAAGCTATTGTATTGATTTCTAATATTTGGAATTATTGCCACCAAATTACGTCATGTCGTTAATCACATTTAATTAGATAATTATCACATCCCCAGTTTTTTACTTTTTTACCAAATCTAATACACATTCTTAATTTTGATGATCTTAGTCAATTTGAAGGCATTGGGATTGCCACTATATCTGAGAATGGAGGCTGCAAGTGTGGATCCAACTGCACATGTAACCTATGCAACTGCAAATGAAGCTGTTGTTGTCATGTGTTTAAATGAGTCTTCAAATAATTGTTATTAGGTGCTTAGAATAATGAGGATATGGCCAAAATAATGCAAGACTTATAAAGATAGCAAGAGAGATTGCTCTTCTTATTGACAACAAAAAAATAATTGCCCATTTCTATCTCTGGGACGATGTGTGTGTTTCTGCTGTATGCGTGTCTTTGTATGTTTTCTGTCTTCTTTTAGTTGAATGAAAAAGAAGACTTCTTCATTCAAAAATGTCTATTACTTTGGATACAAAGTTTGAGTTATTTGTATCCTCTTTGAGGTTCAGTAGCATAAGATTCTAAATACATCAATTGAAATAATATCGATCTGTGTTTGCTTTGTTTTGGAGCAAGAAAGTTGAGAGCTTTTCTTTCTATAGAGGGAAGGAGTGAAGTATCATGAAATTTTGTTTATCCATTTCTCTTTACCTTTTGCACTGTAAGATTTGGATTCCGGGGAATATGGATAAACACTTTTTGAAAACTATGAATCGACTGCCATAGCTTGAATTATGACAGTGGAGTGAATTCTAATTCTGGTACTTGAGTTTTTTATAGGTAATAATAATAAGATTGTTACTGATGAACCCTGCTATGGTCTTTGCACTAATTTTTTTGTTCTCTGGTGTTACTTGGTTAAAGTTTAAAGTGTTTTAATTCTTTTGTTTTTAAGTCATATTTTTCCAAAGTGGCCTTGGTGGTTGCCTCAACCTCTAACTCTCTACATGTTACAATTGCATGCCTTTTGGGTGGGTCTTGCTGCCATTTAATCTGTCATGGTGCTTCTTTTTTGTTGGTATTTGATGGTTCTATGGTCCTGTTAGTTCGAAAGAGTTTGGTTAGGTCTTGGTAATAAGATTGCTATGGATGATTACTGAACTATGTTGTGTGCCATATTATTATGTTATTCTAGCTTTTATTTATCACTTATCACAATACATATTAAAGCTACTCTATTATACAATTGAGGTATGTTATTGAATGGGTTTGCTGACTAGGACAAAGAGGAGGGTAGAAATTTGGTAAATATTTAATCTTAAAGAATCAATGGGTTGGATGAGACTGTGTGAAAAATTTGGGCAAACTAAATCTAGATGGAATTAGGGATAAACTAGGTTTTCTAAGGGAACTAAATTTTGGAGGGTAAACTTTTTTGAAGGAATTAAATAAAGAATGGGGGAACTAAATTTTCTGGCCGTGCTAAATTTGGCAGGAAAGTAAAAATTTTATATTTTGACAGGAAACTAAATTCTCTTGGCGGTGGGGGAATTTTGGGGGAACTAAAATTTTTTAAATTTTGGATGGCTCTAAATTCTCTATAGAACTAAATATTGGGCGTACTAGAAATTTTCGGTGGAACTAAATACCAGTTATTGTGCTTTACTTTTTGTTGTTCGTTTAAAATAGGGGATCTACGATTTTGAAGGGGGAATAGTTTAAATGAACTGGCCCTTAGGGCACGGGTTATGACTATCTATATTACAAACGAGTGATGTTATTAGGAGAAATTGGACAAGAGAAGTTGGACAAGAGAAGTTGGACATGAGATGAGATTTTGATGGATAAGAGAAGATGTGGGGAATTTTGCACATACAACCTCGGGTTATGCATTTTTCCCCTAGACCCTCAACACACACACCCCCCCCCCCACTTTTTCTTCTTCACCCATTTGGAAGGGAGCCCGGGCCGAACGCGTCCGCTAACTTTTTTCTGCTAATTTTTTGTTCCGCGCAGAAAGCGCCCCCACCAAATTTGTTGTTCTACCCCGAAGGCACCTACGCCGAAATTGTTGTTCCGTGTCGAATGTGCTTGCGTCGAATTTGTTGTTCCGCGCCGAAGGAGCCCGTGCCGCTAAATATTTTTGCGCGAATTTGTTGTTTCGTGTAGTTTTGGCTATAGAAATAATTTGTTGGGAAACAATATTTTGCGGGGGAAAATCATAAATGAACCGTGCCCGCAGGCACGGGTTATGACTCGTATATATATATATATATATATATATATATATATATATATATATATATATATATATATATATCGATCTTCCGTTGCGAAAAAACCCATGCGAAAGCCGTGCGAAAACATTTTTTTTATTTTTTTGAAATTTTTTTTTCAAAAATTCTTTTTTTGATGTTTAATCCATACAAATATATACCCCAGGGAAAATAATGGTTGAACCCGTTGGGCATTAGATCACACATCCACCCGTTACAAATTTAACGGTCTCAAAACGTGCGAATTTGATGAAATGCCTTGATCGAAGGCCAAATGACATTATTTCTCAACCATTATTTTTTGAGGGGGGTATAACAACATATAATGAGGGTGGAAAAAAGAATTTTTGAAAAAAAAAATTTCAAAAAAAAGATAAAAACATCTTCGCACCGTGCGAAATGTTCTCATTTGAAAATTTTCCTATATATATATATATATATATATATATATATATATATATATATATATATATATATATATATATATATATATAGGTTAATGGGCCAATGCTGACAGCGCTGGAAATTTTTCCAGCGCTGTCCGCATTTTGGGGGAGATAAAAGTATTTTTTTTTTTGAAAATGTTTTTTGCAGTAGTTAGATATATGTGTTAGGAAGCTCCCCATAAAATTTCAGCTCGATCCGACACCGTTTGAGCCTCCGTTCATCGATTTCAAAAACGTTACGCAAAACTGTGGACTTGTGCCCTCGGATCATTTGGTTATAGTCCATATCTTGGTTATAGTCCATATCTTGGTTATAGATCCTGTTCAAATACAAATTGTTCACTCTATGATAATTTTATTGTGGGGATTGTTTGGTTATAGCAAATGATAATTTTTTTCAGTTTCATTCTTGGTTTTTATGGATGTATCCGTTTCGTTTTTGGGGTCTTCATTTGTATGTATCAGTTTAAGGTGTTGCTTCTTGATGCAATTCTGTATGTAGCCTTGAGACTTAAAATTGTGTTTTGTAATATTTATTTGTTAGTTCTTGGGTTCAAGACTAATGTTGTTTTGATGATGATCAATACATTATGTTAGTGTGCTAATCAATCTTATATTTTAGTCTCAGTTTATCTTAATGACTATATGTTGATGAGACAAAGCATAATGCTTGGAGGATATTTCAATGGTTATATTAAAGACTTCCAAGAGTGATGGAGTGATCAAGCTTGGATGAAGTCATGAAGATCATCGAATGAAGCCAAAGCTTGGAGCATGATGATGGATGGACATCTAGAGGAGCATTGACAAATCTTGGAGCTTGATGAATGGAAGTTCATCAAGAGGTGCCAAAGCTTGGAGATGATTGGGGAGCATCAATGTATCATGTGCTTGAAGACTTAGACTCTAGGAGATGCAATTTGTAATCCATGTAATTTCAATTACTTGCATTTCTCTTTTTGAGTCTAGGATTATTGCAATGCCTTGATAGATGGTCATACTCTCATGCATATGCATTTCACCATCTTAATGAGCCTTAGGATTATCATAGAATCTAACCCAATAGGTTCATCTAGCCCAAAGACTCATTTGGAGTCTCTGGCTCTCCTACAGTCGCCTGATGAAGGTTTTACAGTCGACTGGGTGATTCCAGTCGCCTGTCGAGCCTTCTACAGTCAACTGTGGTGCATAGCTCAAGTCAACATTTTTATTGACTCTTCTTGAGCTTTTCGCATCAGTCGACTGCTGTTCAATTTACAATCGCATGTATTCTTACAGTCGCCTGTGAATTGGTCGACAGTCGACTGTGCGCATCTTGTATTTTCTGAGCTTCATCCCAATTTGCAAGACAGTCGCCTATTGCTATTTTTATAGTCGCCTGTATATTTACAGTCGCCTGTGAAATGGTCATCAGTCGTCTGAAAGGCGTAAGTACGAAAAATGCATCTCTCTTTGTTTTTCTTCCATCCCTGCAGCAGTCGCCTGATGAAGGATATACAGTCAACTGTCTGTTATACAGTCGCCTGTGTAGTCTTCTACAGTCGACTGTCCTGGCTCAGATTATAGCCTTTGGGATTTTTCTAGCCGTTGAATAGTCGACTGTCATTTGTTCATCAGTTGACTTTCTGTGCCATAAACTGCCAAAATCTAGCCGTTGCAGATTTCTTCTCTTTGGGTTTTGGGCTGGGTTTTTGGGTTCCTTTGGGCTTCCTATATATAGGAGTTGGCTTAGTTCATTTAGAACTCTTAGTTAATATTGAATATCTTTGAGAATCAATATATACTCCTAATCTCTCTCATTTCCCTCTCATGAGCACATTCCTCTTTATGCATTGAAGCTAGCTCATAGGAAAATTCTCCAAGGGATCTAATTCCCATTCCTTTCTTGGAGATCATCTTTCTTCTCTTCATTTCATACACTCAAGTGAGAAGTGTTAGGATTCATTCCTAGAAGAGAGAAAGATCATTAAATGCAATCAAAGCCTCATCTCAAGCACTTGAGTTTCACTTGCATGCCTTCTTCTTCATATTGGTAAGATCATATCAAGTCATAGGTAAGTGTTATTTTGTTTTGTTTTATGTTCGAAACCCTAATTCTCTCTGTGTGAATTAGTTACTCTCTTTGTGGGAGTTACTCTCTTTGTAAGAGTTTGGTTCTTTCTATGTGAAAGAACAAATCCTATGTGTAAAGTCTCTCTGTGTGAGAGTAAGGATATCTCTTTGTGGGAATCCTAAATCCTCTGTGTGAGGTATCACTGTGTGAGATTGTATTCACTTCTCTGTGTGGGAATATAGTGAATACTGGTGTGGCTGGACGTACCCATGTTTTGGGGAATCAGGGTAAAATCCTTGTATTTGCGATTGTTGTTGTTGAGCATACTCTTTAATTTCTATTCTATGTGTGTTTGGAGCTGTCCAGTGCGAGAGAATAATAAATGCAACTTCTACGAATGGAAGGATCCACCTTACTCAGAGTGGTCCACATATGCGATACTACAGTTGCTTGATGAGCATGAAAGAAGCCCGACCCATGCATCCTCTTCCACAGCGGTATCTGATGGGCGGTTTTTGGAGAATGAGGGATGGTTGGCGTGGAAAATGGATACCATTCTCTTCGAATACAAAACCATTGAGTTGGTTCTGTATTCGATCATAGGCTTGTTGATTTCTTTGTTAATGTTGTTTATTATCGAGATGAAAATGTAAAACTTTATTACTGTATGTTGAGAAGTCAGATGATACTTGTATTTTGTATATTATATGTACTTTGATTATGATGGCCTATTTTGGTTTGTGACATGGGTTTGTGCTATCTGATATGCGCTCAATGACTTGCATTTAATATTTTAATTTTTTTGCTTCCAATTCATTAAATTGTATTTTTATTTCTGTTGATTGTGTTGCTTGTCGTTCTTGCGTTACTAATTATTCGGTCATATTCAATTAAATATTCCTTTTTATAAATTCGGTCTTTTAAAATTTAATTATGTAAATTGTATTTAAATATGCTTATTTAATAGTAATTTATTCAATATTTAATAGTTAGTTAATTAATAATTAATTAATTGATGGGTTTCACAATTTTCTACTTCCAATAAGGTTGGGGGGTAATCTCACCTCAAAACACCATAACTAACTTTCTCACATTCCTTATCCAACTTTCCCAATCCCACTATAACCAAAGAAACACATTACTTTACTATGGGCCCCACAAACAAAACTCCACTCCACTTTCCAACCCCAAAGCAACCCAAAGAAACACACTACTCCTCTTCTCTCTCCTCAAAATTCCTCCTTGGATTTACTATTGCAAACAGTAAATCCCAATCAAAAGAAACCACAATGGAACAGGCCCTTAAAATGTCGTGCTGGGATCACTATCTCGCAAACGTACAATGTTGAGGGGATCATTAGAGACATTATCAAACAAGTCATTCCAACGAAGAGTTCATGTAGCATTACGTTCTTTAAAGTACGGAGTGCGCGGGGGGCTTTCATAAAGTAAACTTAAAATATAATAAATCAAATTAATGTGTCACCTCATACCCTCCTTCACTTATTTTTTCCCCAAAAATAGAAATCAATCATTGACTACACCTCAAACTTCGGTGTATGTAGTCCTTTTCTTTAGTTTTCTCATTAATTGTTAAAGGTAACTTAAATTTTAAACTTATAAATTTAGATTAAAATTTTGTTTGCGTTTAATTTAATAACAATAACAAAAATTGTGAGGGGGGGTTGAAGTTGGTCACCGAGGGTGAGGGCCAAGGCGAGGGAAAGGTCGGTGGCGTGTTTCTTGAAATTTGCCTTTTTGCATTACTAAATTGCGAAAAATTCTCCTAAATTTCATAAGTTTCTTAAAAATCAAACTTAATAACATAAAATTCAATAAAATATCCCTTTAAACCCATTAAAAGACTTAATTAATATTTCTATTTTTTAAATCAAATGTAGTATATATCACAATTTAGGTTAATTAATTTTCTTATTAATTTTTAAAGAAATTCAAACTAACTTATTATATATTAAAATATAGATTATGTTATGAACTCAAGAGATGATATCAATCAAAATGGTTGAGTAGTCATGGCATTAAGCCATGTCTCTGTATATATTCATCCTCAATGGGGTACTTAGAATACCAAGGGACCCCCACTACTAAGTAGTGGGGTGTAATGGGGAGATAATGAGGAGAGGGAGGCCAAAAGCCTCCCTCAACTCACAACACTCCCCCTTATCTCTCCATTACCTTGGGTTAAGTATATGAATACTTCAGAATTCAATATGCTAATGAGATAGATACTTCTAGAACCAGAGCCACTGTGGTTGCCTCGTTAAAAACCTTAGCTGTGGAAAACCCAGTAGGAAAAAAACAGCAGCTTAAGGGAAAAGCGTACAACCAACTGATGACTCCCCCTGATCCATACAAGCATTATACTTGTAGGTCTTTTAGCTTTCATTAGGGGTGGACACTTCAGGGTCCATAGTTAAATGAGGTTGCCTCATTAAAACCTTTGGCTATGGAAAACCCAGTGGAAAAATCCATAGCTAAGGAAAAAGAGTACAACACTAATATCAACTCTCCCTGGTCTGTACAAGCTTCAGGCTTGCAGATCTCCTATGTATCTTTACAATCATTTTTCTATTCGTCTATACATCCCTCATGCTCTGAAAGCAAATACAATCATTACTCATCTATACAAGTTTCATTCATATCTGGCGGCTACTGGAAAACAGTGACGCTCTGGAGTGGTACACTCTTCGAAGTTGGTAAATGACTCCACGTATGTCTTCACTGTGTCTGCAAGGTACTGATGGATCTGGCTGAGTGTATTCTAGACTTGATTCTTGGATGATGAGCTTCTCAGAAGATGTAGACTTTGGAGGATGATGTGAAGATCTTTAGGAGGTGGCCGACCATTTGTGCTTAGTCGTCGTGATGATCAGTAAACCTGCATATGCGATATATATTCCTTGACCCTTGGAAGTTGCCCAGAAGCAGCTTATCCTTGGTCCAGTGGTGCTCTCCAGGGCAGCACTGTACCTAGCTAACAGCTTTACTGCAGACGGTCTAATAGAGACACGTGCAGTTGGCCAGATAAAGGAGTGTAACTAGTACACTAGAGCTAGGCTCTTCAGGACCTAGGATGTCCTCCCACTCTTCCAGCGACTGGAAGGCGTCATAAATAAGCCTCTATTTTTAATAGATTGCAAATGGACATCTTTCTTCATAAACTCCTGGTGTATGAAGAAAATTGTTTTAATCTGTAAACCGAGACAATACCTTGTTTTGCAAGATATTTCATTTCGAATGTATGCTAAAGGCTATCAGATATCTTTATGGTCTCTGCAGGAGATCATATTAAATGTAAGTCGTGTACATATACGTCGACTATTACAAACCATGTTCACGTTCCTTTGAAAAAGATACACGGGCAGTCTTCATTATTAGTGAATCCTTGTTCAGCAAGGAAATCGCTAAATATGTTATACCATATTTTTATGGATAGCTTAAGATCATATAATGATCTTTGAAGCATTTATACAGAAGACATTCCAACGTCTTTCTTTCATCTCTGGGGGTAGAGTAAACCCTTCTAGAAGCTACATATAGAGCTCTATATATATATAGCCGTATAGATATGCAGTCACAACGTCCATGAGCTGCAATTCTTGGCTTTTCCAGAGACGTTTTGTCATGCCCCGACGCCCAAAATGGGACGGGGGTGACGGCTGCGGTACAGGGGTACCAAGCGTTAAGGTGCTGCAAGAAAATTAGCAGGCCACTACAACTGCTAGAACAACACAGGCAATTAAAAACAGGTGCAAAAGTAAGGCACGAACTGTAAAGCTCCAGCACAACACAAAAGGTACAGCGATGCGGCAACAAACAACAAGCGGAAGCGTACGAGTGTGCAACACAGATCATCTACTATCAACACACCACAACATTGTCTACTATACATATACCACCAACAGAGACACGGGGTACAAAATCCGAAGGGGAATACAAAAGTAACTGCTCACAAAAGAAACTACCCCCAACCCACTACACCCGTGCCCTAACTAACTGCTCTAGGCTCCTGGCCTGGAAGAGTCGCCCTCAGGACATCGGTAGTCTGGCAGGGGAGCTGTCGTCCCGAAACCTATACCTGGGGAGTGGTGAAAGGGGCACGTCACAGCGTGTCTGCTAGGAAACTCAACCACACAAGCCATAATCACAACACAGCACATGGGTCACTAGTACTAAGTTTGTTAAATTAATGTTCGTTGTTTGGAACCTAAACATCAAGTGGGACACAAGGGAGCTGGACCTCACCCATAAGGCGGGTGGAAAGAATCTCCGAATCTCTGGCGTGCTAGCTCGTCAGGAGCCATCGTAACTCAACCACTCTCCACAAGCCAAAGGGCCACGACCTCGAAGGCCAAAGGAACCACACATGCCCCAAAGGGGCACGACCACTCCCGCGGTAGGAGGGCCAAAGAAAACAACCTTGAAAGTCCAGTCCACACTATGTCCACCTAATGCTTTGGTTCCTCCACCCCATTCCCTAAGATGCTCACCCACCTTAAAGTGGAAAGAGACATCACGGGTTTTCATTTTAATCACTTAACATGTATCATTGTATCAGGATTATCATAATGGTGTAAAATTTTGACTATCCATCTTTCAACATAACGACTTAAACCAACATTCTCAAATATAAAGGGGACATTTCCATGGCATCATAATCATCTTCATTAGCGCCTTCAAGGCATAAGTAAAACTTCACTATTCATTATTTGCTTAATTAAAACATAAGAGTATGAACCTTAACTACCAACAACAAAGCATTCAACATGCAACCATGAGAACCAACACCCACTTATTAAGAAATATAGGCACGTAACGTGATTGGACCACTTCCGTTTAACATTACCATCAACATACTTCTTAAAGGAAGAGGAAAATACAACCCAATTAAACAAATTAATTTATCAAGTCAATTAATCAAGGAACGAACCTAAGCATTTCAGCGAGGGTTTCCTAAAGCTAGCTAAGTATTTGTTGTGCCATGCTAAACTTCAAGGGAAACAAGATGCAAGTCTAATTCCTATAGCCAAAGAGGGGTTGTAAAGAAGGAGAAAGTTTACAATAAACCCTCTCGTAGTAACGGTCTATTTCATGAAAACTCAGAGTAGACATTATAAAATTTGGGATTTTGGAAGAGGAAAACTTAATGATTATTGTGGAACTTCACGCTTTAGGGTTTTTGTTTTACATGTAATGTATCTTCTAAGAAAATTTTAATTAAATTTGAATATTCACAAACTGCCTTATTGAGTTCATAAGTAAAGTTTGCCTTCCTATTAAAATAAAACCAACTCGTTATGGAGATAAAAGTTAGCTTAAGGTGAACTTGTAGGACCTTGTAAGTAATGGTTATTAGGGTTCCTACGCTCTCTAAAATCATTTAGAGCCTCTAACTAGGAAGTCGACAAAACCCCTCTCACTAATGTTTCAATTATATTAATTTTACAAGGGGATTGTCATTAAACATGGGATTTTCGTGAGAGGTATCAAGTGGACTTTTTGTGAAGTCTTCCTATCTTAAGTTTCTATTGCTTAGAATATTATAGAAATGCTCATGAAATGCTCTAAAATTTTTAGGCAGAGTTTCCTTTGTATTTATCTATTTTTCCAATTACAACCTAAGTAATATCACGAGATAAACATGTTCCAATCACAAAAAAATAAGCTTTCTCAAAGAATCATGGGGGAAAATAATCCCATAGCATCAAACATGAAATCAACAAAACTAATCCCGACTCAAATCTCCAATTGATCCAAATAACAATTTTTACCAAGAATGAATGAATAAAATCATAAATTTCTGCACATGGCAACATATTGGGAATGTGGAGAGATTCCTACCTTTCTAATGCTAGTGGATGGTTGTAAGAGGGCTAGAGAAATCCCTTGATGGTAGCAAGCTTCCCTCTTCTTCTTCTTCCAATCTCCCCTCTCTTTCTCTCCTTTCTTTCTCTCTTTTCCCTTCTCTTTCTTTTGATTTTGGCTTGTTTTTTTTGTTCTTCTTTTTTTTGTTTGAAACTCCCAGGTTCCAGCCAACGAAATGAAAGAAGAAATAAAAAACAAAAAGAAAAAACAAAATAGAAAGAAGTGGAAGCTTGGAGAAGAGAGAGGAGAGAGATTCTATAAGGTTTTAATTTATTTACAACTTTGCCATGCCCAAGCCACTAATTAAAAATAACACTCAACTTAATGGGTTAATTACAAGATTGCCATTACCAATTAGGTTAGCTCATCATACTAATTATTTACAAGTATGCCATTGTCATTCATGTTCATTTTTGATAAATACCCTTCTTTGGGTATAATTGGTATAATTGCAAACTTGTTGGACATGTAAGTCATCTTGGTCCCAATTAGTGGGTAACGTGTGAATTTTCCATATACTTGGAGGAGGAATACTTGTATTATCACTTAGGAGCATTACACACTACCCTCCTTAAGGAAATTCCGTCCTCGGAATTCAAAACAAGAAAGAGAATCTTATAACTACATAACAAACATACGAAAGATCTTTAAACAAACAGATGAGGATACTTTTCCCTCATTTCATCCTCTCGCTCCCAAGTTGATTCTCCGGGAGATTCTTGTTGCCACATGACTCTGACCAAATTAATAGCCTTCTTCCTCAACATCTTCTGTCGTCGATCAAGAATTGCTACTGGCTGCTGTTCATACGTCAGGTCTGGACGTAATTCAATTTCTGAGTAATCCACAACATGACCAGGATCTCCACTATATCCTCTTAATTGTGATACATGAAACACATCATGTACGCCTTCAAGATGTGGCGGCAGCACTAACCGATAAGCCACTTCGCCTATCCGGGCTGCAACTTCAAACGGGCCTATATACCTAGGGCTCAACTTCCCATGTTTACCAAACCGGATCGTCCCACGGACTGGTGATATCTTCAAGAATACATAATCACCAGGCTGAAATTCAAGTGGACGACGTTTCGAGTCTGCCCAGTGCTTATAACGGTCTTGGGCCACGCGAAGATTCTCTCTGACCGTCCGCACTACATCAACTGTAGCAGTCACTAGGTCTGGGCCCAAATTTTCACCATCTCCTACATCATCCCAGCTCAGAGGCGATCGGCAATTTCTAGCATACAGATCCGCATATGGAGCCATACCAATACTTGCCTGATAACGTTATTATAAGCAAATTCTACTAAATGGAGATGGTCTTCCCAGGACCCCTTGAAATCCAACATGCAATCCCTAAGTATATCCTCCAATATTTGAATGGTGCGTTCTGACTGTCCATCTGTCTGTGGGTGATATGCGGTACTGAACTTCAAATGGGTCCCCAAACTGGCCTGCAAGCTCCTTTAGAAGTGAGATGTAAATCTAGTATCACGATCCGACATAATGCTCACAGGAACTCCATGCAACCTTACAATCTCTTCCATATACTTCCGAGCTAAGACTTCTGTAGACTGACCAAGTCGAAACGGAATAAAGTGCGCTGTCTTAGTCAATCGGTCGATAATCACCCATATAGCATCATTCCCCTTCGGAGTACGCGGTAGGCCAGTCACAAAATCAATGGTCACATGTTCCCACTTCCATTCCGGTATCGGAAGGGGTTACAATAAGCCTACGGGTCTCTGGTGTTCTGCTTTCACCTGTTGGCAAACCAGACATGAAGCCACACTCTTAGCTACACTTCGTTTCATCCCATGCCACCAGTAGTATCGTCGCAGATCCTTATACATTTTGGTCCCTCCAGGATGAATAGAATAAGGGGAATTGTGTGCCTCCTTCAGTAGCTCTTCTCGAGTATTTCCCACTGGCACACACACCCTATTCCCAAACCTTAAGGAACCATCCTCATGAATACAAAAGTCCTTCTGAAGCCCTGCCTCGACTTGTTCTCAGATCTGCTTCAATTTCACATCGTGCAGCTGATCTGCCTTAATTCTATCCATTAGGTCAGATTGAATCTGCAAACCCAACATATCTACCCTTTCACCTGGAAGGATCACTTCAACATCCATCCGTCTTATATCTCCTCGAAGCCGAGGCTGCATAGTCAACCTCATCACAGCTGGTAGTCGACTAAGAGCATCAGGCACCACGTTCACCTTCCTTGGATGGTACTGCAAATCAATGTCATACTCAACCATTAATTCAAGCCAACGGCGTTGCCTCATGTTTAACTCCTTCTGAGTGAAGACATATTTCAAACTTTTATGGTCAGTGTAGATCCTTACATGTTCGCCCAGGAAGAAATGTCTTCACAACTTTAGGGCATATATGACGGTAGCCAGCTCTAGGTCATTGGTAGGATAATTCTGCTCATGCACCTTCAACAATCTGGAAGCATAAGCCACTACTCGTCCATGCTGATGAAGGACACATCCAAGCCCCTTTCCTGAAGCATCACAGTAAATTTCAAAGCCGCCTGATCGGTCAGGAATTGTCAACAGTGGAGCAGTGGTTAATCGACGCTTCAGTTCCTCAAATGCGTACTGACACTCCTCTGACCACACATAAGGTACGTCCTTCTTAGTCAGATGAGTCAGAGGTGAAGCTATCTTGGAGAAGTCCTTGATAAACTTTCGATAGTATCCAGCCAACACCAAGAAACTCCTGATCTCAGTGACTGTTCGAGAGATGGGCCAATTCTCTACTGCAGCGACCTTCTCTGGGTCGACTGACACTCCTTCTCCTGTAATAATGTGTCCCAGGAATACGACCTTTGTCATCCAAAATTGACATTTACTGAACTTAGCATACAGCCGATGCTCTCTGAGAGTATTCAACACCATCCGCAAATGCTCAGCATGTTCATCCTCAGTCTTCGAATACACTAAAATATCATCAATAAAGACCACCACAAACTTATCCAAATAATCAAAGAAGACCTGATTCATCAGCCTCATAAAGGTTGCCGGGGCATTAGTTACTCCGAAGGGCATCACTAAAAATTCATAATGCACATACCGAGTTCTAAACGCCGTCTTCGGAACATCCGATCCACGCACCTTCACTTGATGATAACCACTTCGCAAATCCAGCTTCAAGTACACTCGTGATCCACCGAGCTGATCAAAGATGTCATCAATCCGAGGAAGGGGGTACTTGTTTTTCACTGTCACTTTGTTCAGACCCCTGTAATCAATGCACATCCTCCGAGTTCCATCCTTTTTATTTACTAACAACACTAGTGCTCCCCATGGGGATACACTTGGACGTATCAGTCCTCTATCAGACAAATCGGTCAACTGGTCACGAAGCTCAATTAATTCAAGTGGAGACCTACGATGAGGAGCTTTTGCTATCGGCTGTGCGCCCGGCACTAAGTCAATAGTGAATTCTAAAGACCTATCCGGAGGTAGTCCAAAAATATCGTCGGGAAATACATCTAGAAATTCCTGAACTACCTTAGGCAAAACTATTTCGGCTTCCATCTTCATCTCCAAGGACGTCGCCTTAAACTTCAAAGGTTTCAGAGCCCGAGTACCACTACAAAAGTCAAACTTTGGGTGGCCAGGGATTCGAAAGACTACCCTCCTTAATCTACAGTCTATGGTCGCATAAAACATCCCCAACCAATCCATTCCAAATACTGCCTCATAATCTGGTAGTTCAATTACGAGGAAATCTGCATATAGTTCTCGACCTCCTATCTCCACGGAACAATTCGGTAATCCAGACACACTACATATCACACCATTACCAGTGTGCACATTCCACTTAGCAGCAAAATAATCAACAACTATAGAATGCTTCGCCACAAATTCCTTGGATAAAAAACAATGTGATGCTCCAGAATCAAACAAAGACCGGGCTGGATATGAAGCTACTCTAACCCTTCCTATAATAAGCACAGCACAAACAACTAACCATCTAGCAATAGCCAAGCATAGAACCATGAAATACAAGGACTAGGGTTAGGGTCATACCAGAGATCACTTGTCTTGAGCGCTCGGCCTCGACCGATGTCATCTGGAACTGCGGCAGCCTCTGTGGAGCAGGAGCCTGCCTCTGGAAGTCGCGCCGTAGAGGCCTCCCTGGAGGTCCCCTCGGAGCAGTCGGTCGCGGCCCCGGCGGTGGTGGAAGAGCCAATCGCTGCGGTGCGTGGAAGAGCCCTCGGTTGAGGTGGTGCAGCTGCTACTGATACTGGTGCCTCCATAGGCCGTCTCCGTCGGGGGCAGTCCATACTAAAGTGTCCCATCTCGACGTAGGTGTAGCACTGTATGTCCATAACCCTACAATCCTTGGCTGCATGCCCATGCTTCCCACACCTTGAACAAGCAGGCCCCCCTCTGTGGTACTGGCGGATGCCCTGATCGCTTGAAGGTCACCTGGTGAGTCGGGCGAGGAGCATCTCTCTGTGGTGCTACAGGTCGTCTGTCGACGACTGGAAGCTTTCCCAGGCTCCTCATGTGTAGCTCGTATCGTCGAGCCGCGCTAAGCACTGCCTCGTATGTCAACAGCTCCTGTGTAGCCATAGCCACTCTGACCTCTGGGTCTAGGCCCATGCGGAAGCGTCTAGCTCGAGTAGCATCTGTCGCCACTAACTCCGAGGCGTATCTGATCAAAAGAGAGAACTCTGCATCATACTCGTCTACCGTCCTGCGGTCTTACGTCAGATGCTCGAACCGCTGCCTCAACTCATCCCTCGCCTCCCCAGGAAGGTAATGGGCCTCAAACCTCTCCCTGAAGGTTTTCCACTCCACTACCCATGTCATATGCCTCTCATGGGCATCCCACCAATCTCAGGCTTGATGAGTCAACTGCCGCTTGACCAACTCTACCCATGCCTCTTGGGGTATGCCAGCCAAAGTCAAGTCATCCTCTGTGTGTCGCAGCCACTCATCGGCCTCTAGGCTGGTCTCTCTACCGAAAAAATACACGGGTCTCAAGGATCGGAACTGCTTGTAACTCGGGGCCTTCGGTGCAGGCGCCTCGTGCCCAGCTGCCCTGTCTTCCAACCGCTACAAGTGGTCCAAAATCCCCATCGGGACCTTCGCCATCAGGACTGACTCTGATGTCCGGTCCACCGAGCTACCGGAGGCTCTGGTCCCTCCAGACCCTCTAGGTGTCCCATCGCCGCCAGACGTCCCGTTTCCTGCCTCCATACTGCGGAGTAGAAACAGATCATACTGAAATTAGTACCTCATATACATCCTGAAGTGTCAGAGCATTACCATTGTCATCCTTATACAATCGCAGTGTGTGGTGACCTACATGGGCTACCACAAAACCTGTCACGCCCCGGTGCCCAAAACGGTACGGGGGTGACGGCCGCGGTACAGGGGTATCAAGCGTTAAGGTGCTGCAAGAAAATTAGCAGACCACTACAACTGCTAGAACAACACAGGCAATTAAAAACAGGTGCAAAAGTAAGGCACGAACTGTAAAGCTCCAGCACAACACAAAAGATACAGCGAGGCGGCGGCAAACAACAAGCGGGAGCGTACGAGTGTGCAACACAGATCATCTACTATCAACACACCACAACATCGTATACTGTACATATACCACCAACAGAGACACGGGGTACAAAAGCCGAAGGGGAATACAAAAGTAACTGCTCACAAAAAAAACTACCCCCAACCCACTACACCCGTGCCCTAATGAACTGCTCTGGGCTCCTGGCCTGGAAGAGTCGCCCTCAGGGCGTCGGTAGTCTGGCAGGGGAGCTGTAGTCCCGAAACCTGTACCTGCGGAGAGGTGAAAGGGGTACGTCACAGCGTGTCTAGTAGGAAACTCAACCACACAAGCCATAATCACAACACAGCACATGGGTCACTAGTACTAAGTTTGTTAAATTAATGTTCGTTGTTTGGAACCTAAACATCAAGTGGGACACAAGGGAGCTGGACCTCACCCATAAGGTGGGTGGAAAGAATCTCCGAATCTCTGGCGTGCTAGCTCGTCAGGAGCCATCGTAACTCAACCACTCTCCACGACCCAAAGGGCCACAACCTCGAAGGCCAAAGGAACCACACACGCCCCAAAGGGGCCCGACCACTCCCTCGGTAGGAGGGCCAAAGAAAACAACCTCGAAAGTCCAGTCCACACTATGTCCACCTAATGCTTTGGTTCCCCCACCCCATTCCCTAAGATGCTCACCCACCTTAAAGTGGAAAGAGACATCCCGGGGCTTTCATTTTAATCACTTAACATGTATCATTGTATCAGGATTATCATAATGGTGTAAAATTTTGACTATCCATCTTTCAACATAACGACTTAAACCAACATTCTCATATATAAAGGGGACATATCCATGGCATTTTAAGCATCTTCATTGGCGCCTTCAAGGCATAAGTAAAACTTCACCATTCATTATTTGCTTAATTAAAAAATAAGAGTATGAACCTTAACTACCAACAACAAAGCATTCAACATGCAACCATGAGAACCAACACCCACTTATTAAGAAATATAGGCACGTAACGTGATTGGACCACTTCCGTTTAACATTACCATCAACATACTTCTTAAAGGAAGAGGAAAATACAACCCAATTAAACAAATTAATTTATCAAGTCAATTAATCAAGTGACGAACCTAAGCATTTCAGCGAGGATTTCCTAAAGCTAGCTAAGTATTTGTTGTGCCACGCTAAACTTCAAGGGAAATAAGATGCAAGTCTAATTCCTATAGCCAAAGAGGGGTTGTAAAGAAGGAGAAAGTTTACAATAAACCCTCTCGTAGTAACGGTCTATTTCATGAAAACTCAAAGTAGACATTATAAAATTTGGGATTTTGGAAGAGGAAAACTTAATGATTATTGTGGAACTTCACGCTTTAGGGTTTTTGTTTTATATGTAATGTATCTTCTAAGAAAATTTTAATTAAATTTGAATATTCACAAACTGCCTTATTGAGTTCATAAGTAAAGTTTGCCTTCCTATTAAAATAAAACCAACTCGTTATGGAGATAAAAGTTAGCTTAAGGTGAACTTGTAGGACCTTGTAAGTAATGGTTATTAGGGTTCCTACGCTCTCTAAAATCATTTAGAGCCTCTAACTAGGAAGTCGGCAAAACCCCTCTCACTAATGTTTCAATTATATTAATTTTACAAGGGGATTGTCATTAAACATGGGATTTTCGTGAGAGGTATCAAGTGGACTTTTTGTGAAGTCTTCCTATCTTAAGTTTCTATTGCTTAGAATATTATAGAAATGCTCATGAAATGCTCTAAAATTTTTCGGCAGAGTTTCCTTTGTATTTATCTATTTTTCCAATTACCACCTAAGTAATATCACGAGATAAACATGTTCCAATCACAAAAAAAATAAGCTTGCTCAAAGAATCATGGGGGAAAATAATCCCCTAGCATCAAACATGAAATCAACAAAACTAATCCTGGCTCAAATCTCCAATTGATCCAAATAACAATTTTTACCAAGAATGAATGAATAAAATCATAAATTTCTACACATTGCAACATATTGGGAATGTGGAGAGATTCCTACCTTTCTAATGCTAGTGGATGGTTGTAGGAGGGCTAGAGAAATCCCTTGATGGTAGCAAGCTTCCCTCTTCTTCTTCTTCCAATCTCCCCTCTCTTTCTCTCCTTTCTTTCTCTCTTTTCCCTTCTCTTTCTTTTGATTTTGGCTTTTTTTTGTTCTTTTTTTTGTTTGAAACTCCCAGGTTCCAGCCAACGAAATGAAAGAAGAAATAAAAAAAGAAAAAGAAAAACAAAATAGAAAGAAGTGGAAGCTTGGAGAAGAGAGAGAAGAGAAAGATTCTTTAAGGTTTTAATTTATTTACAACTTTGTCATGCCCAAGCCACTAATTAAAAATAACACTCAACTTAATGGGTTAATTACAAGATTGCCATTACCAATTAGGTTAGCTCATCATACTAATTATTTACAAGTATGCCATTGTCATTCATGTTTTTTGATAAATACCCTTCTTTGGGTATAATTGGTATAATTGCAAACTTGTTGGACATGTAAGTCATCTTGGTCCCAATTAGTGGGTAATGTGTGAATTTTCCCTATACTTGGAGGAGGAATACTTGTATTATCACTTAGGAGCATTACACGTTTAGGCTTATATGAAATAGTAAAATGATCACATTTCCTTAATTCCTTATCCTTATGGAAATCCAACTTATAATCCACAGGTTTTACACATTTAGATGTTGGGACTACTAGTCCAAAGACTTTGCTTTTTAAGAGTGAGTCCAGCTTCAGTCTTATTACCTCGTCCCACTCTGGCCAATTTATGCGTTTATGCTATAGAAAAGTGGGTTGAACGTCATCGTCGTATTCAGCGACGTGAACGGCAATAGCGAAAGCAAAATCGTCGTCGACGATTGTGCCATATTTGTCCAGTACCTCTCTAGTCCGTACATAATATAATGATGTTTCTCCTATTGTTTCCTCTGGAGGGAAAAACAGGAGGGAAGATGTCGCTGGTCTGAGCTCAGCATCCTATGGAGGGATCATTTTAATATCTCCAGGAATCTTCCTCTTTCGAAGAACTTTATCTTTTGAACCTGGCGGGCGTCCTCTTTTCAATTGAGGTATAACCAAATCTGCTGTCGGTTGATTGCATCCATCTATGGGGATACCAATCCTAGCTGGCGTGTTGACAGCAGGGACGTGTGAACGAACAATCTTACGGTTGTCCGTGAATTTATCCGGCAATTGATGTGCTTTAGTCTGAATGTGAAGGATCTTCTGGATCTCATCTTCACATAGAAATAGTATGCAAATAATAACGAGATTAGAACTTTTGTGTCCCATGATATGATCTCAGAATCTTCAGGCTTTCTTAGACTGTGTGCATATTTTAATGAGAATTTTCTTATCAAATTCACAGTTATCAAGACGTGGTGCTATAAGGAAATATATAAGCACATCCAAACACTCTCAAATGAGATGTGTTTGGTAGTGAACCATAAGCAAGCGGCATCAGCAATAAGATATGGCCACAAAAGGGCCGTATCGTGATAAGCGATGCGGAATGCAGTATGGCGTATCCCTAAAAATCCACAGACAACTGGGATTTAACAATGGACGTGAAATCCATTGGAGTCTCTTTATAAGAAACTCTGATAACCCATTCTGAGTATGAACATGCTACAGGATGCTCAATTTCAATGCCAGCTGCTTGGCAGTAGTCTTGAAAGACATGTGTAGTGAATTCACTCATATTATCAGCTTTGAGAAAGCTAGGTTGCGGGTGAACAAAAAGGCACATATAAGACCATCTAGTAGATGCATCTATCAATAAAATGAAGTACCGAAATGAGCCACTTGCCGGGTGAATAGGCCCGCAAAGGTCACCACTCTCAATGAAGCCAGGGACTCTAATCCCACTTTCAGGAGGGAAGGTCTCACTATAAGTTTTCCCTTATGACAAGGGGGACAAGGAAACTCAACCTTTTGAAGATCTTCAGGTTCTCCAAGGGATTCATTTGATGATGCGTCCATCATCGCTGATCCAGGATGACCAAGTTTATTGTGTCAGAGTTGAAAACTCTGGCAATGAAAGGCACTTCTGTGCTCCGTCAAGTTGGCTTTATATGATAAATATCTGTAACGATAAGGACCCGAAGGGGGTCCAACGAATCGTGCTTAGATGGTCTTCTGGCCATCCTCTTGACGAGTTACATAAAGATATTCACTATTTATTATCCATAGTTTCCAAGTAATGTTCATTTAAACGAAATATCCTTGAAACTTGGCAGTTTAATCTATGATTTAGGAGAGAAATATGCATCTTTTAGTCTCGTTGTATGTGGGAGCAATTTTAATGCTTCATCAGTGCATCAATGTACTGTCCACAATATATCACATTTCATCTATATATCAGAATGAATAAAAAATCTAAATATGCATTCATAAAGTTCCAAAAAGGAAATACAGATGAAGGAAACTAGTATTTAAAATGCAAAGATAAAATCAAACTAAGATAAGGCTCAGTCGAGCAAGTTGTTGTGATGGAAGTCTTTTGCGTTCAGCTTGGTTGAAGGATGAGATTCAACCAGATTTGTTTCAGGACGAGGCTGCAGGCTCGCCTGATAAAGATCCTGGAGATTACGTGGAGTGCAGCAGTTTCTGGACCAATGTCCAGTCATGCCACATCTATGGCACTTGTCCACCCAGTTCTTCTTGGGAATAGACGGTTGGCCATTGTTGTTATTAGTCCACGTATTTTTGTTCTTCCCCTGGTTGTAGTTATTGTTCTGTGGAGGTCCTCTAGCCGATTTCATCACAGATTTACCCCTGCAATTTCTGGCCTTCTTCTTGATCTTCGTCTTCTGGGAAGAAACACGATGGGCTTCAGTGAGTGAAGCAGTCCTAGCAGGGCAAAGTTTGTAAGTGACCAGTAACAGGATTCTGTTCTGCTCTGCCATTAGGACGCAGTTGAGTAAGTCAGAGAATTTCATGAAATTTCTTTCACGGTACCGTTACATGAGGATTGCATCCTTTCATGGAAAGACGTGAAAGTCTTTTCCAACATGCGTTGGTTCGAGACTTCTTCACCGCACAGCTTCAGACGTGAGGTGATATTATGGAGTGCTGAGTTATACTCAGACACGAAATTGAAGTCCTGAAGTTGGAGGTTTTCCCACTCAGAACTAGCACGGGGCAGTATAACATCAATCTGAAGTTTATAATGTGCCTCCAATGCCGTCCATAACTCAAGTGGATACTCTACTGTTAGATATTCGTCTTTTAAGGTCCGATCTATGTGCCTCCTAATGTAGATAATGTATTTTGCCTTATCTATATCAGAGACAGATGATTGCGTCGCTTCAATGGTCGCGGTTGAAGTAGTCTAGGCCGCTGCTGGGGCCGCAGGCACAGTAGTAGGAGCCAAGATCGTACTCATAAGAGTCATTGAGTGCAGGTGGAACTTCAGGTTCACCTGCCAGCTCAGATAGTTCTTTCCTGCCGTATCCAACACGTCAAAATCAACGCTCGCTGATTTTGCCATTTATTTATACAATTAAATAAGCATGTAAAAATTAAATTCGCACAAAGTAAATAAACAGTCATGTGGGGATCGGCCAGATACCCTTAGAAACAAATGTCCGAATACAGTCCAAAAAATGAAATACAAAGAAAAATGAAAAATACAACTTGGAAACCCATTTTGGGTCCCAGCATAATGCAGATTTCATCTCCGTCTTCAATTTGGCCGAGCTCCGGTCTTTAAGCATTTTACATTATAACCTTACTACAATTCCTCTCAAAACAGAAAAAGAAAGCGAGGAAAATAAAAAGGTGTATCAAAAAGGCCGATCCCAAACCACAAGACTGAATTATTTACAACATCCACGCAGTTTTTATATGCTATTGGCAATATAAAAATCAACCACGCAAACACACAGACATAATCAATACAATTATTCAACATCGCATGCAATTTTATTGGATAAATACATTAAAGTTACGTTAAAAAGTTACTTGGACCACGGAAAATGTCATTACCGTTAGGTTAGATAACTAACCTAACGACAGAGCGGTCTCGGGATCCTTGTAATCATTAAAACGTAAAATAATTTTTATCCAATTTTCAATAAAGCGATTAATAATGAATTACACATAAAATTAAGTAACGGAATTATTACTTGCCCCAAATACCCCAAAAGTAGTTCATCAAACTCAATATTCTCAACCTGATTTTCCCTCATTTTTCTGGATTTTCCAGAATTTTCTGTATTTTTCAGGGTTTAATAGGGTATTTGCTGAGTTTAAATTAAATTGGGATGCAGGCCAGAGGCCCCCAGGCTGGCTGAGGGCTGCAGGCCCGTTCGCCCAAAAATACCTTTTTTGTTTATTATCAATTGTGTTAATAACTGGGCTTCTGGCCCATCAGAGGAGGACCATGCCTCTTCTCCTCTGTACCCTAATTAGGGCTTTAAGGGGGGAAATTGGGGTTTGAGAAAGTCAGCCGTCAGGGGAGAGAAAAAGACCCCTCTTTTCACAGTCCTCTTCGAACACAACAGAAGTGGGGAGGAGAACAGCACCCCCTCGCCTTCCAAATTGATTTCGGTAGGGGGTGGATGTGGGCCGAAACAGTCCCCCCCCCCCCCCCCCCCCCCGAGATCGCTGCCAAGCAGAACCCCCCGGCAGGGGGTGGCGATTCGAACGCCCCCCTCGACGGGGAGGGGGGCGGCGGATTGGGGCTGCGCCCCCTCGACAGGAAGGCAGATTGGGGCTGCGCCCCCCTCGACAAGGGGGGGGGGGGGCGAATCTGGGACCAGGCCACCCCGACAGGAGGTGGCACTGTAGCAGTCTCCCCCGAAAGGGGGGGTGGGCGAAGCTCCGACGAACTCGAAAGCGGCGGTCCGTAACGAAAGAAGCCCCCACGACAGCTATCGACAGGGGGGCAGGCACAGCTTCAGAGAATTTGAGCCCGACTGCACCAATTCGTCCCCTGATGGACACTGTCGTCGACAAAGAATCACTAAAAATTAAAAATACAAACACATATGTAAATTAATTTTGTTCCAAAAAGATACGACAGAACACAGAGATGTAAATTAAAAGCACTGTTGTATCTTTTGGCAAGTGTCCAGGATACATATCTGTGTTTCTATCTTTATTTTTAATTAAAAGCAATGTTCCACTTTGCGTTCCCATGATGGACACTGTCCCAGATCTCCGACTAAGGCCCCCCGCTCTCCGACGAATCGCGAGGAGGCGCTCTCCGACGAGGCCGGAGGCACCCCCGACAGGGGGGTGGTCGGTGCGGCGCTCACCGACAACCCACAAGACTCAATTATTTACTACAATTCCTCTCAAAACAGAAAAAGAAAGCGAGGAAAATAAAAAGGTGTATCAAAATGGCCGATCCCAAACCACAAGACTGAATTATTTACAACATCCACGCAGTTTTATATGCTACAGGCAATATAAAAATCAACCACGCAAACACACAGACATAATCAATACAATTATTCAACATCGCATGAAATTTTATTGCATAAATACATTAAATTTACGTTAAAAAGTTACTTGGACCACGGAAAAACGTCATTACCGTTAGGTTAGATAACTAACCTAACGACAGAGCGGTCTCAGGATCCTTGCAATCATTAAAACGTAAAATAATTTTTATCCAATTTTCAATAAAGTGATTAATAATGAATTACACATAAAATTAAGTAACAGAATTATTACTTGCCCCAAATACCCCAAAAGGAGTTCATCAAACTCAATATTCTCAACCTGATTTTCCCTGATTTTTCTGGATTTTCCAGAATTTTCTGTATTTTTCAGGGTTTAATAGGGTATTTGCTGAGTTTAAATTAAATTGGGATGCAGGCCAGAGGCCGCCGGGCTGGCTGAGGGCTGCAGGCTCGTTCGTCCAAAAATACCTATTTTGTTTATTATCAATTGTGTTAATAACTGGGCTTCTGGCCCATCAGAAGAGGCCCATGCCTCTTCTCCTCCGTACCCTAATTAGGGCTTTAGGGGGGAAATTGGGGTTTGAGAAAGTCAGCCGTCAGGGGAGACAAAAAGACCCCCCTTTTCACAGTCCTCTTCGAACACAACAGAAGTGGGGGGAGAACAGCGCCTCCTTGCCTTCCAAATTGATTTCGGTAAGGGGTGGATGTGGGCCGGAACAGTCCCCCCCTGAGATCGCTGCCAGCCAGAACCCCCCGGCAGGGGGTGGCGATTCGAACATCCCCCCTTGACGGGGAGGGGGGGCGGCGGATTGGGGCTGCGCCCCCCTCGACAAGGGGGGCGAATCTGGGCCCAGGCCACCCCGACAGGAGGTGGCACTGTAGTAGTCTCCCCCGAAATGGGGGGTGGGCGGAGCTCCGACGAACCCGAAAGCGGCGGTCCGTAACGAAAGAAGCCCCCACGACAGCTATCGACATGGGCGTGGGCACATCTTCAAAGAATTTGAGCCCGACAGCACCAATTCGTCCCCTGATGGACACGGTCGTCGACAAAGAATCACTAAAAATTAAAAATACAAACACAGATGTAAATTAATTTTGTTCCAAAAAGATACGACAGAACACAAAGATGTAAATTAAAAGCAATGTTGTATCTTTTGGCAAGTGTCAAGGATACATATCTGTGTTCGTATCTTTATTTTTAATTAAAAGCAATGTTCCACTTTGCGTTCCCATGATGGACACTGTCCAAGATCTCCGACTAAGCCCCCCCCCCCCCCCCCCCCCCCCCCCGCTCTCCGACGAATCGCGAGGAGGTGCTCTCCGACGAGGCCATAGGCACCCCCGACAGGGGGGTGCGGCACTCACCGACAACCCAAACCCCCCCATCAGTGGCAATTTGATTTTTGACGTTGGGTTTGATTTCCCTACTATAATTTTTGAAATGCGGCAGATTGGAGGCAATTTGATTTTGGAAATATGATTTGCTGTCCAAAAATTCGGGTTTCAAATTTTGTTTCTATTGACAACCCCCTCATGGTAATAATATGTATATGTAATCTATTTAAAACAAATGTTTAAAAGTAAATCTGAGTTTTTGAAAACTGATTTTCTTATTATAGATTTTGCTATAGTTGTATAAGAAAATAAGTATCACAGATTTAACAACATGCGCATGTAAAGATTTTTGATCTAGGGGTTTGTATTGTTTACCTCTAAATCCATTAGATCTAGGGACGCTCGTCGAAAAAGATTAGATCCGTAGAATGAATCCCCGCTCCCAATGCACCGTGGAAATCGCTGCAACCGATTGCTGCAACCAAAGATTCCAATGGATCGAGCTTCAACGCACAGAAATCGCCGCAACGGATCGCAGAAACCAAGATTCCTAAGCGCGGTGAGGGTGATTTGAGGGGATAAAAGGAGAAGCTCAAGAACGAGAGCTCATGTGCTGATAACGTGTTAGGTACTCAAGAGATGATATCAATCTAAAATAGTTGAATAGTCACGGCACTAAGCCATGTCTCTCTATATATTCATCCTCAATGGGGTACTTAGAATACCAAGGGACCCCCACTACTAAGTAGTAGGGTGTAATGGGGAGATAGATAATGAGGGGAGGGAGGCCAAAAGCCGCCCTCAACTCACAACAGATTACTAGTAGTTTCATTTTTTATACTAAAGTTAAATCAAACTTAATATAGATTACATTTTCAATTAATTTTTTTTCATACTAATTGTTAAATGAAAATTAAAAATTGTGTAAGAAAGGGCAGAAGTTGGGCCTAGAGGGGGAGGGCAAAGGCAAGGCCAGAGCTCAGGGGGGAGGGCGGGATCAATGGTGACAGAGGCATACATTGGTTATGGTGGCATAAGAACCATGCTATTATGCAATTAGTGATGGATCCCACACCAAAAAAGAACTCTTGCTTGATATTTTGTTTGCTGTTGTAAACGTGGTGGCTATGAAGTCCATAGCCCTGTATTTATAGTAGTAGGGTTACATAATGGGTGGATACCCACTAACGGGTAGGCCCACCAAAAGCCCGTTTATAACACTTCCCCTTATCCATCCATTGTTGTAAGCCGTGATGAACGCTTCGGGGTTCATAGAGCTTATCTGATCATGGGTCTATGGGTATTTCTGGATCCCTAAGTTTAAGAGTACTTGCCTCGTTAAAACCTTTGCCAAGGAAAACCCAGTGGAAAAAACCAGTGGCTAGGGGAAAAGAGTACAAGTCTATGTAACTTCCCCTGATCGATGAATAACATCAGGGGTGGATACTTCTGGATCCAGAGTTGATGTGGCTGCCTCGTTAAAACCTTTGGCTATAGAAAACCCAGTGGGAAATACCAATAGCCAAGGAAAAAGAGTACATCACTACATTAACTCCCACTGATAAGTACAAGCTTCAGGCTTGTAAATCTCTCAACTGTCTCATCCCAATTCCTAGTACAAGTTTTCTAAAGGTACTGCGAGGCAAAGCTTTAGTGAACAGGTCTGCCAGGTTGTCGCAAGACAGGATCTGCTGGATGTCGATCTGGTTGTCCACTTGCTGTTCATGCGTCCAGAAGAGCTTGGGGAAAATGTGCTTCGTCCTGTCACCTTTGATGTAGCCACCTCGTAGTTGAGCGATGCAGGCAGCATTGTATTCATACATGGTGGTAGGTCCAAGATCTCCCGTCTTCAGGCCGGTGGTCTTGAGGATATGGTTGATGACTGATCGAAGCCAAAAGCATTCTCAGCTAGCTCGTGGATCGCAATGAGCTCGGAGTGGTTGGATGAGGTTGCTGTCGATGTCTGCTTCATGGATCTCTATGAGATGGCCTCCTGTTGGATATTGGACTCCCCGGATTTGGTTTTGGATGATGAACAAACATAAATATATTGTGAACTAACAATTTGTGAGCGCAGTTATGGAGATCGTCGCCAAACTTCTTTGAATATCTATTGCGACGTCTCGAGACTTCTCAAAGCACGTGATCGTATGCCTAAAGCTTCGGTGAAGCTTTTGGACCTTTTTAGAAGTCATGAAGATTCAGATCGAAGCTTTCGAAGACGGTTCGTCAAGTTTTATTTATAGTCTTTTAGCTTCGTTCCGTAGAATGTTAAGCCTTGAGTAGGTCTTACGTTTTAATCTTCATAACGCTCCTATCTTAGACATAGGAACTTGTAAGAAGCCCATACTAACTTTCCCGAAGCATCGCGCTTCGATTCGCGACTTCTTGTGCATGTTAGTTGGTTCAAGAAGAAGAACCAACCGACTAGATGGTGATCTAGTCGGTCGGCAATCCTTCTTGGACCGACTAGTTTGCCTTCTCAAATCATAGCTCTTTACTGTTTACAGTTAGTCGGTCTACGTTGACTCACCGACCGACTAGTTTGTGAACTAGTCGGTCAGTGATCCTTCTTTGACCGACTAGTTGAGCTTCTACTGTACATGCCAAGTTACTGTTTGTCGTTAGTCGGTCCAAGTACATTTGGCGACCGACTAGTTGATGAACTAGTCGTTCAACGTTTGTTCTTTGACCGACTAATTCAATTTGTACTCAGACTATTTGTTTTATCTCTTAGTCGGTCTAAGTTATCTCACCGACCGACTAGTTGTGAAACTAGTCGGTCGGCAAGTGTGCTTTGACCGACTAGTTCCTTAAGTCTGAACTTCGACCTATTCCCTGTTCACCACTTAGTCGGTTCATGTTGATTGACCGACCGACTAGTTGATGAACTAGTCGGTCGGTGGTTGTTCTTTGACCGACTAGTTTGGTTCAGAATAGAGCCGTTGGAGCTTTAATTGAAACGTTTTTCTCTCTCTCTCTCTTCTCTAACCTATATATACTTGATGAGCTGCATTCATTGCACAAAAGGCTGATTATTAGACAAGTTTAGAGATCAAAGAGAAATCATTTCCTCTCATTTAAAGCTCATTCATTCCAATTTTGAATCTCTTCTCACTTTTATTTCAAAAGAGAGATTCATTGATTGTGAGCCTTCCAAGCCAAGTGATTGATCCTAGGTCACCATCAACCTCATAGCTCTACATAGCTGGTCTACATCTTGGAGCTAGGGTTTGGTGCCTCTTCATCTTCCTCAAAATCATCTTTGCCCTAATTTGTAAGTATACTCAAGGCATAGGTATTTTGTGGTAAGCTATTTCATTTCAATTTACTTTGATATTGTAAGTGATTCGCTCTCGGTTGTGAGAGTGTGTTTGTGATCCCGGGTTGTGGGAGTCACAAGTTCATTTGTGTATGATTTGACTTGTGAAGGTTTTTCACAAGTATTTCATAATGGAAATCTTGAGTTAGGGTTTCTAACTCAAGTATCCGGAAGTGATCCGGGTGGTTGGGACGTAGGATCACCGGGAACAAGTCGGGGAGACTTGGGTGGATCTGAACCCAGTAATATCGTTTGTTTGCGATTGTTTATTTGTTGTCGATTATTTACTATTCCGCATTTCCGCATTAATTGGTAGAGTTTGCAAGGTAATTAGGAATTAGCCTCTTAATTATTTTAAAGTATTATTCACCCCCCCTCTAGTACTTGTGCAGTAGCTTAGCAGGGCATTACATTTGGTATCAGAGACAAGTCTATAGCTATGTCTGCCAACGACAACAAGACCGTTCGTCCACCTTCCGACTATAACACCTTCAAGAATCGTGAAGGAGCATCTTCGGTGATGGAAGGACATTCCTCAACGAGGCCTCCATTCTTCAACGGTACCAACTACGGGTACTGGAAATGCCGGATGGAAACTTTCCTCCGGAGTGCTTCACTATGGAGGGCCACGATGAAGGAGTACGTCGAGCCCGCCGAAGAAGATTTCGAGAAATGGACTCCCGCGGAGATCGCCGCGGAGGTAAGCAATGTCAAGGCAATGAACGCCTTGCAATGCGCTTTGGAGCCCGAGGATTTCAACAAGATATGCACATGTAAGAGTGCATATCAAATATGGAACTCCCTCCTCATTTTGCATGAAGGGACTAGTAGGGTAAGAGACTCCAAACTCGTAGTAGTTAATAAAGATTACGAGTTATTTCATATGCTACAGGGTGAGAAGATGAAGGAGTATTATGCTCGCTTCGTCGACATCACAAACGAGTTGGAGGCTCTCGGGAAAACCTACACCCAAAAGGAGAAAGTCTCGAAGATTATCGATGGACTTCCTTCTAATTGGGAGAAACATACCTTCACCATCGAGGAAGGTAAGATATGAAAACCTATACGGTTGTTCACTAATGGGTACCTTGATGTCTTATGAGGTACGCAAGGATAGCAAGTTGAAGTTACAGGAAAAGATGAAGTCCTACCTACAACAAGACGAGCCAAAGAAGAAGGCTATTGCTTTCAAGACCGCTCCATCAACTTCCACATCGACCGATGATGAAAACTCGGAAAACGAGTTGGACTTGGAGTCCATGGCTCTCATGGCCAAGAAGATCAACCGGTTCTTCCGGAAAGGTAATTTCAAAAACAAGTCAAAGTTTAATTCTTCTAACGCCTCCTCTCCTTTGTGTTTTCAATGCAACAAGCCCGGACACATGAAAGCGGAGTGTCCTCAAAACAAGCACAAGGAGAAGTGGAAAGCGCCAAAGTACGACAAGTCCAAGAAGTACAAGAAAGGGAACAAAAAGGGGCTTGTCGGGACATTCACTGACTCCGATGATTCATCTAGCGGAGAGTCGGATGATGAGCAAGTGGAGCAAGCACACATGTGCTTCATGTCTAGAGAGGAGCAAGATAAAGATTCTTCCTCCGATGATAGCGACAACGAAGGCTATGAGGTAACAATGGATGACCTTAGGAATGCTAATTCTCAATTATGGTCTAAGTACACTAAATTAGTAAATAGGTATACTAAAGTAAAAGATAACTTAGCTAGCATTCAAACCTCGCCTAAAACTATCATCACCAACAACGACACCGTTATTGAAGGGTTGAAGAATGAGATTGTTAATCTCAAGACTCAACTTGAACATGTTAGCATTGAGGATTCGGAGGAACATAAGATAGCGGATTTAACTTCTCAAAACTCGACTTTGAGTATTGAGAATGAAAATATCAAATCTCGTGTTTATGTGCTCACATCGCAAGTATCCACTTTGGATGCTTCCATGCGTTCTCTCACCGAGAAATATGAGAACACATTAGGCCGAATTAATAAATTCAATAAGGGTAAGGACCATTTGGATAAAATCCTAAGTGACTTACTTCCGGCCAATCACCACATTGGCTTGGGGTATACGCTGGGAAGTTCATCCAAATCGGCCACTACTTTTGTTAGGCCACCTTCCGGTGACTTAACGAGTGGTAGCAAACACTCTATTGGTAGTTCATCTACCAATGGTGCTTCCACCTCGTCCACACCCTCTTTCGGAAAGAAACCCACTTTGGGTGGACCTCCAAAGAAGGGTCATGGCTACATGTACACCAATACCATGCCACGTAGGAACGCACGTCCTACTCGACCGGCTCACACATATGATGATTTCTATGCTACACGTTCACAGGCACGTGCACACCATGTGAGACACCCTCATGCACGTGTTTCCCCACATGCATATGTTCACCCACATCATCGTATGAATAATTATCCACATGCACCATTCCATCATGTTCCTTATGCCTATCCACGACATGCATCACGTAGAAACCAACAACGCATGCATGCACCCAATAGGATGAGGGCTCCCAAAATATTCACAATTTGGAGCCCAAAGGACACAAGCATGGATGAAAAACAAGTTTACATGAATGCTTATTTTTCAGATGTTGTGCATAGTGGTAATTATGTGGGGAAGTCTAAGTCCAATTGGACTTGGCTTCCAAAGGTCTAATCTTTTGGACCCAATGACCTTGGGTACCATGATATGAAATTTTCTATCTTTAGGTACTCAAGTAAAAGAAAAAGAAAAGGAGCAACAAATTTAAATTTAGCTCCAAGGGAAATTGGATACTCGATAGCGGGTGTTCAAAACACATGACGGGTGACGCTCAATTGCTCTCCGGAGTGGTTCCCATTGCAAATGGAAACCGCGTCGTCTTTGGAGGCAACGAGAGCGGAACCATCATAGGTGTTGGTAAAGTGGGTAATCCTTCTAAACCCCTAATAAGTTATGTTTACCTTGTTAAAGGATTAAACCACAATCTCATTTCAATAAGCCAACTTTGTGAAAAAGGTTACAAAGTTAGCTTTGCGAAAGGAATGTGCCATATTTTAAGAAAAGATAATAATGGATTATTGTTTTCCGGCACACGCCATAAGGATATATACATCCTAGATCTTCCAAGATCACATGAACAATGTCTCATTGCCAACACAAGTGAACAACACTTATGGCATCGACGTTTTGGTCATGTGAACTTTGGAACACTATTTAAGCTTTCCAAGTTAAATTCTATTAGAGGCTTCCCTAGGCTAATCTTTCAAAAGAAAAGCTTTTGTGACTCGTGTCAACGAGGCAAGCTTCCAAAATCGTCGTTTAAACCTAAGAAAAGCATTTCGTCTAAGCGGCCACTAGAGCTATTACATCTAGATTTATTTGGGCCAACTAGAGTTGCTTCATTAGGAAATGCACGTTATGGACTTGTCATCGTTGATGACTTTTCTAGGTTTACTTGGGTATTTTTATTGTGTAATAAAAATGAAGCTTTTGAAAACTTCACAATTTTTGTTAAGAAAGTACAAAATCTCTTAGGAACCACCATTGTCACTATTCGTAGTGATCATGGAGGTGAATTTGAGAATGAGTCTTTTGAGACATTTTGCGATGAAGTTGGTATTACACACACCTTTGCATTCCCTCGCGCACCTCCTCAAAATGGTGTTGTTGAGAGAAAGAATAGGACGCTAGTGGAGTGTGCTCGCACTATGCTTGATGATAGCCAACTTGGCCATCAATTTTGGGCGGAAGCGGTACACACCGCTTGCTATGTGTTTAATAGAATACTTTTGAGGCCCGGCACTAAACAAACTTGTTATGAATTGTTGTTTGGTAGGTTGCCTCAAGTTAAACATTTTCGTGTTTTTGGTTCAAAATGTTTTATTAAGAACACGTATGATAGTTTGGACAAATTCGATCCGAGATCCGATGAGGGGATTTTTGTTGGGTATTCCTCACGTAGCAAAGCCTACCGAATATACAACAAACGAACCTCAACGATCGAGGAATCGCTTCATGTTTCATTTAATGAAGGATTTGTTCCAACTAGAATTACTAATGATGATGACTCCATGGATGTTTTATGTGATTCAATTGGTAATTCTAATTCTAATGATTTTATTGATTCTATTGATACTAACCCTACTAATGAAGTTGTTGAGAATGTTCCTAGTGATCAAGGAATTCCCAAACGGCTTCATACCATTCGTGACCATCCTCATGAGCAAGTCATTGGCAATATCCATGATAGTGTCAAGACGAGATCTCAAGTCAACCACTTTGCTCATTGTGCCTTTGCCTCCTCGATAGAGCCAAAGAATGTTAATGAAGCATGCGAAGATAGCGCTTGGATCCTTGACATGGAAGAGGAACTCATTCAATTCGAGAGGAATGAGGTTTGGGAGCTTGTTCCATTGCCATCGAAGAACCACACCGTCATAGGGACAAAGTGGATCTTCAAGAACAAGACCGACGAAAACCAAGTCGTCGTCCGGAACAAAGCTCGGTTAGTAGCTCAAGGCTATCGGCAAGAGGAAGGTATCGATTTCGAAGAATCCTTTGCTCCGGTAGCTAGATTAGAATCAATTAGACTATTGTTATCTTTTGCATGCCATAAGGATTTTAAATTATTTCAAATGGATGTTAAAAGTGCGTTTTTAAACGGAGATGTTGTTGAGAAAGTTTATGTTTCTCAACCTCCGGGTTTTATAAATGAAAAATTTCCAAATCATGTTTTTAAACTTAAGAAAGCTCTTTACGGTTTGAGACAAGCTCCTCGAGCTTGGTATGACCGTCTAAAGAATTTTCTTTTGGATTTAGGATTTAAAATGGGAGAATTGATTCCACATTATTTGTTAAGTATTCGAATAATGATATAATTTTAGTTCAAATTTATGTTGATGATATCATTTTCGGTGCTACTAACTTTGCTCTTTGCAAAGTGTTTTCTAATGTGATGAAGGATCAATTTGAGATGAGCCACATGGGTGAGCTCAAATATTTCTTAGGTCTCCAAATTCGCCAAATGAACGATGCAATCTTCATCCACCAAACGAAGTACACGGTGGAGTTGCTAAAGCGATTTGGAATGGAAAATGCCTCCGGTAAAAAGACTCCAATGAGCACGACTACACATCTTGATAAAGATGCTGGCGGAAAAGATGTAGACATTTGTCTATATCGAGGTATGATATGTAGTTTACTTTATCTTACCAAGTAGGCCCGATATTATGTTTGTTGTATGTGTATGTGCTCGTTATCAGTCTCAACCTAAGGAGTCACACTTAGTAGCGGTAAAATGTATTTTCCGTTATTTAAGTTATACACTTGATTTTGGATTACTTTATCCAAAATCTAGCACGTATGAGTTAATCTCATATAGTGACGCAGATTATGCGGGATGCAAATCCGACAGGAAAAGTACTAGTGGCACTTGCCATTTTATAGGAAATTCTCTTGTCTCTTGGTTTTCCAAGAAGCAGAATTCCGTATCACTTTCAACCACCGAGGCGGAATATATTGCCGCCGGTGCCGCGTGTGCTCAAGTTCTTTGGATGAGACACACACTTAAAGACTTTGGTATAAACTGTGATACTTGCCCTATCATGGTGGACAACCAAAGTGCAATATGTCTCTCCAAGAACCCGGTACACCATTCCTGTTCGAAACACATAGATGTCCGACACCATTTGTTAGATGATCATGTTGCTAAAAAGGACATCATATTAGTTTACGTTGAAACCCAGATGCAAATCGCCGATATTTTCACGAAACCCCTAAAGGAAGACTCCTTTGTGCGGTTACGTCGAGAATTGGGGATTATGGGTGAATCCGAGATTTAGGATTCATTTTTGTTCAATAATCTTGCATGCTATCCAATTCTTTATATTTGCTCATGCTAGATTAATTGAAATTTTCTGGATTTTTGTTGAATTTTCGGAATTTTCGCTCGATTTGTGCGTAATCGTCAAATTTCAGATTTTCGATGTTTAATGGGGTAGTATAATGATTAATGAGAGTATTTTGATGTTTCGTCGAAGTGCAATTAGGAGAGAAATCAAAATTTCAAAATTTTCAATTTTTGAACTTTCTTAGTCGGTCCAAGTTCATTGGCCGACCGACTAGATTCAGTTCTAGTCGGTCAGTGAATGAGCTTAGACCGACTAAATCTTGTCAGGAAATTTGCCTTCAGTTACTGTTTACAACTAGTCGGTTCAAGCTCATTGACCGACCGACTAGATCGTGATCTAGTCGGTCAGTGCTTGAACTGTGACCGACTAGTTGTGCCAGGGACTGATTTGTCTTTTGAGCTTCTGATCGATTAAAACTCATCTCAACCGACTATCTAAATTTCTAGTCGATCGAAAATTACTCCTCCAGCTAAAAAAAATACCCCGACCCCTTGGACTTCCCTCCTCCCTCTCCGTCGAATCCGACCTACTCCGGCCATCTTTCCGTCGACCTCCTCCTAGGGTTTGTTCTATCTCCCTCTCTCCTAGTTCTAGGGTTCTTCTCCTGCTCTCTAGGGTTAGGGTTTGTGTCGATTTCGGCTAGGGTTTCATTCTATTTCGGCTAGGGTTTCCTTTTAGGGCTTCCGATCTCAATTTCTCGTGTGTGTCGTGCCGCGCTTATGGCCCGTACACGCATCCCGATCCGTCCTTCGAGCCCATCGCCGATGACCGTAGAACCATCCCCTACGGATCCCATTCAAGCTCAACCCACGCAAACCCCTCCTAGACGTCGTTCGAAGACCACCCAACCCTCTTCGTCTTCGCCTCCTCTTAAGCGTAAGAGGACGGCGACTTCGAAACCCCGTGCCCAATCTCAGCCTAAGCCCAAGCCTATGTCTCTCCGTGCCCCGACTCCTCCTTCTGATTCCGATGAGGAATACCGTCCCGAGACTGAGACCCATAGGGAACCCTCACCTCCTCCTAGGCAGCCTGAGTCTAGCTCACGACCCCGTACCCGTCAGCATAAGGGAAAGGCTCTGATGCCGGTTGGCGGTGTCGATATCTCGTTGTGTCGCGATGACCATATGTGTCTCGCGGCTTACAACCGTATTGAACACTGTCCGCTGCTTCTGGAGCATTTCGTTCAGTTTAGTGACTTCATAGGGTTAGCTGACCTTCTGTCGTCTTCGGATCTTATCGATTACCTTCGATATGATCCTAAGGCGAATCCTCACCCCTACCATCGCCTAGTGAAACTCTTCTATGCCAATAGGATCCGGGGTCAGTACGACGCGACCCACTCGATTGAGACTACTGTTTTGGGGACCCCGATAGTCCTCACGGCAGAAGTCTTAGGAGAGTTGATTGGTTGTTCGTCGTCTGGCCTCCTCCCCTCTGACATTTCTGTTGATGATATATCTTCCCTTGATCAGACCATCCTCTCTGAGATTGTCACGACCCGCTTCCCTAAAATGGAGGCGAGACGTGAAAAGGTCCGCACGGGAGTGGAGCGGTGAATCCCCAAACCCGATAAGCGTCAATTTAGTATAAGCAGGTCCCTGTAATTGCAAACGAAACAACAACAATAATAATAATATGAGACGGAAATAAAATACCAATCCCACAGTTGTCCACAAAGTATTCAACATCACAGAAAAGCCTTCAGGCTAAAAGAAAGAGTCTAAGGGCCCAGAACAAGGCCAAACAAAAGCAACGACATAACGGAGAAAAAGGTGCTACGCACCGACAACAAAACAACTGTCTAACAAAAGTAAAACACCACGAAGACACTAGGACTGGTCCCCAGTGTCCACGTACTCCCCGTCCAACATGGGCGCAAGCTCGGCGTCCGCAAACACCTCTCCCTCAGCAAGCAACTCAGGCTCAAGGTCTAACATGCGTCACCCAAAAGAGAAGGGGCACATGTCAGCAAGTCTAAAAGACTTGAGCAAGGAAACTGAAAGTGACTAACAACCTAGCATTTAAATGTTAAACAATGGCATGGCAGTTGAGTATGATGCAACAGTTTAAAAGAGAGACAAGCATGCACGATGTAGCAAAAGCTACCAATTCACTAATCACTTATCACTTATCACTTATCACTTAACACTTATCACTTATCACTTATCACTTATCACTTAACACTTAGTGCATAGAGGGTCCACTTGCTGGCCAGCTCGTGGCTCAGTCCGCTTATCTCTATCACTATCAATCACTTAAACACTAGAGATTTCACCTGCTGGCCGGAGTGGCGGATCAGGCCAACTCGGGCTCAGTCCGCTTATCTCTTACCCCACCCACATGTGTCGAGCGTTGTGGTTAGCAACTCATTATGCTCGCTTCTGGTCACGAGCCAGGAAAATAAGTGTGTGTTTGGCATAGGAGTACACCTAGCCGGTATCCGAGCTTGGGGTTAGCAACTACAGGGCTCGCTTCTGGAACACGAGCCAGGAAACATAGTATTGTAGCGTGTGCTACGCAGTCACGATAAATAATCACTATGCAATGCCATGAGCAGATAATTGCGTACCGTTAATGAAATTTAAACGTGACAGGCAAAATGCAATGACATGAACATATTCGCGTACCGTTAATTTAAAGTAAACGTGACATATGAGCATGATGGGGGTGACGGACCAAGCTTCGTTGTCAAGCTAGGTCAATGGCGTCTAAACGGCTATCCTTTCACCGTTTAGTCTCTTTTACGCTAAAGCATGGTAAATGGCCTAAGACATGGCCCAAATCAAGAGAGGCAAGTTTCACTTGCCTATCACCGAGGATGACGGTTACGAAAATTCGTTTCCGCGGATGCTAGCCTACGGGGAATCGCTGTTATGGGGAACAATCATCAAAACACAAGTATTTTATTAGGGTCTCATAAAAATTACAATAGGATATGAAAACAACGGTAGATCGATTTCTTACCGAGAGGAGGCGGAAGAAACACTCCGGGGAACCCTAGGATCAGATCTGGAAAAGATTGGAGAAGTTTGGGGAAACTAGGGTTTTGGGTTTTGATGAGATTTTTGGGGAAGATGAGAGGTGGAATGAGTTGATGGAGGGTTTAGATGATGGATTTAGGGCTTGGAAGGAAGGAATGAAGCTTGGAAGAAGATGGGGTCTTGATAGGGGTGATTTTAGGGTTTAGGGTCGAGTGGAGGAAGATGAAGTCGTTTGGGTTGGGTTTAAATAGGTTGGGCTGGCGGCTGCCCAGAAATTAGGGTTTCAACACTGGTTAGTCGGTCAAAGAGCAACCACTGACCGACTAGTTTGGCAACTAGTCGGTCGGTCGACCAACGCAGACCGACTAAGTGCAAACAGTTGTTGAATATTGGACTCCCCGGATTTGGTTTTGATGATGAGCAAACATAAATAATCCATGAACTAACAATTTGTGAGCGCAGTTTTGGAGATCGTCGCCAATTTCACGAGAATATTCTAAGCGACATCTCAACACTTCCAAAAGCTCGTATTCAAGCCTAAAGCTTCGTTGAAGCTCCTGCAACGCTTTGGAAGTTATGAAGATTCAATCGAAGCTCTCAAAGACCGTTTATTAAGGTTTTATTTATAGTCTTTTAGTTTCGATTGATAGAATGTTAAGCCTTGAGTATATCTTACGTTTCTATCTTCATTTCGCTCATTTCGTAGCTCTAGGATCCTTGCACAAGTTCATTCTAACTTCCTCGAAGCGTCGCGCTTCGATTCGGACTTTGTTGTGCATGTTAGTTGGTACAAGAACAAGTACTGACCGACTAGATGGTGATCTAGTCGGTCGGCAACTGTTCTTGGACCGACTAGTTTGATTCCTTAATTTCTTGGACTTTACTGTTTACAGTTAGTCGGTCTACGTTGACTCACCGACCGACTAGTTTGTGAACTAGTCGGTCAGTGATGCTTCTTTGACCGACTAGTTGTGACTTACTGTTCACTCTAAATTTCTCCTAAGCTACTGTTTACCGTTAGTCGGTCTAAGAACGTTTGGTGACCGACTAGTTGACAATCTAGTCGGTCAACTTTTGTTCTTGGACCGACTAAGTCAACTTGCCTTCAGACTAAGTTATTTTGCCTCTTAGTCGGTCTACGTTCATTGGATGACCGACTAGTTGTGAAACTAGTCGGTCAGACAGTGTTCTTGGACCGACTAGTTTTCTAGGTCTGAAATTCTATCTCTTCTCAGATCTGCTCTTAGTCGGTCCATGCTTTGTGACTGACCGACTAGTTGATGAACTAGTCGGTCAGTGTTTGTTCTTTGACCGACTAAGTCTCACAGATTTCTATCCGTTGGTGAATGACCTAACTTGTTTTTATGGGACCCTATAAATACGAACCTAGGTCATTTCTATCTTCTATAGAGCTGCCATTAAGAGATTCATTGAGTTCTAAAGAGATAGCTATTCTCCCTCAAATCTAAAGCTCTCTTCCTCACAAGAAACCCATTCTCTCTCATTTCTAGATCTAGAGAGAAGGTTGTTCTTGGTGAGCTCTTCAAGCTATTGCTTGATCCAAGTCTCCAACTCTTCCCTAGGCACCCATTGCTGCTAATTTCCTTGGTGCTAGGGCTTGGTGACTTCATCTTCCTCAAATCCTTCATTCCACCTATTGGGTAAGAAAAACTCAAGGTATAGGATTTTGTGGTAAGCTTGTTTATTTCATATAAACTCTTTTATATTGCTTATTGGTTCTCTCGGTTGTGAGAGAAGTTTGTGATCCCGGGTTGTGGGATTCACTTTGCCATTGCATGTATGATTTGATCTTGTGAAGGTTTTTCACAAGATATTCATAGTGGAAATCTTGAGTTAGGGTTTCTAACTCAAGTATCCGGAGGGGATCCGGGTGGTTGGGACGTAGGATCACCGGGAACAAGTCGGGGAGACTTGGGTGGATCCGAACCCATTAACATCGTTTGTTTGCATTGTTAATTTCGTTGTCGTCATTCAATTTAAGCTTCCGCAAATTGATTTGGTAGTTGTTTGCAATTTAATTTGGAATTATACTCCTTATTATTTTAAAGTACTATTCACCCCCCCTCTAGTACTTGTGCAGTAGCTGGTAGGGCATTACATTTGGTATCAGAGCCAGATACACAGCTATGTCTGCCAACGACAACAAGACCGTGCCTCCACCTTCCAACTATGACACCTTCAGGAACCGTGAAGGAGCGTCATCGGTGATGGAAGGACATTCCTCTACAAGGCCTCCATTCTTCAACGGTACCAACTACGGGTACTGGAAATGTCGGATGGAAACCTTCCTTCGAAGTGCATCCTTATGGAGGACTACAATGAAGGAGTACATCGAACCCAAAGAAGAAGATTTTGAGAAATGGACTACCGCGGAGGTCGCCGCGGAGGTAAGCAATGCCAAGGCAATGAACGCCTTGCAATGCGCATTGGAGCCCGAGGACTTCAATAAGATATGCACGTGTAAGAGTGCATATCAAATTTGGAACTCTCTCCTCATACTACATGAAGGGACGAGTCGGGTAAGAGACTCTAAACTCGTAGTCGTAACCAAAGATTACGAAATGTTTCATATGCAACAGGGCGAGAAGATGAAAGAATATTACGCTCGCTTCGTTGACATAATAAACGAGTTAGAGGCCCTCGGCAAGATCTACACTCAAAAGGAGAAGTGCTTAAAGCTTATTGAAGGACTTCCCTCTTCTTGGGAAAAACGTACCTTCGCCATCGAGGAAGGTAATGACATGAACAAATATACCGTAGTTCAACTAATGGGTACTTTGATGTCATACGAGGTATGCAAAGATAGCAAGGTGAAGCTACAAGAAAAGATGAAGTCATATTTGAACCTAGATGCGCCTAAGAAAAAGGCGATTGCATTCAAGGCGGCTTCATCCACATCTTCCGATGATGAAGACTCGGAAAACGAGTTGGACTTGGAGTCCATGGCACTCATGGCCAAGAAGTTCAACCGTTTCTTCCGAAAAGGTAACTTCAAGAACAAAGCTAAATTTGGTTCTACTAACGCCTCTTCCTCTCCTTTGTGTTTCAAGTGCAATAAGCCAGGACACATGAAAGCGGAGTGTCCTCTCAACAAACAAAAGGAGAAGTGGAAGGCACCAAAATTCGATAAGTCCAAGAAATACAAAAAGGGGTACAAGAAAGGACTTGTCGGAGCAACATTCACCGACTCCGAGGATTCCTCAAGCGGAGAGTCGGATGATGAGAAAGTGGAGCAAGCATATATGTGCTTCATGGCAAGAGAGGAGAACGATCAAGGATCCTCCTCTTCCGATGATAGTAATGACGAAAGCGATGAGGTAACGATGGATGATCTTAGAAATGCTAACTCTCAACTTTGGTCAAAATACACTAAGTTAGTAAATAGATATACTAAGGTAAAAGATGACCTAGCTAGCATTCAAACATCGCCTAAGAATATCATCACCAACAACGACACCGTTGTTGAAGAGTTAAGAAATGAGATTGTGAATCTCAAATCTAAACTTGAACATGCTAGCATTGAGGATGCGGAAGAACATGAGATAGCGGATTTAACTTCTCAAAACTCGACTTTGAGTATTGAGAACGAGAATCTTAAATCTCGTGTTTATGTGCTCACTTCGCAAATATCCACTTTGGATACTTCTTTGCGTTCTCTCAAAGAGAAATATGAGAACACATTGGGCCGAATTAACAAATTCAACAAAGGTAAGGACCATTTGGATAAAATCCTAAGTGACTTACTTCCGGCCAATCACCACATTGGTTTGGGGTATACGATGGGATGTCCATCCAAAGCGGCCACTACTTTTGTTAGGCCAACTTCCGGTGACTCTACGAGTGGTAGCAAACACTCTATTGGTATTTCATCTACCAATGGTGCTTCCACCTCGTCCACGCCCTCTTTTGGAAAGAAACCCACTTTGGGTGGACCTCCAAAGAAGGGGCATGCCTACATGTACACCAATAACATGCCACGTAGGAACACACGTCCTACTCCACCATCTCACACATATGATGATTTTTATGCAACACATTCTCGGGCACGTGCACACCATGTGAGACACCCTCACGCACGTGTTCCCACACATGCATATGTTCACCCACCGCATCATATGAATAATTCTCGTCGTGCACCATTCCATCATGTCACGTATGCATATCCACAACATGCATCACGTAGAAATCAACGTCGCATGCATGCACCCAATAGGATGATGGCTCCCAAAATATTCACTATTTGGAGCCCAAAGGACACAAGCATGGACGAAAAACAAATGTACATGAATGCTTATTTTTCGGATGTTGTGCATAGTAAGAATTATGTGGGGAAGTCTAAGTCCACTTGGACTTGGCTTCCAAAGGTCTAATCCCTTGGACCCAATGACCTTGGGTACCATGATATGAAAGTTTCTATCTTTAGGTACTCAAGGAAAAGAAAAAGAAAAGGAGCAACAAATTTAAATTTAGCTCCAAAGGGAATTGGATACTCGATAGCGGGTGTTCAAAACACATGACGGGTGACGCTCGATTGCTCTCCGGAGTGGTTCCCATTGCGAATGGAAACCGCGTCGTATTTGGAGGCAACGAGAGCGGGACCATCATAGGTGTTGGTAAAGTCGGTAAGCCCTCTAAACCATTAATTAGTGATGTTTATCTTGTTAGTGGTTTAAATCATAATCTTATTTCAATAAGCCAACTTTGTGACAAAGGTTACAAAGTTAGCTTTGCGAAAGGATTGTGTCATATTTTAAGAAAGGATAATGAAAAATTATTATTTTCCGGAACTCGTCGTAAAGACATTTATATTTTGGATCTTCCTAAGTCATATGAACAATGTCTCGTTGCCAACACAAGTGAACAACACTTATGGCATCGACGCTTTGGACATGTGAACTTTGGAACACTATATAAGCTTTCAAAATTGAATTCTATTAAAGGTTTTCCGAAGCTTGTTTTTGAAAAGAAAAGTTTTTGTGATTGTTGTCAACGCGGCAAGCTTCCTAAATCTTCATTTAAACCTAAGAAAAGCATCTCTACTAAAAGGCCACTAGAGCTATTACATCTAGATTTATTTGGGCCAACTAGAGTAGCTTCCTTAGGAAATGCAAGGTATGGACTTGTCATCGTAGATGACTATTCAAGATTTACTTGGGTATTTTCATTGTGTAATAAAAATGAAGCTTTTGAAAACTTCACAATTTTTGTTAAGAAAGTACAAAATCTCTTAGGAACCACCATTGTCACTATTCGTAGTGATCATGGAGGTGAATTTGAGAATGAGTCTTTTGAGACATTTTGTGATGAAGTTGGTATTACTCACACCTTTTCTTTCCCTCGTGCACCTCCTCAAAATGGTGTAGTTGAGAGAAAGAATAGGACGCTAGTGGAGTGTGCTCGCACTATGCTTGATGATAGCCAACTTGGCCATCAATTTTGGGCGGAAGCGGTACACACCGCTTGCTATGTGTTTAATAGAATACTTTTGAGGCCCGGCACTAAACAAACTTGTTATGAATTGTTGTTTGGTAGGTTGCCTCAAGTTAAACATTTTCGTGTTTTCGGTTCGAAATGTTTTATTAAGAACACATATGGTAGTTTGGACAAATTCGATCCAAGATCCGATGAGGGGATCTTTGTTGGATACTCTACGCGTAGCAAAGCCTACCGGATATTCAACAAACGAACCTCAACAATCGAGGAGTCGCTTCATGTCTCATTTAATGAAGGATTTGTTCCAACTAGAATTTCAAATGATAATGATTCTATGGATGTTTTATGTGATTCGTTTGATAATTCTAAGTCTAATGATTCTATTGATTCTATTGAGACTAACCCAACTAATGAAGTTGTTGAGAATGTTCCTAGTGATCAAGGTATTCCCAAACGGCTTCATTCGGTTCGTGACCATCCCCATGAGCAAGTCATTGGCAATATCTATGATAGTGTCAAGACGAGATCGCAAGTTCACCACTTCGCAAATTGTGCCTTTGCCTCATCAATAGAGCCAAAGAATATTAATGAAGCATGCGAAGATAGCGCTTGGATCTTAGCCATGGAGGAGGAGCTCATTCAATTCGAGAGGAATGAAGTTTGGGAGCTTGTTCCATTGCCATCGAAGAACCACACCGTCATAGGGACAAAGTGGATCTTCAAGAACAAAACCGACGAAAACCAAGTCGTCGTCCGGAACAAAGCCCGGTTAGTAGCTCAAGGCTATCGTCAAGAGGAAGGTATCGATTTCGAAGAATCTTTCGCTCCGGTAGCTAGATTAGAATCAATTAGATTACTTTTGTCTTTTGCATGCCATAAGAATTTTAAATTATTTCAAATGGATGTTAAAAGTGCATTTTTAAACGGAGATGTCGTTGAGGAAGTTTACGTTTCTCAACCTCCGGGCTTCATAAATGAAAAATTTCCAAATCACGTTTTTAAACTAAAGAAAGCTCTTTATGGTTTGAGACAAGCTCCTCGAGCTTGGTATGATCGCCTAAAGAATTTTCTTTTGGATTTGAATTTTAAAATGGGCGAAGCCGATTCAACACTTTTTATTAAGCATGCGAACAATGATATTTTATTAGTTCAAATTTATGTTAATGATATCATTTTCGGTGCTACTAACTTCACTCTTTGCGAAGAGTTTTCTAATGTTATGAAGGAACAATTTGAGATGAGCCACATGGGCGAACTCAAATATTTCTTAGGTCTCCAAATTCGCCAAATGAACAATGCAATCTTCATCCACCAAACGAAGTACACGGTGGAGTTGCTAAAGCGATTTGGAATGGAGAATGCCTCCGGGAAAAAGACTCCGATGAGCACGACTACGCATCTTGACAAGGATACGGGCGGTAAGGATGTAGACATTCGTCTATATCGAGGTATGATAGGTAGTTTGCTTTATCTTACCGCAAGTAGGCCCGATATTATGTTTGCCGTATGTATATGTGCTCGTTATCAGTCTCAACCTAAGGATTCTCACTTAGTAGCGGTAAAGCGTATTTTCCGATATCTAAGTTACACTTTAGATTTTGGATTACTTTATCCGAGATCTAGCACGTATGAGTTAGTCTCATACAGTGACGCTGATTATGCGGGATGCAAATCCGACAGGAAAAGTACTAGTGGCACTTGCCATTTTCTAGGAAATTCTCTTGTCTCTTGGTTTTCCAAGAAGCAAAATTCGGTTTCACTTTCAACCACCGAGGCGGAATATATTGCCGCTGGTGCCCAGGTTCTTTGGATGAGACACACATTGAAGGATTTTGGTATTCATTGTGATACTAGCCCTATCATGGTGGATAACCAAAGTGCTATTTGTCTTTCAAAGAATCCGGTGCACCATTCCCGATCGAAACACATAGATGTCCGACACCATTTCTTAGATGATCATGTTGCTAAAAAGGACATCATTTTAGTGTACGTTGAAACCCAAAAGCAAATCGCCGATATTTTCACGAAACCCCTAAAGGAGGACTCCTTTGTGCGGTTGCGTCGAGAATTGGGGATTATGGGTGAATCCGAGATATAGGATTCATATTTAAATTCAATCATCTTGCATGCTAATATATTTCGCGATATTTCATTCATGCTAGATTAATTGAATTTTTGGGAATTTTATGTGATTTATTTGAATTTATTGCTCGAATTCGTATTTCAATGTCGTATTTAAGATTTCGACGTTTTATGGGGTAATTTAGATGACTAATGAGTGAGTTAGGATGTTTCATCCAAGTGGTTTGTGAAGAGAAATCAAATTTCTACTTTTGGACTCTTCTAGTCGGTTTCAGTTCACTTGTCAACCGACTAGATGCTCATCTAGTCGGTCAGCAAATGAACTCAGACCGACTAGATCAAGCCAATATCCATCTCATATCTTTTTCTTTCGTTAGTCGGTCATAGTATACTTTCCGACCGACTAGATTGAAAACTAGTCGGTCAGTGAATATACTGCGACCGACTAATTCTTGCCCTAGAAATTCATCTGAGCTACTGTTTCGACTTAGTCGGTTCAAGCTCATTGACCGACCGACTAGATCGTAATCTAGTCGGTCAGTGCTTGAACTGTGACCGACTAAGTGTGTTAGGGCAGTTGAGTCTTTTCGCTTCCAGACCGACTTATTCTCGATTTCATCCGACTAATCTCTCTATTAGTCGGTCTTCTCTTTTGCTCCAGCCCGAAAACCCAAAACCCCCCTCTCGAAACCCCTCGTCTCCGGCCGTTTCTCCGTCGATCGCCGCCGTCCGCCGCCGTCGACTCCACCTCCTAGGTATCTCCCTCCCTCTCCTAGGTCGATTTCTTGCCCTAGGGTTCGATTTCTCCTCCTAGGTATTCTAGGGTTTCGGATTCTAGTTTTCTAACCTAGGGCTTGTGATTTTTCGATTTTCCTTGATCTCTAGGGTTGTTAGCTTGTGATCTCTAGGTTGCTTGTGATTTTCTTCGATTGATTGTGCTCGTAGTACTATGGCTAAGACTCGAATCCCTATCACCTCTTCCGGGGCCTCTCCTATGACCGTAGAACAACCTTCGGACCCTAGGAATCCCCCGAAGCCTAAGCGTCGTGCCAAGTCTACCCTAGCCTCTCCATCATCGCCTCCTCTTAAGAAGCCTAGGACTGCCACAGCCAAACCCCGTAAATCCAAGACCAAAAAGCCTATTCTCCAATCTCCGGCTACTCCTCCCGATTCCGACACTGATTTTATCCCTGAGGATGAGCCTACTAGGGAACCTACCCCACCTCCGAAGACCCGTAAGGCCAAGGGTAAAGCTCCTATGCCAGTTGGCGGTGTAGACATATCGTTGTGCCGCGATGACCCTCAGTGTCTCGCCGCGTACAACCGTATAGAACATTGTCCACTGTTGTTAGAGCATTACGTTCAGTTCTCTGATTTTCTCGGCCTTGCTGATCTTCTCTCTTATAGTGGCCTTCTAGATTATCTCCGATACGACCCCAAAGCCAATCCCAAACCATTTCCTCGCCTCGTGAAATTGTTCTATGCCAATCGCATTCGGGGACAGTACGATGCCTGCCACTCCATTGAGACGACTGTCTTGGGAACTCCTATAGTTCTCACGGCAGAAATCTTGGGGGAGATTCTTGGTTGTTCATTGTCCGGTCTCCTTCCTTCGGACATTTCCGTAGACGATATCTCTTCATTGGATCAGACTGTTCTTTCTGAGATTTTCCAGGTTATCCCCTCCGCATTCATTGGTGTTCCATCGAAATCTTTTAAGCCGAATGCGTAGGTTCTTAACCTGATTTTGAAGTCTTGTCTTCTTCCTAAGTATGGATCCTCCTCACTTCCCTCTCAGCCGTTTTTGAAGCTCATATACGCTCTTTTCTTGGGGTGCGAGATTAATTGGGCTCGCGTGATACTCGATAAGATGGATTCTTTCGAGTGTATACGCAAGACCAATAAGTCTGCGCACATTCCATACCCTTGCCTGTTGACTCTCGTCTTCCGTCATTTCCGAGTCCCTCTCCCTCCTGACGATGAGCGTCCCTTGGGTACGCCTCTGAACGCGACGGCCGTGAAGAAATCTCTAGCGGCTCTTCGTCACGTGCAGAGGTCTACCGCATCTGCTTCTCAGGCTTCTCCGTCAGCTGCCGCAGCCCCCTCTCGTCCTGCTACATTGGACGATGTCGTACGCCTTCTTCGTCGGCACGAGTCACGTTTGGCTCGTACCGAGGAGGTCGTTTGTCGTATGGCTCGTCTGATGGGGATCGATCTTCCTCCTTCAGTTTCTGAGGCCGAGGAGATGGACGATGAGGAGATTGACGAGCTTGTCACTTCTTTTGCCCGTGGCGATGAGGCCACTGCTGCTGCTGCTGCTGCTGGTACTTCTACTTCTGCTCCTGGAGATGGCACCACTTCCGGTGTTCCAGAGCCATCTGCTTCAGCACTTCAGACTTCTGAGCCTGCTGCTGACCCTGCTGCCGTGCCTGCTGATCTTCCTGCTGACACATCTGCCGTCGAGCCCGTTGCTGAGATCTCCACTCCTGCCCCGACGATTCCATCTGTTGAGACACCTCTTCTCCCTGCAGAGCCTGAGTCCACTCCGTCGACTGGACCCACGGACGCTGCAGATCCAGCCTCCTCCTCGTGATCGCGTGTTTCGAGGACTCTCCACTACGTTTGGATGATTTTTTTTAGTGAGAGTGTTTTGGGTTAGGATGGGGTTGAGAGATGCTTTGATGTATTTTTTTTGTGCTTTCTGAATGTCGGTTATGGATTTTATGATATGACGATGTTGATGATGATGATGTACTTTTTGTTGTTTATATAGATGATGTGTCTCACTTCATATGATGTACCTCATATATTTTATGTGATATATTTTTGGATGTACTCATGTTGTCTCTATATATACATATATGTTCATCATCGTTCACTTTGTCTTTTATTCGTCGTGCAAATTTAATATTCGTTGAATACATTTGAAATGTGATTTCGTCGCTCGACGCATAAAAACTTGGTTAAATAGATTTAAATTCTATAATTGTATAGAATTGTTTTCCATGCACAAAATTAACCAAGAATATTGAATATTGAAGAGTATGTTTCTTTATTCAATTAATGAATAATTATTTGGTATTTTTGATGATTTTGATTTTCACTTTGTGATAATGGACAATTGGCACACTTTGATTTGATTTAATCGTTTTTCCTTTGGTGTCAATTAGCTCCATCGTCGTTGTCTACGACTCCCGATGTTGGATTTTCCATTTCCTAGTTGTTGTCGTTGTATGCCCCCCATTTTTGGGATAATGCCAAAGGGGGAGAGATAATGATAATAAATAGCTCAAATGAAAATTTAACTCATTTTCCACGAATCTAATTTGATATGTTAGATTCAGGGGGAGTTAAGATACATATAAGGATTTTCAAAATCGGATATTTCAAAAATCAATTCTCATTATATATCTTACTCGTCTGATTGATGCAATTCATATATATTCATTTTGGAATTAACGTGTCATCAATGCAGGGGGAGTAAGTATTTTACATTTGAATTATTATTTTTGATTATTATTTATGATGGTTTGTCATCACCAAAAAGGGGGAGAATGTTGAATATTGGACTCCCCGGATTTGGTTTTGATGATGAGCAAACATAAATAATCCATGAACTAACAATTTGTGAGCGCAGTTTTGGAGATCGTCGCCAATTTCACGAGAATATTCTAAGCGACATCTCAACACTTCCAAAAGCTCGTATTCAAGCCTAAAGCTTCGTTGAAGCTCCTGCAACGCTTTGGAAGTTATGAAGATTCAATCGAAGCTCTCAAAGACCGTTTATTAAGGTTTTATTTATAGTCTTTTAGTTTCGATTGATAGAATGTTAAGCCTTGAGTATATCTTACGTTTCTATCTTCATTTCGCTCATTTCGTAGCTCTAGGATCCTTGCACAAGTTCATTCTAACTTCCTCGAAGCGTCGCGCTTCGATTCGGACTTTGTTGTGCATGTTAGTTGGTACAAGAACAAGTACTGACCGACTAGATGGTGATCTAGTCGGTCGGCAACTGTTCTTGGACCGACTAGTTTGATTCCTTAATTTCTTGGACTTTACTGTTTACAGTTAGTCGGTCTACGTTGACTCACCGACCGACTAGTTTGTGAACTAGTCGGTCAGTGATGCTTCTTTGACCGACTAGTTGTGACTTACTGTTCACTCTAAATTTCTCCTAAGCTACTGTTTACCGTTAGTCGGTCTAAGAACGTTTGGTGACCGACTAGTTGACAATCTAGTCGGTCAACTTTTGTTCTTGGACCGACTAAGTCAACTTGCCTTCAGGCTAAGTTATTTTGCCTCTTAGTCGGTCTACGTTCATTGGATGACCGACTAGTTGTGAAACTAGTCGGTCAGACAGTGTTCTTGGACCGACTAGTTTTCTAGGTCTGAAATTCTATCTCTTCTCAGATCTGCTCTTAGTCGGTCCATGCTTTGTGACTGACCGACTAGTTGATGAACTAGTCGGTCAGTGTTTGTTCTTTGACCGACTAAGTCTCACAGATTTCTATCCGTTGGTGAATGACCTAACTTGTTTTTATGGGACCCTATAAATACGAACCTAGGTCATTTCTATCTTCTATAGAGCTGCCATTAAGAGATTCATTGAGTTCTAAAGAGATAGCTATTCTCCCTCAAATCTAAAGCTCTCTTCCTCACAAGAAACCCATTCTCTCTCATTTCTAGATCTAGAGAGAAGGTTGTTCTTGGTGAGCTCTTCAAGCTATTGCTTGATCCAAGTCTCCAACTCTTCCCTAGGCACCCATTGCTGCTCATTTCCTTGGTGCTAGGGCTTGGTGACTTCATCTTCCTCAAATCCTTCATTCCACCTATTGGGTAAGAAAAACTCAAGGTATAGGATTTTGTGGTAAGCTTGTTTATTTCATATAAACTCTTTTATATTGCTTATTGGTTCTCTCGGTTGTGAGAGAAGTTTGTGATCCCGGGTTGTGGGATTCACTTTGCCATTGCATGTATGATTTGATCTTGTGAAGGTTTTTCACAAGATATTCATAGTGGAAATCTTGAGTTAGGGTTTCTAACTCAAGTATCCGGAGGGGATCCGGGTGGTTGGGACGTAGGATCACCGGGAACAAGTCGGGGAGACTTGGGTGGATCCGAACCCATTAACATCGTTTGTTTGCATTGTTAATTTCGTTGTCGTCATTCAATTTAAGCTTCCGCAAATTGATTTGGTAATTGTTTGCAATTTAATTTGGAATTATACTCCTTATTATTTTAAAGTACTATTCACCCCCCCCCCCCCCCTCTAGTACTTGTGCAGTAGCTGGTAGGGCATTACAACAGTAACTCCTGAACGAAAATAGGATTTAGAGTTAGTCGGTCCATGAACAAGTACTGACCGACTAGTTTAACATCTAGTCGGTCGATGAACGTTCTTAGACCGACTAAGAGTAAACAGTAACTCAATCTAAAATTAAGATGATGTGTTAGTCGGTTAAAGAAGCATTGCCGACCGACTAGTTTGCAACCTAGTCGGTCAACCAACGTTCTTAGACCGACTAACGATAAACAGTAACTCCTGAATAATTTAGAAAGCTCACTAGTCGGTCCAAGAAGGATTGCCGACCGACTGGATCGTCATCTAGTCGGTCGGTGCCCCTTCTTATACCGGCTAATGAGCACGAAAAGTTCCGATACGGAGCACAGGGCCCCGGGATCGATTCCTAAGACTCCTAGGCTTGATCTAATTGTTAGATATGACTGTTATGAAGTCCGTCACGAGTGACATACTTCGAAATTGACGATCCTAAGGAAGAAACGAGAAAACACGACGAAACGATCGAAATTGAAAGTTACGGAGACGAAAACCACACGCGAGGAGAAAATCCACCAAAACATATATTATATTATAATAAATCCAGATACATGAAAAGCAGTCGTTACATCCTCCCCAACTTAAGAAAAATTCCGTCCTCGGAATTTCCGAATACTCACGAGTCCGGAAACAAAAGTGGGAAACGCTCTCGCATCTCATCTTCTCTCTCCCAAGTGGACTCTCCCGGCGAACCGTGTCGCCACATCACCCTCACAAGATTGGCAATCTTGTTCCGAAGCGATTTCTGACGCATGTCCAGAATCTGCACTGGAAGCTGGTCATACGTCATATCGGGGCGAACGGTAATCTCCGAAAAATCCACCGCATGAGATGGATCGCTAATGTATCGACGAAGCTGCGATACATGGAAAACATCGTGAACTCCTTCCAAAGATGGCGGCAAGGCCAAGCGATAAGCTACCTCGCCAACCCTCTCCAAAACGTCAAACGGTCCAATGTATCGCGGGCTCAACTTCCCACGCTTCCCAAAACGAATCACACCACGATTCGGGGAAATCTTCAAGAACACATGATCGCCCGGCTGAAACTCCAAAGGACGACGTTTAGCATCCGCCCAATGCTTAAAACGGTCCTGAGCAATCCTCAACCTCTCCCGAATATTCCTGACGATATCCACGGCCTCCACGATCATCTCAGGCCCCAACAACTCCCGATCACCAACGTCATCCCAACTTAATGGCGATCGACATTTCCTCCCATAAAGAGCGGCGAAAGGCGCCATGCCAATACTCGCCTGGAAGCTGTTGTTGTAGGAAAACTCCACCAAATGTAGATGGTCCTCTCACGAACCCTTGAAATCCAACATGCACGCCCTCAGCATGTCTTCCAAAATCTGAATCGTCCTCTCGGACTGGCCATCCGTCTGCGGATGGTACGCCGTGCTGAAACTCAGACGCGTACCCAAGCTCTTCTGCAAACTCTGCCAGAACTGAGATGTGAACCTCGTGTCTCTGTCAGACACGATACTCACTGGGACTCCATGAAGTCGCACGACCTCCTCCATATACCTCCTCGCCAGCGCCTCAGTGGACTGTCCCACTCGAAACGGAATAAAATGCGCAGACTTGGTCAACCGATCCATGATTACCCAAATCGCGTCATTCTGCTTCGGACTCCGAGGTAGTCCAGTCACGAAATCCATAGTGATGTGATGCCACTTCCACTCCGGAATCGGAATCGGTTGTAGCAACCCGGCCGAACGCTGATGCTCCGCCTTCACTTGCTGGCAAACCAAACACTTGGCTACACTCCGAGCCACACTCCTCTTCATATCATGCCACCAATAATTCAGACGAAGATCCTGGTACATATTGGTGCCACCAGGATGCACAGAATACGGCGAACTGTGTGCCTCCACCATCAACTCCTCTCTAATATCCCCAGCTGGCACACACAACCTGGCTCCAAACCTCAGCGAGCCATCCTCATGAATCAAAAAGTCAGTCCGCAGACCGGCTTCCACCTGCTCCCGAATCTTTACCAACTTCGGATCCTCAGCCTGGCCAGCCTTAATCCGATCCACGATCGTCGACTGTACCTGCATGTACATCAACGAAGAAGCCTCTCCAGGAAGAACAATCTCCACGCCAGACTCAAAAAATCCTGCTGCAATCTCCACTGCGAGGTCAAAATCATCACCGCTGGAAGCCTACTCAGCGCATCAGGAACCACATTCACCTTGCCAGGGTGATACTGCAAATCAATCTCATAATCCGCCATAAGCTCCAACCATCGACGCTGTCGCATGTTGAGCTCCTTCTGAGTGAAAATATACTTCAAGCTTTTGTGATCGGTGAAAATCTTCACTTTCTCACTCAGCAGGAAGTGCCTCCAAATCTTAAGAGCAAAAACTACGGCAGCCAACTCCAAATCATGCGTCGGATAATTCTTCTCATGAACCTTAAGCTGACGAGACGCATACGCCACAACATGCCCGTGCTGATGCAACACACAACCGAGACCCTTGCCAGAAGCATCGCAAAAGATCTCAAATCCACCGCTGCGATCAGGCACCACAAGAATAGGGGCCGTCGTCAACCTCTCCTTCAGAACGCCAAAAGCACTCTCACAATCACCCGACCAAACATAAGCAACATCCTTCCGCGTCAACCTGGTCATCGGCTCAGCAATACGAGAAAAGTCCTTAATGAATCGCCGATAATAACCAGCAAGTCCAAGGAAACTCCGAATCGCAGATGCTGACGACGGAACAGGCCACTCCCTGATGGCCCTAATCTTCTCGGGATCCACTGAAATACCATCTCCAGTCACCACATGCCCGAGAAAAGCAACTCGATCCAGCCAAAACTCGCACTTCGAAAACTTAGCATACAACCGATGCTTCCTCAAAATCTCCAACACCGTCCTTAAGTGCGAGGCATGCTCTTCCTCCGACTTCGAATAGATCAGGATGTCGTCAATAAAGATAACGACAAACTTATCCAAAAAGTAGTAGAAAATTAGGTTCATCAGATTCATGAAAACTGCGGGCGCGTTAGTTACGCCGAAAGGCATAACCACAAACTCATAGTGTCCATACTTCATCCTGAACGCTGTCTTCGGAACATCATCCTTCTTCACCTTCAACTGATGGTAACCACTCCTCAGATCCAATTTAGAAAACACCCTCGAACCTCCAAGCTGATCAAAAATATCATCGATGCGAGGCAACGGGTATTTATTCTTAATGGTCACTGCATTCAACTCCCGATAGTCCACGCACATGCGACGCGAACCATCCTTCTTCTTTACTAACAGCACTGGTGCTCCCCACGGAGACACACTAGGATTAATATAACCCTTCTGCAACAGCTCATCCAACTGCTTCCGCAACTCTTCCAATTCTGCAGGTGCCATACGATACGACGCCTTCGAAATCGGCTGCGCACCTGGAACAAGATCGATAGAAAATTCCAGAGCTCGATCAGGCGGCAAACCAGACATCTCCTCGGGGAAGACGTCACCAAAATCACGCACCACAGCTGGCCACTCCAGCTCCATCCGCATAGCCACAGCCTCCACCGGCCTGGCCCGAAATCTGACAGGACCAAGCGAACTGCTACCACGACTGAACTCAAACACTGGATGTCCGGGAATCTCGAACACCACCTTCTTCCTCCTGCAGTCGATCGTAGCATAGAAGCTCGCAAGCCAATCCATCCCAAAGACCGCATCGTAGTTGGTGATGTTGTGGACAATAAAATCAGCATAAAGCTCATGTCCACAAACCACCACAGAGCAAGGACTGCACCCACGATGCACCGTGACTACTCCATTCCCTGTAACGATGTTCCAACTCTTGGAGAGAGGGGACGTCGACAAGGAATGCTTCTCCACGAAGCTCTGGGCCAAAATGCACATTGACGCACCTGAGTCAAAGAGGACTCGGGCAGGGAACGTGCAAACCAAAACCACACCTAACAAACAGTCTAATCGATCAAATCTTACTCTAGCAACACCATACACAAGCATTCACATAATTTAACAATCAATTAATTAAGGAAGGAACAATCTAGATCGAAAGTTACCTGCAATGACCTCATCCATGGCCAAAACCTCCTCCTCAGTCATCAGAAATGCCTGCCTCCTCGGCGGAGCGGCCTGCTGAAAAGCCTGCTTCTGCGGAACGAGGGGCACCCCACGACCAGCGGGCACCGGGGCTCGCTGCTGCAACGGCGGGGCAGCAATAGGTGTCCTCCAAGGTTGCTTCAACCTCGGGCACTCCCGGATAGCATGGGCGGGATCTCCACAGATAATACATTGCCCCAAGAACTTCCTACACGATTCCTTGATATGGCCCTCCTTGCCACAGAAATGGCAAGTCCTCCGAACGGGCCCTCCTGGCCTCTTAAACTGAACAGGCGGGTTCGGCCTGAATCCAGACCTAACCACAGCTCTCGCCTGTTCCAAAGGCCTCTTCCCAGCACCAACAATAGACCCCTTCCTCTGGTTCATGAGCAGCTCCTGCCTCTTGGCCGCTACCAAAACCTTCTGATAAGATTCCCGGTCAGAAGAGGTCACAAAGCTCTGGAGCTCCGAAGCAAGTCCCTGCAGGAACCTCTGAGCTCTCTCCTCAGCGTCCTGCACCATCTTCGGCGCAAACCGACTCAGCCTCATGAACTCCTGGTGGTACATGTCCACCGACGAGTTCCCCTGCTTCAGATCGATAAAACGCTGCAGCATCTCTTCCCTGGCAGCCTTCGGAAAGAACTCACCATCAAATCTGGCCTTGAAGGTAGCCCAGACGATCGGCTCCACCAACATCTTCTCTTCAGCATCCCACCAATTCCTGGCGTTATCCCTCAGCTGGCGCTTCGCCAAGTCAACCCAACTTACTTCGTTGACCTTGGACATCTTCAGATTGTCCTCGATATTCCTCATCCATTCATCAGCAGCTAGTGGACCTTCGGTCCCATCAAAATATGCAGGACCCAGCTCTCTGAACTGCTTCGCCCCAGGCTCAGGGCGAGGGGCTTCCACCACCCGAGCAGCTCGAGTCACCGGAGCATTCTGCACCTGCAAGAGCACACCCTGCTGAACTTGCATCATCTGCAACATCATCCGCATCATCTCTCCATTAGTGGGCTCCCGCTCAGGCTCCTCGTCATGAGGGGGCGCACCACTACCACCACCACGGGTGATTCGCCTTCCTGCCATCTAATGACGCAGAAAACGAAACAATTAGACTCATAGCTTAGGGCTCAGATGTCGAACTTATTTGTTGGACAATTCGTATTATTATCGTTATTCCGATAATTGCAGTTACAGAAGGACCTGCATGGGCCACCACTAAAACCTGTCACGACCCGCTTCCCTAAAATGGAGGCGAGACGTGAAAAGGTCCGCACGGGAGTGGAGCGGTGAAGCCCCAAACCCGATAAACGTCAATTTAGTATAAGCAGGTCCCTGTAATTGCAAACGAAACAACAACAATAATAATAATATGAGACGGATATAAAATACCAATCCCACGGTTGTCCACAAAGTATTCAACATCACAGAAAAGCCTCCAGGCTAAAAGAAAGAGTCTAAGGGCACAGAACAAGGCCAAACAAAAGCAACGACATAACGGAGAAAAAGGTGCTACGCACCGACAACAAAACAACTGTCTAACAAAAGTAAAACACCACGAAGACACTAGGACTGGTCCCCAGTGTCCACGTACTCCCCGTCCAACATGGGCGCAAGCTCGGCGTCCGCAAACACCTCTCCCTCAGCAAGCAACTCAGGCTCAAGGTCTAACATGCGTCACCCAAAAGAGAAGGGGCACATGTCAGCAAGTCTAAAAGACTTGAGCAAGGAAACTGAAAGTGACTAACAACCTAGCATTTAAATGTTAAACAATGGCATGGCAGTTGAGTATGATGCAACAGTTTAAAAGAGAGACAAGCATGCACGATGTAGCAAAAGCTACCAATTCACTAATCACTTATCACTTAACACTTATCACTTAACACTTATCACTTATCACTTAACACTTATCACTTATCACTTATCACTTAACACTTAGTGCATAGAGGGTCCACTTGCTGGCCAGCTCGTGGCTCAGTCCGCTTATCTCTATCACTATCAATCACTTAAACACTAGAGATTTCACCTGCTGGCCGGAGTGGCGGATCAGGCCAACTCGGGCTCAGTCCGCTTATCTCTTACCCCACCCACATGTGTCGAGCGTTGTGGTTAGCAACTCATTATGCTCGCTTCTGGTCACGAGCCAGGAAAATAAGTGTGTGTTTGGCATAGGAGTACACCTAGCCGGTATCCGAGCGTTGGGGTTAGCAACTACAGGGCTCGCTTCTGGAACACGAGCCAGGAAACATAGTATTGTAGCGTGTGCTACGCAGTCACGATAAATAATCACTATGCAATGCCATGAGCAGATAATTGCGTACCGTTAATGAAATTTAAACGTGACAGGCAAAATGCAATGACATGAACATATTCGCGTACCGTTAATTTAAAGTAAACGTGACATATGAGCATGATGGGGGTGACGGACCAAGCTTCGTTGTCAAGCTAGGTCAATGGCGTCTAAACGGCTATCCTTTCACCGTTTAGTCTCTTTTACGCTAAAGCATGGTAAATGGCCTAAGACATGGCCCAAATCAAGAGAGGCAAGTTTCACTTGCCTATCACCGAGGATGACGGTTACGAAAGTTCGTTTCCGCGGATGCTAGCCTACGGGGAATCGCTGTTATGGGGAACAATCATCAAAACACAAGTATTTTATTAGGGTCTCATAAAAATTACAATAGGATATGAAAACAACGGTAGATCGATTTCTTACCGAGAGGAGGCGGAAGAAACACTCCGGGGAACCCTAGGATCAGATCTGGAAAAGATTGGAGAAGTTTGGGGAAACTAGGGTTTTGGGTTTTGATGAGATTTTTGGGGAAGATGAGAGGTGGAATGAGTTGATGGAGGGTTTAGATGATGGATTTAGGGCTTGGAAGGAAGGAATGAAGCTTGGAAGAAGATGGGGGCTTGATAGGGGTGATTTTAGGGTTTAGGGTCGAGTGGAGGAAGATGAAGTCGTTTGGGTTGGGTTTAAATAGGTTGGGCTGGCGGCTGCCCAGAAATTAGGGTTTCAACACTGGTTAGTCAGTCAAAGAGCAACCACTGACCGACTAGTTTGGCAACTAGTCGGTCGGTCGACCAACGCAGACCGACTAAGTGCAAACAGTAACTCCTGAACGAAAATAGGATTTAGAGTTAGTCGGTCCATGAACAAGTACTGACCGACTAGTTTAACATCTAGTCGGTCGATGAACGTTCTTAGACCGACTAAGAGTAAACAGTAACTCAATCTAAAATTAAGATGATGTGTTAGTCGGTTAAAGAAGCATTGCCGACCGACTAGTTTACAACCTAGTCGGTCAACCAACGTTCTTAGACCGACTAACGATAAACAGTAACTCCTGAATAATTTAGAAAGCTCACTAGTCGGTCCAAGAAGGATTGCCGACCGACTGGATCGTCATCTAGTCGGTCGGTGCCCCTTCTTATACCGGCTAATGAGCACGAAAAGTTCCGATACGGAGCGCGGGGCCCCGGGATCGATTCCTAAGACTCCTAGGCTTGATCTAATAGTTAGATATGACCGTTATGAAGTCCGTCACGAGTGACATACTTCGAAATCGACGATCCTAAGGAAGAAACGAAAAAACACGACGAAACGATCGAAATTGAAAGTTACGGAGACGAAAACCACACGCGAGGAGAAAATCCACAAAAACATATATTATATTATAATAAATCCAGATACATGAAAAGCAGTCGTTACAGAGATCTTCCATGAGATTCCTCCCGCCATGATTGGCGTCCCCTCCAAGTCGTTCAAGCCTAATACCTGGGTCCTGAATTTGATTCTGAAGTCGTGCTTACTTCCTAAGCACGGCTTCTCTTCTTTGCCATCCCAGCCATTTCTGAAGTTGATCTGTGACATCTTCATGGGTAGCGAGATTAACTGGGCCCGGATTATACTCGATAAGATGGATTCTTTCGAGTGTATCCGGAAGTCCATGAAGTCTGCGCATATCCCTTATCCCTGCTTGTTGACTTTGGTTTTTCGCCACTTCCGTGTCACACTTCCTCCTGACGATGAGCGTCCCCTTGGTCCTCCTCTAAACGCGACGGCCGTCAAGAAGTCTCTTGCGGTGCTCCGTCACGTTCAGAGGACGACACCTTCAGCGTCTGCCTCTGCTTCTGCCTCAGCTGCTCCCCCTTCCACTCTTGACGAGCTCGTGCGTTCAGTGCGACGTGTGGAGTCTCGTTATGCTCATACCGAGGAGATTCTTGCTCGCATTGCTCGCCACCTTGGTATTAACATCCCTCCGTCAGTCTCTGACGAGGAGGAGATGGACGAGGAGGAGATTGAGGAGCTTGTGCGTGTTTCGACTCGTGCCCCCGAGGGCACTTCTGGTGCTGCTGCTGTTTCTTCTGGTGTTGACCCCGAGAGCACACCTGCTGCCACCGTTTCTGCGGTGGATACCACTTCTGGTGCTCCCGAGGCCACTACCGTTGCTGCTCCAGAGATCACCACATCCGTCGCTCCCGTGGACACTTCTGCAGACCCGGTGACCACCACTCCTGCTGTAGAGCCTGCTGCTGCTGCAGATCCTGCCACTTCCTCTTGAGCTTCTTTGAGGACTCTCCGATGCACTTTAGATGAGATATCTTGTAGTGAGAGAGTGTGGGTTAGGATGTTTTGGGTGGTTTTGTGGTCATGATTTTTGATATTTTTGGATGTATGATGATGTATCCCTGATGATGTTGTATGTTTTGTGATACTCTTGATGTTGTGACATTTTGATGTATTTTGTGAACCGATCGTTGGATCGCTTTTTGTATGATGTCGATGTATCATCTTGATGTACTCATGCTTTATATTTATATATATCGATGTTGACATGTATTCTCTTTTGCACATTATATTCTTTTATATGTCTCTGATGTGTTTGATTTCGTCGCTCGACGAAAATACTTGGTTAAATAGAATTCATTTTATGAAAACATAGAATTGTTTTCCATGCACTAAATTAACCAAGAATGTTGATATTGGAGAGTATATTCCATAACTCAATTCGTAAAATTTATTTGAGTTTTGATGATTTTATTTATCGATTTTCGACTTTGGTCTCATTGACACGCCTTGATTTCATTCAAATTTTTCTTTGGTGTCATTTGGACCGTGGTCGTATTCTACGACTCCCGTGCTTTTATTTGAAGCGATTGTTGTTATCGTTGATCTCCTCCCGCTCTTTTTGCTTATGCCAAAGGGGGAGAGATATAATAATGACGTTGAGCTAAATGATAATTTAAAGCATTTTTCCACGAATCTAATTTGATGTGTTAGATTCAGTGGGAGTTAAGATATAAAAATTGGATTTCAAATCCTAAATTTCAATATTCGATTCTCATTTTTATACTTTACTCGTCTGCTTGATGCGTATTATTATTATTCATTTTGGAATTAACGTGTCATCAATGCAGGGGTAAGTAAATTACATTTGAATCATTATTTTTTATTATTATTTATGTTGGTTTGTCATCACCAAAAAGGGGGAGAATGTTGGATATGGGACTCCCCGGATTTGGTTTTGGATGATGAACAAACATAAATATATTGTGAACTAACAATTTGTGAGCACAGTTATGGAGATCGTCTCCAAACTTCTTTGAATATCTATTGCGACGTCTCGAGACTTCTCAAAGCACGTGATCGTATGCCTAAAGCTTCGGTGAAGCTTTTGGACCTTTTTAGAAGTCATGAAGATTCGGATCGAAGCTTTCGAAGACGGTTCGTCAAGTTTTATTTATAGTCTTTTAGCTTCGTTCCGTAAAATGTTAAGCCTTGAGTAGGTATTACGTTTTAATCTTCATAACGCTCCTATCTTAGACATAGGAACTTGTAAGAAGTCCATACAAACTTTCCCGAAGCATCGCGCTTCGATTCACGACTTCTTGTGCATGTTAGTTGGTTCAAGAAGAAGAACCAACCGACTAGATGATGATCTAGTCGATCGGCAATCCTTCTTGGACCGACTAGTTTGCCTTCTCAAATCATAGCTCTTTACTTTTCACAGTTAGTCGGTCTACGTTGACTCACCGACCGACTAGTTTGTGAACTAGTCGGTCAGTGATCCTTCTTTGACCGACTAGTTGAGCTTCTACTGTACATGCCAAGTTACTGTTTGTCGTTAGTCGGTCCAAGTACATTTGGCGACCGACTAGTTGATGAACTAGTCGGTCAACGTTTGTTCTTTGACCGACTAATTCAATTTGTACTCAGACTATTTGTTTTATCTCTTAGTCGGTCTAAGTTATCTCACCGACCGACTAGTTGTGAAACTAGTCGGTCGGCAAGTGTGCTTTGACCGACTAGTTCCTTAAGTCTGAACTTCGACCTATTCCTTGTTCACCACTTAGTCGGTTCATGTTGATTGACCGACCGACTAGTTGATGAACTAGTCGGTCGGTGGTTGTTTTTTGACCGACTAGTTTGGTTCAGAATAGAGCCGTTGGAGCTTTAATTGAAACGTTTCTCTCTCTCTCTCTCTCCTCTAACCTATATATACTTGATGAGCTGCATTCATTGCACAAAAGGCTGATTATTAGACAAGTTTAGAGATCAAAGAGAAATCATTTCCTCTCATTTAAAGCTCATTCATTCCAATCTTGAATCTCTTCTCACTCTTATTTCAAAAGAGAGATTCATTGATTGTGAGCCTTCCAAGCCACGTGCTTAATCCTAGGTCACCATCAACCTCATAGCTCTCCATAGCTGGTCTACATCTTGGAGCTAGGGTTTGGTGCATCTTCATCTTCCTCAAAATCATCTTTGCCCTAATTCGTAAGTATACTCAAGGCATAGGTATTTTGTGGTAAGCTATTTCATTTCAATTTACTTTGATATTGTAAGTGATTCGCTCTCGGTTGTGAGAGTGTGTTTGTGATCCCGGGTTGTGGGAGTCACAAGTTCATTTGTGTATGATTTGACTTGTGAAGGTTTTTCACAAGTATTTCATAGTGGAAATCTTGAGTTAGGGTTTCTAACTCAAGTATCCGGAAGTGATCCGGGTAGTTGGGACGTAGGATCACCGGGAACAAGTCGGGGAGACTTGGGTGGATCCGAACCCGGTAATATCGTTTGTTTGCGATTGTTTATTTGTTGTCGATTATTTACTATTCCGCATTTCCGCATTAATTGGTAGAGTTTGCAAGGTAATTAGGAATTAGCCTCTTAATTATTTTAAAGTACTATTCACCCCCCCCCCCCTCTAGTACTTGTACAGTAGCTTAGCAGGGCATTACACGTCCCACCGTACGTGAACACAAAACCGGTCTGGGACTTTGCGGTATGTGGGTCGGACCTGTATCCTGCATCTGCATAACCGACCAAGTCGGGGGATACACCTTTCTTGAAGTATAGTCCCATGTCCACATACCCTTGGAGGTAGCGCAGAAGTTGCTTAACTCCGTTCCAGTGGCGCTTTGAGGGCGCAGAACTGTAGCTGGCTAGTAAGTTAACTGCGAACGCTATATCGGGACGCGTGCAGTTTGCCAGGTATAGGAGTGCTCCAATTGTACTTAAGTAGGGTACTTCAGGACCAAGTGTTTCCTCCCCCTCTTCCAGCGGTCGGAAGGGGTCTGTGTCAACATCCAATGATCTAACGACCATTGGTGTACTAAGCGGATGACATTTGTCCATAAGAAAGTTTTTCAGCACTTTCTTTGTGTATGTCGATTGGTGTAACAGGATTCCTCTGCTTAAGTGTTCAATTTGTAAGCCTAGGCAGAACTTCGTTTTGCCAATGTCTTTCATCTCAAAAGTCTGTGTGAGACTTTTGGATATCTCACATATCTCTTCAGGAGATCCGATGATGTTCAGGTCGTCTACGTAGACGACAATAATTACGAATCTTGTTCCCTTTGCTCTTATAAAGATGCAATGGCAGACTTCATTTGTTGTGAATCCTTGTTGCACTAGGAATTCACTGAGTCTGTTGTACCACATTCTACCTGACTGTTTTAGACCATACAGTGATCTCTGGAGTTTGACTGAGTAGACGTCCCGAGGTCTTTCTGTCATTTTTGTCGGTAGTTTGTATCCATCTAGGATTTTCATATAGATGTCCTTATCTATATTTCCATATAGGTATGCAGTCACAACGTCCATGAGCTGCATATCCAAGCATTCCTTTGTGGATAGGCCAATAATGAAACGGAAAGTGATCGCATCCATGACCGGGGAATAGGTATCGTCATAGTCTATTCCTGGTCGTTGGGAAAAGCCTTGTGCAACAAGGCGCGCTTTATAACGCACGATCTCATTATTCTCGTTTCTTTTTCTCACGAATACCCATTTATATCCCACAGGTTTAACACCCTTTGGTGTTAGAACTACATGTCCAAAAAATTTGCGCTTCGAGAGTGAGTCCAGCTCTACTTCTATTGCCTCGTTCCACTTTGGCCAATCCTCTCTACGTTTACATTCTGCTAGAGAGCGTGGGTCGGTCTCATCGTCGTATTCAGTGACGTGAGTGGCAATAATGAGCGCGAAGTTATCATCGATGATTGTGCTTTTTCTGTCCAGTACCTCCCCAGTACGTATATAATTGAATGATATTTCTCCTATATTTTCCTCTTCAGGGGTTGTTAGGAAGGGAGAGGTAGCTGGGCTGAGCTCAGCATCCTGTGGTGGTATCGTTATTATTGCTCCAGGATTTTTCCTCTTTCGAGGGTTCTTATCTTTGGAGCTTGGGGTCGTCCTCTTTTTTGTTGAGGTACGGCCGCTTCTGCTGCAGGTGGATTGCATCCATCTTTGGGTATGTCAATCCTAGCTGGAGTATTTGCAGTAGGGACGTGTGATCTGACAATCTTCTGGTTGTCGGTGAATTTGTCCGGTAAAATGTGAACTGTGTTTTGAATTTGAAGGATCTTCAGGATCTCGTCTTCACATTGATTTGTACGCGGATCAAAATGGGATAAAGTCTTTGTGTCCCATGAAATGGTCTTTGAAGCTTCTGGCTTCTGTGTGTTAATGCCTAGTTTGGGAAAAGTGCTTTCATCAAACTCACAATCTGCTAGACGTGCTTTGAAGGCGTCCCCCGTAAAGGGTTCGAGGTATCTAATGATCGATGGTGAGTCGAAACCAATATAGATACCAAGACGCCGTTGAGGACCCATCTTGGTTCTCTGCGGTGGTGCTATGGGAACATAGACAGCACATCCGAATATCCTCAAGTGAGAGATATCGAGCGGGTTCCCATATGCAAGTTGCATCGGAGAATAAGATTGACTACCTGATGGTCGTAATCTTATTAGCGATGCAGCGTGCAATATGGCATGTCCCCATGCACTTACCGGCAACTAGCATTGCATCAACAATGGTCGAGCGATCCATTGTAGTCTCTTTATAAGAGATTCGGCTAACCCGTTCTGGGTGTTAACATGAGCTACAGGATGTTCAACTTCTATGACGGTTGCTTGACAGTAGTCTAGGAAGACTTGTGATGTGAATTCCCCAGCATTGTCCAGACGCAATTTCTTGATCTGGTTATCTGGGAAATGTGCCCGCAACTTTATAATTTGTGCCAGTAGCTTTGCAAAGGCTATGTTGCGGGTGGACAGGAGGCACACATACGACCATTTCGAAGATGCGTCAATCAGTACCATGTAGTACCGAAATGGTCCACTTGCAGGGTGAATAGGCCCGTAAATGTCTCCATGTATTCTCTCTAGGAAGCTTGGAGACTCACAGTCCACCTTCAGGGTGGATGGTCTCGTAATCAATTTCCCTTTGTGACAAGGGGGACAAGGATGTGCACCCTTCCGAAGTAGCTTCAGGCTTTTCGGGTTAATTCCACGGGATTGGGATATGATGTGACGCATCATATTCCTTCCAGGGTGTCCTAGTCTATCGTGCCAGAGTTTGAATTCTGGTTGATTATGGCACTTCTGGTGCTCGAGTGTGTTTGCTTCCATTGCTCTGATCCTTGTGTGGTAGAGACCCGACGGAAGTCCCTCAAAACGCTCGACGGTGTTTTTAGCACCGTTTTTATGAGACGTTACATATAGGAATTCTCTGTTTTGTTTGCTCACCGTCTCAAGGTGGTATCCGTTTAAGTGGATATCTTTAAAGCTTAACAGGTTTCTATGCGAGCTAGGGGAGAGAAGCGCATCTTTTATAAGTAGTTGTGTTTTGTTGGGGAGCATAAATTGTGCTTCCCCTGATCCTTCAATGATACCTGATGGACCGGAAATTGTATTTACGGTGCCATCGTATTTATTAATGCTTTGAACAAAGCAGATGTCTTGGAGGATCGTGTGCGTAGAGGCACTGTCCACTAGGCATTTAAAGTCCATCTATTTTTAAGAGAAAATATCGCAGTATAAGGCACACAAAAAAAGATATACTACTGATAATCAATTAATGTCTGAAAAAGTACTCCAACATGCTAGAAATAAAAACAAGCAGATAAATAGTTTCTCAAAAGGAAAGCTACAATGCATAGAAAATAGATAATTTCCTCAGTCGAGCAGGTCATCGTTTGAGAAGTCCTCAGCGATGAACCTGATTGGTGCCAGGTCTTCTTAAACCACCAGGTTTGTCTTAGCTTGCTTCTGGCTCGCTTTGTACAAGTCCTGCAGGTGACGTGGAGTCCGACAATTCCTGGACCAGTGTCCAGTCATGCCACACCTGTGGCACTTATCTTCCCAGTCCTTTCTGGGGGCAGATGTCTGGCCGTCGTCCTTTCTCTTCCACACATTTTTCTTCTTCTTCCCCTCATTGTTGCTTCTGGGAGGGGGTCCTCTAGCCTGCTTCTTCATCGACTTACCCTTCTGGGTTTTGCCTTTGAAGTTGCTCCTCTTCTTCTGGGAGGAGATGTGATGCGCTTCAGGCGCAGGAGCAGTGCCGGTAGGGCGTGAGTTATGGGTGGCCAGAAGAAGGTCACGATTCTGCTATGCCATCAGAAGGCATGAGAGAAGCTCTGAATATTTCGTGAACTTTCGTTCACGATACTGTTGCATTAGTATGACATCCTTCTCGTGGAAGAATGTATACGTCTTCTCTAACATGCGCTCTTCCGTCACCTTTTCATCACACAACTTCAGGCGTGAGGTGATGCTAAAAAGTGCCGAGTTATACTCGGCAATAGACTTAAAGTCTTGGAGACGGAGGTTCTCCCATTCATATCGCGCTCGGGGAAGTATAACATCTCTTTGATGTTTATACATATCCTCGAGGGCGGTCCATAAGTCATACGAGTCTTCCACCGTGAGGTACTCGGCCTTCAGGGTCCGATCGATATGGCGTCTGATATAGATAATTGCTTTCGATTTATCTATATCAGAAACCTTATCGCCTACAGCGATGGCGTGGCTCAATCCCTGTGCTCGCAGATGGAATTTTATGTCCAACAGCCAGCTTAAGTAGTTTTTGCCTGAAGCATCCAAAACGTCGAAATCGACGCCCGCAATTTTGGCCATTTATCACTCTAGCATGTTAAAAGATAGACAATAATTAGATATTTTCACAGAGAAATAAATAATTAAGCACTTCAGACACAGATATTTGTTGCGTGGATCGGCTAATCACCAAATTAATTACAGTCCATACAGTCCCAAAAAGAAATGAAAGTACAACTCGGGAACCCCTGTGGGGCCCCTATCCTTCTGGAATGGTCCTTCGTCTTCTTGAGGCGTCCGCCGGTCTTGTAATATTACAAAATTATCCTCACTACATTTTTCTCTCAAAAAGGAAATAATGCATGAAAAAGAAAATGGTGATAACTAGCCGAGCCAAAACCACAGCAAATATTTAACATTCGTCGCATGCAGATAAAAAACAGCAGACATTTAATCATCACAGGCAGTTTATAATGGAAAATGAAGATCTTTCGTTTAAAAATTATTGGACCACTAGGCAACGTCATACACCGTTAGGTTAGTTGACTAACGGCAGAGCGGTCGCAAGATCTTCCTAATTTTTAAACGTGTAAAAATCATATAATCCGAATAAAAAACGTTGAATGAAATCACATGCAATTTGACCAGATTAAAGCAAAAAAAAGCGAATTAAATCTGAAAAACGTTTGAAAATAGTGAATTTTCGGGGTGAAACCCTACTTAGGGTTTTTGGTCGCGCGGATTGCCGCTTCAGGCGGTTAGGGTTTCAGGGCTTGCGCGCGCACAAGGGGGGCCCGCCGCTGCAGGCGGCCGGGGGGCGGGGGGCCCGCCATCGCAGGCGGCGGGGTCGCCCGTCGCTGTTGGCGGCGGGGCGAACCAGCCGCAGCCGACGGCGGGGGGCTCTCGCCGCTGCAGGCGGGGGGTTTTGCCCGCCGTCGCTGGCGGCGGGGTCGCCCGCCGTCGCTGGCGGCAGGGCGAACCCGCTGTCGCAGCGAGGGGGGCTCCCGCCGCTGCAGGCGACGGGTTTTGCCCGCCGTTGCTGGCGGCGGGGCGAACTCGCCGTGGCAGTAGGGGGGCTCCCGCCGCTGCTGGCGGCGGGGTCGCCCGCCGCTGCTGGCGGCGGGGCGAGCCCGCCGTCGCAACGACGGGGGGCTCCCGCCGCTACAGGCGGCGGGGGGGGCGCCGTCGCTGCAGGCGGCGGGGGGGGGGCGCCGCCGCTGCGAGCAGCGGCGCGGGGGGGGGGGGGGGGGGGGGGTTTGCCGCAAGCCGCAAAGGGGCGGGGGGGGTTATGCGCAAGCCGCAAAGGGGCGGCGGCGGCGGCGCGGGTTTAGGGGGGTTCGCACTCCGGCGAATAGATCCCCTAGGGTTTAATGGTTTTTGGGGATAAAATCCAATTTTTAGTAAAAAAATCATTTTTTAATATCCAAAAAGTCGTTTTTATTAAAAAGACAGATTTTTATCGATAAAAACGATGAAAACTTCATTAAACAATTGATCCAAGAGATTGGATCTAAACATATGTGCACATTAAATTTTAGATCTAGGGGAGATAGTTACCTCTTGATCCTACCCGCCGGATCTAGCGACGTTCGGTGAAGGAAGCCCGTTCGTGTCGCGTCTGTCCGTCGGCAGAGGTTCGGCTCAGCCTTGAGCGTGCTGATAACGTGTTGTAAACAGCTATGGAGTCCATAACCCTGTATTTATAGTAGTATGGTTACATAATGGGTGGATACCGACTAACGGATAGGCCCATCAAAAACCCGTTTATAACATTTGCATATTTCTTGTATCCATGATATTTGCAGTGCAGGGGGTTCTGCTGCTCGATGCATCACTCCTACGTTTTGAACATTCTTCACTCCGTCAACTAGCAGAACCCAAGTAACAACAATCCACATTCTATAAAAATCTCAGCATGAGCTCAATCAAACCACCACATTCATTCAGCATGCAGCCTCTCTGCTATTGAATCCACTGGTAGAGAACCATATGGCACACAAGGATCTTCCCACTCAATTGAATTATCAATGTCGACATCATGCTCTTCAATATCTTCGCCAGTTCCAACCGTGTCGCTGAACTCGTAGTCGACGCCATCGCGGGCATCGCGTCTTTCGACATCTTTCGCACCTTCACTGCCAGAAAGAATTAGGGCAGGATATGAATGTTCAGCTGCCTGCGACAAACCTTGAAACTCCTCCACCCTTTCGAGAAGCAAATCCGGACTAAGTTCAGTGTTGTTGTCCAAAAGTAATGCCTTGTTTGAATCTATTGCCTTCTTCCATAGCAGGAACATTTTTGACACCGTCACTTCCTGTTTAGTTATGCCCTCATCACTACTGTCATTTGATGAACCTGTGTTTATGTGAACTCGGTTCAGACAAGAAGCCCAATAGTAAAACCTCACTACAATTTTTTATATAAAGTGGTGCAAACATTTGAAAAGTAATCAATCTTTTTTCTTGAGAAAGATGTATCATGTAAATAAAATCATCGATGGAATATATGGCAAACATTCTATTCTACATTTGAGAAGGTTTGTCCCATGTGGCAACGTCACATCGCCACATGGGACAACTTCCTCAAAAAAAACCCAAAACCAAGAATACCCTAAAACACACCCCCACCCCCAAAACACACCCAAAACCAAAACACACAAAAACACAACCCCAATCAAAATACCCCAAAACCCCCAAGACAATATCCACACTCACACCCACTCCTCATTTTCACCCGATTTTGCACCCACCGAAACACCTATGTGGGTCCCATGTCCTGAATGTGTAGGTTTTTTTTTGGGGGGGGGGGGGGGGGGGGGGGGGGAGATGTCCGTGCACTTTGGGCACGGGTTACAATAAATGACCGCATGCATGTGGTTTCAGTTTCATTTTCAGCATTTAAGCAAATAGATCAGAGGTGGGCTGAGCGATAAGAGCTGGATCCTATGTTAAGTCTTCATATCCAACTCATGTTATATACGAATAGTTCATTTGTCGGTATTTGCTAGCTAAATGCAGTTTAGTCAGCACAGACACAATGCACCATAACCCTACCCACAAGCTCTGTGTCAGCTTCTAAGGATGAGAATACTAAACGAATACGATAGAGTAATTACCATGGCATGCATACACCGACTAGAATGTAATGTTGATAGCTCTCATAAGTCATACCTTCTACATCAGATGAAGCACCGGCGTCGGTCATGCTCGGCTTCGAAATGCGAGGGAAGGGTGTTCGATACCTTGGTTTCCAATCTTTGCCTCTCCACATCAATATCTGCTCCTGGTCAAAAGACAATAGCACACACGGGACTAGTTCCTGTAATCCAGAGAGAAATTAAGTCAGTACGTGGGAGTAACACTACTTGCTTAATCTTTTTTGCTCTTCCGCAGTTTGAATTAGAACAATGACGAGCATAAGGTTAATCGAAAGCTTTATGGACCTTCAGTTTTGCACCTATCTTTTTGTAATCACTTGCATGCATCCCTTCGCAGTTAATTTTTACCAATGGGCTTCCTTCAAAGGCATCTCTAACATCTTTAACAAGACTTAGGTATATTCCATTTTTTGCTGCGGGATAAGCAAACGTAAGCTTTTTATCTTTCTATTAGGTGTAGAAAATAATTATTTCAAGGATTGTTAGAAAGGTAAGGAAAAAATCCAAGGCAGGAAGTGCAAAACTCGGTTACCTAATTTACATATTGGTAACAGGTTTTGCCCTTTTCTTCTGAACTCATCTGCTTCTGCTTTTGTCAGTCCTTCAGGAGCATCCTGAATGAGTTTTGGGTAAACCGGAGCAGCTGGTTTCCAGAGCATTATGGGATACCGCGGTCTTGTGCTAGGATTGTAGTTTCTTCCACGAAATAGGAAAACAACACCGCCAATTCGATGTATAATCTTTCCACCGGTTTTTTCCTGTCATAATGCAGCACATTTAGTGGAAGTGTAAAGAGCATCTTCCGGATTACCCAAAAAAAAGGCATCTTCCAGTGTATGATCTCACTTGGAAGATAACAATTATAGTCATGATCGTGATATCTCATCATCTTGATGCAGACCCAAAACCAGAAAAATGAATACCCAAGCAGAGATGCTGAAAATTCAGATGGTGTAGTGTTAACCCAAATCTACCAACTGGTTGAATTGTTATTTAGAACACACACAAAAATAGAAGGGTTTGAATGCTGAAATTGCAAGTTCAACGTTGCACGATCATGGATACGCTGACATGGGGACAACACGATAGACAGGTCACGGTGGCACTTAAAGCAAATTCTAAAAGGAGAGCCACTCGGTATAGAGATATCGTGTTCAATACATGTGTCTAACACACATGTCCATCACAACACCATACCATGGCTGATGGGTCCATGCTACCAACAAGAAATCTAATGAGAAAACATCTCTATATGTTAAAAGAGCCATCTACTTAAACCAACACATCATAAGATTCGCATCGTTAATTAGCAATTGCAAGTGTAGAACATGCTATTGTTGATAATGGGGCTTGCATTGTTATCGATTAGAAGTTCACCAAAATATTCAAGAATACATGTTTTGAAGAAGATCACCTCAAGATGGTAGCAGACATTGTCCATGTCAACCGTCGGAACGCCTCTACATCGAACCTTACAAACATCTTGCCGCCTCCAATGCGCATGAATCATCTCCAACATGTTATGAGTTAGCCCATCCCTTCCTGCATATCATAGCACTAGAAATGCATTCTAAATTCTAAGCTTTAAAATGCGAAAATTTCCAAAAAAATTCAAGCTTCAACGTACCGAGATTGACCTGGCGATTAGTGGACAGCCAGGGCTTGACGAGCTCTCTGACCTCCTTCTTCGTCAGCGGCGCTCCCAAGATCTCCCCCCTGCTCCTCCCATCGCCAGAGCTGCATTTTGCCAAGTCGGCAACTTTTCGCCTTGCAATCATCTTTAGCCCTTGTTCTCCATTTATTTGTTCATTTCGATCTTCGCCCAGTGGCTCGAACAGCCTGATCTTCTTCTTCCTCTCCTTATCCTTCTTCGACATTAATGGCGCCTTCCCCGTCCACGGCCTGGCCATAGTCTCCGGCCCGAAGGGGAGGAAAGCGGGCTCACGGATGGCCAAAGGCGCCGCCTTTGGCGTCTCGGAGTAGGAGAACTGGAACTCGAATGGTGCGTTGGGGAGTAGGTACGACACGCCGTTGGGGCCCACGACGACGGAGCGGTCTCCGTCGTCGTCTCCCGAGATCACGGCGGCGCCGCCGGCTGGAGCCTTGGGAAGGGGCTTGTAGTACTTTGTTCGGGTGTGCACGGACTGCTTGAGGGGGGCATTTCGGGAAAGTTTTTGGGGATTAGGGTTTTTCTGCTTGGTTTTGGGGAGGAATTTGGGAAGAGGGGTGGGGGCATTTTGAGCAGGATTTGGGTCGTTGACGTGGGGATTTGGTGGAGGAGACGAGAAGAGATTGGGGCTGAGCGCCGCCAGAACTTGCATTTTCTTAAGTTTTTATTTTTTAAAAAATTATTATCGTTGCAAATGGCATGAGAGAGACTTTGGGAGCTGTGATTTCAGAGTGAGGATAATTACGCGGGGAATAAAGATACGTTTTTTTCTTCTTCTTTTCTTTCTTTTTTCTTTCCTTCTTTTTTTTGTGGAGGAAGAGGGACAGATGTGTTTGCATGTAAGTCCACTTCCCACCATTTCCACACCGAGTTACAAAGTGTAAAGAGGAAAGATATTCTACATGGGTTATTCTGTGCACACAGACCAGGTTGTGGTACAGACCACTTTACACCCCCAAACTCTGGAAATCTGTTTTTTATTTTACACATTATCGTATCCCCAAATTAATGCTCTTCCATTCCTCATCATTTCCTACTTTCCCACCATCGTCACTCGCCAACGCAGTCCCCCCGCAGCCCACCTCATCGCCTCCGAGCAGCTACAGCTGTGGCTATGGCTGCGGCAGAAGAGCGGAGGGGGAGGAAAGAAAAGAGGGGCGAAGGGATGGAGGAGGAAGAGTGGGAAGAGTTCGGCGGAAGTAGCGCGGTGGGAGGCGGCAAGTCGTCGTCAGTGGCAGAGAAGAGGACAAAGATCAGATGGTAAAATGAGAAAAAAAATTCAATGTCAAATTAGTAAATTATGAATGACAAACTTGTAAATAAGTTGTATGTGTACTCAGCAATTGGGTCTGTGTATGTCGGAAAAATTATAGATTGGTGTTAGTAACACGTACATTTGCCAAATTACACATCGGAAAAGAGTAATATCATGAGAAAAGGAATTATGATGCTCGAGAGTCGGGCTCGGAATCTCGAAAGGAAACTAAACTCTATTCACAACCGAAGATACCAATCTTCACCTTCTTGAGATGGATTTTTAAGAGGAAAAACCCCACCATTACAATGGAGACTCCATGGGTATTTAAAGGAGCAGTGAAGGGAGAAGTTTTTTAACGTTATTGAAGAAAAAGGTCACTCCAATACCATTTGGGTTGTTTCCCTCACAAATTGCATTTTGGCCCGCTCAACTTCTCATAATTATAATTTGACCACAAATGAAATTAAAATTATATTTTTGCCCATCGATCCTTTAATAATGTCAATTTAACTCTTCGTTTTATATAATCACGTCTTGGGTGTATCCAATTCCAACATCTTCCATTGGTACAAAATGAGATTGTTGTTATAGAAACAACATGAAAGGAATACTTTTTCATACTTGGTAACTTGGTCATGCGACTCATAAGCGAACATTGGCAATGTTGTCGTACAATGGTTAGAGACACACAACTGTCCTCTTTGTAATCGAAATCTCTAAAGGTTCTCCGTCGCTTATAATACCTCAGGCCTATTTTGTTGTATCAATTTAAGCATTATTGGTCCCTCTTTTTTATTTGTTTACTCTTGATGATATACTTAAACACCTTCGTATATTGATGTCTCTATATCACACAGATTGGCCGGCCTGTGAGATCATTAAACTTGATATCAACAAACTTAGCATTCCTTTTGCACTTAATACCATACGTCTCAATTCAACCACTTTCTTAGACATCCTTTTAGACCGAATCAATCATAGTCATAAGGAATATGCTACAGTAGTTATCACCAAGATTGAGGCTTTGAATACTAGTCAAAAAAATCAAAGGATATTTTGAGGAAACCAATCATCTACCGACTCACACAATGGAGAAGCACACAATGGAGAAGCAGTGATCCACTTTCTCACTTTCCATTGTGGTTCAAATTTTGTAGAGATGTTGACTTGAATTATTGTGTTGAATTGAATTATTGTTATTGGTTTTCACTTTCCATTGTGGACCACCAATATTGAGCACGGTGTATTATGTATGTCTTAGGAGTAAGTCAATTCAACACCGTTCAGACTTCGGTTAATGTACCCATACATTTAAAACTAAATTCTACAGTAATATCTCGTTATTGCTCTAAGAATTCATGTCTGGCTTATGAATAGGCTCAGATGAACCGTGTGAAATCGGTTCATCTCGATCATCATTTGTATATTAAAATGACATCATCTTGAAACTTTGTTATTCAATGCAACTTTCAAAAAACACAAGAGGATTGAGTTTCATCAGTCATCCATCTAAGAACATCGGAGTTAATTGCCTCGTAAGAATGCCAATCTCACATGCATATTCGACATATTGTTCTTATATACTCAACATGTGTGCGTGTGTGTTAATGAATAACTGTAAAAATATATCATTCCAACACAATAAATGAAGTAAACATTTTTTTAATTGAATAACATCAATGTTTTACAGAGTAGAAGCATAACTATTTTTCAATTTTTATGCAATCCCATTGTTTTTCAATCGCAGCAGCGGCACCTCAGTTCATATCTATATGTTTCCTCTCATACCCAATCTCAAATGAAAAATGGAAGGGTAAAAATGGAGGATGAAAACATCAGTTACATTATGCAGCTGACATGATACAGTCTATAGCTTGCTTGCATATTCCGGTCATTGTCGCCTCCGGCCCATAAACCTGCAGCCGGATATCATTTATCAACCAGTTGGATATCCGTAGGAAAAAGCTCTAGATGTGCATCATAAGACTAGGGTTACCTCGAGGGGAATATCAAGCTCTTGACCTAAAGCCCTCATCTTTGCCAGACCAGTCTGATAATTCGGACCACCTCTACGAACATAAATGTGCATCCTTGCCGCCTTCAGTTTCGATTCCTGAACGCAAATATAACAAAACATTGATGGATGAGTGAAATATGGTGAGGATGGGAAGAACAAGATAATCAGTTGAGCAACTCGACCTTCTCCCTTAGTGCCCTTATAATCCCGTTAAACGTAGCAGCAACGTCTGTAAAATTAGCAATCCCCCCGCCAATGAGCAAAGCTCTCTTGCGGCCATCGGGGTCTGCAGTGGCACACTGGTGCAGCAAAGAAGGCAAGTGTTACAAGAAAATAGAAGGGTTTGCAATTGATATCATCATCTTTGATGAATTCATAAACACAAAGGTTCCAACACCGCAGAACATCTACACTTTGCATCAATGTCGGTGTGTTGATTCAGCCGATATTTTATGAACACCATACATGAAGCAGTTAGTAAGATGCAGTAAGCGTGTGCCAACAATTTCCTTCTATTTTAGTTGAATTTTCTAGTTCTTTCTTTTTGTTCCCTCAACTCTAATATTCATTAAAACACAAAAATATGCTCATGGGATCTTGTACTAATTTGCACGAATTGGAAAAGCCACCGGCTGACAATGAAAATCATATCGGCATAAGATTAGGTAACGAATATTGCACAAGGGATTTAATCCCCGTCAAAGATTTTAGTTAAAAAAAATCCCATTGACTTGAATTTGACAGATGTGGTTCAGCCTACAGCCCCAAACTCCTTCCCTCACTCAAATCAGTCTGATACCAAGAAAAAGCTTGGCATTTGAAATCACTTTAATCATTAGGTTACCTTTCCACATTGGTAATTCTTTGCACATATGCCTAATTGCGGTACACACCTAAACTCCTTCACTCAGGGCCTGTTCCACAAGTTGGAAATGGGCCAGAAAGTGGGGATTTCACACTATTGAGGCCATATTCATTCACTGTATGGCACTTTCTAGGGGGATTCACGGTGCGTATGTTCCTTTACTCAAAAAATTTCTACTAAAATTTTGCCTCGGTGTCACCGACGTGGAGCTGAGGTTGAGGTAATTTTCTCCCGAACAAAATCACCGGAAAGTTGAACGTGTGCCCTCTCTCTCTATCTCCTCTCTCTCGGCCAATTGCAGCGTGCCCAGTTGTAATTTTAATTTTTTTTGCTCCGAGCACAGTTCACTGAGAAGTGAACAGTGCGTCCGAGAAAATTGTCTTATCTCAGAAGCACTAACAGTGTCCGAGTTAATTAAATAGGTTAGTTTAATTAAATAGGTTAGTAAATAGGTTAGTTTAATTAAATTAGATTTAATTATTTCTACTAATATTTATAATTTCCATTAAATAAAATAATAATTAAAATTACCATTTATTAATAAATTAAAAATAATTTAAATTAGGATAATTACATGTAATTATATATTATTTCAAAACCGTAGACACCACATCAAACATTTCAATGAAACTTTCAAACCCAAAGAAACACCAAAAAGTTTCATAGGACCGGCAACAAACTCTCAAACTACTTTTCACACCACTTTCAAGCCTAAAGAAACACAAAACCCCGCTTTTCTCCATCCAAGATTCCACACACCCATCAACTTTCCAAAAACAACTTTCAACTTGCGGAACAACCCCTCACTCAAATCAGTACGATACCAAGAAAAAGCTTGGCATTTGAAATCACTTTAATCATTAGGTTACCTTTCCACATTGGTAATTCTATACACATTGGCCTAATTGCAGTACATGCAGACCACCTTACACACAATCCCAAAAAATTTAAAAAATTACATTTTAGGTTTTGACTTTACACAACCTCATATCCCGGTTTTACACACCCACACACACCCACACCCCCCCCCCCCCCCCCCCCCCGGCGCCCGGTGGCACTACTGACCCCTCCCTTTCCTCACCTCCTCCACTCTCCCTCCTCCCCACCCTGCCACTCCCCTCCCCTCTTTACCGCCGACGGCAGGGTCGTCGACCTGCGGATGAGAAGATGAAGGTGGGAGTGGGTAAAAGAGAAAAAAATTCAATGGCAGACTTGTCAATAGATGGTCTATGTATTCAGCAATTAGATATGCACTAATAGCACCTCCATTTCCACATGCAATGTGTATGTGTTCATGCAAATTTAAAACTAGATGTGGGGGGAAACTCAATTCTTACATCAAGAACTACTCTAGCATACTGCAAGACCTCATCCTCGTTGGGGGCGCCACTGTATTCTGCATAGTTTCCAAGCTCAGATGCATAACCCAAGTCTCCAACCTGGAAAAGAACAAAAATGTATACGCGTAACCTCAGTAAAACTGGTGGTCACAAAAAGGAGGCAATGGTAAGTCCAAATAACACGATGCAGTTTAAAACTAAAATTAAGCGTATGAAAAGGGCTGTAAAATGAATGTATACTCACAGTATCAGCATATATGACACTAGCACCACCGCCAGCTACCATAGTCCATATGCGTCCTTTCGGATTCAAAACAGTAAACTTCAGAGAAGCACTTGTCTGAAATTGAAATAAGCAGAAAGATTAGCTTCAGACAAAGCTTGGTGAATATTATCTGAGGACAACCATCGTAGCATGTTCAATTACGTATTTACATTCTCACCTAAAAATAATTTTAAAAATAAAAAATAATTTAGATGTTCAATTACATTCCAAAATTCGTCGTCCGCCTTTTCCAGAACCTTGTAAAGCTTTCACTCTAACCAAAAAACAAGTCATGTACACTAGCACAGAACTCATTATGAAAAACCGTTAAATTTTGAGGATGGTTGGCATTCACATAATCTTCTTGTACCAATCCATACATTGATATTTGGTACAGGAAAAATTGTCAAATGTTTCCGCGGCACTACAACATTAAATCAATTATAGGGGCCACTAGCTTCTGTCGCAGCTTAAATGTTTCATCGTTTTCTCTAAATGTACTATGAGCATACAACAGTTGCAGACAACGCACTTCTAATTAGATCCAAGTGTCCACACAGCATTGAGTTCATACCTCCAAACTTTGTTGTATGATGTGTTTTGAGATGAAAATATAATCTGGAGCCTTTATTAGTCTTTTGCATCAAGATTACAACAACCATTACTCTGTTTGTATTATTTATTTAAAAAATATTTATATTTATATAATATAAATTAGTTATCAGAATAGCAAGAGACACTGAAATGTCGTGATACATATTTTAAAACAAGAAGGAGAAACAGAACTTTTTAAAGGGACAACAATGAAAAATATATACCTATATAATTCCTTAAGCTGCACATTTTTTTCTGAAGGCATGAATATGAACTAGGGTTAAATGTCCATTTCCATGTTCGTATAGCATTTATACCCCCAATTCTCTGACTTAGAAAAAAACTTAAGCTGCTAGTTAAGTCTTAATAAATTATGACCTTGGACAAACACTAAAAGTTTAAATAAAAAGAAAATGACAACCTAATGCTAGTGACAAGCATTGTCTCCTGCATTTATCCCACTTAAAATCAATACGACTTAGCAATGAAGGCAGCTGAGGTTGCAAACAGATTATATGCTTAAAATTTGACAAAGAAAGTTCCAACTGATAAAGTGAAGTCACTATCTTCTATATTCTTTCCTAAGATCATGAATCTACATATTTGACAAACAAATACTAAGCAGTATGCTTGATTGACTCACAGCGTTAGCCCACAACCCATCGGCTTAAGGGTTTGGGTAAAATGTCTTTCAAACATGGCAATAAAACATCAGGTTTCAAGATATCCTCCTCCAAATCTCATCATTTGTAATTACAGTTGTTTGCTTGTCCATATATTCGGTTCCTCTGAACTAAGTCACGCCAAGACTGACGGCCTTGCCACATGGCCAAAGGCCCAATGGGGAAGTGTTAATGTCATGCTTGCTTGATATATATCGTTAGGACATGATTTAGAAGCTTAAACTTTTTTGATAAAATGGCCTTTTGATAAAGTGACTGTATACATAGCTATCCAGATTCCAGACCATCAACTTAGTTGTTGACATAGTCACACAATCTGTAATGAAATATAACAAAATTAAGAAACCAAGAATTGTAATAATTTTGTCACCTTCTCATCCAGGGTATGAATAAAGCTTTCTGTAGGGCTCAGAACTCTACCAAAAGGAAGTGGAAACTCTATGTATCCCCACCTGTAAATTTAAACAGTAAGCACTGTAAAAATTGCACAAGGCATTGCGTGAAAATAATGAGATCACAGATGCAATTATGAATCAAGAAAAATACTTGTTAAAGTTCTTAAATGCGGCCGAGTCATCCAATTCTCCTCGCATATCCAATGGGTAAGGCTCCCCATTCACCAATGTAAACGGGTTCATCTCAAGGAAAGTGAAATCTAGATCTGAAAGCAACACAATTCCATCAGTTCCAGCTGGTAATTATCGATATCAATACAAGCCCAAAATACTTAACTCAAGGTGTAGAATCAAATATGTTAACTACCGACACATCCCCCATTTGCATCTCCTAATGAAAGTGCACGGTTACCAATGTCTTACATGATACCAAAGTTCATTTTATGCAGTGAATTAAGGGTATTGTAGGACTGACTGAGAACATTAAGGCTATGTTTGGTTTAGAGGAAAAGGAAAGAAAAGGAAAGAAAGAAATGATGAAATTGATTTTTTTCTCTTGTTTGGTTAGAAAGAAAAGCAAAATGAAAAAGGAAATGAGAGAAAATGAGAGAAAATTATACATTACAATTTTCCCTCTAATTTTCCCTCCCAAACCCTAGGGAAAATGAGAGAAAGATATAAAAAATTAAATTGGAGACTTCTTTGAAGAGGAAAGGTTTGCAAGCTACCAAATTAACTCAAAATTATTATTATTTCAATGCATTTTTCTATTTAACTTTTCCAACAACCAAACATCAAAATTGTTTTTCTTTCCCTTTCATTTTCATTTTCATTTTCTTTCCCTTTCATTTTCATTTTCATTTTCTTTCTTTCATTTTACCCGAAACCAAACGCAACCTAAATAAAGCATTAAACCCTTTGCATGCATACCTTGGAAAACCGCAAAGACCCCTTTTAAGAATTCTCCAATTTTCCCACGTACCTGAGGATATAGACACTAAACTATGAATCCCAAAGTACAAAGTTAGAACCATGGTATATAATTAGCACAAGTTGCTGAAATATGAAAACTCGGCAAATATAATATATATATGTGATCAGCAATTTGGGTAGAACATCTCCACTTCATATCACAATACGCTACTCAGACCGCAAATAATCCCACCTCAAGGGGAAGGGTTGCAATCAAAGGCGCACACGCCTCTGAAGTCATGGGCTTCTCGGTGGGGAGAAAAACGGTCTTAACCTGCAAAATACCAAACCTGATGTCAATTACCATCTATCTGCAATGCAATAGCTACCTTAAGTTCCAACAAGTACCGTTTCCCAGTTCTCTTCAATTTCAATCCCTCCACACTCCGAGAAGCTAATAGTGGAACCAAGCCTATCCGAAACAATCGATATGTAGTACTCTTGGTCGTGGGGAACGAAAGGCTCGACGATGAATGTCGTGATTGGAGCCTTGCATCCTCCCATTTCAACCTAATGTCAAAAGAATGCGCCAATACACTAAGTCGAAGAAATTTAGACACGATACAATCCACACACGAGTTCATTCCAAAATCACCTCAACTCCCAGACGTTCTTTCACGAAGTGGGCAACCTGAGCCATGTCCAGGTTCAGAGCCACCAACCCGCTCTTTCCACGCTTGCCGAACAGCATGTCGGGCTTCACGACCAGTTTCATGGAAGAAAGCCATGGCTCCTTGTCCACTAGTTCAGTGAAGTCAGTTGATTGAGTGACCTGAAATTTAAAATCTCAATATTGCAACCCAAAATGATGCTGACGCTAAAAACAAACAAACCTCAGTATTTTCTTTAGAATAAACAAATCTCAATATGCCATCAATTTTATACAATACAACGGTAAATCTAGCAAAACAAACTTCACAGTGAATGATAGATTTGCAATCAGGCGCTACGACAAACTCGAAACTTCGCTAATTAAAATATTAAGCAGACAGAACCTGCTAATTTTTCTGATAGAATTTCTCCTTTTTGTTGCAATTCCAACAAAGGTGATCGTGTGCTTCTACTAGAAACAAGATTTTCCATTAAAAATCGCACTTCTTTTATGTTTTGAAACAAAAAAGGGATGGCGAGAACCTGAGCTGATCGGATCTGGAGGTCGATGCCGGCGATCCGCTTGAGGTGCTCCTTGAGGAGGCGCTTGGAATCGTACTCTCGGATCTTCTTCCTGGCCATATCGGATCCTAAAGGGTTCGGAATAGATGAGCTCCGATGATGTAGTAACTTCGAAGGTTGGAAGCCTGGAAGGTCAATATACAAGCAGTTGCACGAAGACGACGACGGTCTACCAAGTACCAACTCTTTCGGCCCGAGGGAGTTTCCATGCACACATACCAAATTGCTTTACACACATCCAATGTATTACAAGTTTGCCATTCTAAGCTATTACTTTTTCACCCTCCACAACGAGGAAAATCTTCCTCCTCGTTACTGTCGCCGCTACTGACACCTATCTTTCTCCTCATACTCATCCTCTTCTCTCCTCTCCTCTTCCTCCCTCCAAAGCTCTGAGGGGGTCGAAGAAGATGCCATCACCCCCTTCTCTTCATCTTCTTCATCCAATTCAACAATAATTAACCATGTGCAATTGAGATTGACGAGGAGGAAATGATGAAGATGATAAGTATGCGGAGGCTGCAAGACTCTCTTCTTGTCACAATTGCGTCCTTTTTACAATCTTCATCTTCTTCGACAACAAAAAACATGCACAAACATAAATAGAGAGTAGAATGATGATTAAGATAAGGAGATGATGCGGCAGCGAAGAGGGATAGTGCTTTTAGAGAGAGAAAAGAAACAAAGAGATGATTTAAGAATTAAAAATGTCAGTAAATTTAAAAAATCCGAGAGCTAAAAAATCTTGTGCATTAGTAAAGTGGTGTGAGTGGCCAAAGGACTGTTGTTCCAGCGGAAAATTCACTCGCATCCCAGCGAGGTCGTTGGGTTCTTGTGCGTGTACAAAACTTCGCCCAAAGCAACGGTTGTAAGTTCTATACATGGTGCCCGTGGGGCCCGCTGGCCCCGTCGTAATTTGCATCGGGTTCGGGTCAATATTGTTTGGATTCGCTAATCTTTTGTTGAAAAGTATAATTGGGAAAGTTGAGGAAGTGTGGAATCTGATGAGAGAGAAATTTATGTGTAGTGTGTTCTTTTGTTGGAAAGTGTGGTTGGATTGTGGAGTTGGAAAGTTGAGGTGGGTCTCATTCCGTGTAATGTGTTCTTTTGGTTGAAGAAAGTTGGAGGTGGAAAGTTGGAATGTGGAGTGTGGTGAACCTAGGTAAGGTTACCCCCCTAAATATGGAGAAGAAGCAAAGGGAGCAGCGATATGGAGAAGGATGAAGAAGCTGCCTCGGGGCAGCAACAGAGGTGACCACACAACGAGAGGGCCTGCAGCGAGAGAGATTCTCGCGTAATCGGAGCTCTGATGGGCGATTTCAAAAGAGGAGATGAATTCTCACCGGCCACCTCCACGTTAGCGAAATTCCCCAATTCACCAAAGTTGCAAACGAACACACTTTGAGAAAGTGCGGAAGGATTCCATTAAAAAGTGGATGAATAGTGCAACAGGCCATTTTCCCCCTACTTTCGGAGAAAAGAACATACCGTAAAGGCTCGCTCGACGATGTTGTTGATTTGAGGGTCCAACACACCCAGTTTGTTGGGGGGGCCTGAACGAGAAGGGGATAAATTTGCAACGACATCAAAGGTATCGATTTGGTGTAGTGAGCTAACTAATTTTTTTGATTTAATAAAAAATGTTACTGCTACTGGTATACGATGAAACTGGCCTCAAGCCACCCTTAATTGCATGACAATCAATAGTCCAGTGGAGCGAGGGTGGATGTGGGGTGGATTGATGCCCCTGGCAGCAAATTGTAACGAAGCATATGCCACGCTCTGTGTCACGAGTGGATTGTTTAGCTACTTGACTCTCCTAATCCCGTGTGGCACTTAGCTCACTCACCCATCTTTGGAATGGCTAAGTCAGCCTAACTCTCACTCCTACTCTCAAGAAGAACTTAAGAGCACAATAGAGCACGCTAGAGAACTTGGAGAATGCCTTACTTGTATTGCTTGAACTCTTGATGGTTACAAATGCATCCCCTTGTCCCTATTTATAGGTGAGGCTCTCATACAACCAATGATGGAGATTAGGCTTCTAGAGTCTTCCAAGATCCAATGGTTAGAAGCATCTCTAGAACCTTCTCCATTATCCCCCCTTTTAAAGAACACACATGTATATACAAGAACATTCTAGCTACAGTCATTTACAAGTATATCCTAGAATACTCTAGAAAATGCCACCCCATATGCCAAATAGGAGCCATGTAGACGATGACGTGTCGATGATGTGGCGTCCGTGACATTGTCCCCCACATATCCTAGTGATGCCATCATCGCTTGACCTTCTCCTTGTGGAATTCCTCTATTAAGTCCACGAACTGCCAAAGAGCCTTCGTAGGTTCCCAACTGCTCTTGCTTTTCGGCAATCCCTTCCACTTGACGAAGTACTCCAGTCGTGGATGGTTGTTGGCCTCCCGAACCACCCTATCCGCGATGATCTCCTCGGCCTCCTTGGTGAATTTCGTCTGCACCCCTGATGGCGCACGAGAAGATTTCCCTTGGCTCAAGTCCTCTGGGACTTCATGGTATGGCTTCAACATACTTACGTAGAAGACCGGATGGTACTTGATGTTTAGAGGGAGTTCCACCTTGTAGGCGACATTGCCCACTTTCTTGATAATCGGAAATGGGCCTTCATACTTCCTTGTCAAGCTTTTGTGTAGTCCGTTGTGTCGATCTAGGGTCAAAAGCCTGACATAAACCAAGTCCCCCACTTGGTATTCTGCATGTCTCCTCTTTTTGTCCGCCCATT